>OY776682.1:39818588-40467599 GCA_963675555.1 Leptura quadrifasciata
GGTTCCTATGCTCCTCGGCTTGGGCGTACAGCTTCTTCGCTCGTTCCCGGATGACTTCAGTGACCGTGGTGTACTCCAGGTCTCTGACGATGTCTGCGGTTCTCACGTACCATGGGGCGTCAACTACCGTCCTGAGGGCGATGTTCTCCACTGCCTGGATTCTCTTCATGTAGGACTTCGCCTGGTAGCCCCACGCTACCGAGGCGTACGTCAGCTGCGGCCTGATGAGGGTCTTGATAAGCGTGAGCTTGTTCCTCAAGTTAAGTCGGCTCCCATTTCCCGTCATTGGGTAGATGAGGGCTCTCGTACGTCGGGCCTTGGCTGTGATGGCGTCCGTGTTTTGTCTCCATGTTAGGCTTCTGTCCATGACCACGCCAAGGTATTTGACGGTGTCGTGCCATTGGATGTCCTCGCCGTTCATGGAGACGTGTCCTGTGGGAATTTCTTTCCGCACTCGTCTGAAGAGGATGGCTTGGCTCTTGTCGGCGTTGACTGCGACTTTCCACTTCGTGCACCATTCTTCCAGGAGTGTGGCCGCTTCCTGGAGTTTTCTGGTTGCGTCATTTTCGGAGGAAATGGCTGTATGTTCGCTTTTTTTCAATGGGTAACCCCCTTTCGCACAAGCCTCTGGCTTCTGAAATTGGGGGTTGCCTAATTTCTGTGGTGTGTTTATATCTATAATCTATATATTCATATAATTTATACAGGCAGTATAAATCTATCCTTATATTGGCCGGCCCAGTGCCTCAACACTTAACAACGAGTAAGGCTTGAGACCAAAGAGTCATTATATTTTGCATATTTAAAAAAAATTACAATATATTTTTCGATAATATATTTTAATTGTTCCCATATAATTTGGTATCGCAGGTAGTTTTGCAATTAATGGAAGTCAAATGGTTTTTGCTATAAGTAAACCATGTGTTCTATTTTTGTAGGAAGTTTGGCCCAAATCGGATAAAGACTAAAAATACAAGGTTGATTGATACTCTCTCAAGTGGGACGAACTGTATACCCATAAAAACAAATATTATATCCCATTTGTATCCTAAAAACTACTTTTCATGACCAAGATGCCCTGACTATATCCCATATGTCATAAAACAGATAATCCTGGGATGACCTGAAGATATTTCGAGCAGTCTCATTTGGCTGCTCTTGGGATGTCCTACAGCAGTTCAAGATATCCTGGACGTCTGCGAAAGATATACCAGGGACACCTTGCGGACGGTGTTTAGATTTAAAAATTATTCGCTAGAATTCTTAACATAAAACATTCTTTTTGGGAAAAGGTTAGTTCAAAAATGCAGAATAAGCTAGCCATAAATTTGGTGTAGTTCCTAAAGAGTAATGCTAAATCAAATTGGCAGTATTTTTTATTTAACATTGTGGCAGAATTTAGCCGCAGCTATTCTACCATTCAACTAGGACATACAAAGACACCTATACAGTAATCATTATCCAACTTGTGACATTCCCGTCGACCGCAGCTGAGACTCGAACTTAGAATTGATGCAATGACTTGCCGTGCTGCTTGTCATACAACTCAGTCTAGTCCACTATTGCGGTCACACATTAAAAACGCTAATAAAATCTATTTCGTGCAAGCATAAGCGCGACTTAATTTATCTAAAACAAAATAAAGTAAGTAAAGGTCGTGGTTTTATAAACTACATTAAATTATATTGTAAGATTTTAAAAAAAGTTATTCACGCTGCAAAAAAATTATATTTTAGTAATAAAATTCTACACTAGTAATAAAATAAAAACTACTTGGGATATCATAAACGACCTTCAGGGAAAAAATTCTAACAGGCAAAAACATATTGTGCTGTTTGAGAATGATATAATAATAAAAGATCCATGTCAAGTAGCCACTAAATTTATTGACTTTTTTGTGGACATTGCCGAAACACTAACATCTGATTTACAAAGCATACACTCTGCCGAATACTATATTAAAAAAATAAACAAAAATACCCTGGACTCTGTACTTTATGCCGGTTACGGAAAATGAGGTAATTGAAATCGTTAAGCAGTTAAAACCTAAAGAATCATTTGGATGGGATGAAATTCCAATTACATTAATAAAAGAAAACATTTCAGTTTTAAGGAAACCCTTAACACATATCGTAAACTTATCACTTTCCCAGGGGATATTTCCAGATAAATTTAAAATAGCAACCATTAAGCCGCTTTTTAAAAAAGGCGACAAATATAATATTTCAAATTATAGACCTATTTCCCTTTTGCCTACAATTTCTAAAATATTAGAAGCAGTAGTAAAAAAACAGCTAGTAAACTATTTAGAAAAATTTTAAATCTTAACACCATTTCAGTTTGGATTCAAAAAAGATTTTAGCACATCTGACGCTGCATTTAAACTAAGAAATTATATTAATAATATCCTAGAAAATAAACATATTCATATGGGTATCTTCTGCGATTTGTCTAAGGCTTTTGACTGTGTAGATCATAATATTTTACTAATGAAGTTCAATTACTACGGAATACGCGGTACATCACTTCTGTGGTTTACTTCATATTTAAAACGTAGATCTGTATATGTCAGACTTTATGACGAATCTCAGAAAATTGGAAAAACTGTTATCACGGAAGCAAAAGATATCACATATGGAGTTCCACAGGGGACCATATTAGGTCCAGTATTATTTTTAATATACATAAATGATCTTGTTGATAATTTTCCTTCGTTATAATTTTCACTGTTCGCTGATGATACCAGTATCATAGTGAATGATGATAATTTGCACGATTTTAAAGTTAAAAGTGAAGAGGAGGCAATGAATGGCATTACAAACTGGTTTCATGCTAATAAACTGCTCTTAAATGTTGAAAAAAGAATGAATATAACATTTGAAAAAGCACCAGCCTTAGATATAAATATTCAAACTGATCTAGGACAAATAATATCAGTAACTGATACTAAATTTTTAGGAATATATATTGATAAATCGTTAAATTGGTCGACGCATATTTCTGATTTAAATAAAAGACTTGGACGTGCAATTTATGCAATAAAGAACGTCAAAGAAAATATCAGCATTGCAGCGGCACTATCTGTGTATTTTGCATATTTTCAAAGCATACTGCAATATGGTGTAGAATTTTGGGGAAACGCAACTTGTCTTCAAAAAATTTTAGTGACACAGAAACGTGCTGTGCAAGCAATTTGTGGTATTCATCCGAGAGAATCCTGTAGAACGGCGTTTAAAGACTTACATATACCAACTGTAGTTAATCTTTATATATATAAATTATCTATAATAATTTACAGAAAACGAAACATAATATCGACATCCGCTGATATCCATGATTACAATACCAGATCTAATACAAAACTAATTGCACCAAACTATAGATGTCACAAATAGGAAAGGTCCTTTATACTCCGGAGTAAAAATTTATAATCACCTACCAAATTCTATTACTTGCATAAACAGCGAAAACTTATTCAAAATTAGGCTAAAGAAAGTTTTTATGTGTTCTATAACTTAGAAGAATACACTACAAAATTTAATCCATAAAAGGTTTTCAAAGGGTTTACTTCTAAAGCATTGTATTATTGTATATTTATAATGTCTGAATTTATTTAAGTATGTGCATTGTACTTTTATTTTTATTAAGATTGAACCTATTTAAGTAAATGCTCTTTCCCTTATGTCTTGATTAAGGTGCACCATGTCATGTATGTACTTATATAAGCATATTGCATTATTATTGTTATGTAACATTAATTTTTGGGAAATAAAATCTAATCTAATCTAAACCTAGCCGGGACTCTAACCCAGGAGCCATCATCATAAACCAAACACGTGAGCATCAGCTACTGAGCCGAATTCATTAGAATTTATCCAAATGGCGTTTTTCCATCGCGTCACGAAAATTTATTCTACAAGTAAAGTCATTTTGCATATTTTGTAGAACCATTTCAAGAGAACAGTTTAGTTTGGTTTCGGGTGGATTCTATAACATTGCCATTCAGTCTCCGGGTTTCCCATGCAAATACTGACACATTTGATGTTGCTGCATTTTTGTGATCTAATAGAGCAATTATCCAGGATCTGACACCTGACATCAACAACTTATGTTTCGAGAAAATTGCTAGTTATCCAGAAAGGAAGAGATTAATTATCCTCAAAGAATTCACATTGTTTAATTGTCTGTCAAAATCCTATGGCGTCCACCTCCTAGTTCCGCTTAGAACACCCAAAGCTAAGGGCTGTCCGAAGGAAGTTACACATTTGAAAAAGTACAGACAATATCCATTATCTACCGACATTGCCAGTGTCTGTGCTAGCGATTCAATACATTGATCAGTATCAAAAATCTGCCGTAATTAAAATCGACTACAAAAAGCCACAAAACCATTTTACCCCTTATGAAGTTATGTTGACACTGCAGTCCCCTTGAAAGGGAGTATAGTACCATTAATTAGCCTGCTGTCGTAAAACTATGTAATCTATTGTTTCAAAAAATACATTTAAATCGATGCATTTTCATGTTGCATTGTAGCGCCATCTTGTGATCACTGGGATGATTAGTATCTTAAGAATCTGCTTTGAAGAATATGTACGAAGAAACCTGCATCAAGATTAGTACATCATTCTTCAATGCATATACCGCCAGAGGCGTCGGTTTCAAAATCTGCAAGGGGGCTAAGTCCAGTGCATCATTAAAATAAATCCACAAATATAATTTGTTGTACAATCATATACTTTAAAAGGTGTGGAAAAATTTGCAAAAAGCATTATATCTCGAGGTATAGGTTTTAATAAAGGTTAAGCTGTATGTTTTCTATGCAAAATGTGTTTGCATACTACATTCTTTTTATTTTAAATATTATACATTATCGGAATCATTCCAAAAAGAAAGGTATTAAAAAGACAACAGTCCCAGTACCACCTTTTATCTCGAAAATACTGGTTGGTTAACCATTCTTTTAACCTTCACATATGAAATTAAATTAGATCAGAGTCTCTAGACTGATGATTTATCATAGCGACAATTGACAACACCGGGGTTACAAAATTGGTACAATTATAAAGTTGTTCACATCACGCAGCATCTTTAGCAGCAGCTTTCTTCTTTAAATGAACAAGTGAGAACAAATACAGACGTAGTGCACCAGCGAATTACTGGGTATGACCTGTCTATCCATCCCTCAGCATATTGTTACTTTATCAAATGTCGCAGGCCTGAACATTTCCTAAATTTTATATTCTATTTATGGTTTAAGAAGTGGTACAAGAAGTAATCGGTTTAAATTCCAATACTTGATCACTAGAATAAATCAACCCTGAGTACATAAACACACACCACACATTACTAACTCTACAGATAAGGCTGTCCGGAACAGCGCTACACGTTTGAAAAAAACGCAGATAACATCCATTACCCACCGATATTGACAGTATCAGTGATGATCGAACCCAGAACGCAGCAGAGTGCATTCGCCACACAGCACCGACTCCGACTGAACTACCCCTGCCTGACATTTGGATAAATGATAAAGTATCTCATAATAGTCGGTAAGATCGTAGCAGAGGCAATCTTGAGAGGCCACTATCCACTGTAAGGAGGTGGAATGAAACTAAAAGTAGGATAAATTGGCAGCCGAGAGCTGTGGTTTGGATTTCTTGGTAAACTAATCCCTAGGTACAAAAAGACAAATTGTGATTTTATTGCCAAGTGTATGTATCTACTACTATCCACTGTGTGTATATTTACCACTTTTAACTTTAAAATTTTGTAACAAAGATTAAGCTTAACACGTTGGGCTCTGCTGCCACTTAAGCATTGCTTGATATGTTGTACAGATAAACATGTGGAAACAAACTTCGAAATTCAGTTGCATAGCCGCTTATAAGTTTTTTTTTCTTTATTCTAAAAAAATTAACAATTACAGGCAATAATATATTCTTTTTGTGAACAGGTGTCTAATGAAAGTGGCACTCAACGTGTTAAGGAATGGATAAACCTTGATCCAAAAATCTACAAGATATTACGCACAAATTTTTTTACAAATACACATATACATTACACATCAGCTAAAGCCAGCCCTGATCATTTATCTCTGTAAACTGAGTTCTGGTTATTAATCTTTTTTGCTGGAGGTGACTGATTAGAAATATAATAATCACTTAGAAACGTATAAGGTCGGTTTTCAGGTTTAGAAGTGAGTAAAACAGAAAGAGCAATAGATTTTTTAATATATATTTACAATTAATAAATCTAATACAAATTCACAATAAAACAAAATACAATACCAATCTCTTTGTTTATTGGAAAAACATACAAAATTATTATGGTTACAAAAAAGTATTACAATGTTTAATATACAGTTTTTAAGTTGTATCAATTGAAAAAAAAAGATATGTACACGGATGTAAGGAAATTATGTCAGTAATTTTAAACTTCATTGTACATAATATTAAATTATGTAATGAGGAATATAATAATTATTTTATAAAGCATTTATATTATATAGGAGAAACCTGTCTTTTAAAGTGGATACATTTGCATAAAAGTTTTACGCAACAAGCAACATACCTATTTTCTAGGTTTAGTGAAGATTTGAAGTTTAAAATTCAAAAACATACCATTTGATCTTAAGAGTAAAAATAAATGCGCTTAATTTTGATTTGTACCAAGGCTGACAGTGTAAATACACACTAAAAATATATTGACATCTTTTTTACGCTTAAAATGTTTAAATTTAGACGTTACGTGAATAGAGGAGGGAAATGCAGACGATTAATATTACTAATACCAAAATCCGCCAAATCTTGCATTGAGACAAAAAAATTATGTAGTTAGAAATTGGACCGCCCAATTTTTTGTACTGTTTTGTATTCTACACTCCAAATTGCTTAAAAATAATTAATTTTTTCAAATAAAGGTATTCCCAGTTGGAATCAACTTTATTCTTGGCTTTTGAGATTGTGCCCTAAAGACGTACTACAGTTAAGTGAAAAATTGGGCCCCCAAGACTAGTTGATAGGTATTTCAAAAGCCACAAGGAATATATGCGGTTCATACATTTTGCCAGCAAAAGAACCACGACATGTGATGACTATATTCAAGCATCTGTAGAAAGGTATAAATTTAATGCTACACTTTAACACAGTTACGTCTCTGAAAGGCACTGTAAATATATGTTAGTGTATATTAATGATTACATATTAAACTTACATTACAAAACGATTGTCGATTATATGTACAAATATTAATTAAAGGCACCAAAATGGATGGATTTGTTATATTTATGAGCATCGTGTTTTCATGATAACGTGAAGTTATCAGAAACAGTAGTCAAAAAATTTGCACGCACCACTGTTCACTTTATGAACAGGTAGTGCAAAAACCTATAAAATAACATTAAACATTAAGTCAGCGTACGTTCAAGTACACCATTACTAAAATATTATAAAACTTAATAAATTGCAGTTGTAAAGTTATGATATGATAAATTTCATTATATATCTAGGTAATTGTGAGGGTTGTTATAAAATTTTACATAAAAGTTTATAAAATTACGTGTCGTCTTAATCGTATATGCTAGAACACAATAAATAAATATTTAGTAAAAATTTTATTTTCAGTTAGTTGTCTTCAGTACACACCAGGTGAACCGAAATTTAATTTCACCCACAACTTTTCTATAATCGTAATCAAACATAATTCTTGACATATAACGTGTAAATATTTGAGCTCATAATAATAGCAAAAAAGTTATAGATAAAAGGAAAATTCTTTACCTGGTAAATTCAAATGTAGACATAAAAATTTGATAGGATATAATGTAACAACTAACTTAAATGTATTATATTAAAAACTATATAATATGTATGAAAACATACCCAACAGTAATATAACGTTCCCATAAACTGTGACAAATTACAATATTACAAATGCTAAAATTTTATACTTAACAATTTCATATCTTATAAAATATATAAAGATTTTTATTGCCATTTAAAGCGTATGCAAGTGGTATATTGCAAACAAAGAGCAGCTTATTAAAAAAAATTATCTGTTTTCAATAAATAAATATTATTTACTTACACAATATAAAGGTCAAATTACAACAATAAACTGCCTTTTTAATTTTAGAAAGACGTGAGCAGATTTTAGGCACTTAAATTACAACCAGATGAGTACGTTATCAGGTTTCGTAGTGGGGGGGTTTATTAACGATTGTACATCATCTAATATAGGAAACTCCTCCCCCAATTGCAAGGTAGGCACTAAATCATCTGTTGAATCGATATTATCACTTAACGTTGATATATCAGGTGTGTCCATCGTGTGACTTTCACTACCAACATCCATATTGTCGTCCATATTTGCTAGAAAATCTTCAGGCGTGTGTGGCATCGAGTATGATGTTCCCATACCTAAAATTAAATTACAGTTTAACAACAACAACAAAAAGATCGATAAAATCAATTTTTATAAAGTCGATGTTGCGTTTTTCCTCAGAACTATCTAATTCATGTTTTTTTTGTAAAACTTAATTTTATAATTTGTATCATAAATAAAACACATAGCAGTTAGCAGTATTTTAGGTATTAAATTTTCAATGTCGGCTAGAATTTAATCAATAGGTATTAGATTCTAGTCAATGTTGGAACTTGAATGCTTAAAATACGGCTGCCTTTTATGTGTTCCATTTCTATTATGTGTTCTATATTTCTTACAACTTTTAAAACTAAATTTTACAAGGAAAACCTAAATTAAATAGTCTTGAGGATATCTTAAAATAACAACGAAACGTCGACTTTTTAAAAATTGATTTTCTCCTTTTTCTTAAGAACAGACAAAATACCCGAAATTGTCTGAAATATTTTAGTCTGAAAAATGTCCGCAACACCCAAAAAACCCGCAAATTGGTCTATTGTCCACCGATTGGTAGCACTGACAAGTCCCTACCAAAATACATGCTATTTGCCTGTCAATATGTTACAATAGGCAAGATCTTGACTCCGTGCGGCTTCACGCTCCCTACACTTAATAACATAATGCACAACGCTTGCGTAAAAAATATCGGAACCACAAAAAAGGATTCGCGAAAAAGGATTCGAATTCTTTTTCATTTGTCTTACGAATCCGGATAGGAATCCTTTTATATGAAAGTATTCGAATACCGCTTTTGACTACTCAAAAAGGATTCGAATCCTGGATTCGAATTCTGAATGATTCGAATCCTACCCAGCTCTGTGGCTTATGAATCCCATATTCACTTCCATTTTATTTAATTGCAATAATAATTTAGAGAAATATTTTTCTCTAAAACAAAATTACTGCAAGCGGTATTCGTTTTTCTGTAAAATATGTAGAAAATTCGTGACTCTCGATCGCTCTCGGCTTGCTTCAGGATGCGTTACCAAGGTCAAATAGTGCGTAAAATATCCTCATTCTTATTTTACACTCTTCTTAGAAACGAGCCAACAGAATTCAGAATTGATTTCATTATGTAAACTAGCAAACTTAAGACAAGGACCTACTATATTTTATATTGTAATACTAGGTATATTAAGTTTCCAAAATTTTCTCCTCCTTGATTATTCAACGCCAACGTTCTACTCATTCATCCCAAATTCACCATAAATTGTTTTATATTCTACAGAGACTTAAATATTCAAATAAAATATAATACGATGTAGTATAAAATAAAATAACATGAAAAAAAGTGAAAAGTCTGCATAACATTTGTTCTTATTAAAGTTTAATGTTGAATACGAATTTATTACATTTCGTGTAAAATAGTTGGACGTTTTGCTACCAGACTCAGTATCATAGCGATGATGTTTCTAGACGTGTGTCAAAGCAGGATCGGGCTCATAATTTTTCATTTAGCCTGAGAGATTGGAGTGGCGGTATCATATGTAAATAAATATGTTAATGTTTTACTGATAGCTTCGGTGACTTACTAATATTTCGTCTTTTATGCCAACTAAATACGCGGAATCGACAAGATGTTTTGTTTGTCACCGAGGTTTTGTTTGTAACTGGTACGTATAAACATAAAATCATGTCGCGATTACAGTTCCTACGGTCCTGTACACTGCCTAGACTAGTGTGGCTTCTGTGTTATCGACAGGACGATGTATTTCGATTACTTACAAATTTACTCGCGATTGACTGGTACGTGCAAACCCACTCTTCAGATAAGTTGTTGAGCACTGTGAGCAGAAGTTCGCGAGCTGACAACGTTGCACTTATGCGGAAACGTTTAAAATGCTATCAACGCACAGTTTACGTTGATGAATGCATGTTACATTACAGATGTTAAGAAAATATAAAAGTTGCTATATATGGCAAATCTACCATTTCTTGTTCTCGAAAACATTTTTTAACTTTTAAACTTAAAAACCGCATATATATTCTTAACCTCACAAAATATGGTAATGCACTTTAAACCAAAACAACAACTTACGTTCCGATGTGTATAAAAACGAGATATTTCCATATTGAGTCAAGTGACACAGTAGGTTTATTTCTGTGCTTATGCACAGAGGAAGCACAGAGGGACTGGAGCGAAAAGGTGTAGTGCTTGTCAACTAAAAAATTCTTTTGTAGGTTAAGAACGACTGCCTTTTGGGAACGTATTTAAGTGTTGTTTGATTTCCAACAGGGCGACAACACGCAATCAAATAGAATCAAATTACTTGACGTCACTGCTCATGAAAAATAAAATATTATTGTCGGTAAATTTATAAAATGTCTGCATGTAGATGAAAATAACTAACTGATAAGACATATATCGCCTGTTATGGAAAAGTTACTTCCTGAAACACAGAGTGGCTTTAGACCAAACCGAGGCACATCGGATTTAATCTTCACACTTAAACAGCTTCAAGAAAAAGCACTCGAACATCAAGGAGAAATTCACATGGCCTTCATTGATTTAACCAAGGCGTTTGACTCGGTGGACAGGGAAGTGCTCTGGAAAATTATGTTCCGCTTAGGTATCCCTAGAAAATTTGTGGAAATATGTCGCAGTCTACATACAAACAACAACGCCCAGGTTATGTATAATAATGAGGCAACCAAACCTTTCCAAACCCTCACTGGAGTTAGGCAGGGATGTGTCCTGGCAACCCTACTCTTTAATTTGTTTACCACTGCTCTAACAATTATTGTTGACAACAAACTGACAGTCAGAGGAATAGGTCTCAGATACCGTTTTGATGGCGGTCTCTTTAACATAGGGCACTTTAGAGCTTTCACGAAGACACGCACACGATTCATTTGTGATCTCCAGTATGCGGATGACTGTGCACTTTTAGCCTCTACGCCGGAAGAGCTTCAAGAACTTTTAGATGTGTATGCCCAGAGCTATGATTCCTTGGGACTTAAAATCAACATTGGAAAGACTAAGATTATGTCAACTCCTCATCAAGTGAACCAAATAGACATTACACTTAACGGAAATTCTCTTGAAGTGGTGGATCAGTTCAATTACTTAGGCAACATTGTTAATGACAAAGCAAACATGGACAGCGAGATTCACAATAGAATTAACGCTGCATCTAGAGCACTCTGGGGACTTAGAGAGAGAGTATTTGACAACCACGACCTTGCTTTGTCAACGAAAATGGCTGTCTACAGAGCAGTTGTCATTCCAACACTGCTATATGGATGTGAAATCTGGGTCACTTACCGTCGTCATGTGAAAGAATTAGAACGTTTTCAGCAAAGACACCTCAGAAGTATGATGAAAATCCGTTGGTTCCATCACATATCAAACGTGGAAGTACTCAGGAGAGCAAACAGCCTTCCAATTGAGGTGCTTATTTCAAGAGCACGCCTAAGATGGGCAGGTCACGTTCATCCTATGCATGATAACCGCCTTCCTAAATGTACACTTTATGGTGAATTGCTAAGCGGTAGAAGAAGGCGTGGCGGTCAACGAAAGAGGTTCAAAGACGCTTTCCATGAAAATCTAAAATCCTGCGGTATTGCAGACGAGCAATGGGAACAACTTGCAGCGGACAGGAGAATGGCGAGGGGTTGTGGCCAGCTATCAAGGAAATGTTGCTGCAAGAAGGCCGAATCCAAGACCTAACAAGGTCTATGTTTGTCCTGACTGCGGTCGACATGTGCTCTCCCGAATTGGCCTCTATAGCCATAGTCGTGTGCACCGTAGATGAATGGGAATTACAATAGACTACACCTTTTACTTGTTTTTTATTGTACACAATTTATCGACTGTAACATTTTTATACTCGGACTCGAGTAACGGCTAATAATAATAATATCGCACAATAACGCACCTGCCATCTGCCTTGAGCATAACACTAAAAGGCATTCTTTATCCTATTACTTCAATCTCCCGATATAAAACACAACACACATAAGATGATAAATATATAAGCAATCTATTTGTTATCTTCGGAGTATCAATTGGGCAAGTTTGAAGAAAAAAAATGCTTACCAAGCCCACTATCTCCAGATTCTTGGCGGGAGTGATCAGTCAGACTGGATAAAAATGGATCCATAACAGGTAAATCACTTGTATTTCTCATCATTATATCTTGCTGTCGCATAATTTCTTGTTGTCTTTGTTTAAGTCTTTCACGCTCCATCCGCAGTTGTTGTAGCCTTATTTGTTGTGCTTTTGAAGGTGAAGACGACAAAGTCGGCGAATGCCATGTCGGTCCAACTATAGAACCTCCCGATGACCTTTGCTGCAAATGTGTAGCTGCAAAAAATATTAATATTATCATCATTTTCAGTATACAGCCCTGTACATTTAAATGCAGGAGCCAGAATCGTTGGTTAACATTTTGAAAATAGTTTAAAATCCAGAGAATAATTTAATTTATAACAACTAAATTATTAGATTAGGTAGCAGATTTTAATTTTCAATGTTTAGTATAGTACACAGTGTATCAAAAGTTAGTTTTATGCAAGCTTTTCTCTCACCAAGCTGATGACTGTGATGTGATCAAGAAAAATTGAAAAAAATTGGCTTGGAGGCCAATCAATGTGAACCCAACTCGCAAGCAGACCGTTCTATAGTGTAAATAATATAGGTAGAAGCGCACAACTAAATTTATAAACTATGTAAAAAATCTGAACCTTTATATGGATTATAAATTTATCAATAAAGAGAAAATAGAAAGTTCGCTATAGTTTTCCTTAAAATTTACCAATGACTCTGATATTGCTAAATATTTTGGAAATTAGGGGATGAGGGAATGTATTGTAGGGAAAAACGATAAATGAAAACAATCACAGACATAGTGGGAATAGTGGTGAGCAGTGCCGATGTATCATCACGTCTTACATCTTTTATGTAACGTGCATTAAAATGAGAGAGAAGGTTTGGGGGTTTGTCTTCTTAGCGTCTCATCTGGCACATCGATGAAAGCTTTGAGAGAGAAGGTCAACCATGTGGTCCGCCTTCTTTGTGTCCCACCTCACACCCCCTTCTCAATTATAGGTTTCCAGCACATTAAATGAACAGTATATTATGAAGTTTTTAAAAAAATCTTTGAAATTCTAACAGGTTTCCTCGAAGCTTTCCAGCAATACCCCGCTTTCAGATGTGGCGACTTAAGGTAAGATTTCCTAGCAGCGGCGAAACGCAAACGTCTCATGCATCCGTTTTGACGCGTGCGAAAGTTGCACGTGGTGTTTTCCTAGCAGTGTTGCAAGTTGGATGTTTCTTGTAGTGTTTCAAAAATAATATGGAAGACGCTGTGTTGAACTAGTTGCTGTTAGAAGACAAAGAGAAGGAAATGTTGATATTAAATTGTGCAATAAAACCACACAGACAATCTGAAATAGAATTGTTTAAAAGGAAAACGAAGGAAGTTTTTCCACTTAAATAGGCAGTAATTTTATTTTCTATTAAATCATGTCGGTGACTGTATTACCAAAACACCATACGTGAATGTTGTGTGCGCTATATCAGCAGGAAAAACTATATTCCAAAGAAAATGGAACCATTTGCTGCTTTGCTGGAGTACTCATCTTTATACTGTACAGAGGGCAAATTGTAAATCACACACACATTCAATGCTTTCCACTGAAACTATGCAAATGCATATCGTCTCCATTTTGATCCCTTCTGGAGCAGTCCCACGCAACTAATACAAATGCATACATTTAGACGCATGCATAGGTACGTAAATTGGCTTTAAGTAGTGCCTCACGTCTGATGTATGCATTTCGAGGCTGCTAGGAAATCTTACCTTTAAACATGTATCAGTTGGACCAGCATTAATATTTATGGAACTATATATTTTGTATCTGGCTGTATAGATATGCACAAGTTGTAATCCCAAACAATTTGTTTTTAACTTTAACCCACACAACTATATTCTCCCTAACATACAGCCTGTAATATGCATAAAGTTCAAACAATTAATTTTTCATTTAATTTCTTCATTAGCTTGTGTTGTTTTCTACCAGCATATGCATAGTTCAGGAATAGCTGCTATAGGTCCACATTTTTGAGGAGTGGCTCGAAACGCCCTAAATTCATTAATTGAGTTATCACGAGTACTTATGTACAATAGCACAATATATACTTTGAGACACTGTGTAGATACCACTAGGCTCTAATAAATGTATATGGCTAGTCGAAAGTTTTGGCTTAACTTACGAATTCGAGGGTCAAACCACGAAGTTGTACGGGTTTGATGATTAATGAAATAAATTTCCCCCTCAGGAGTTTGTGCCTGCTCCCATCCTTCAGGTAAAGGCCCTAAATCTACATCTGAACTAACTTTGGCAGCTGTAGAAAAAAAGTTTTAATTAGAATTTTTTGCCTGTGAAATTCTACTGACAATTCCAGTAGCTATAGTTGAAGGATAGGGTAGATACTTAAGACCAAGAGACAACTAACTGATTTTTTTGTTAGTCCAAACTAGTAGCGTTTTAATATACAGGGTGTTTGAAAATTTAGCAAGTGAATTTTGAAATATTTACTATAGTAAAAAGTTTGCAAAAAGTAATAATAGAAACCTATATTGAACGTAATAAATGTATAATTATTTTTTTAATTTACATTACCAATAATGGACACAACCACTTACAATCATACAAAAACCGAAACAGGGTTCCTTTTTAAATACAAATAATTTTTTTTTATATATATGGCTGGTCTTTGAAGGAGACCGCTCAATCTCAGATTGTTGTATAATTAGATGTGTTAGATAGTAGCGATTCTAAATGTCGACAACATAAACATGCATATAAATTTTGGAAAGAATCTGTCCATGGTGTAACATTTTATGAAAAATTTCTCGTTGCAAAATTGATAATTTTTGCCGCAAAATATAAATGTTGTCAAATAGCCATAATTAAATAGAACTATAATGAGTAAATATTTGCATGGTTGTGAAGAACTAAAGTTACAACCGAAAATAATGCATATTTGATTATTGCATCTCTATTTCTTGAATATGGCAATTTTCTGTTCTCTCATATTATTCCCTTTTGTTTTGCATACAGTATGGGGATCGCTACTAAGCGTATACGGAAATCTTATGTGCAGTATGGGTTAGAATCACGAGATATGAAATGGATGGTGGGGCACAGGCATGACAGCTGGTCGATCTGCTGCGGGTTGCGGTTAGTAATGTAAATTTGGAACGAAAGGTGTAGGTCTCAAAATATTAATTTGTTGAAATTAATTATGATGGTCAAAAATAACCAAAATAAACAAAAGTATCTTTCTCAAAATAAGTGGAAGTAAGTCGATTTTCGTACGCCACAATAAATAAATTTATTGTATCGCTCAGTGAATACCCACCATAGTACAATTTAATTATTTGTACTTTCTTTTTTGTTAAACAAATATCCATTTTAACAGGTTAATATATTATTTTGATTGCAATTATACTTAAATTTCGCAAGATTACCTGTGACCTAAGCCCAACAGACTCCAGTAAATAATAAATAAATCTATAACATCGAGCAGCGCCAGCGTACACACCATTGGATCGTTTCACCCCAATCACACTCCATTAGATGACATTCTCACCCATATTGCACGTGTACAGACGTGTATAGGATTTTCCTCTATGCCTAGTAGCGATCTCCGTACTGTATATTGAATCAGACACTAAATTTAGAAAAATCCTGTATACCGTTTATCAGCAATAAAATTATTGATGGCATATTCATAACAGCATTTTCCCGATATGGAAAAAATCAATTAGTTAAATGAAAATGACTGTTTAGGGCTTAGAATATTAATTTCATTAATATGATATTATAAAAATAAATATTTCATTACTTACTATTAGGGTTAGGTGACTGAGGATGTGGAAGTTGATGTGCTGTTAAGAGTTGTTCGGCACTTTGATGCTGCTGCGCTGCAGCTTGGGCAGCCAAAGATTTTCGTGGATCTTCCCACGTCGTAGTGCGAGTTGTGTGACTGTAAAAAAAAATAAAAAGTCACATATTTAGTAAGGACATATCAACTTTAAATTCAATTTAAATCTAATTATCAAAAAAAATTACTACACCCACTTAGCATTTCACGTCCAGTGTATGTATAAATTAGATCTATGACTGAATAATAATATACAACAGTAGATTTGGTAAGAATGTTCAATATAACATATAAAATTGACATATTTGTGAAGACCCATTTGTTCTATCTTATATAAGATAAAATATACGTAAATTGTGCTCATATATTATATAATAGTTTAGGTATCGTTATTTCCTATGTATATGCGTCAGTTGTCTGATGATGGTACCGATGGGAATAGTTTCTTAATGATGAACCAATTATTGATGTTTGCTGGGATATGTGAAGAAATTCGATTATATGGATGTGAGATTACCCTGTACATGATATTTGCATACTCTCATTTATATACATTTAATGTACATTAGCCATCCATTTATGGTTCCCAATGTATCTCCTATGAAGCAAAAAGCAAGGATAAAATAATGTATAATGTATGTTCATAAGAAATCAATTTGATGATAAATTTTAGACATCCATCACAAGTCCACATGTATATTGATTATAAAATTTGGCACAAAAAAAAAGTTAAATAAAACTTGTAAAAAATTCAAATTTTATCGTCATTTAAATAATGATAAAAACCAATCCGCATAATACAATCTTAAAAAACTGTATTATTATTACTTATGGATTCCCAACAAAATTTTAAAAAGCCGCCACGAAAAGTTCATCAGTATAAGAACAAAGTTTAATATTACTTTCAATTATTCTCACTTTATGTCAAAATCATGGCTACTAGATCAGTTCAAAATAAAAATTATTATAATTTGACGGTTTTTAATGAAGAAATAAAAATATCTGGAAATATCTATTTTAGGTATAGGATATTATTCACAAAAATCGTAGATAATTAACGTGCCAATTCAATAACACAACAATATACAGTGTTCCATTTGAAAAAATTGAGAAAATTCACTTTGAAATGTCATGAAATAGCAATAGTATAAAATACACCCTGTATAATTATAATCAATATTTGGTGGTTGTGTCGTTGTAGTACATCCCTTGTCTACACACTTGCAAAATAAATCTTCTTAATTAATATTAATAGTAATACACACACAGCGAATTAATCTGTTAAACCTTGTTCCAATCAAAAATTTTCATATTTTTTCGAATAACTCGACAACGCCACGTCAAAAACAAAAAATCTGGAGGTCGTTGGAAAGGTAATTTTGCGCTGAATTCATAAATGTAAAATTATATAGGGTGTTCTATTTTAAAAAAATTACCTCGAAAATGCTCCGCTGTAGCGAGTCGCCCTGTATATTTCAAAATATTTTTAAAACGTATGACACTATACCACTTCCATAAAAAATAATTTTCCAAAGTCTTCTAATAAGGCCGATATTGGGCTTTGACGCACTATTGGGCCACTCTGCATATTCATAGTAGCAAAAAGCTTAAAGAAAACTATCAAAGATAAAACGAACATAATAATATTGGATAAACAAATCTCTTAAACCAATTTAAAAAGTAATTATACAAGGTTTAGTGCTACACATCTGTTAAAAATGCAAATAAATATTTGACCATGAGTTAACTAACACACTTTTCTAAAATACAGAGGGTTTTAACCAGCCAGCCACTAAAATAATTTTAACTCGAAATGGCCCCGAGTCAGAACAATTTACTTATGTTATATCCAAATTCCAAAATGAAATTTTTTTAAATATCAATTTTAGCACGTCCAACATATTTTAAATTTAACGTACGACACATTCTTTTTCATTGTATAGCACGAAAAAATAAAAACCGTTCCAAATTATTTTTTTTCAACCACTCTACATTTAAAGTTGGGTTCCTACCATACTCTGGCAGAAGGATGTTTCAATGAACTGTCTCAAGCAGCTATTGCCATCTATGAACTGTCCCCTGAACCAACCTTCCACACTTGGTACGCGTAGTGTGCGACAAAGTAAGTGGAAGGGATACGGCAAGTTTTCAGGCTTTTCAGTTGTTGACATAAAACGTATCTTACCTGAGACGAAAACAACGTGTGTTTTGTTATTTAAACATTGTTATCAGACATCTTAGAAATGGACAGGAAAACATTTTTTTTTAAATATATCAATTAAAATTAATGAGCAGGCCAAGAACAAACGTTAGCAACCTAATTTTGCTTCTGTTAAATTTAGAACAGTAATCATTAGTAATTTTTTGGAGCTCGATAGGATAGATAGGAAAATTACGTAGTGTGTTTGTGTTTGCTTAATATATTTTGAAGAGTACGTCGAATAGGTTGCTCAAACAATAGTCTCAATTAAGTAAACATAGTTCTTGCAACATCGAGGAAAATAATAGTAATATACCGTCTGTCTATTTTACGAGGGCCACACCAAATATCTCACTTATTTATTGTAGAAGAATAAAGTTGTAGAAACAGTTATCCCATTTTTTATGAGCTATATTTCAGTAAAAAGAAATTTGAAATACATACATAACCTACTTTGTGAGATATATTGCAAAAACTTAAATAGGAAAACCACAAACGGTTATAGCTTCCTTATTTGAGGAGATACGGAAAAAGTTAAAGGGATGAAAGTTGACAGCAAAGACAATAAGAAAAATAAATGTGTATCAAAAAATTCGAAAAACGCAGTTGGCTTTGATATACGCTCTTGATGCTCTTGTGCAAAAATGAAAAGAACAAATCTCAAAGTATGCCATGAGACCATATTCCTTGTATTTTTTCTCTTTCCAACGATATAAGACATGTCACAAAATTTGTGCACCATGCATTCTAATACACAAACGTGCTTTACGAGACACCTCACGCATTACATTTTGGAGCATTTCAGGAGTAATTGCCTCACATGCGTTTCTAATTCTTGTTTTGATGTCCTCAATTTTTTCAGGGGCAGTTTGAAATGCCTTGTCTTTAATGTAACCCCAGACGAAAAAATGCAAGGGAGTAATATCTGGTGATCGAACTGGCCATAGAATGGGTCCATAGGTGCCTATCCAGCTATCGAGCATAACTTGATTTAAATAATTTGTACATATTTACAGCAGTGTGAGGTGGAGCCCTATCTGGTTGAAAATATGAATAATTTAATCTTTCTGCCACTGTTAATTCATAAAGAAAATCTTGAAATTCGTTTTGCAGGAAATTAAGGTATCTATGAGCGTTTTTTTTTTTTTTGACGAGAGGGGGAAACCCTCATGGGCTCCCAACCTGAGCTGGGTCAGTGTCAGACTCTTACTGGCTAAAACCCAGGGTCGTCTGTAACACTCCGAGGGCACTGCAGCCTCTTGGACTTATTGTGCACTCCCTGTTCCGATTTACACTGCCTATCTATGAGCGGTTAATTTGCCATCATAAAAATAAAGTCCAATTACTTTAGTCCATAAAAGTCCCACCCAAACATTCGTAGAAAATATTTCTTGGAAAGCGGTCTATCTGCACCAATGTGTATTTTCTCGTGTCCACTCATAATGCATATTTCTATTGAAAAATCCATTATCAGAAAAATTTGATTCGTCCGACCAAAGAATTTTGCGGGCCATTCCTTTTTTTATTTAACAACCATCTACAAAGTTTTACTCTCCTCAGCTTATCTCCCTCATTGAAATCTTGAACTTTACTCATTTTGTAGCATCGAAACCCATTTTTTTTAATATGCCTTTTTTATAAGACAGTTTCTCTGAATTTGTCTCAAAGAGGTTTCTTCATTTTGATCAATATAATTCAATACTCTATTCACTTTTCTTACATTATCCGCAATTGGGGGTTGTCTAATTTCTGTGGTGTGTTTTATTTATATTTATATTTTATTTATTGGTTTCTTTAGCAATACACTGCTCGACAAAATATTCCAATTACTGGGTAATATTTATATGCAAAAGAAATGTAAAAGCATAAGAATGTAATAGTAGTTTGTGCAACAAGAGTGGATATGATAGCCATATCGCACGAGAAAGAAAATTGAGCACGACGCCGTAGGCGAAGTGCCTCAATCTTTCGAGTGCGATATGGATAATCCACTCGAGTTGTACAGTATATTTTTTCTACGACCGGATTAAGAAAAAACTACAAATAATAGTTTTAATCAAATTTTAATATACACACTTAGCTACTGCTTAATCTTATGCTCTAGGTATATCTACGCTTCGAAAAGCAAGAGATCATAGGTTCAATCCCTCCATATAGCTACTTTTTTTTTGTCATACTATACCTCTAAAATTTTGTCTGTATATAATAATTTCAATAAAATTTTAGGTGGTATACCGTTTATCGATTCTTCACTGGAATCACTCATTTTAAATTATTTTCTAGCCCAAACTGCACGAATATACATACTGACAACTACTGACAATTACTTTGACAGCTTACACACCAGCTTGAATTTTCTAAAACGAATAGTTGCCTATGTACTTAATACACGAACTGAGATTGGTCGATTTCGTATCCATCCTAGAACGTATATGAAATATATCCGTTCAGTTAACTGGAATGGCCCACTTATCCATTCTACAGACTGTACGGAAAACAGCAAATTTACATAAGGGAGTAGAAAAAATAATTTAAATACAAAACAGTATTTTAATTTATACAATTAATCTTTCTACTGTAGCTTCTATATTGCAATGGAAGATAGATATCAAACCCCAGATAGAATATGACGTTCCAGGTAATATGGACATCGTCAAGATTTACAGAGCGGGATATCTAGGGAAAGTACAGAATGTACTTCTTACTTCTTTAGTATATCATTACCTATCATCATTATTTTCATGAAATACGAGTTTCATAGGAATGTAAAACTTTTAACTATAACAAATCTACTCATTTAATAACATCCAATAATTTAAAAATACTGTACTGTTGGATTCAAAACCCATTTATAGTACCTGAAATGGACTCAAATGTATGTTTTATGGACGTTTTGATTTGTAACACTGGAAGTACCTAGACATCTTCGTAAGGTTACTGGACCTAATATGGACGTCCAGCAGATAGTCGCATGTCCATTGCGTATATTTTACAAACGTCCATAGGACTGTATGTGCAATTTGAGATCTGTCAAATGCTTTAGCGAGTCTGTGAAATGGGTATATGGAGGTATATCGAGTTATACAAAAAAGGTTGAAGCAGATTTTCCCTTTAAAAAAAACCGTGCAGGTTTTCACAGTAATGGAATTCTTTGCATAAGAATATGTTGGCATATACTTAACACAATTTTGAAAAAGTTAGAGAAATTGTTGATATATTTTAATATATCGTGAAATATCATCAATTTACTGACTACATTAAATGAAAATGTAGCACAACCATGTAATATAAAGACCCAAATAACAACCAAAACAGTATCTTAAGCTTTAGACTATAAAATGTTGCCAATGCATATAAACAAAGCTCCTTGGTAATGAATTTGTGTTACCAAAAGAACTGAAGGGAAGTCCCTGAATTCGTAATTCAAATTAGCACAATGAGGTCGCCTGATTTATATCCGATTTACTACACAGGAAGTAGCGCAATGTTTGGTAATGGGAATATACTTGTTAATACTTTCAGAAATGTATGAAAAACATGGTATTCAATCAAATTGTTATGAGTACTCAAGCAATTAGTATTACGTTTATTAACAAAAATAGGAGTGGTACATGCGTTGAATGTTCTGTGAAACTGTATAAAAGCTATATATCTTCATTTAAACCGAAATTTAAAACCATAGATCGTGCCTGCTAATCCTGCCGCTATAACTTGTATTCTATTTTAAAAGATACAGATATAGCAGGAAAACATAAACATCTTACACTGTATTATATAGTATCATATTTTTTAGAATAGGAGAGTAATGGAACCAGATTTAACGCGTCACTTCTCTATCTCGATGACGTATGTATGTCCTCATTCATTCAATATATTAATACGCCACCCAAGTTTTATTTTAGAACGTTCTACTATACTTTATTGAGAAAAACAAAGCGTCTTATGGAGCCGAAGTCAATACCAGTTTTATATTATGAAATTAAAAATCACATATTTTTACTAAGAAGGTTAATCATATGCAGGCATTTTTTAGCTATTTTATAAATAAAATTTTATAATAAAATATACAATTCCAATCGAATTAAAGAGATATCTATCTTATCACTATACTAGGAGACATTTATTTAAATGGCACAGCACAGACGTTTGTATGGCCAGGGGTGTACTTTTTAACTTGGCGACAGGGGACGACGGTAATTTCTGTGTTTGATTACAAAACATATCTTACCGGGTTGAACTGATTTTTATCTAAAAAATCGTGATCTTTTTCTTTCCAAGCTTAAATGTTATATAGAAAAAATATCAACTTACATACATGGGAAAAATTTGAGTAGCTTTTTCGATACTAAAGGACCCCGCACAGAAACATGAAATTTGTGATCCCGGTGAAAATGGTAGAAATTGAGATATATTGTAGTTTAGATTTTCCTGATCAAAAGTTCAAATGGGACCAAGGCTCGAGGACTTTGGAGTTACAGCGAGGCAAAGGTCGAAAATTCGAATACATGAGATTTGGGATCCCAGTGAAAATGGTCGAATATGTAGTTCAGACCTTCCTGATGAAAAGTTCAAACGGGACCAAGGCTCGAAGAACTTTTATTTTGGAGTTACAGCGAGGATAAAGGTCAAAAATTTGAATAAATGGGATTTGGGATTCCAGTAAAAAGGGTCGAAATTGAGATATGTTGTAGTTAAGACATTCCTGATGAAAGGTTTAAATAAGAGCAAGGCTCGAAGACCTTTTTTTGGAGTTACAGCGAAGGCAAAGGTCGAAAATTCGAATACATGAGATTTGGGATCCCGGTGAAAATTGTCGAAATTGAGATATGTTGTAGTTCAGACCTTCCTGATGAAAAACTGAAATAGGACCAAGGCTCGAGGGCCTTTCATTTTGGAGTTACAGCGAGAACAAAGGTTGAAAATTCAAATACATGGGATTTGGGATTCCCTTGAAAATTGTCGAAATTGAGATATGTTGTAGTTCAGACCTTCCTGACGAAAAGTTCAAATGGAACCAATGCTCGAGGACCTTCTATTTTTCAGTTCGAAAATTATGGGAAAATAGTAGAAATTGAGATATGCTGTAGTTCAGACCTTCTTGATGAATAGTTTAAATGGGACCAAGGCTCGAGAAGCTATTATTTTGAAGATTTTTCACGAATTTACGAATTTTCGACCTGTAACTCCAAAATTAAAGGTTCTTGAGCCTTGGTCCCATTCGAACTTTTCATCAGCAATGTTTGAACCATAACATATCTCAATTTTGGACTATTTTCACCACCTATTTTCCCAAATCTCATGTATTCGAATTTGTGACCTTTGCTCTCGCTGTAACTCCAAAATAAAAGGTTATCGAGCCTTGGTTCCATTTGAACTTTCCATCAAGAAGGTCGGAACTACAACATATCTCAATTTCGACCATTTTCACCGGAATTCCAAATCCTATGTATTGGAATTTTCGACCTTTACCCTCGCTGTAACTCCAAAATAAAAGGTCCGCGAGCCTTGCCCCGTTTGAACTTTTGATTAGGAAGATCTAAACTACAACATATCTCAATTTCGACCATTTTCACCGGGATCCCAAATCCCAATTTTCTCGGGGTCCTTTGTAAATATTAGCACCTGAAATTCCCATTTTAACATGCTATAATGTTTTATGAATCCCATATTCATTTACGTTTTATAAATACTTTGTTATGCCAGGAATTTCGCCCAATTAATACTCTGCCCCCATATGAGAAACTACTAGAAATTTTAGTAAAAGAGCAACTGCTAGATTATGTTGAGGATAATGACATATTATCGATCTACCAGGCTGGATTTAGGAAACAAAACTCTTGTGAAACAGCGTTACAAACTGTTTTGGTCAGATGGTTAGAAAATATAAGTGGTAAGAAACTTGTAGGAGCAGTGTTTTTAGACTACAGAAGAGCTTTCGAGATGATCGATAGGAGTTTATTATTAAGAAAATTGGAGAAAATTGGTATACAAGAAGTAGTGTTGCAGTGGTTTGACTCATATTTAAGTGAACGATATCAAGTGGTCAAGTACAATAATAGTCTATCTAGCAGAAGAGAAGTAATAAATGGTGTGCCCCAAGGATCAGTTTTGGGTCCTATATTGTATATTAATGATATTGTTAATATCCCATCCCACTGTCATATTCAATTGTTTGCTGATGATGTATTGTTATATGTTACTAACGACGATGTTGGTGAAATTATTAATAACTTGAATATTGATTTAGCTAAAATAAAACTTTGGTCTAATGAAAATAATTTAGCAATTAATTTGGATAAAACTAAATTCATGTTGTTGACCAGTAAATATAACAATAATATTGATCCTGACATAACTGTTAAAATTGATGATTGTCTTCTTGAACGTGTTTCAGAGTATAAGTACCTGGGAGTGATAATAGATCAAAATCAAACTTTTTCTAATCATGCTAATTATATCTTGAAAAAGATATCAAAAAAAGTATTTTTTTTTTCATAGAATTTCAAATAATTTAAGTACTTGGACAAAATTATTAATATACAAAACAATCATTCTTCCGCATTTTACATATTGTCCCACTATCCTGTTTACACTTTATAACAATGAATTGAATATGCTACAGGTAAAACAGAATTTAGCGTTACGAACAATATTAAATTGTGATATTTATACATGAATAAAATTTATGTTAGACTCTTTAAATCTATTATCTGTTAAACAAAATTTGATGTTGAATATTTTTGTTTTTTTGTTTAAGCTTTTAAATAACATGTTGCCTCAACACCTTTTGCAGTTTTGCACATTCGTATATGAAGTTCATGAATATCACACACGAAATCGTGATCAATTTTATATAGAGCGAACTCATAATAGATATGGTGAAAATCAGTTATTTATAAAAGGACTCAAATTATACAATGATTTACCTAATACTATAAAAAATTGTAATAGATTAAATACGTTTTTTAAGAACCTGTGTGTGCAGTATGTTAAAGATACATGGCCTGTTTAAATTGTGTTTGTCTTTTGTCATTATTCAAATTTATATTTATTAACGGTGGTGTTATTATGTATGTAACTTTGTGTTTTCTTTGTAATTTAGTCAAGCTAATAAAGATTATTATTATTATTATAATTATTATATTATTAATTACAATGAGAATTTCACAACACCATTTTTTAACAAATCGAGGCTTTTTTAACATTGCGTGAAATTAATAACTGGGAATTTTTCTGGATTTTAAAATGCACAATAAAGACATGGGAGTTGGAGTGCTTTTATAGAATTAAATTTATTTTGCGATGCAAAGGAGGATATAAGTACATAAATATGTTAATATTTATTTTTTAGTTTACAAAAATAAAGTTGCTGGTATCACAACAATATATATATTAAACACTAACAAATTTTATGAACAAATTTAGTTAATTAAATTTAAGTGAACTTGGAAGTCTAGTCTCGTCTTAATGGAGAATAAATAGGACTGAAGACTGAACTTTGTAAATGTCTATGTTTAGTAAAATATATGAAATATTTCGACACAATTTTATTTAATTTTAATTTTCTATTAAATTAACTTGCAAGGTTTTAATAGATATTCTTGGATTCTTCTGAATAGCTTTACATCCAATATTTCTTCATAATGAATATCTTCAACGAATTGTGACAAGTAGGTAAGCTGACGATGATATTTTTCACTGTCTCAACATTTTTGCAGAAAGTACACAATCTGTATGTATTAGAACCTGGAGCCATTTTTGTGCTATTTGCCCCATGCACTTTATTCTTTTGGCTGGTAATAAAATTTTGTTATGATAAGAATGTAAAAATTAATCTAATTGACGTCTGTAATTGTGGTAGCCATTACTATCTTGTACCTTTTATTATTCCATGGCCGCCTAGAAGTTGTTAATAATTATTGTTTTGGCGAAAAAAATAAATACATTCCCTATGCTCGAATGTAAGTAATATTATCAGAAATAAATGATGTTCCACCAATATTAGTACATCAAAGTTGATAAGAAACGAAAATATAATATGTTTTTAAGTTGTTTATAAAAAGTTCATGTAACTAAACTTGGAAAATGGTATGTTATTTCACTAAGAAATGTCGCATTTTATTAAATATATAAATCTTGAAATAGGTAGGTACTTCAGAATAATTATCAAAAATAAATGATGTTCCACCAATATTAGCAGATTCAAGTTAATAAGAAACGGAAATATAAGATGTCTTTAAGTTATTTATAAAATATTTATTTAACTAAAGTTAGTAAATTATATTTTATTTCACTAAGAAAATTCAGTTTTTATTAAGCATATTATTTATAATATTCGAAGTACCTCAGAATAATTATCAGAAATAAATGATATTCCACCGACATTTGTACTAAATAGTTAATACATGACTATAATATAAGATGTAGGTATTGAAATTATTTATAAAATTTTATGTAACTAAAATTAGAAAATTTCATTTTATTTCACTAAAAAACTTCGCATTTTAAAAAGTGTATTCTATTCTAAGGTTTTCAGAATAATTATCAAAAATAAATAATGTTTCACCATTTTTAGTAGATTCAAGTTAATAACGGATAAAAATATAAGATGTCTTTAAGTTATTTATAAAAGTTTCATATAACTAAGTAGGGAAATCCAATTTTATTAAACTGCACTTTAAAAACCATGGTATCGTGGTATGTTTTTAAAGTTAAGTCTAGAAATATCGATATGTTTTATTCCAAATCATTGTTAACATATTTTAATAAACAAATACCTATATTTTGATGTTAATATGTCACTATTAGAGGTAAGTTGTATTAATAAAAAAGTACTTAAATTGATTTGCTTTTAACAACACAATATTTGAGAAAACTTATTCCCTAATTATTGACATAATTATTAGTAATATTAAAGGTACAATAAATTATTATAAACGTTACTTTGCTGATTTTTTTTTTAATACATTTATTTAACGTCGGCCTATTTCCGCTACTGAGGCCTATCACCGACGCCTGTAGACGAGCTACCCCCAACCAGGAATTTTGCCGAACCTCTTCCCTTAAGAAGAGTAGGGATCTTTTACTTGCCTAATATTTAATAGACAAGGTACCGACGGCTTTACATGCCCTCGGAAGGATGGTGTATCCCCTATACAACCCTCGCCTAAGGTTGTATAGCTTCCGCGCATACACTGATATACAAGCCGCTGGAAGATGTGTGAGGCGAGGACGCGGTCTTCGTTGGAACGGTCACCCATCCAACTACTAACTGCGCCTGACGTTGCTTTACATCGTATATCAAAGTATGTACATAGTAAAGACGCACCTACGCTCGCCCCCTACTTTGCTGATTAGAACTAGTACTTTCATCTTTGTTGGTATAGTTTAAGTAATAAGTTCCCGGCAAATAAAAAACGTAACAAAACCTTTACGACATCGTTAAAATATCATCACTCTTTGTGCTACCTCGACCGCAAATCAGCTCGCTTACCTTTATAGGTTTTTAATGTGCGTCGGGTAGTTTTTGTTGCGTTTTTTATTTACCAGGAAGTCCTTACTTGGATTATAGTTTTTATCGTGATACTTTTATATTTAGGCACAATACAATATTTGTAACTCATAATGTTACTCACTAGCTCATTATCCAAATAATAACAACACAAACAAGAAATTGAAGTAGATTGACCTAGTAAACAGTGCACAAATGATGACGTATGACGTCACAGTTATTGGAACCAAATAACCGCTCATTCGCAAAATTCAAATTCGTTGCCGAAGAAAATATTTTTTTGCTTTATTAAAATTTGAAAAATCCTGAATTTCATATTATTATTAATGTTTTTTGACACTTTATCGATTTTCATTATAAAAAGAAATCATGCAACTCCTCACATCACTGCACAATGCATACCATATAAATAAATTATAGTAAAGAGTCCCAATAAATTTTAATTATATACAAAATAATTTTTCGAATGTTGCCAGACATAGACCATACTAGCATATAGTACACAAATCAAACTAAAGCTGATATGCCTTTGATGATTTCAATTGAATTTAGTACTCGTGACGCAGACTCTTACAAAACATATTTTTTATAGTAAACAAGAACACCTACTTAAGGTACTGCAGAAATTTACTTTACTGTTCCTGGCAACTTATATTAACACATTTTTGTCAAAAATTATAGATGTTGGTTGTGCAACTAACAAAAGATATATTATTTATGATCAAGTATAATTTTCTTGACGTGGCCTTATCTTAAGTACACCCCTGTCTAGTGAGCTAACACATTCAATTAAACTACCTGTTAACAAAAGCTTTTATTCTTAAATGTACCGGAGTTGGCCTATTGCAAGGTGTATTTTTTTTAAATAATGGAAGTGAACAACAGAAAGGCCAAGTAGTTTTAGCATTAATTACATCCTCTTCGGCTTAGAAATCGACACAAAACTTCCATTGAGAAACGGATCATTTTCCAATGAACAAGATATATATACCAAATTGTTCTAAGAACTTGTTACGAGAAATACTTTAATGATATTGACTCATTCTGTGTTACCTGTTTTCAATGAAACAGTCGTCCTTTAAAGGCCAAACAACGGCTTAACCGGAAGTGACACAATGCTTTAAGTTACACAGGAACTGTTTTACAAATAAAAAACCAACGCCAACGTACCAAATGTAGCGAAGTATATTTTAAGTGGGCTATACGCTAAAATAATTACATATATGGTTTACTTTTTTGTCTGAAAAACCAGCCTTACAGATTTGCAATTAATTACCCATCCTTATATCATGAGGCACAGGGAGCAGCAGTACATTAGTCTAGTTCCAGGTCCGAGAACGAACATTTCTAGTCGTGATTGTCTTTTAATTTTGTCGTGGAATAGATATATAAGTAATAACAACAAACTCATTTGCCGAGACTCTAGGTACTGAGCTTTTTTGAATGTTTAAACAATCGAAAAACTGTAATAAAAACTACATTTTCCTGCAATGTTATCAGACCTAGTGCATTTTCTAGTAACTAAAATTACACGAATTTTTGAGTTTTTGGAACTGGATGAGCCCTGAAAATGTTATAACAATGAAACTTTAAAATCTTGCACGTCATTGAAATAATAATAATAAATCGACTTTATTGTACAAAGAAAAATTACAAAGATATAAAATAGAAATAACTTTTTTATAACAAAGAAAGAAAATAGAGAACTAATAGAGATAGGTAATTATACCACAAAATGGCGAAGTCTAGCTGAAAGCTACTCATACGCAACCATGATGAGGCACATTAACAATTCCTTTACTTAAAGTTGGAAAAAAAGATTACAGAGAACACATAAATAAACAACGCGCTTGAATAATAATAGCTAAAAATATTTACTCGGGCAAGAAGTAGAAACCACGGTGTAGTATATTTTGTGATGCGACAAGACCCGTACGAATGGCTTCATAAGTGTTTAGTTGTGTGTAATGCTATAGATGGCAGGATAAATAAAGTCTCGTCGTTACTATATAGAAGATACATGGCCGTCTGGTGATGAGGCATTGTAAACTTGTTTTTAAACCTTACATTTTTTGTATGCACAGAGGACCGTGTATTACATTTATTTTTCAGTAAAGAGGAGGAATTGGGAGACATCAATATTCTATGTACAAAATTACTTAAATGAAAATGATGAATTCTCCAATTATTCATATTAAGCCATTTACATTCATTAATCTTATGAGATATATGATCCGATTTTGTTAATCCAAACATAGCGCGACAACATGAATTTTGAACTTTTTGAATGCGATTCTTGTCAGATTGATCAAGACAAAATCCAAATACAAAATCAAAATAGTTAAAATGAGACAACACCAGTGACTCAACATTTTTTTAGACCTAAATTTAAAATGTGACGATTTAAAAATATTAGCTTCAGAGAAGAATATGCCTTTTGCATCAATTTTTGTACATGGCCCTTAAATCTCAAGTTAGAATCAAACATAACCCCAAGATATTTCGCTTCGTCAACAATCGGTAAAGTTGTACCATCAATTTTAATATCAAGGCTACCGGGTAGTAAATAACATCAATTTAGATTTAGCGAAGTTTAACTTTAAATCATGCTCGACTGATAAACTCATAACTTTATTAAGCTCATGATTCATGATGTCACACGCGTCTACCATATTTTCAATACGAAAATGTGAGTAAAGTACGTCATCTGCATAGGCTTGTATCCGACAATTTGAAACAGAGCAAAGAATATCAGACGTGTAAATAATGAACAACAGAGGACCCAAAATTGATCCTTGAGATACACCTGATAATGTATCTAAACTTGGAGAAGAAGCATTATTAACTAAAATTTTTTGTGAGTGTCCATTTAAATAAGATGAAATAAGTTCAATCGCGGGCTGATCAAAACCATAATATTTCATTTTAGCACATATCAGTTTATGATTGATTGTGTCAAATGCTTTAGAAAAATCTAGTAATACCAATACACTCACCAATATGAGTAATATATTGATCTATAAGGACTGCAATATTTAAGCATAGTTGACGAAATGTCATCGATGCCTGTTGCATTTGTTATAATATTACGCAAAATTTTATTAACCTCTGCAACAGAAGTTAAGTGAAAAAGTAAAAGATGTATACGGGTTCTTTGAGTTATTACTGCATATATAGAATATTCTTTCCTATTATTTGGGTTTTCTACCACATATATTATTATCCGCATAGAAGTGTGCGTCGAAGCACGTGGAGCACTTGTCATAATTATTTTTGATCAATTATTTGAAAAACCTAATTTTACTTCCACGTCCAGTGGAAGTATCGTAACGCAAAAAAATATTCATTTTTTCCTTGTTGAATAGGTTTAAAATGAAACGTCGAGATTTTAAATTTGAGCGAAAGAAATCTGTGTAACATTTATTTTACTCTGGAACCGTTTACGATATTGACTTGAAATTTGGTACACTTATGTACTATAACGACATCTGGAACTAGATTATATTTTGGTCTAATTCCGTTGAAGGTTTCGAGGAAAATGGGGTAAACAAGGATAACTAGGCAAATCAAGCAGGTAAAAGTTCACGAAATTGCAATTTAGGGAAAAGTTAAGGTCTCAAAATTTTTGGCATCAGCAACACCCCCCCCTCACCCTATCACCCCCACACTATTATGAAAGGGACTCGAAATTTTTTAATGTGGTTTAGTGTGTATATAAGAACGAAACGTCATATTGTTTAAGGGAATAAAAAATTAAATTGGGATTTAGTGTGTATACGAGGACCAAGAGCCTGTAAAACTTAGCCGCCCCCTCTACCACCCTAATTAAATGGAGCAAAATATTACATTGGAATTTAGTATGTATAAGATTTGGATACAAAATCTGGATGTGGATATCCTTGGGCAGCGGTTTTTAAGTATATTCTTGAATTTTGCACTTATTGCTCAATAAATCGAAAATGATTACAAATAGCTATAAAGATGTGCATACAAAAAATGTTGGTTTTTCATTCCAATATCAATGGTCGAAAAATTGAGAAAACTCAATTCAAAAAGTTCTAAATTGAATAATCGTTTTTGGTCACCCTGTATATTTTTTTTAAAGTGAAAATGAATGACAAACATCACACATGTATCGTGACTGGTATTTACAAAAAATTTCCTTAAAATCCATAATGGTAGAGCAGTAGTGATTTTTTCAAAATGTATCTGCAGATATTTCAAAACAAAATCACTACATCCAAATGGTTGGGAGATAGTCAACAGGACACTTGGTCCTGTACACTCGTCTTGGTTCATCCTGTATATTCCAAAATAATTTCCAATCATAGACTTTTTTATGTAGTTTACCTACCTTTATATTTTCCCCTTACTTTTTTAATATCTAGTTATCGTAGAACTCGAACTATTGAAATCGGACGTACTATTGCCCCATAGGGCTAACATCAATGGCGCTTGACTTTAAATAACTATATTGCTGTAAAATTTTGCTTTAAAAGCCCTAAAAACTCAATGCCACATTAGAGAAATGGATAAACTGTAAAACAGTTGTATATATGTTATAGAAATGTTTATACACCTGTTATAACACGCAATTTAGTGCCGAATAAAGCTTCAATATAACCAGTTAACTCTGTAAGTTGTCATAATATATTGTTCATAAGACTTTAAGCATAATAAAGAGGATTAGATGTGTTACTTGAGATGTTCATACATGTGATAAAACAGAAAATATATTTAAAGGTACGGCATGTATACAGCGTTTTTTAATTGCGTCCGGCCGCAGCGTCTTGACTGTGTCGTCCAGATGCATTTTAATGAAAGTGGCATCTATATTGCGCAGACAAACAACGTCTTCAGTTCTCATGACCGCAGCACTAGTTTCAAAGGAGTATTGCAGCCGAACGCACGCATTTCGGAGGTATTTTTAAAAGGTGATTTCATGATGAGCAAGTTTCATTTTGTTGAGGATGAAATATTAGTCGAGTAAGTGGCACAGTATCCAGAAATTTATCCATTAGAACATGTTCAAACAAAATTTCTTGATGGCCACGTGTCTTACGATTTCTGTACATTTCTGAAACTTCATTTCGAGAGTTTATGACAACAGTTCCAGCATTTCCTCTTCTTCCATCTGAAAAAGCAAAAGTAATTGATATTTACGAAGAGCCATAATTTCAATGTTCACTTGATCGACGTTCGCAACTGATTTCCCGCTGTATAGATGCCATCTCACCTAGCGTCCGGACGCGGCGGACACATGCTGCTGTCGGATGCTGCAGCCGGACGCAATTAAGACGCTGTATACATGCCTTTACAACAAATTAAAAATTTACAACATAAAAGATTTTTATTTGGCCACGAATTTTTCAAAAGCTGTGATGTTCTCCTTAGGACTAGACGACTTAATACTACTAGAGTTATCTATTAATCATCTGACCTTCAATGTGAAAAGTTTCTAAAAAATATCTCCTGTTTTTTTGTTAATAAAATCAGTACAGTAAAAATCGTTGAATTTATGTTCATAATTCAAATGTTATTGTATACACTATTTTAAATGCAATCGAATTGGTAGTTGTACCCACACAGTAAATGTTTCTCCACTCCCGAATATAGGTTGGGTTTGGAACACGCGGAATGTCTTAGTTACGAAACCTATCAGAAAAATAAACTAAGCTGTTCGAAGATATGATTTTTTAAAAGAGTAATGCCATGCTTGCAGCCAGTTCAAGCTTCATAGGAACGTAACTTTGTATTAATGTAAACGGGAAATAGCGTTATTTATTATTTTAGAAAGTTATCACATGGCGATCGTGCCTGGTACGTCTATTTAAGTAAAATGAGAATGTACCCAGTGGTTCGGCGTATTCCAACGCCTTGTGGTTTCCCCGATAATGCCACCAATCATTAAATGATAAATATTGATTATTCTTAGAAGACAAAAAGACATTTGTGATTTTGTCGGTTACCTTGATGAATACGTGGAATATAAAGATCAAGTGATGTATAACAATAATGTATCAAACATAAACACATTAACCTCTTCACTGATACCTAAATAACAATCAAATATCTAGATAATAATGTGCACAATAAAGGAAATTAAAATTGATACTCAATATGTTACTTAAATGGATTAATGAAGAAATTATACATGAAAGAATGAGATTTAAAATATTAACATATACCGGGTGATACAGAAGACATGTAACACTCTGTAACTTTGCTATTTAAGAAGTTAAAATTTTGAATTTAGGAAGAGTTGCGTATTACATAATTGTCCTTGATCTGAGCCTATCAAATATTTTCTTCAACTTCCGGTTTAAGCATAAGTGACCCAAAATCTGTTATTTTAAATGGTACCCTATATATTCTTTTTACTATCTGATTCGTCTAAATTCTCATTTCAACCATGTATCGCAACATGACATTTATTTGAAAATGACAGTTAAGAGCAAATTTATTGTATAAAGTCTAGGTGGCCATGATATGAACCTTGGCAGATATTGATGCTTAGTGTACTGTGATATCAAAAGACCTCTGGTACGTAACTTTGTGTCTCATATTTTCTTGGGCATAACCAGTAGCTGAACAGACTAACTAGATTTTTCCTATTTAAAAAAAATCTCTAAACAACCCACAATATCATAAAAACCATGATAGGAAACCATTTTTTACTTGTTCCACTTAAAAGATACTTATTTATCTTTTATTACAAAAATAATAAGTGTAGTAAACTAAAAATATACCTACTACAACAGTCCAGTTCCACTATCTCCTACGAAAGGAAATCGATTCATTGCCACCAATCAAGGTGCACAATGTGCGTTTCCAAATCAATTGAAAATAATGTACTATAACTTCCGACATACTATGTCTTCAATGGGAAAACCCAAATAAAATCTGATTGCAATAAGCCCCCAGCAGGCAGATTTCCAGTGCAGTGTTGCTGTGCATTGCCAGCCGTAGACTAGTTTCGAGCTTGTTAGCTCTCATCAATGACAATGAATCGATTTCCTTTCATAGGAAATAGTGGAATACTGGACTGTCGTAGTAGGTATATTTTTACTTTACTACACTTTTAGTATTTCTGTAATAATTTATCCAATTTGTGTTGGCGTATATATTTTGTTTTATTTTTGTCCAATGCATGCAATTACTGTACCTATCCTATTTTGCTCTCTTCACTAAAATTAGTATCGAAAATTATTGCATAGTAATAACCATTGTTACTATTTACTGCAACAAAAATATCTAGTAGGCAGACGGTGAAAATAAAATAAATTTTTTTTAATAAATTTTATGATTCGTGGGAACAAGGACATATTTTTACCTCCTTAAGTAGCAAAGTTACAGAGTGTTACATGTCTCATGTGTCACCCGGTATAATAAGCAGTTTTACTGTTCTATTTCTACTATCAAATGATTTATTCAGGCAGCAAAAATGCTGTATGAAAGCTGCTAAGCCGTAATGCTGTTTTATTGGAAGGAAACCATTTTTATTGCGCAAACTTCAGGCAGCCATATTGGACAATAATAAAAGGAAGCCACTACGAATTCATCGTTAAATTCACAAACATTCATACCTTTGTTATAAAATTATTGTTACCTGGATACCCTATGTTACCAGGATACTCTATATAATATTATTTAGTTACTTGACATATTAACAGCCATTTTTAACTTTCGTACGCGTTAAAGAAATATAATATAACCTTTTTGGGGGCATACTGAATATTTCAAAACGCAATAATTATAAAACTATATTAACTGTTAAAAAAGAAAACCATTAAATGTACAACTTCTTTAAATTTGTTGTAATTAGATGACATATCGACATGGTACTTCTATTGCTTGCCTTATAAAATAAATTTTATAATTATCGTGTAATCAGTTTTATAAAAACTGTAATAACAAATAGGCAGCAGTTTTATAATGGTTTCCGTAGCTAGCTATAAAATTTTTTAAACGGCTTTTTAGACTTGTGTCCATTTTGAAATTACTTTTATTACCCGAGTACAAAAATCATCAGTACAAATCTTGATCAGCATTTAATGGCTTCCGAGTTGGTATATGAACAAAAAGGGGGCGGTATGAAAAGTTTCCACACTCCAGATATAATCCACACATACTTGGTCTGGATTGTAGCTTTAATTTTAAATTAAAATTAATCACGTTCTCCTTGAAGCTATGTCCATAACTGTTTATCAAAATTTCCCGACAATTGTGAGAAAATAACATTGTTAATGACATTTGTATAAAATTTAATAATCAATCTAGAACGTGTTTAAGTCTCCGTTTAACAAATATTATCGCAAAAATGAATTGGTAATAAACTTAACTGCTTGATTAACTAAAAATGCTATCGAATAATCCGGAAAAAATTATAAGGTAAGTCCAATGACGAAATAACTGTAAATACCTATTGTTGTAAGCAGTAATGATTATTATTTATTTCTGAATACGATGACCTTAAGAAAAATCACACGCCGTCGAGAGATTACTTACGTACATAGTGAGCTTACTTTCTAAATAAGTAAGGACAATAAGGTCCTTCAGACAGCAATGTTTATTAATTATCACGTATAATCTGACTGTGTTCCACCAGGGATTCGACAGATTTTTATATCTTTTATTGACTGAGCGTTACATACCCATTTCCTATTTGAAAATACTGTGAATTTATTACTACCGAATAAAAATTATACCACTCATTCTCCATACTGGAAGCTTCTGATCGTGAAACATCGCAATTTTGACCCGTTTCTTAAAGTCAAAATATGAATATTTTCATCATCCACATTACAAACTAAATCGTACTTCGAGCCTAATCTGTGAAGAAACTCACGAAACTTCATTGTTTTCGGCTAGAAATGAAATTAAAAATGTATTCATAGATCTTGAAACCCTGCACAATATCACTTCTCACCTTCCTGTTTTTCAGGAAAACAAATCTGATGGTTCGATGCCCAAAAAAGAGTTTTATCTCCACTGTGTCTGGTCGATAGCCGCGTGGGTTAAGGCGCTAGGTGGCGATTAATCGCGCCACCGGGTTCGAATCCTGGCTCCGGCACTGTCGGTGGAAATGGTTATATGTCCGCGTTTTTTTTTTTCAATGTGTAACCCCCTTCCGCACAAGCCTCTGGCTTCTGGAATTGGGGGTTGTCTAATTTATGTGGTGTTTATTTATTTATTATTATTGTTCCATAGCTGTGGAAAAGCCCTACCGATCAACTTCTCCGGAAGCCGCTTTTGCTGCCTAGAATATCCAAGAGTAGTAAAGGGGCGATTCGCCAACAAAATATCAGAGCATTCGCAAAAAGCCCTACCCTAAAAATTGCCGACAAACGATAGTTAGGAAGGGCTCTATAAATCTCCATAAAAAGACACTCATCACTTTTACACGAAGAGGAGTTATTGAAGGCCTAACGCTCAATGGAGTGACCTGTGAGATAAAATGTTTAGGAGTCATCCAACTGCCGGCATCCAAAATGTCTGAGTCTGGCAGAGGTTGTGACATGCAGATTATGTCAAGAGACAAGCCCAAGTACTATGATACTGTGAAAGCCTATAGCGAAACAGATTTCAACTATTTGGAGAGAACGAACCAAACGCTGACATCTACACTGAGTAGCTTCTATCAAAACTATGGAATCTATACATAGGATAAAGCTCGAAGACAAAATGCTTTAAGGAAAACCATACAGCAGTGCTATAAAATAGGTTCTTAGTGGGTCACGATGGTCAATGCCAGCACCTCTATTTCATCAAATGTATCAAATGAAATGAGCTTTCAGAAATTGAAATCATTCTTGTAACAGATTATTTACGTTGGTATGTGGAGTTACATTTAAGGGTGCATTACCAAGGTCAAATAGTGCGTTAAATATCCTCATTCTTATTTTACACTTTTCTTAAAAACGAGCCAACAGAATTCAGAATTGATTTCATTATGTAAACTAGCAAACTTAAGGCAAGGATTTTATATTGTAATCCTAGGTAAAATTACTTAAGTTTCCAAAATGTCCTCCTCCTTGATGTTTCAACGCGAACGTTCTACTCATTGGTCCCAAATTCACGATAAATGTTCTATATTCTACAAAGGGACTTAAATATTCAAATATAATACGATGTAGTATAAAATAAAATAACATGAAAAAAAAGTGAAAAGTCTGCATAACATTTGTTCATATTAAAGTTTAATATCGAATACGAATTTGTTAAATTTCGTCGAAAATACTTGGGCGTTTTGTTACTAGAGGCAGCATCATAGCGATGACCATTGCTAGACGTGTGTCAAAGCAGGGTCGGGCTCATAATTTTTCATTTAGCCTGAGAGCTTCGAGTGGCGGTATCATATGTAAATAAATATGTTTTGTTCCTGATAGCTAAATTCGGTGATTTACTAATATTTTCTGTTTTATGCCAACTAAATATGCGCAACCCACAATACTTCAAGATGTTTTGTGTATCACCGAGGTGTTGTTTGTAACTGGTACGTATAAACATAAATCACGTCGCGATTACATTCGTACGGTCCTGTACGCCGCTTAGACTAAACTCTTAAAGCTGTTTATTAATCATTATTATACCAAACTTCATGAGCCCTTCAAGCAACTTTTGATACTGTTATGTGCCGCCCTCTAACGTAGAGATATTTAATTAATCCCCGGTAGCAGGGTGAAAGGAAGCCTGTCTAGTTTGCCTACCGGTAAGACGACGTCATCTCTAGGATAACTGGCGAACGACCATTACCACAGAACCCGAAAGATCAAGATTGATCGAAAATGGTTAACACTTTAAATGAGAAGTTGTCCGAATAGTGTGGAGACAGATAATTCGAGTACTTTCGCCAGGGATATATAAGAGGCGGATCCAACGCACGAGGGAAGTTACAGGTCTAAAGACGTTGAAAGAGAATCAGATATAAAGAACAGTAGTTGTGACTTTTAGAAGTGAGACTATAGTAGATCAAAGTTATACTAGTGAGTTATTATAAGAAGATTAATTAATTATTGTAAGTTAGTGATTAATAAATCAATGGTTAGTGAAAATTTGTGTTGCATTTTTTTTTTAAAGTGAAGCTGACTTAATTAGTCCGAGTGAAATCCAGTCATCGACCGGGAAAATTTATTCGGATGGAATATTTTTGTCATCTTGTTCAAAATGTGCTTCTTTATAAGAAAGTACAGTTTGCCAGATGGAAATATGGTCAGGAATTGCTTAAACAAAGTTTTTTAAATAAATTAGAAAAATTGAATTTTTCGTTTCGAAAAAAACATTTTCTTATTTTTCACACCAAAACAAACAAAAAATACCTTTAGGCATTTTTCTCTAAAGTTGATAGATTTCGAAAGAAACAATTTCAGGGCTCAAAAACTATATGAAAATTAATGTTTTTTAATGTAAGAAAAATTTGTATCTATTCTTTCAAGCTTATACCACATGTATACTATATGGGGGTGAGCGTGGGTGCGTCTTTGCTATGTACATACTTCGATATGCGAAGTAAGGCAACGTAAGGCGCGGTTAGTAGTTGGATGGGTGACCATTCCAACGAAGTCCGTGTCCTTGGCCCACACATCTTCCAGCGGCTTATATATCAGTGTATGCGCGGAAGCTATACAACCATAGGCGAGGGTTGTATAGGGGATATACCATCCGCCGGAGGGGATGTAAAGCCGTCGGTCCCTTGTCTATTAAATGTTAGGCAAGTAAAAGATCCCTACTCTTCTTAAGGGAAGAGGTTCGGCAAAGTTCCTGGTTAGGGGTAGCTCGTCTATAGGCGTCGGTGTTAGGCCTCAGTAGCGGAAATAGGCGACGTTAAATAAATGTATATTTAAAAAAATGTATACTACATATATTTTTTGTTATTATTTAGCTTAAGATGCTTGTTTTTTAATTGTTAAGATGTGCGCGCGCGCCAGTCAGCATAGCGGCGAAAAAAAATATATATAATAATTGTTGGAGAAAAAAGGTGAAACAGCTGATGATGCTAGAATATTATTTCGTGTTCGGGTGGAATGAAACTTAAATTGAATATATTCCATGCACGTAAGCATCAGATGGTTTATACTTGCATATCTTGATAAGATCTGTGCAAACATATATTTGGAAAAATGCAATATTTTCCGCATACCTACATTGAATTAGATCTAACATGTTTTGGTTACAAATCTGAGGATAATATGCTTATACCTGTATTTACGACAAAAAATCCTTTGCCAGATGGCTTAATAAAAGCGTACAATTATAAAAAATCATGTAGTACTAATGCATGTAACTGTAAAAAAAACGTTGCTTGTAGTGCTCAATGGCTCAACGCTTACGTGTTAGGCTTGCCTTCCCCCCTCATAAACACCCCCAATATCCCTCTCTCCCTCCTACCCTTCCTTTCCCTTGTACATATAATCCCTATACATAAAATTTTTAATAAAAGAAACAAATTTTAATTTTACGAGTAAATTTAGTATTGAACTCAGTAATTTTAGCTTCTCAATAATTCTGTATCTAATAAGTAAATTTAAGCAGGTTTTAGAAATATTTCCAGTTAAAAACACTAGAAAACCTTCACAACGGAGAAACATTTAAATTTTCAATTATCATAATAATTTCGATTAATTAAAAATAAAACTAGTTGTTGCCTGAAAGCTATATTAAAATCATAAACAGACAAATCTTTTATCTGCTTCCGACGTACCAACCGCGCCTGCCGACGTTTCTATGTGCTCGTAACACAATGTAACGCAGCGGGTACATCAAAATATTGTTAAATGTTGATAAATAAAGCAAATGAGATAAAAGATGTATTGTAAATATAAAAAAGTTAAATAAATGTTTTTATTAGTAATGGTTAATGTTAGGCTTGCAACTAAGGGGTCCCGGGTTCGAATCCTGGCTAGGGTACGGATGCTTAGTGGTGTCTTTCATATGCTACCAAGTTGGTGACAGTGGATTAGACGAGGTTGTGTAACAGACAACACGGCTAGTTGTTGTGCCACTCCTGAGTTCGAGTCTCAGCTGGGGCAGATGGCAATTGTCTATGTGCATGTGTCCTGGTTGAGAAAAAAAAATCTATATGCGGCTGTGATCTTGACTATTGTAAAAATGTGTAAGTTGTATAATCACTTTAATTGTATTTTAAAATAAATAAATAAAAAATAAAGTTCAACATACATTTTAAATCTGATATTACTTCCACTTACAATTATTCTCTTTATATTAAATATTTGTAACGTTTCGTATTTTGTACAAATTGCGTTATACTTCAGTGGATACACGACGAGCTAATGCAAGCGTATGTTCTATAAAAATACCCATATATATCATAGTGAGGCGCGCCGCTACGCTGACTGGCGCGTCCGCGTGCGCACATTTTAGCAATTAAGAAACAAGCACTTAAGCTGAAGAATAACAAAATATATGTACAGAATATTGTGGTATAAGTTTATAAGAATAGATAAAAAAAATTTCTTACATTAAAAACATTAATTTTCAAATAGTCTTTGAGCAATGAAAATCGCAAATTTCGCGTTATTTGGGATTTCAAGAATTTTTTTCTCGAAATCTATCAACTTTAGAGAACAATGTCTAAGAACATTTTTTGTTTGGTTTGATATGAAAAATATGAAAATATTTTTTCCGAAAGGAAAAAGTCATTTTTCTAATTTGTTTAAAAAACTTTGTTTAAACAATTCTTGATCACATTTCCATCTGGCAAATTGTGCTTTCTTATAAGAAGTGCATTTTGAACAAGATGATACAAAAATATCCGCCCGAACAAATTTTCCCGGTCGATGACTGATTTAGCCCGGACTACCACCTAACGTTTATTGATATATATTTATGAAGAAATATCTCATAATTGCTCTACAACAGAAAATTTCGCTTAATAAATATCTAAAATTCATTGTAGCAAGTTGGAAAGCTGTAATTGCATTAGCTTTCCAAAAGTGTAATTATACAATTAATTACAATCTTCTTTATAAACATAATGATGTATTCATTTTAATATAGGGATAACGAAAATTCTAAAAAAGAAAAAATAACAAGATATGGTCGAGTTCATCCAAACCTTCTTTGATGGCAGTATGCCCAACGGCGATAATAAATATGTCGTAAAGTTTTTGTTGCGTTTTATGAGTGCCGGGCACTGATGAACCCGACTATACATATCGAAATATTTGAGATGTGAAATTGTCACTAAGAAATTAGTGTCGAAATCAAATTCAGGTTTTATTATTATTTATCCGTTTGAATCCAGCTATATATCGCAGGCCATACGTAGTAGATGTATAGGTGTCATTTAACAGCGTTGACGAACGAGAACTGAGAACAAAAACAATCTGAAAACCTTCTGAAATTTTTCCAGATTATGCACGCTTTTCAAAACATAAAAGTCTAAACGTCAGTTCAAGAGTCGAAAATGAATCACCGCAATATACAATAGGTGTGATTAGCAGTATTACTTGATTTATATAAAAAAAATCGACTCGTTAAGAGTTGAAATGTAATTTTCTCTTAGTTTTATATCTGTAAACACAAAATAGTTATACGAAGTTATTACCAAGTAAAATCAACTATAAATCTTTATTACAGCCACTATAGTTATGCAAGTACCCGCATATATTACTGATTTAATTGATATTTAGAATTTTATAGTTCAACAGTTAAATGTCAATTAAAACCCTTTGCTGCACAACGCGACTGATGATTAACAACTATTTTCGAATACAAATTATTTCAAAACGATTAATCTAAAGCTCGGTATGTGCGGTGTGTGTGTCCATATACAAGATGAATATCACTGATATTGGTAGGAATCAAGAAAGTCATTATATAAAATGTATAGTTTGATTCATGTTTTTTAAACATACAGTAGACACTGCAAAATATACAAGCTGGGCAAAGTTAATAGTTTTAGTAGGGCAATCACAAGTGTGTAATGAAAAATTTAAGGGAGCCAGTCCAAAAGTTTGGATGTTCATATCTAGGGTAACACGGGATGTGACCGAAGAAGACATAAAAACATATCTGAGCACAAAAACTGGAGACGATGAAGAAACTATTATAGTCAAAGAGCTAATCTCAGGATCAAACGGTCTTAAATGTTACATGGTAGCAGCCGATTTTAAACATAAGACCAATTTTACCAACCATCCTTCTGGCCCAAAGGTCTGGGCTACCGAAGGTTTGATTTTAAACTCTATGAAAAATATAAAAAAATACATACTCTACAGAATGATGCTGAAACTCAACACTACACGACACAACCGGCTTCTTTTTTAGGAATAACATAAATAATAACATTATAGATGGAGACAGTATAAAACGAACAGCGTCAACCACAGAAAATACAAACTCAAAACCGATATTAAATGTTGCGACATATTAATGTACAATGTCTTAGGAACAAGCTAAACCTTCTGAAAATTTTTGCTCATCAACAGAACTTGCATGTTTTATGTATCACTGAACATTGGGCTGATGAAACTGAATTAAAGAGCTTAAATATCCCACATTATATACTAGTAAGCGCTTGCTGTAGGGTGAACCGCCAACATGGTGGTGTGGCTATATATGCTAGAAATGATATTAAAGATACACTTAAACCAAAAAATGTGAAGTATATTAATTCTTTTGCATCTGAGACTAACATAGAACTGTGTGCGGCATCGCTATGCTACAAACAGTTTAAAATAAATGTAATTGCAATTTATAGACCTCCAACAGGCAATTTTGATATGTTCTTTAACAATTTGTCACATACTTTAAAATTACTTAGTAAACAAAATCCGATAGTTATACTTTGCGGCGATCTTAATATAGATTCCTTAAGGGAATCTGCAGAAAAAGATATTTTGCAAGATACTTTTGATTGTTTTAATCTTACAATAACGTTAAATGTACCTACTCGCATTGCAACAAATATAAACAATATAACATCAAGAACGGGCATTGATTACATAGCTACAAATCTACCAGAAGATAGATACCTAGCTTATGTAAGTAATCCGTGCATAGCTGACCATGCAGCACAAATAATTTGTTGCAAGGATCTAAAAATAAATAAAGAAAAGAATAACACTTTTTATTACGCTAGACATTTCTCAGATGAAAATATGGAAAAATTTATTTATATGCTTGAACAAACTGCCTGGGATAGTATTTACATTGAAAATATTGATGAAGCTTTCAAACATTTTATCGAGTTGTTCCTAGTATGCCTTGAGCGCTCATGTCCTCAAGTTGCCCACTGTAACAAGATATCAAATAAAGTGAGTTGCAAAAACTGGCTAAATTGTGAAATAATCAGGGAGAGCCAAGAATTAAAAAATCTCAATTGGCTTGCAAATCAATTAAACGATTGGAATCTAACTAATTTATATAAAGACAAGAAAAAACAACATGTCAACAACATCAAAAAAACCAAAAGAGATTATTTTTCACAACGAGTAAATAAAGCAACAAATAGTTCAAAAGAAATTTGGAGCCTAGTTAATGAACAACTCGGTAGAAAGGTTGAAGGCAATAAAATAACAATAAACATAAACAACACACCTACAACAAATCCTCAAATCATTGCTAACCATTTTGGGAATTATTTCTCAAATGTTGCATCTGAAAAAGTGTCTGAACATTTCAAGGACAATATTTCCACTGAGTGCACTAGCTGCCCCTATGTTGAACAATCATTATTTTTTAAGCCTACAACACCCGAGGAAATTATAGACACAATAAAAAATTTAAAGGATAAGTCTGCTACAGGTATTAACGGAAAATCCACTAAAGCCCTAAAGTATGCCTGTGAGAAAATCGCGGAACCTCTGGCACATTTAATTAACGAATGCTTCAAGCAAGGCCATTTTCCAAGTATCTTCAAGATTGCATCAGTTTTGCCAGTGTTCAAAAAAGGTGAGCTTGACTTTGAAAATTATCGACCAATTTCCATCTTATGTGTTCTCTTAAAAGTTTTAGAAAGATTAATATTTAACAGAACATCAGCATTTTTAATTAAACACAATATTATAACAACAAATCAACATGGATTTCAATAAAATAAATCAGTAGAAACTGCCACCTTCCAGCTTCTGCAGTTTGTATATGACGAAATTGACAAGAAAAATCACGTTGTTGGGTTATTTTTCGACCTAAGCAAGGCATTTGATACTTTGAATGTTGATTTTGTTGTATACAAGTTGCAAAGGTTGGGAATTAGAGGTCTAGCATTAAATCTTATTAAGTCATTCATGACTGATAGAAAACTTCATGTGCAAATATATGGTACAATATCAGAAAATTATGAAGTCGCTCAAGGAGTCCCTTAGGGTTCCGTACTGGGACCATTACTATTCTTATTATTTGTCAATGATCTCCCTACTATTATGTAGAAGGGATCGGTTGTCATGTTTGCGGATGACACTTCCATGCTGCTCTCAGCACGGGACCCTGTAGAACTTCGGGATAAAATAAAGAGGATTTTACAATCATATCAAGACTGGTGTCATAGTAATACACTTATCTTGAATATTGGCAAAACTCAATGTGTATACTTCTCGCAACGAAGATCACCTTCAGAAGATCTCATCAAAGTAAAATATAAAATCACTATTAAATGTTTATTATGCATTTGCATATTCACATTTATCATACAACATTGTGGTTTGAGGTGCTGCCTCAAATATATATCGCGTATTTATCCTACAGAAAAGGCTTATCTGATTATTATTTGACATTGCACCAAGGGACTCTTGTAAACCTTATTTCAAAAGTAATAAAATCTTAACCATACACAGCATATATATATATATTAAGCACCATTAAACTTGTCAAGAAAAATTTAAACATATTCGTAACAAATTCAGACAATCATTCATACAGTACTAGACAAGGTCATCTATTAAAAGTAAAAAATCATAACACGACTTTATATAAGAAATCTCCATATCATGCAGGTATCAAAATGTATAATAAGCTACCTCCTATCTATAAATTCACTAAACAAATTTACTACTTGTCTGAAAAATTTCCTTGCTACAAACAGTTTCTACTCGGTTGAGGAGTACCTGAACTATGAGCCACAGTGATGCTGAAACATTCATGTACACAATCTGTAATTATTTCAATGTTGTATATTTACCTGTTTGTGATTATTTGTTTATTTTATGCATCAAGTGTATTACGATTATTATTTGTAAATTTTTGAACTATTTGAAATTATTTTATTACTGTTGTGACGTTCATATATATACTCTGTATATCGAACATGATAAATATACTATTCTATTCTATTCTATTCTATTTAAAGCTTCTCTATATTTTCGACCACTTGAATTTAGTACGACGTTTCTTCGTAAGGAAAAGACGGGCTTTGAGTAGAATGTCCTCAAATTAAAACGGTATATATTACCAGAAATTTAATGTCCTGAGAGACCCCTGGACGAAAAACGTGTTTCCCTGTATTTCCCGTCGTTGCTCTTCTTCACGCTACTCCATTTTATTTTAGGTTTAGCTTAAATCTTTATTAATATTAACATATTGTGAAAATGCTGCTTATGCTTGCCTTCACGTTATGCTTGCGGCCGTGCAATTTGATGATAATTTTCTTGCTGCTCCTGTAATATACTTGATATATTTACTAAAATAGTTGATAAGTATTTACTATATACATATGAATCAAAATGTTATTGTTTGTTTTTTTCTGTTGATTTGACAACACAGCCAGATGGCAGCAAAATTTTATAATAATTTCACAGCGCGCCTCACGTTTGCAAACAAATTGTTCAACACATTGTGACTGGCTGTATGGTCTCTGACCCAAAGCCGGCAGGCATAGCATATATGTTCCTATGACAGTTTATTGTCCAACTATACCCCAAGAAATTTAATGCTATATTTGTTATTTATATCGGCTACATTTCTTAAATACCTTTGTTTCGGTTTTGAACTTATGTAAGCTCAGTTGATTTACTGGCAACCATTATATATTAATGAATGGAGTAGGTCCCAATACAGGAACCTGAGGTGCTCCATATTCCATACTTAATAAATTATAATGTGTATTACTGCATGTAACATTCTGGCGTCTACTCATCAAACATGACTGAATTAGTTTTATACTATTCCACTGGACGTTATTAAATGAAGATAAGTGCGTATCGAATTGTTCTGTAGATATTTGTACAACCTGGCTACCAATGCTAAAAGAAGAACTTAACAAACTCAACAGTATCTAAAAGAAAATATCATCAGTTCTGTGTAAGTAGTAAGTATCTATGGAAATAACATAAACAGAATCTTAAAGCTGTGTATTTGCATATTTAATTAATAATTATTTACAAGAAACTCATTTTTTAAATATTTTTGGTGTCTAAATTATTTTTTGTTGATCGTAAAAAGTTTCTTGTAAAAAAATGTTTATCAAATAAGCATCCCATCCTGCGGTCCGTCAATTTGACGTTTTTTGTTGCGAATTTGTTGCTGACATACACAGCAAAATAAGATTCTTCCAAAAAAAGCTTTGAGAACGGAAAGAGTCTACATTCGGAAACGTCAGCAAAATACATTATTTCTGTGTTTATTCCGATTTATATTATTTGCAAAACATAACCTCTGACTATTCCTTTGACATAAACGTCACGGGCGCAGAGGCTTTTTTCCAATAATTCTATTATTTTGTAGATTCGGTGATTTGTTTTTGAAGAGGATAATAACACATGTGGTAGAAAACCCAAATAATAGGAAAGAATATTCGTAGAATGCCACAAATAACTTTCAGACAATATTTGGACGTGGAAGTATAGTAATCCAAAAAAAAATTGTTGTTGTTGAAATAGGTTTAAAGTGTCACGAAACGTCGATATTTTAAATTTGAGCGAAAAAATTCCTGTCTGTCTGTCGGTTGGTCTGTAACTTTTTTGTGCATTTACTCGGGAACCGTTTATGATATTGACTTGAAATTTGGTACACTTATGTATTATAATGAGATCTGGAATTATAGATTAAATTTTGATCCAATTCCGTGAATGGTTCGGGGGAAAATGAGGGTAAATAGGCAAAGCAAGCAGGTAAGAGCCCATAAAATTGTAATTTAGGGCATGTACGAAAAGTCAATGCCTCAATTTTTTTTTGCATTAGCCACCTCCTCTACCACCACCACCCTATTATTAAAGGGGGTAAAAAATTAAATTGAGATTTAGTGTGTACGAGAACCAAGAGCCTCTAAAACTTGTTTTGGCATTAGTTAGATGTAAAGTATCACTTTTAAAACGAAGATCATTATTGTTCAATGAGGGAGTAGTGATTCGTTCCAGAGAAACGAGGTACTAATTTGGCCAAAAGATAAAAAAACCAAAAACACAGTCAATATAATATGGGTAAGTTTTTTTATGAGTATTTCCGCAAATTTTTATCAACAATGAATACGTTAATTAACAGAGATCTTTTTGATATTGTAGTCGCTCGAACTATTTTATACCGTAAACTCGTTTGAAAATGGTTACGGATGTACTGATCGTAAAAATTACTTCTTGCATAAAATATCCAGATAAGTAGTAACAGTTGCAGACCGATGCTACAATATTTATTTTGTTATTTTGCTCTGCGGCAATTTATTTATATTTAATCATTCGAAATACCATTAAAATTTAGCGAGTCGCCCTATTTTTTTTGTGTCTAGGTTGATATGAAATCTGTTGCAAGTCTTAACAAAGTACGCAGTGCTTTGCATCATAACCAATGAAAAATTGAAATTACAATATGTGAAATGAATTAGTATCTCCTAGATAGGTACCAGGAAATTCTTAAATGTTTCTGCAATTTTGATGAATAATATTTTTATCTTAAAAAAATGTCCTATAACTGTATTGATATTGCAAGTTTTTTTATATATTGTTGTTCTTGTTGTTATTATCCATCAACACGCAACGCAAGTAGGTAAACAGAGGTAAACCCAGGCTTTCCATGAACACATGGTCAACACAAGTGTTGTCTCTGCCCCCATTTTGGTTCTATTTAGCTGTTGGTCACATTTATGTTTGAATCTAGTATTACTTCAAGATATTTTACCACCACGACCTCCAGTTGTATTCGTTCTAAGATTTAGTGGCCTAAGACTACACTACCTACCGGCTGCTCAAATGGTATTTTTAAATCTCTGTAAATCTGGTAATAACTCCGTAGCTTGTCAATGAGTAGTAATTGTGGATATTGAGTATCCCCCTCGTAACATACTATGTACAGTATTTACACAAGTCAATAAAATTTATGACAGTTAGAAATTACAAAATGACAAACAGAATAAAAAAACAAAAATGACAAATAGGATAAAGAAAAATACAGAATTATAATTTAAAAGTTAAAATCCGCGTTGAAAAACTCATTTAAACTATAAAATTCATTGTCTAATAAAAATGTCTTAAGGATTGCCTTAAAACCATTTTTTTTTCTTTTTTTTGGCATTAGGACAGCGTCCACACAGCCAGATCCTATTTTACTACCTACGCCACCTAAACAACATTATACAATTATAGAACCAAACGATAGGAAGAAACAGGGACACTCTCTTCTCGCCCAGGGGTCGGTCAGGGCCTTTTAAAAAGTAAACACACAGGTGGACCACGGTTAAGTTTTTTAACATATAAAGGTTAGAAACAAAAGTAACAAAACTATCCTAATCTAATCTAAAGTTTTATTTTGGTTTTCCTCAAAAATTGTATCATACAATCGATGATTAAAACTATTATAGTTAGGATTTCTAACTTCTGCAGGTAACAACAAAATTTGGTCGCTATAGTTCAATTTAGAGTTTTACAAAATCGTAAATAGACAAGATTAATATTTTCATTGTTTCTAGTAGAATATGTATGCCTTTGTGAGTGTGAGGTGTAGAGATTAATATTAGTTGTTATATGAAAGAGACATTGAAGTATATAATGCAAGGTAGTGTTAGTACTCTTAAGGTGCGTATAGGCTTGGCGAACCGAACATGTAACATGCAATGCAACAGATTCGTCAAATTGGGACGGTCTTGCGAACAAGATGCGACTGGCTTGTTCGCAGTTCGTTGCGATCCACCGCTTGTAGGTTTTTGCAACGAACACAAAGGGATTCGCAGTGAGCAGTGGGACGACATTCGTGGTGTTTTATTAATCGCGACGAACATGGAATGGCCGGAGGAAGTGGCTTTGCTAGAAATTTATAGGCAACATAGTGTTCTTTGGGACCCGGATTAATTTAATAAAAACAAAAAGGAAGGTGCGTGGATATTGGTCCAATTTTATTTAATAAATTTTCAAAAGTCTGTGGAAGACATCCTTGTCAAATTTTTATATTGGCCGTTAATGTGTTGGAACTTCAAAATCCCAGTAGATCCGTAATGCTATATCCGCTCATTAAGGAAGATTAACTACAGAAATGTAGCAATAGGATGAGGAATGCGCATTGTAGGAAGATGCGCAGCCGTTATCCAAACTATCGAAAACATTTTTTAATAAAACGAAATAAAAATGTTTACTATGATAAATTTAAAATGGAGCCCCATATTTTTTTTATATCGTTACATTAATCGCTCAATTCTTAGTAATAAACTCGGTAATAAAGGTATAAAGCACTATGTGAAAAAAATTGATATCTTTTGAGAAAATTGAAAAAAAACCTGATTTAATATCAAACTTTTTTATTTTACAAATGTTTTATTTAGTTAACACAATACCACGAGAAGCTAAACAATAACAACAAAATATTACAGAAATTGTTCGAATTATTGTCCGTTTACGCCAAACATTGTTTAGCGCCTTGTGTTACTGTAGTAAATTTATTAAATAAAAACATTTGTAAAGTAATTTAAAAAATTGTGTTAAAATTTTAATTTTTTTAACAAGATATCCGAGAATTGAACAATTAATGTAACGGTTTCGGTAACGGTAAAAAACATATGAGGTGTTATTTAAAGAAACGAAGTATACAACATATTTAACTTCATTTTTAATTTTTTTCAAAAATTTTTATCGACTGATAAAAATCATTAATTACCATCAATTAGTTTTGAAGATAACAGCAACAAAAAGAGGAGCTGCAAACGCAACAAATTTTAAAAAAATGTAATAACTCAAAAACACTTGAGATTGAAAGTAAGTTTAGATGATCAAACTTACCCTTAATTTTGATAAGGAATCCAAAAAAAAATAAAGGAAAATGCTTCCACTTAAAATAAAAAAGTTGATGTCAACTTGTGGTATAACCGGAAGTGATAAGATTTCGAAAATATTTTAGAAATGTAGATCTTCTCCGAAAATCCATTCGGTCGAAATTCAGGACGATGTTCCATGTTTTTTAACTGTATTTTTGAACGAATATCGACGAATTTAGACAAGAAAAACATGATTTAAATAAGAAGAAATTTCTACATTCAACAGGTCAAAGGAAATAACTCGGACTTTTTAACTTTACAAAAAAAAATATCTTTACCAAATAAAATAACAGATTGAGTTTATCGTACAATTTCCAGTCTTACACTTTAAAACAGGAGACTAAAACACCTGTAGAAATGCTCTAGATTCCAGATGAGATTTTCTATAAACTAAGAGAACTTCTAGAATATTGCTAAGGTTTATATTTCTAACATTTATATTGAAAAATTAGGGGCATTTCAAAGAAGTTTGGGGAAGTCTCGAGGAAATCCAAGAGTCTTGGGGAAGTCAGGGAAGTCGTCTACGAAAAGGAAGTCTGATGTACAAAATTTTGCCGCGGTTTACCCCTCGGCATCTCCTCTGAATATTGAATACATATTTCATCTTCCATATTAACTTCTATCTATAAAATCTAAGTGTCTGTTATTTGGGGCCTTCGGCTATGCTAAGCTCCTGGAGCACTACAACCATTCTACACTTATTGTGCCACTTTCTGTATTTATTTATCTACGTCCCGGCCATTTTCTGTGGTCGATACTGTTTTATAGCGGGTGGTGTGCGGGTCTGCCTCTGATTAGAACCCAGTAGCATCGTTACGCGCGGCTCTCAGTGGTCTGGTCACCCATCCAAATACTAGCCGCGCCCGATGTTGTTAAACTTCCGCGGTCTTGTACAACACCACCCTCACACTTATGTGAAGTGTTTTGTCTGTAATGTAGCTTATACAGTGTCGTGCCTTGGAAATTGGAATTGTCTATTTCCACACATATGACACTTTATATTTCTCTAACTTAGCTCTGCTCGGAAATTTTGCTGTTTACTGTAATGTAGTAATATGCTATTCGTAAATTATAGAGCAAATAGAAAGAATAATTACATTACATTTATACAAAATTTTCAAACAAAGCTATTTATTATAATAAATCTCCATGTCCATTGATAAGGCTACATACAATTGCTAATGTATTTTCCATGCCATTTTCATAATATATGGAAAAATTATAGTTCTCTGTAAGTAAACTTACTTGGTCGTAGATGAAGATGACGATGTCGATATCGAATTGAGGTGTGTCTATGTTTCTTCAAGTACAACCCATTTCACAAAGGCCTCCTCCTCTTGGATGTAATGTAATAATAATAGTTCTTTATTTAGCACTTTGCTATACACGGTCACAATAGTAATAAAAAATATACCTATACATTATTTATACCTTTTCACATATCAAAAGTAAGCAATTCTTCTCTTAACTTTACAATTATCATAATATATCAATAAGAAATCAATTCAATTACTGACTACATTAACACATGAAACAGAAAACTTATTTGTAGTTGTCTCTAGCTATTCTTTTGAAAGAACCTATGTTACAGGCCTGCTTAGCTTCCCCACTAAAGCTATTATATGTATTTAGACCCCTGGAGAAAACCTCTGTGAAGCATTGTGTTTACTAGTTGCAGGACAAAATTAATTCTACCATAATAATTCTGACATAATTGTGAAAATTTTCTACTTTCGACAAACAAATATCAACTAACTCTTTTTAAACCACCCATCTTTTTAGCTAGCTTTTTGAGTATATAATTGACATGGTTACATTTATGACTACTCCTAGATATTTAATTCCCTTGACGACTTCAATTACTTCTATAAGCTCGAAATTCTAGTCCTTGCGGTTTTATTTCACATTTAAATTTCTGTTTTCCTATAATAATAGCTTCTGTTTTAGACACATTCAGCTTCGGTTTAATCGGTTTATTTACTTCTAACCATTCACTCACCTCTTTCAGGACTTCATTCATTCTAGACACCAATGACGCGCCACTTTCCTCCATTATGTAAACAACTGTATCATCTGCAAACAAATGATAACAGCAGTTACTAAACAGATTTGCTATGTCATTAATGTATAAAATGAACAAAGCGACCCCAGAATGCTCCCTTGCGGTATTCCAACATTTATACTTTTTGTAATCGATACATACTCATCCTATTTTACATTTTGCATCCTACCATTCAAATAACTACGTATGTACAACTATCCAGTCCATATTCTTTCAAATTTTTCAGTTGTTTATCTTTATCTACCGTTTAAAATGCGCGCTGTACCACTTCTGAGTTCGAGACTCAGCTGCGGCAGATGGTAATGTTATAGAGAATGGTCGTTGCGTAATTATCTGTGTATGTGCCCTGGTTGAGTAGTGTAATAGCTAATGATAAACAAGGCCAAGGTGGTAATTTAAGTAAGTCGATAAAATCAAAATTTAAAAAAGTAACAACATAACTGTATCAAATTTAGTTTGTGTTATTACCAGAACACCCTGTACATCCCCTCACCCAATTTATTTTAGCCCAAGTATTTACCTCAGTAGAACGACTTATAATATCTACATAGATTTCCTCAGAAAATACGGGGTGTGGTCCGGTCTTCTCACGTTTCCTAAACGTAAAACTGAATAAACATAATAAAAGCGCCCATTTGCACCTAAACTAATTTTAAAAAAAAACGAGGGATTACAAGGGCGCCCTTAGAATTAAAATGAAATTTGGAAAAATTAAATTTTTGTAAATTTGGCTTACGATAAACAAACAATTCTTCACTTAAAATTTCAAAGGAAATTTATTTTTAAATTACACATTAATGTTTATGAGTATTTCTACGAAGATACAGTAACGCCCGATTTATTTATAGTATAATTAATTATTTTTATCCAGGAAACCACATTTCAGATACTGAGGTAAGTAAGTCCGACCCATATGTCGTCATAATGGTTTTTAGCATTTTTAATTTCTGCTTCTGACTAGCATGGTCACTAATAAATATGACCCAAATAACTGCTAATTAAATAATATTAAATTATATTGCACTTTATAAGATGTTCAGCATAATAAGTCTATCCACGACGTAAGTAATTTCAAATAAATTAATTTCGACTAAAAAAATAACGGCTAATGAGTAGAAAGCTGAGTAATCGCTTGATAGGTGTATGTACATATTCGACAATAATTGGTCGAATAACTTTATTTAAATTAGATAAAAATTTATGTAAATATAAATATAAACATTCATGCTAATTTTATTACGATGGAACGACCTCATTTATCCCTTAACTCAGCAAATCAAGATGTAGGTGTGGTAAAAATGCCGCCTGGCAACTACACATTGCTGTGGAATGAGCAAAAGTCGTACGAGTCACAAAACACAATATGTCGAGAAATTCCGCAAGGAAAAAAGGACCTTTGGAAATCTGAAGAATGGGTCACTAAAAAATGCAAGCTGCCTGGAATAAGAAAACTAGCGTAAGGGCCATAGCTGACGGGTATTTTTTTAAATATAACTTTGGATCTGCCATATACTTCTTTAAGAGTAGGCGCAGAAGAAACAACAATTTAGTAGCCACTGAATTCCCATCTTGTAATCCTTGAAACAATATTTTAGCTTCTTTAAAAAAAATTTCTAAATGTTGATATGTTGTCTTGTTATGTAAGGTGCACCAGTGCCCCGGGCAGAGAACCTTAAAGCACAGCCTAAATAATGAAGTTTTCTCGAAGACAGATTTAATCAGTGGAAGATATTTTTATCAAAGTCGTAATACAAATTATTTGAGTCCATATTTAAGACAAGATTCAAGTAGATTGTGTGGAATATCTCAGACAATCGAAGTCTCGTGATGATTTATGATTATGAGATAAAATAAATAATTCGTTGACCTTGATTTATAGCATTTATAATTGTATTGTTTACTTTAATAACATCTTCTAGAAATCTCGAGAATAATGTTTAAAGTATCCACCGTTTCCTAAATAATGGATGCTGAACGTACACATGTAAATTCTGTAAAAAGGAGTACGCATTGCATGGCACTAGAATGGCAAACCATTTAATGAAAAATTGTGATAGATGTCCAGATCAGGTGAAAACAAAATTGAAAACTGAAATTAAATCGATATCCACTTTCCATTCTGAGTTACAGCGGGCAGTTCATGTTCAAGATAACAGCGGTGCCTCTACATCAACTACTTCAAATATTATAACCATGCATCCAAAATTCAGACGACCCCATTACCCTTGCAATGTCTGCACCTCAGTCGCCCTGAATCTTCTGCGTCAGTGGATTCTTTTATCGATCACATAAAAAATTGATCTGGAACCAATTATTAAAGGCGATCTATACTTCAGATACACCTTATATATAACCTCAACTCAAACCTTCCTTCACAAACAAAGATAATAATAATAATGCTGAGCAACTTAAATGCGATTATAGAATATATAGAAATAAGCTAAATAAGATTATAAAAAAAATGCAAGATGAATATTATAGACATGAGCTTAAAAAAGGTAATAATAATATTAAACAAACATGGAGATTAATTAACCACACCACACCGTCAGCTGCTTTGGAAATCCTCCTAAACTTACCACCTCTCCATATTTACTTGGAGAGAAAAGCTAGGTGGGCAACATATAGTCTCCAACAATCGGCAATCAATATGCCGCAGGCTATCATCATGTAACGCAATGGATTGATTGATGACCTAAACAGTCACAGCATCCTAGGTATGCCTTCTGATGTGATGCCTACCAGAACCAACCATGAGCTGCCTTTCAACATCCTATTTCCTGAAAGAGATGAGTGGGATCGGAATAAAACCGACCTACAGAAGGCAGACAGCTGTTGGTATACAGATGGTTCCAAAACTCCTGAAGGAACAGGATCTGGAGTTTATAGTCGCTGTCCAAAGGTAAGAATAACCTCGAGCCTGGGTGATACCGCGACAATTTTTCAGGCTGAAATATATGCCATTGAACTGTGTGTATGGAGTCTGGAATCAACGCACCCTAGACACAGATCAATAAAAATCTTCTCAGGCAGTCAAACAGCCCTTAAAGCTCTTGGATCCTATCGTTGTAATTCTAAAACAGTGTGGAACTGCCAAAAAGCTCTAACCCAATTGGGTAAGAACAACAAACTGACTCTGGTCTGGGTGCCTGGCCACTCTGGGCTGGAGGGCAATGAAATTGCCGATTGCCTAGCTAGAGAGGGTGCGGCATCAAAATTTATAGGACCAGAACCAGTTCTTGGCATATCTTCAAGCACTGCCAAAACAAATATCGTAGACTGGGCCGAGAGCAAGACTCTCTACCACTGGCAGAGCTAAAAAACTGCTAGAGTAGAATAGGTTAAACCTAAGCACTCTAATCGGCCTATATACTGGGCACTGCAGATTAAATCATCACTTACATAGACTTGGACTGGTGAAAAACACCGAATGCCGCCTGCCTCTAGAGGAAGATGAAACGGCAAGGCATGTCCTGTGCACTTGTCCCGCTGCAGAAAGAACCCGGTTCTCATTATTTGGCAAAGGTCAGCTTTTGCCTGAGGACTTGGACAATCTCTCACCCAACAAGGTATATCAGCTTTATTAAAAGGCTGAACCTATTGGGTGAAATATAAATTTGGAGTGAGCCACAATAGATCGATTAGTCGCAGTGGAGGGTCTGGTATAGACCCACTCACATTTCAACCTAACCTAACCTAATTAACGATGCAACCAACTGAATCAATAATCGAAATAATAATATAAATGTTTATGATGCTAATGGCAGTTTAATAGTGAAGGATAACGAGTTAAAGGCAAATATATTCAATGACTATTTTTGTAATGTTGGAAAAAATATAGCAAATAAAATAGAATCCAGAAACCCCAATAAAACCCCTGAAGGTAATATTAACACTAATGGAAATAGTTTATTTTTAAAACGTACAAATAACAATGAAATTATTAAACATATAAACAGTTTAAAAAATAATAGTGTCACTGGGCAAGATAAAATAACTGTGAAGTTGATAAAAATATGTCATTTACACCTCGTAGAGCCCTTAAAACACATTATTAACCTCATATTTTTTACAGGGGGTGTCCCTCAACATTTTAAAGAGTCTAACTGTAATCTAACTACATACCAATTTCCGCTATTAATAACTTGGCAAAAATCTTTGAAAAAGCACTGAAGAGTCGCCTTGAAGAATTCTTGAACATTAATCATATAATATCAAATAATCAATTTGGCTTTAGAGCCAACTATAGTACCAATGATGCAATATACACATTAACAAGTGATATTAACAAAAACTTAGATGAAAATAGAAAATGGTTTAGTCTTTTTGGATTTAGCAAAGGCGTTCGACACGGTATCGCATAAAAAATTAATTACAAAATTAGAATCAATCCGAATTAGAGGAATTGCACTAGAAGTATTTACTAGTTACCTAAACAATAGACTACAATTTGTTAAAATAGAAGATAAGATTAGTAATGGCCAGGTAATAACAACAGGAGTTCCTCAAGGCACTGTCATAGCACCAATATTATTCTCAATGTTTATCAACAAATTATGTCAATTGAATATAACGGTAAATTAATTTCATATGCAAATGACACTGTGTTGATTTTTAGTGGAACAAATTGGGATGAAGTTGTTTCTAAAGTGTCCAGAGATATGGCAAAAATAAAAAATTGGTTGGATGATAATTCATTATTACGTTCACAATATATACTACTAATTTACCTAATATTAAACAAATAAATATTGCTAACACTACTGAAAATCTTGAGTATGCAGATAAAATGAAATATTTGGGAGTAATAGTGCACAAGAATTTGAAGTGGCATGATCACATACTATATATTACGGGAAAAATAAGAAAATTAATTCACACATTCTATAACCTCAGAGACATCCTATCTAGAAAAACTCTACTAATAGTTTATAAATCGCTTGTCGAATCAATTATAAGATATGGCATAATAGTATGGGGTGGAACATATGAAAACGCTCTATTGCCGATAAAAATTATTCAAAGAACAATACTAAAAATCATTCTACATAAACCAACAATATATCTATCCAAGTATATCATTATTCAAAAAAATTGATACTCTCAGTGTAAAATATCTCTTATATTCTTGAAATTATAGTATGTCAAAACTCATCTAACAAAATATAACCTATCCACATATATGTCTATAATACAAAATCTAAAGAAAACAAAAATCTGAATGTTAAGTATAGCAGAACACAACAACAAAATTTTATAGACTACTTAGGACCCAAATACTATTATTTAATACGAATAAAATTAAAAACTTTTTAGTAAAAAATAACTTAGGAAAAAGTTATTGGCTTATATTTTAAACAATCCAGAAAAAATGAATATATAAAATAATTCAAACACTAACTTTACACGAGATATTCCTTCAAACAGTACATAAATTATTCTTTCTATGCATATTGTTTAAATATTAGATAACGTGTATCCATGTGCAAGCAAGCAACATGTATGGCATGTTTGGGAATGTGTATACACATGCGTAGATGGGTATATGCGTGTACGTACATAGGTATATTTTAAATACTTCCTTTAAGTTATCTTATAAACACATGATATAATTTTACTATAATATCTATTGTAAATGAGTCCATAAAAGTGCAAACAAACCTTTCACAGGTTTAGGTACTTGTAATTTATTGTAACTAATATTTGTAAAGCAATGTATGAAGGTAATTGAATAAACTGAATTGAATTGAATTTACACAGACGTAGAAACAGTCGGTTAATGATTTGGTAGCGAATGCAAATTTGGGAAATCAGTGCGACTGTTGGTCTAATATCAGACATGACAGCATTATGAATTTTATTGTAACCACCCCGAAACCAGTTTTTTACAAAACTTATACAACCAAGGAGGATCGACATATTGACAATGCGAGCAACATGATGAAAACATGGGAACTGCTCGAGGTGAAATATCCAAATGTTTCCTTCTATGGATGTGCTGCTCATGGAATTTTGTTAGGTATCCTCAGATGCTGAATAGGTCTTCTTTTTTTTAATTGACAAAACTTTTTATAACAATTCAATTAATTAGACATAGGAAATGTAAATTTTGTATTAAAACTAAAGAAAAACCCAAAACGCCATATGGCGACACCAGTATTGTAGATAGAATTCTCTCCGGAGTGCTGATGTCGCCATATGGCATCACACATATAAAGGGTAGGTTTTTGTCAATATACAAATAACAATGCTCCTTTCTGTATTAAAACTTTGTAAAGCCAAATTAAAATACATAAAAAGAGCTTTGGGAGTCCTTTTAGGCCTTTTAGAAGCTGAAGGGCCTGCCTGGATATCACTCATCGCTAGAGGTTAAACTAAGGCGTAACTGGGTATGAAAATAATCTTTACAACACTTTAACTCCACGCTGATTCGATTACATGCAACCACCATCAATGCTGAATACAGACTGAGCTATTGCTCAGTCTGTATTATATTTAATATACATAAGACCAGATCGCCATATGGCGACGCCAGCAATGCGCAATATACTAATGTGTCGCCATATGGCGACGTCAGCAGTTAATGTGTTAATTCTGCAAAATCAATTGTAAAAACTATTAAAAATAAAACAATCCTCGGTACAGCCTTCTCAAGAATACAAAAGGAAAAACTTCCAGCAAAAGAAAACAAAACGTTAAAGACACCAGCAGCAACTAGATGGGCTTCGGTAATGATGTGCCTTGAAAGCCTAATGATCAATAAAACTCCTCTGCAGACCCTTGCGATTAGTGATACTGCACGTGATGACATGGAAAATAACGATCTACAAAACTTACTAGATGATAATATATTTTGGATAAAAGTGAGGAAATTTTTAGTACTTCTGGAACCAGTAAAGAAATGGTTAAAAAAATTTCAACTTGAATATTGTAAATTAAGCAAAGTAATCGAAGCATTCCACGAAATCAAACAGTATTTTTCAATCAATGTTCCCAACTCTCCACTATACTATTACAAAGTGAAGAGGTCAAAGTCACAGAGGCATTGGACAAAGGTAAGGCGATGGCCATGAAACCGATACATTTCGCCGCCAATATACTAAACCCTAAATATAAAGGGAAAATTTAACGAACGAGGAATGTAACAAGGCATTACAATTCATCCACGATTTTGCGAAAGCTATTTGTGGAGCGTAAGGAAAAACCGAAGAATATGTTGAGGAAGTGTTCAAAAGTGTTGCAGAATATAGAAGTGGAACTGGTTTTTTTGCTTTGGGCTTTGTCAAGACTTCAATGAAAAACAAGAATATTGCAGCTTTACCTTTCTGGCAGGGAATTTGTACCGAAAACCCTTTGAGCAAACTAGCAGAAGCAATATTTTCCATGCCGCCCACATCAGCACCGACTGAAAGATCGTTTAATGCACAAGGTTTCATCTATTCAAAAAGGCGCAATAGACTGACAACAGAGAGGGCAGGAATGCTAAGGTATATCCACCATAACCTGAGCTTGCCAGATCAAAAGGAAAAATGTTGATAAAAGAGAGCTGTGGCTGAGGTACTCGACATAGAAATAGGGAGGACCAGAAAATATCGACCGTGCAATAACTGTTGAAACTGTTGAAAGTGATCAAGTTGAAGAATTTTCTGATAAGGAAGAAGATCATGTTGACGTAGAGGTAGAAGATGAGTTACTATTTAAAGAAGTGGAGGGACTTCTGGACATGGAAGCCGAAGAACTCGAAGAACGAAATTAGTGATAGTAATGAAGATGCCGAACCTGACGACGGATAGTTTTTTTTTTGTTAATTTCAAATTATTTCATAATAATATATTTACTAGAAAATAAACCAATTATTTTTATTGAAACTAGTCATAAAAGGTCATATGACGGTCATATGTCGGTCATTTGTCACGATTTTTAAATGATCGTTATTCCACATCACTGAGTATTGCTAAAATTTTACAAACGTTATGAGAAGCCACAATCACTATAAAAATGGACATCATTTTATTCGCTAAAGGAAAACTAACAGGTTAATTTTCAATATTATATCAGATATATTTGCATTGGACACGTATACAGTGGCGTACGCTGGGGATTATTTATGGATACCTCTACGAAAATAACAAAAAACTAAAGAAAAGGAATCTACAACACGTATTTTATCTTTACGATTAAAAATAATTTTTATGGTTTATTTTTTATTACAACAGTACATTTACTGCTAGGTAGTTTGGGCGGAAAAACACAGTGACTAATACAAGTTAAAATTGTTCATATACATGACGCCAAATTCAAATTTGTGGCACCAAAATTAGAACACGGTAATGAGTGTAATGTATATAGATGTACACCATAGATAACGATATCTACATTTTTTTTAACAGCAAATATTATATCATCTTTATTATAATCTTACCAAGTTAATCAGATTATACACTTTCATACGTTATAGTTCACTGCAGAGATACAACAAATATAAAAATTCATTTTCGATATGGGGAAATGTGATTTGTGTCATGATTTTATTTTTGATACACTTGTACATGCACTTCAATCTAACTTGTAGTGTAGTCTGTATAGCACATTTTTAAATAAAATTAACTACAACCAGATTGCTGTTACTTATAGGCTTGGCAAAACGTAGCCCCATCCATTTAAACAGTACTCAGATATCTATCAACAGTCACTTACCGACGCGACATTGGCCTGACGCGGATAGGAGTTTATTTAACCTGTTGGAATACTCTGTACATTGCAATTATTAAATTGACCTAGGCAGGAAAAACTATCAATCTGATCAAAATCATCATCAAGTCATTATTGCTTCAAGTTTTAAAAAATGGTATTTTCGTATAATCATATAAAAGAACCCTCTCATCGCATCAAGCAAACATGTTTATTTTACAGAAACATTTTTGAGCACTTTTTCCTTTAATGATTTGAAAGTTTAAACATTTAATGTCTAAAATAATGGGAACTGTTTTAAAAAATATATATCTCAAATCTGTTCATTATTAGTTAGTCGTGATGCTGAGCAGATCGAAATCTACTGAAAGTCAATGTCCCATACGACTGGTGCGGAGTCCTTTCCAGAAAATATTGTATTTTTTAAATGTTGACAATTCTGTTTTTTATTTTAATTTATATTCATTTTACAAATACATATCGTAAGTACTTCAGCTTATTTGATTGTAAAAACTCATTACAACATTCTTCAAATCAGCATCATGTTACGAACAAACCGTATGTTATGTATAAACCGTTACATAATATGAATATAAATATAATTCCAGTTAAATAAAACTTCACATACATAATATGAGCCTGGCATTTTATCTGCCCATATTAAAACTAAGTGTTGTAAATCAATATTCAATCGTATTGATATTAATAATAATTGAGCACATAATCAATTTGTACTTATATTTTTAATTTAGGCGATAAGCCCAGGGGTATAATTTATCTGATATGAGTATGCCATATTAACTATCTGAAATTATTTTAGTTATATATCAGAGCTTTGAGAGTGTTGTGTCGTTTACTCTTTTTGATAACGATAAATCATACAAACAAACCAAATCATAAAGTAGTAAATTATAGGAACTTCAACTGTGTATATAAATGCATACAACATAAACATAAATAAGCTGATAATAGAAAGTTAAATGCTGAACTAGCCCTCAACGTGTGAATAAGTAAATAAATAGTAAATATTATCTTTGTGGGAACTGCTACATCAGAAAAATTACAAAGATGTTTGAATCTTTAAAAGACAAGGTGATAATATCTTGCCAACATAGTACGACCAAGTTTCTGTTACAGTTTTCGAGAATGTTTCAACTGTTTAATTTTAATATACTTTCTATGATATAACTGGACGTTTCTCCGGTTATTCCATTGGAAACAGAAACAATATCTAGATAGAACTTCAGTACATTAAATTTCGATTTATTTTTATTGCATTACGTCTCTTGAACATGCCTTGCAATTAGAACCATATTGTATAAAATACGCTGAATCAATTTTCGGAGAGCGCAAAGCGATTTAAGCTTGCGTTTATGCCCTATATTAATATTCATGCCTTTTAGATGTACGATACTGACAAGTCTTTAAAAATAATTAGTAATAAAATTATATAAAAAAAATATTAATTATTATTATTTTGTTACATTATATATATATTTTTATAATATAAAAGCTTGTCGCGAGCAATCTCCTTTACAAAGGAAAACCTCGCGACAAGCTTTTATGTCATAAAAAAATATATATATTAATGTAACAAAATGATGGGTTTGATATACTTCAAATTTTATTTTCTACTTTTTAGAGCATTTAAATAAAAGCTTTTTTAAAAATAATTTTTTTATATAATTTTATTTTTTACTTTTTAGTCTTTTGATATGCTGTAATCCCCAGATATCGATTTCGAGTTGAATCGGATCTTAAACGGTAAAGTCGTCCGCCATCCTGAACTAAATTTTTTACTAGAAATTCGTAATCGGCGAACCCGAAACTAGATATCGATTTTGATTGATTCGGGCCATATATGACAAAAGTCATTCGCCATTTTGAATTTCCAAGTTTTGACCAAGAAATCATACTTGGCGATCTCGAAAACCCCCAGATATCGATTTTGAGTCGAAACGGATCATAAATGGTAAAGTCGACCGCCATCTTGTTTTTTTCTTATATGAAAATGTTAAAGTGTATTGTCACCGGACTTATATACATGTGAAAAATTTCAAAACTCTAGCAAGTAATAGTATCCATAAACAAATAGCGTAAGTTATAATAACTCACTAGGTATAGTACCCAATCTCCTATACCTTCTGTCCAGGCAAATAAACGAAAAGTTGGACATTTCTGGGCCAGGACTAAAAGACATTTCTCCTTGCGTGGTTTGGGGTGGAGAATCGATTTCGATAGGTCCGAGAGTGAAAAAAATCTGCCTTATCCCCTATTGGCCAAAAACCATCCCCAAAAGTTGTAGCAAGTGGAGGCTCAATTTTTGTGAGGAATTTTTCCTTTAAAAATGTTTTTGATGCGGGGCCACCGAGATGGTTGATCAAATGATGTGAAAACCACCTCTTTGAAGCAAAAAACGATCGTAACTGATTTTTTCACGCTGTTTGGAGAGAATGTAACTAAAAAGATCAAGGAAGATGAGGGAGGTAAAATCAACCACCCAACTCTTATTTCCAGTCAAGAGGGTGAAACTACCCACTGTAGGGATCACGGGTCCCCTCAATTTTTCTGCCGGTTTTCCAAAAGGAATTCAATTGGGACGTGGTCAAAACAGATAGGGAAAGTAAAATTCATTAATCCACCCCTTATTTCTAGTCAAGGGGGACGAAAATTACCCCCTGCCGGGAACACCACCTCCTAATCGAAATCCTTCTGGAAAACTGGCAGAAACATTGAGGGTGGCCGTAATACCTGCAGGGGGTAGTTTTCACCCCTTTGACGGAAGCCAAGAGGTGGGCGGTTGAATTTTGCATCCCTCATCCTCCTCGACCTTTCCTTAGTTACATTCCCTTCGAACAGCGCGAAAGAATCGGTTACGACCGTTTTTTGCCTCAAAGGGGTGGTTTTCACCCCTTTTGCAATTTAATATTTATGTTATAGTCGTATATATAGTATTCAACTTACGGTAATGGTAATAACTCACTTGATAAATTACAGCCATCTGCGCGAGTTGTTACCTACATTACCGCTTGTTGAATAATATACTATTAAAGAAGTAAAAGTAATAGTAAACTTGCTTTTCTGTAAAAAAAAATATATTTTCTGCTTTTTAGTCATACTTTAATTAAATTATTATCATCGCCAAGTTTAATTAGTGGGTTCATTTGAATTTTCAAAGACATTATATATTTAGGTTAGATTGAGGGTGAGGGCGCGGGTATTTGGGGGGGTTTACTCCCCAGAGAGCGCTCAATTAAAATTCGTCTCTTAACGATTTGATTTCTCGTTCCTTCGCTTTCTCGCTCTTTCATTTTGCAGATTTTTAAATTTTCCCCCCCGCGCCCCTATGTGCGGATTTTTGCAAAAGTAACGGTGGAATACAGTATTGTCATCCGATCTTAGTAACTGCAAAATTTCATCAATTGATTATGTCAGGAAGTGTGTTAAATAAAGGATGCAAGATTTGAAAACAAACATTAAAAAAAACTGAAAACTACATTGCGAGTTAAAGAAAAGCAAGTAAAAAAATAGGGAGGTCATTAATGAAGTAATGTTTGGAATTCAGTTATTAAAACATAAATGATACCGTATTTAATGAATTTTACATAAATAGTGGAAGTGAAATTGTGAATGGAATTCCAGATAATGATAGGTATTACCAAATAATGCATAACCCCAATAAGTTTTCTTATTTTCAGTTACTGGATAAAAGTGAACGTAAAACAATATTCTTTTCAGCAAATAAGTCCTGATGATATTGGAATGTTTCTTTAAAAAGATTTCTTTGAAGTATTAGTTGACTCACTGCTTAACATTATTTACATTTTGTAGGGAAAACAATTAATATCGAAGTTTCAGCCTGGTTTTAGAGAAGAGCATTGACGAAAGTGCGTTGTAGTATGTGATTAATGAATGGAAAGAAGTATATGACTCAGGTAAAGTGACCGATAATTAAAGATAGATAAATAGAGAGTTGCACAAATGTGATTAAGTAGTTATCTGAATCGTCTGATGCAAAAAGTAAAGTATGACGAGTATGTATCGACTACAAAAAGTATAAATGTTGGAATACTGCAAGGAAGTATTCTGGAGCCGCTTTTGTTCATATTATACAATAATGACATGGCTAATCACTTTAGTAACTACTGTTATCATTTGTTTGCAGATGATATAGTTATTTATATAACGGAAAAAGGTGGTACGTCATTGGTGACTAGAATGAATGAAATCCTGAAAGAGGTGAGTGAATGATTGGAAATAAATAAACCGAAACTGTGTGGAAGTAATTGAAGTCATCAAGGAAATTAAATGCCTAGGAGTAATTATGAAAGATAAACTTAAATTCAGTAATCATGTCAATTATATACGTAAAAAGTTGTCAATGTCAATTGTGTATGCAAACAGGTCGCCGTTTTAATAAGTGTTAGTTGGTATTTACATAACCTTAGTAGGGAAGTTAACATAGCTTCTTTCAAAAGAATAGTTAGAGACAATGTAAAAAAAGTTCTCTGTTTTCTCTGTATTAATGTAGTTAAGAGAAGGATTGCTTACTTTTGATGTGTGAAAAGGTATGTTATACTAAATAATGTATTTTTCTTAGTATCGTGAACGTGTATAGCACAGTGCTAAATAAAAAAGGACTATGATAATTGTTATTATTATATTATAGTTGAAGATTCCAGTTTACTTTTACTACAAGATTTTTTTCAATCTGAAATATTCAGAAAATAATATAAATTTTACCAGAATATTTTTTAATGAACTCTTTCCTGAATCATCTCTGAATTGTTAAGGGGATCTTTTTATCCTTAGCCATCGACTTTAGCTGCTAATGCAGACATAATTGTTCGACTGTCAGAATTCTTTCAATAACATGAAATTTGAAAGGACGCAATTTTCTCTGTAAAGTTTGTGCATACCTATGTTTTAATATGTAGTTTATCACCCATTCTTTTAATTATTTCGATGTTTCTAGGTTCAAATCCCAGCTCTCGTAGTATTGAAAGGAATGGTTGTGTGTCTATATTTCTTCAACAATGCAATCCCATTTCGGACAATTTTAGCTTTGTATTCGGGAGTTACCTAATTTTTGTATTCAAAACAAGTGTCTTTCAACTAACACCTTTTCGTTCGTGCAATCAAAGAGTAGACTACACTACACATTGGTTCTATATCATAAATTTAAAAAAGAAACTTTTACAATACGTTGTCGAGGCTGAATTATCATGGGTTAAGGCCAACAGATGAATAAAAATCGTGTTAAACTTTAATTTTTTTTTGAAAATATGGGAGATAACTTGTACTCTTCAGTTACTAATTTTTCGCAGCATACAATAAAACGAAGATACTAGCAAAAATCGTAAGCGCCATTTTTCATTATGACGTCACTTATAATGTTACAGCACAACACACAAAGAACCACTTACATTTAATACGACGATTTGACATGCACTTTTTCAGTTTAATTTCAGTTTCGGCTATATTTCACTTCAATGTTAAGATTAAGAATGACAACCAAACTTGGTGGCATGGTAGATGTTCACGATGAGGTAATTTTATATACTGTATATAAATAAACTATATTCTTGTTTATTAACGACTGGTATAAAGTAGATAATTAGTAAATGGACATGCTTACAGTGCACATCAGCGTGCCTAGATTTTTTAATAAGACACTTTAGGTCAAGTGAGGGTAATTGTGAACAATTTTAGAATGTTTAATTTTATGAGAAAACCAAGAAAAATGCTATAAATAGTACACATACATACAATTATGTAATTGACTGTACATATATATATATACATTATTTATATTATGCATAGTTTGTTCCCAGCGTATCTCCAAATTTTGGACAGGGTATAATTTATTAAATTGATGATATCTAAATCTGTGTTTGCGCATGGTATAGAGTTATTCACAATATGTTGACTCTCCCCTTATTTCTGTTATTGGAAATAAAAAACAATTGCTTGCATAGTCACTTGATATAACAATGAAGATTGTTTTTTAAATGGAAAACCCCCTTGTATGTTTTTACATATTCTTTAGATCTTTTTCCCTGATTTCAAATATTATAAAGGTTGATAGGTCTAGTTGTAATACATATGGACATATTGGACATAATGTCAAAGAACTACGCCAAACCCTAGAAAATTTTTTCGTAACTGCAACGAAATCTGACGTAAAAGCGCCGTCGGAAGATGCTTTTAGGGATATTATAAAGATTCGCTTCACGGAGAGTTTTTTATGCAAAAATAATTAATGTCACTCCGGTCACCAAAATTTTAGAAACTATAATGAAAACCGACTTTTACTCATAAATAAGTCTTCTTTTTACGAACCGCCGTTGTGTAGCACTGCAACTCATGCGTTATATTAAATAGAAGGACAAGTTAAAAGTTCGAATTCAAAATTTTAAGAGGAGATTTGGCGCGAACGAAAACATTTTTGAGGATACATTTTCTTTTTTGCAGTCGATATTGGCGGAAAAATTATGTTTTCCGGGTGTTTGCCCTTGGCCGGTTCCTCAGTGATTCGGTGGCAAAAAAGTAGCCTTACCATGTACATAGTACATGGGAGTCAAGGGACCGCCTTGCCTGAACGTATGAATATATAAATAATATTATTATTCTACATTGTTGCGATTCAAACATATTTAAGCTCTAGAACGAGCGCCCGAAATTATTATTGTGATGTTTTAAATACGTATAAAGATAGGCAACCAAAAGCCCACATATTCGTAAATATTAAATTTTTAGATTGAATCTTTTTGTGTTAATCTTTGCTAAAAACGAGGCTAAAAACTAAAACATTGGATGGTAGTTGGAGACATTGTCTGAGTCGTCCTTTTCCTCACCATGTGTGGTATACGGACCAAAATTTGTTAACCTTATACACATATCTTCATGGATCTTTCACATTATATCCGATGTCAAAAAATATTGTAGCTAGACCTATCAACTCTTAAGTATATATTTGAAGTCAGGAAAAAAGATCTAAAAGAATATGTAAAAAATACAAGGCCTTCCATTTAAAAAAACCCTTCATATATCACGTGACCTATGCAAGCAATTATTTCTTTAATTGCATTTAAAAATATGTACACAACTTTTTTATCTTCAATAATACAAATAAAAGGGGTAAAAATATGGTGAATAACCCTGTACAAGATACATTGTGATATGGAGTGTTACGTTATTCCTTTCTTCTTTCTGCCCGTTCGTCTCCTAGTTTGTTCATAATTCACTCGATTCTTACTATTTACGAGTAACATATCTCCCTATTTCTACTTCTTGCTGTTCAGTACTAACGTTTTCTTCGGTAGGTGTGTTGGCTAGCACTTTACCCTTATTTATTTGTGAGTAGTTGAGGTATTTGTAGGGTTATGTTCCATTTTGTAAGAGAAGGCTACCTCGATTCCATTGGTGATAATAGATGTTTTCTTTCTACCAACAAACTGAGCTAAACCTAAGGAATCTAGCTTAGTTGGGCGTTCTATTTGATCTTTTTATCTTAGGTTAGCTCAGTTAATTACCTCCCTCCTTACCTACGCCAAGTCTACCGTATTTCTTCCTAAACTTTATGAATTTGTCTAAGTTGATATCAAAGGTGACAATTGGTAAACAAACGGCAAACGTCATCAATTTTATTAATGCTCATGCGCCAAATTCCTGGTCGGTTTTGATCATTCTTTTTGCAAGTTAGTTTAGGTAAGAAACTTACCTAAAAGGTAGCTTAGTTTGTCGGTGGAAAGAAAACACCTTTGAAACAGTAATGTCATGAGCATCTGATATTTTTTAATTTCTAATGTTTCAACGGATTTAAAACTGGCTTCATTTGAATATATTCTATTGTTCTCGAACTACATTCGATTCGATTAAAATTTAAAAATAAAATAATCCTTGAGTGATTTCATCCAAAAATTACTGGTGTATAATGTTCAAAACTAACGTTTTTTCGAATAACGTAGTAAATTTATTTTGAAAAACTTCAAAAAATGTAAACAATCTAAATTAATCATGTATACTTAAACACGTCCGGGATTTGCTAAGGTCATAATATTATAATTTGTGTTAATCTTTCAAATAAAAAACATCAAGTTTTCGGTCACACTTAGTTAAAATAAATGTATTTAACCTTTATGCAGTTAACGTTAATGAAGAAAAAGGAGTGTTTTTTATTATTGAATAATATACGTTAAAAGTGCTTCGATAATGGGAAATGATTTTTTTAAATTAACAATATCGTTAAACGATCAATAATTATTTACAAATATGGTTTAGGAATTATTGTACTACTTTTCAAAATTAAATCTTACCATTTATGGAACCCATATGGCCATGGTTTTCACGACTTATAACATCGCACTTTTTTTATTTATTTATTAATATAAAATATCCAATGGACAAACGCCCAGTTACAGAATAAGTACCCTATTTTATGCAATTTACACTATTTACAGTGCTATTCAAATTCCATTGACAGGATTTTCTATATAAAGAACCAGAAAGGGATAAATGACCAAAATTTACGCGCTCTAGATTTTCTCCAAGTATATTTCTTAAGCTATCACGAAATTCTGTGTTCAGTATTCTTAATAACACGGGATTCAAAATTTGTAACTAATAGAATATTCTCCAAGAGAAAATGCATAAAGCTTTATTCATTGCGTACCAGGATAGGCGTAACAAGGGGTTAATGGATAAAAATATTTCAAAATTTGAAATGGCACTGTTATGATATACAAAAATGAGCTGACCCGTAGTAGATAAGCTATGGGCGTTCCGCGCCGAAATCCCATGTTATTTCTTATAGAGGTTCATTGCAGTTTCCAAGGTCATTTGTGTAAAGAGCCGGCTGAAGTTAGCCGCGCGTGCGCAGTTCTGCAGCTAACTTCACAACTTGCGCGCGCACTTCACGAAGTGGCGGGAAATTCAAATGTTAGCGGTCATGGGTGGTTCATGGGGGTGTCATGGCCTGTTTAAAAGCTGTACAGACCTGTTTGAAAACCGTACAGACCTGTTTATTATACACCCCCATGAACCACCCATGACTGTTAACGTTTGAATTTTCCGCCAATTCGTGACCTGCGCGCGCAAGTTGTGAATTTAGCTACAGACCTGCGCACGCGCGTCTAACTTCAGCCGGCTCTTTACACGAATGACCTTGGAAAACTACAATGAACCTCCATAATAAATAACATTGGGGGCAGAACGCCCATAGCTTACCTACTACCAGCATTATACAGGGTGTATCGTAAAAAACCTGTAATACAAAAGAAGTATACAGGAACAAAATCTATAAAGTACCTACGCTAACGCAATTTTGGATCAAAATATCAATTTGTTTATCTATATTTATAAACAATTAAGTAAACATAATAATTTTATGTATCTCGTCTCAAATTAACATTTTTTATATCTTTGCATTTGAAGTAATGTTAATTTGTTTATAACAAGAAAATTTGAAAAGTGGTTTTATTAAATTAATCGACGACATGGAAACAATTTCAATCAAAACCATCGTCTGGTTTTAATTAAAACACCTCCATGTCGTCGACTCTTTTTGACTCTGCATCGATTGAAAAACGCAGTTCTCAGTAACTTTGCGGGTTTTTACACCCTTTCTATAAGCCAATTAGGAAGAGAACCGTCACTTCCACATCTTATGCGGTTCACAGATACTTATACTTGAGTCGAATTAGCATTTTGACAAAAAAAAAAATGTTTTTAGGTATAAGCCGAATCCAGGATGTTCAGAATGATGATAGGAATGTATAAGCTTTCTTAGGTGTGAGAAAATGTTTTTTTCGGATTATAGAAATAACTATTGATTTTAGAAAAAAAAGTGTGTGCCTTAAAAGTTGTGCGCCTTGAGAAAACCTACAAAATGAGACCTATTTCATCAAAATCGGTTAATTTGTTAATGAGTCATTGCAAAAGAACATGCTAAAATAGCTGTTTTTTCAATTGTTAATAAACAATAGAAACATGTTTCATATACTTCTTACCACAGGAAAAGAAGACTCTTGTAGCATTGAAAAGGCACGCGAAATCGGGAACCATATAGTCGAATAGTTTTTGCACAATCAATTTGTTAATAAATTTTGACTTTTTTTAACGCCTATTTCTCAGCGATCTGGTGATTCTACAGCAATCTGCGGGTGCGCGAATATCTCTTCGGCGATGCATAATAATAATAATGCATTTATTCATCACCAATGGATACAAAATAATTTAATATATTTCAACAATATGTTAATTCGGTGATGAAAGGGCGAAGTTCGTTTTTGTCAGTAGAGTTACAAATTCGCTTTTCCACTTCATGGTATCGAAATGAAAAAAGTATCTAATAGCTGGCACTTTTTCACTGAGTAAATTAAAAATATCCTTCCATTGCTAATTATTCCTTATTTATGAAATATACGAAAATGCGAATTTTCCTTTAATTACTAAGTGCGAAAATATTTTTTTAAAGAAAGTATATATTCCATTATTCATATTTCGTTGATACCCCAATTAAAAAAATAAATAAAGTTCTAGTTTCAATATTTTCCGAGAAAATGCAAATTTTTCCGGCGAAACGAATTTCGTTTTCGACCGCGCGTGGCTGACAACCCGCACCAACGCAACGCTCCCACACTGACTATCGGAGCAACGACAACTTTAAATAATGAGGAAGGTGCATGAATATTAAAAATGCTTAATTTTATTATTTTCCCATAATATGTACTACATAAGTTGATAATATAATGAAAGAAACTCATAGCAAAATTTTGCTTTGTAAATATGCCACATTAATAGAATAATTATAAATATTGCGAATGGTCGCAAGGCCGAAACATATGTCAGAGAAATCTGAACAAAACTAATGAAACAATAAACCAAGTGCGTATTGTAACTATTCTTTTGAATATTTATAATTATTCTATTGAATATGTTTCATCAAGAACCTACCGCAGATTCCATCCAATTAATGCCACATTAAAATTTGAACTTTTGTGTAAACAAAACCACGTGACTGAAAACGCTATAATATTGCTTTGACGTCACTATTTGGACCTGAATTTTCTAATTTACGTTGTTATTCTTAATCTTGTTAATTATTGATTAATATGACGGACAATCATTTCATAACATCCCTAACGCGTTAATCTATAACCACAGCATTCTTTTTAGATGCTTTAACGTTTTAACAATAACGACGTGACGCTACAGGTTACGAATGACGCTATTCGTTAGATATAGAGCGTTTTAATGGTTTTAAATTCTCAGCCGAAATACATATTTTTTCATCCTCAATTTTAACAAAAAAGAAAAAGAAGAAATACGAGGAAGCATATTTTTCTGTCGTCTATCTATCTGTGATATAAATCATGCAACTTCCTCATTGCCGCATCAAAAAATTTTAAATAATCGAGTCGAAAACTTTTGCATAAGATTCTTTGACTATTCCTCTGTAGATTGCAGCTTAAATCATTCCTTAATATTAATAAACAACGTCACAACGATTTAAAAAAAAATCTATCTCACCTTCTATTGATCGTAGACTTTTTTTTAAATTCGTGAAAAAATGTCAGTTATCAAATGCTTTTATCAGCATTTCGATACCATGCATTGCCGAAGAGATATTCCATTTGTTTATAATGAAAAAATCAAAACTAACTTTGACAATTGTTTTCAACAATTTAAAACCAATATTTCATTGGGCTCTTTTTTGATATTGATAGTATAAATCTTGAACTTTAATTTGCGCACCCGCAAATTGTTGTAGAACCACCAGATCGCTGATAAATAAGCGTTAAAAAAAGTCAAAAAGTTATTAAAAAATTGATTGTGCAAAAATTATTCCACCACATGGCTTCCGATTTCGCGTGCCTTTTCTATGCTACAAGAGCCTTCTTTTCCTGTGGTATATGAATTATGTTTTTCTATTGTTTATTAACAATTGAATAAATAGCCATTTTAGCATGTTTTTTTGCAATGACTCATGAACAAATTAACCGATTTTGATGAAATAGATCTCATTTTGTAGATTTTTTTAAGGCGCACAACTTTTAAGAAACACTTCTTTTTCTAAAATCGATAGTTTTTCTAAAACTCGAAAAAACCATTTTCTCATACCTTAATTGTTTAATAAAAAAAAATTTGCGGCTCAAAAAAATTGAAGCCTAAGAAACCCTACATTCCTACCATCTTTCTGAACATCCTGGATTCGGCTTATACCTAGAAACATTGTCAAAATCACCTCATTTTCATACTAATTTTAAGAAGTTATTGAAATCGGATTTTAGGTCTCATCCGCAATCAGAAAATCGGTCTTTGAAACATACTCTTTTGTAATAAAATCTATCTATACTAGGTATTTAATATTTTACTAACTTAAGTTAAACTCACGTTTTTAGCAAAACAATGGTCAATCTGGCATATGCCTATGTCAGATTTGTTACACAATCGTTGAAAAAATAAAACTGAGTAGTACGACTTGTCTGACTTGGATTCGCATGGGTGTACCATATATATCCGAGCCACTTGATCTAAAACGATAGAATTCATAATACTAGTCCTATAGCGTGGATTCCTTATCTGCAAAGAAAAAACAATTGATCGTCAAATACAAGAAATATGCCCAACAAATATTTTGTTGTAAATGTAATTATCCTTACATATTATTGGGCAGTACGGCATTATTATCTCCCAACAAAATTTATCTTTTTAGCTATCTCTTACAATTTTTAAACAGAATAGCTTTTTGATAACAGAGAAAATTTTACTATCAATGTAAAGTTATTAAGCGCAAACCCACTACGTAGTTTTCAGACCAGAATAGAAAATAGTAAGTACGATAAGATCACTAAAAATTTTGTGGCACACAAAAGACCTAAAGAAAAACACAAGAATTACTCTAACAAAATAATAAAAACAGAAAAGCTCGTCAGCGAATAGGGAGAAAAAGAGAAAACAAAAGACTTACTTGTAAAGCTTTCCTCAAGCAATCAGCATTTCTGTAAGAAAAGTTTAAAAGCAACTAAAATAACACTCAAGCTAAGGCATAATCTAATACTGCTGAGGAATTAGGGACTCAAACAATCTACAGAGGTATAAGGTAGCGTTTAATATACAGACAGGGTGATTCACATAAAACTCCCCAAGCAATTTCCGTAATAACGAAAAGACGTATTCAATTTCTGTAAAGGCCAGTCGTTATATATTTTTTGTCTCTTTATTTTGTCGTTCAAATGTTGTCAATGGCAGTGGCCTCCGCGACGTCGCGACGCCGGAAAGAAAATTGTTGATGACTGGAACTTTGAAAGTATAATATTATTAAAGTTTGTTTAATTTGTTTAATTCTAAGTACTTTTTGTAGTATACACTTTTCTATTAAAACCAGTGGTTTTCGAGATAAATCGAAATAATATAAAGTCAAACGAGTTCTTTAATAATTTGTTTTGACTTTTAAATAAAATGTATTTATTTTTACGGTAAATGTTCAAAATTGTTTTCTCCTTCATGGATACACATGTTAAACCTTTTAATTATTTCTTCCTCAGTTACTTTCAATAAGTTATTTTATTTTGTTGTATAGGTCTGCCATATCATCGATTGGTTCGGTGTACACTAAATTTTTTAGATGTCCTCATAAGAAGAAATCTAATTGAGTTAAGTCAGGTGATCGTGCTGGTCACCCGATTACTCCATCAGTTCCTATCCATCTTCCAGAATATGTTCGGTGTAAGTGTCTAACTGCTGTTCTTGAATTATGTGCCGGTGCCCCGTCTTGATGAAACCAGATTATGTGCCCATCATAAGGAATGATTCTTAATAAATTTGGCAGCTCCTCTTGCAGGAACCTCCGATATCTAGCACCATTTAACGTTTCATAAAATAAATAAGGTCCGACTATGTATCCGTTCAATATTCCACACATACATTTGCTTTAAAAATTGTTTGATTTCTAGTTCTTCGTACCCACCAATACCGGGCGTTCTGTGTAGTCACAAGCCCATTATTCTGGAAGTAGCTTTCTCAAATAGTTCGGATTTTCATTATATAATACTGACAATTAGGCAATAAAATTTATGCGACGCTGAAAATCACCACATCTTAAATGATGAACGTAATGAACTTTATAAGGACGGTATTCATTTTTCTTTAAAAATTTTTGACAGGAGGAGTAGGAAATATTTATTTCAGAGGATAATTTCCGTAAAGACATATTTGGATTATTTACAATATTGTTAATTACTAAAGCAGTATTTGCATCATTTATGGACGTTAACTGTTTACTATTTTTTCAAAGTATTAGTTAAAGAAATAAAGGTCTTATGATCTGGCTTAGGCAAATTGGAAAAACGTAAATGGAATAAACTTTCGGCTTCATGGGAATTTTTCCTACATCCTTCGTAGATCAAAATCATGTTGAATTTGTCTTCGTTGGTGTACACAACCATTTCTGAATTACCTTGTAATAACAAACGCATTCAAAAACTTAAAAATTGATTGCATGTCAACAAACGTCAAAATAAAAATACACAACATTCTTGACTTTTTTAAATTAGACTTAAGACCACTAGTTTGTATAAGTAACAAAACAACACAAGGGTTAATGAAAATTATAATTAAAAAAAAAATTAAAAATAGGAAATATTAGGCAATTTTCGACCTTTTTAAAAAATGTGCCATTACAAAATTATATGCATATTATTTTGTTTCTTATCGTGTATGCTCTGTTTCAATGTTATAGCTATCGAAAAATAATTTTGAGCTTCAACGCCATCTTTGTACAACCATTTGAAATATTGCGAATCATTTTAAACTATGTACCTATTGTATGTAGTGACTACCTTTGAGCGAATTTTAATTTTTTTGCTAGTTACCTAATATTGAACTGAATAATTTTTTTCGATTTATCTCGAAAACCACTAGTTTTAATAGAAAAGTGTATACTACAAAAAGCATGTAGAATTAAACAAACTTTAATAATATTATACTTTCAAAGTTCCAGTCATAGAAAATTTATTTCCGGCGTCGCAACGTCGCGGACGCCAGTCGTTGACATTTGTACGACAAAATAAAGCCACCAAAAATATGTAACGACTGGCCTTTACAGAAATTGAACACCTCTTTTCGTTATTACGGAAACTGCCTGGGGAGTTTTATATGAGTCACCCTGTATATATCGAAATAAACCAAAGCAAATTACAAAAAATATGAAATATATCAGTTTCAATCAAAATAAATTCATAATTATTGTTGAATACAAATTCAACAGTTCAAAATGCAGGTGGAATAACTAACGCCATTGTTCTACGCATTTCTGCAGTAAAAACGCTGAAATACTGCTATAGAACGCAACACGGTAGAGGGGAACGCTAAAATTACTAGGAAGCCAAACAACGTTTTGTCAGCTCGTTCCCTGTGAGACTTTGGGTAAAGCTACATTGACGTTGAACAACTTCTAGAAAAATATTCGGCACGTTGAGACTTAAAACATTGGTTGCTGGTACTACCGACACTCTAGCTCAGTCCGCTAGAGAGCTTCGAGTGGCGAACACATTTACCCTACTGTGTTCTGAGTTCGACTCCCGGCACCGACACTGGCAATCTCGATGGGTAATGGATGCTGTCTGGAATGACAGCATTGAAGTAATGGTATTTATAACATCACCCGTCTCAGATTTGATCGATAAAAGACATTTTTATATCGTTTTCAGTAATTATTTAGATTAAAAATCCAATATACCTATTATCAAAGACAATTTTTTTATTGTGATAGCGTCCATATTGCTTTGTTTTTGCGTGGAGAAAAGATTGTTTCTGTTTTTCCGACTGCAGATATAAGATTAGTTAACGGAGTGACTATTCGTACATGCAGTATGTATTAAATAATAAAACAGGATGGTCAATCATAAATTAAAATACGTGAGAGGAATAAGAAGGAAGATATCCCTTTCGCGTGCTACTTTCTGACATACCTAAAGAAATATTCGTATTACGTATTTTAGTTAACGAGGAAGGAGGGTAGAGGAAGGAAGGGGGAGGGTATGTCGGTGCAATTGTTGTCTGTTATGTGAGGGTTATGTGTCTTACTCCATCGTCAGTCTAATAACTCGTCATACAAAGGTAGATTCTGATGGAGTAATTTGTGAGCGTGTCTAGGGTCATTGTGTCTACGTCTTTCTGTTAGGTTGCGTGTCAGCTCCGATCGCTGAATTTTCGTGGAGAGAAATTTTTGTGCGGTATCGTTAATGTACTGTCTGATGTAGGGTACATTCGCCCTCTCGTGCAATTCCGCGATCTGACTGTATCTGTTAAGGTTTAGTGATAGTCGAGGTAGTTTGTTCTGTAAGGTCTGTAGACGCATGCACTGTGCGTCCGAGATGGTGTTCCAGGACACACAGGTATACGTCATTATAGGTCTAAAAATCGTCTTGTATAGTGTTAGTTTGTTGTCAGTAGTTAGTCTGCTTCTACAGTTCATTAGTGGGTAGAGTCTACTTAGTGCTGTGTGTGTCCTCTGTATCGTATTCGTAATATGGGGACCAAAGTAGAGCCTCGTATCCAGAGTTACCCCTAGATACTTGACTCTGCTCTTTTCCCCAATGTCTTTGTTGTTTATTCGTATTTTTGTAAAAGTCTGTGTATTAGTGAATTTTCTATGTAAAGTTATCGTGTCTGTCTTGTCCTCGTTGACGAGAATTTTCCAGTCTGTATAAAAGTCCATTAGCCCCACGAGGTGCTGCCGGACCTTCCGGACGGCTGTCTCGGCGTAAAACGATCGCCCGCAGATCGCGACATCATCCGCGTAGAGCAGGGAAGTGGTATTGGGATGGAAAGGTGCGTCGGAAAGGAAGAGGTTATATAGTATGGGTGACAGGATCGCCCCTTGCGGGACGCCTGCCGAAATTGTGTGTATTTCAGACATAGCATTGTTGACTCTGACTACAATCTTCCGTTGTAATAAAAAATCCTTTATTAGTAATACTAGATATCGGGGAAGCTTGCAAATTTCCATTAATTTATAGATAAGGCCATTATGCCACACCGAGTCATAAGCCTTCTCGATATCTAGTAATAACATTGCTGTGCATTGCTTATTTGTGTAAGCCACAAAGGTGTCTTGTACGACTTGGACAGCGCGAGCGTCGTACTGTGCCCGGACCTGAATCCGAATTGGTTTTTAGGGAGAATGTTCTTAGTGTCTATGTGTTTATTTAGTCTCAATAATATCACTCTCTCGGTGAACTTCGCTAGGGTGTTAAGTAGCGCGATAGGACGGTAATTGCCCACGTTATGTGCCGGTTTGTTGGGCTTTAAAATTGGTATGATGATTGCTGTCTTCCAGCTGGTTGGGAAGAACTGTAGTTTAAAAATGGCGTTTATGATGTACATTATCTGCACCAGAGCTTTATTTGGAAGTTTTTTAAGGAGGATGTTTGGGATTCCGTCAATTCCGGGGGATTTTAGGTTGGGTAGGGTTTTTAAAATAAACTTAATTTCCTTGGGGTTAGTATATATTTTCGACGATTGATTTAGAGGGAGAGGATGGTGGGAGGGATACGAGTTGACTGTTCTAGCCACTACACCATGGACTGCTGATGAAAAACCTACATATTTCTTACTACATCAATACGTAACATACTGCATGTACGAATAGTCCTACGCTATTCAGACATACTGCATGTACGAATAGTCCTGACGCTGTTCATACATCCTGCACGTAAGAATAGTCACTCCGATTAGTTAACGGCGTACTTGTCCCATGCCCAAGTGGAACAATATATTTTCAAATTTATGACTAAGGCCGGTTTATCAATGCAAGGTTAACTCGTAACCAAACGATAAATGTCAAACAAAACAATAGATACCCACTGTTTCGTTTGCCATTTATCCTATAGTTAATTGTTAACCCTGTATTGGTAAACTGGCCCTAAGTGAGCTACGCTTTCGTATCTTGCACAGGACCCCATAGTTTGGACCCGGCCCTGCATGCACGGCTATATTTTACATAAATAATAAATGGACGTAAGGATTTTTATTTTGTTACAATTTCCACGACCACAAAAAGTCGAATAAATTGTATATTGATCAGTTTTTGAAATAGAACACACACGTCGAAAAGTAATACACATAAATTTTATCAGCTTAGACGTGGCTCAGACAATTCTGGGATTTACAATCCTTCATAAATATTTACAAACCACTAATTGCGTCGGTAATTAAATATGAGTTAGTAATCTTAAAATCACAATAGATAAAAAGTTTCCAAAGTGTATATTAAAAATTAGTGTTCGGCAATATTAAAGTTTTTATAGAAGGTGGTCTAAAATTGTCTCCGGATGTTTCGGCGGCTGATAGTGCATCCAAAATAATGGTAGCCTTTCATATAAACTTTCCGAAAACGAATAATAAGGGAAATATACCCGTTAAAAGAGAGATAATAAATTCAGTTTTTCTGCAATATCTTCCAACTCCATTAAAATATCAAATTCATATTTTGAACTTAGTCATAGGCCTTCCGGATATTAGTTTACATGATATCAGTCAAACCCTCTCTTCAGCTTTAAGGGGTTGTTTTATATAGGGTGACTGTCAGTATTTTCCTCATAGCTTTTTAATTTTTTTCATATTCCTAAAAATTATTATAAAAACCTAATTATCAGATCATTAGACATAAAAAAGGTATTCTTATTACATTTCGATTTACCAAGCCGTTTTCGAGTAATTTATTTTATTAATAAATTCTTTTACACATAAACAATGCTTTGAAATCTTATTTTGACATTTCTGTTATTTATAAAACTTCCATTCTTTTTTTAAAATAATTCCAGTTTAGTTGTAAATATTATTTAAAATGCATGGGTGATTACACGTTCTCTGAATTAACAGACGTAATTTTGAATTTGTGAGAATGTTTTGATAACGGTGCTGCAGCTGCAGCTGTGAAATCTTATAAAGATAAATTCTCGATCAGAAATGTTCGTGATGCTAAAACTTTTTTAAGTTCAGAATGCCGACTTAGGGAAACAGGAAATCTTCAAGTGAATAACAAAGACACTAGCCGTTCAAGAAACTGTTGACGTTGAAGAAGAAATATCAGATATTATAATAGAAGATATAGATACGATAAGTCATAGAAGATTAGGCTTAAGAATGGATATATCTCACCAAAGCGCTTTAAGGGAGTTACATGAACAACAATAATTGTATCCCTTCCATTACCAAAAAACTCAAGAATTATTAAAGTTTAAGTAATAAATATCCGAGACATAAAAAATCAAGCAAAATCTTTACGACCTCATTAAAATGCCGGTCTTTTTTGTGCCGTTCGCAAATTGACTCGCTTACCTTTATAGGTTTCTAATGTGCGTCGGGAATGTTTCATGTCAGGCTTGGCGCCATGGCCCCAGCGATATAATTATGTTGTAAAGTTTTTGTTTGCATTTTTTATTCACTGGTATCTACTTACTTCAACTTAGCGCCATGGCCCGTGGCGATAATAATTATGCCGTAAAGTTTTTGCTTAGTTTTTTTTGTCTCAGGAAGTCCTTACTTGGACTTTACCTATATATGTCAATAAGAGTTGATTTTTGTTAACTGTTGCTTAAACGAACGGAAAATGCTCCAGATTTTTAAATTAAAATACTTTTTATCAGTGGCAGATTTAGCAATAGGCATAGTTGGCAGTGCCTAGGGCGGCAGCAAGATGGGGGCGGCAAAATTCAGGTCGGAGGCAATATAAAATAACTGTGACGATTGCAGCAGGAGGTTCCGTGAAATGATATATAACAGTGCTTTTACTAGAAGTTTTTTTATAAGCAAACAGTTTTATTTTATTGGTAGTATTGACTCTTCAGGGGCGGCAAATTTAACAATGCCTTGGGCGGCATAAAACAAACTCAAATCTTTTGATGAGGCTACATCAACAAGACAAGGCATGTTTAATTCTCGGAATATGCATTTCTGGGCTGAGGAAAATCCTACTGCAACAATACAAACCCATTTTCAGCACACCTTCAAAATAAATGTATGGGCAGCAACACTAGGGAATCAGTTGGATACCATATAATTCCTAGAAGTTTAAATGGCGATATGATATTTGCTACTCAGTCTCCCGACCTAACTCCTCTTGACTTCACTGTCTGGAGTTATCTAAAATCACGAGTTTATAATACTCACATTGATACGATTGAACAACTGAGAGAAAGAATGGAGGACATTTCGAACAATTTTTGTAATTGATAATTAGCTATTTTCTACGTCTAATTATATTTCAAAGCATTCTTTAAGTGTAAAAAAATTTATAATAAAATGTTGTAAATTAACGTTATTTTTTAAACATAAATTACTAGAGAACGGTGTAGTTTATCGAAATGCAACAAGAACACCTTTTTTATTTCTTCATAGTGCGCAGTAGCCGTGAATTTGCGAACATAAGCACTCTGCAAACAGTATACTGTTGTTTTGTGAGGTCTAGAATACGTGTCCCTTTTGTTTGGTATTCCTATTATGACATGTATGTCATAATATGTATATAATGTATACATATGTATATATAATGTATACATATTACCAATTTAGAAAATGTGCAACGAAGATTTCTAAAACTTCTGTTTTTTAAAATCAATGAAACATATCCTCCTAATGGTACGGTTAGTCTTGTTGACAGGAGGCAATACATTTCGCAAATTTTTTTATACAAAGTCATTCATAATATATTGGATTTACAGGAAATAGTAGGAAAGTTAAACTTTCTTGTCCCCAGGTCAGCTTCTAGACAGGAACTAACTTTTTATATACCTACAGCATGGATTACTACCTTAAAAATTCTCCTTTTTATTTAATTTGTGGCAACTACAACAAACACTGTAGCCGCATAGATATTTTTCGTTGCAGCCTTAATGACATCAAGTCATATTTTAAACATTAGTGTATCAAAGACAATATGTATGATTTTTCATGGTTTATATGTATTACCTATTATATAGTCTAGTATACTTTAACTTGGCGTGTGTATGTATGAGTTAATATTTCCGTACGATTTCATTTTCTCCCATATTGTACACAAAGTTAAAGCAATAGTCCAGAAATATTGTCTACGTGGACAATATTTCTGTACCTTTGTGTACAAGAGAAAATGAAATCGTACGGAAATATTAACTCATACATACACACGCCAAGTTAAAGTATACCAGACTATATCTCATATATGTTGTTTATATAATCATATTGTATATGTCTTGTATTTTAGCTATATGTATTAGTTTAGTTTTAGTTATATGTATTTTTTCTGTATTTTCCTGTTCTGTAATTGGGTGTTTACCTGTTGAACAGTGTATATTAAATAAATAAATAAATTCGTTTTTTTATAATAATTTTTAGAAATATGAACAAAATTAAAAAGTTAGAAAAATACTGACAGTCAATCCTAAAACTACCCCTTAAGCAAAAGAGTGGGTTTGACTGACAATGTAAACTAGCGTCCCAATGACCTATGACTAAGTTTAAAATATGAATTTAATATTGTAAGGGAGTCGAAAGCTATTACAGAAAAACTGAAATTTATTATCCCCCTTTTAAGAGGTATATCTCCCTTATTATTCATTTTCGGAGATAAGTTACAGAAAAGACTACCATTATTTTTGGATGTACTATCAGACCTTTGTATATGTGAAATATTTTGAATTTACATATAAAAAATCATCTAAACAAGCAAGCCATAGTAGCGCTAGAACCAACGTACAGAAAGTTTATGAAGTTTGTAAAACAAAAATATACCCTAAAGATAAATAGCAGTTCAAAGGTTCATTTTTACTTCTCACCCTCTATGTGGAGAGACATTGAAATGAGTTTAAATTCCTCACGTTTGTCGGTTCAGCAGGGACGAAACCGCAAAGAAGTAAAAAAATTGTCACTTGAAAGCACATGTGTGCTGACGACATGGACGTCCTATATCGAGAATTTTAACTACGGATATACAAATAATTTAGATAAATAAGAAACAAAGTAAACTCCACCAATATGCACTTATAAGGTATACTTTATACGAGGATAATTGAAACTGGTCAGTGTTAAAGCACAGAACCGTGCGCACTGAACTTAATATTTTGTCCTATATATTTAGCAATGGTATCGAGATTCGAATGGTAGTTGAAACTGTGCAGGCGAGTCCTAGACTGGCAATGTAATCAGCCTGAATGAACCATTTACGACTGCACTGGTTTAAAGATAATAAAACGGACAGGCCTACTAGCATAAAGAAAATTCGTAAATCATTTCTCAGAAGTAACGTTGACTTGTGAAATGTGTTGTTAATGTGCCAGTACAGTGCGTAAATACCTGTTATAATATCAAGCGTAGGAGTTTAGTTAGTTATTGTTCATATTTATAAATATTTACTACTATATAAAAGGTAAAATATTTTAATTATTTACTAATTTACCATGGCTTTCTAGAGACCATTTGAAACAGAGGATAATATAATAACGCCCGAAAATCTTATCATTTTCTTATGACAAGCATTTGTATTTACCTCCGCCCATGTACAATAAAGAGATGCCGACTGTTTCTGCCGGATTTTAGTTTTTATACGGTTTCAATTAAGTTCGTTTACACTTTACTCAATAGAATTTAATGAGATAATACCGGCTTTAAGCACATATTCAAATATTCGCAGTCTAAGGGCCGGTTTATCAATACAGGGTCATAGTTTACGAAATATATTCTTAGACTATGACAGGGTTAACACTATCTATAGGACAAACGTCAAAAGAAAAAATCGGTATCTATTGTTTTGTTTGACATTTATCCTATGGTTACGAGTTAACCTTGCATTGATAAACCGGCCTTAAACCATTTGTAATTAGGGTTAAGATACCCAACTAACTTCCACTATCGGACGTCGGTCGGGTTTAACAAGGATGGCAAATTCAACCACATTTTTGTTTAGCCGGGGACAAATACATTTAAATATATAAAAAATATTACTGCTATGGTAAAAAATAAAAACGTTGGAATTTAGGTTGGAGAGTTTTCATTGCAATACACTGTACATTTTCAGTTTTATCTCAATAAAATTTCATAGTAACTTATGTAAAACATATCATGATTGCGATCTGTAGAAATTTATAAATTTTCGAAATTAAATAATGCCAAAAAATACTACAATACAGTTTTTTATAAGCTGTGACATATCCACTAATTTGCTGAGCGAAAATAATTAAAATTTGTTTCAATGTAGCGTAGTGTGAAAAAATAGTGACTCATAAAAAAGAGGAGGCGTGTAAATACGATGCCAAATATCCAATAAATCTATTTATCTATCTATATTGGTAATTTAGCTGCGGTTAAAAAAGTATCAGCCTAGGCGTTAGCACGGGGCAAATAGATAAACATTCTATTTGAGATATATTTTTGTCTCTCATGTTTTTTTACAAGAGCTTTAGTTCTTGTGAAAATGACGCATTTACTAGAGTGTAAATTCGATGGCAAAGTATGCTGGTAAATGTCATACGGATTCCAATTAATAGTTTTTAGGTATAGTCCAAGTAAGGACTTCCTGAGACGAAAAAACGAAGCAAAAACTTTACGGCATAATTATTATCGCCGCGGGCCATGGCGCTAAGTTGAAGTAAGTAGATCCCAGTAAATAAAAAATGCAAACAAAAACTTTACAACATAATTAATTATATCGCTGCGGGCCAGGGCGCCAAGCCTGACATGAAATATTCCCGACGCACATTAAAAACCTATACAGGTAAGCGAGTCAATTTGCGAACAGCACAAAAAAGAGTACCGGTATCTCAATGAGGTCGTAAAGTTTTTGCTTGGTTTTTTTATGTCTCAGTTTATTCTTACTTGAACATTAAAGCTATATTTTTGCGCATTAGACGCGATAAGCGGTGCCATTCGAGCGAATAAGTCATGACGTCACGGTTAAGGCCACTTGCAGCGGAATCGCTAGCAAATGACGTCACACTTCAAGGCGCTTAAAGACATTAGTGTAGGCCGCGAGATCGCAAAAATTTATCTTAACTTAATATTTTATGTCGTCTTCAGTTAAGTTTTTTGTAGAATTAAATATTTAAAATACAGGTTTTCTTGATTTTGCAAAGTTTATGAAATGCAAATAAAGTATAATTTTATCATTTGTTAAGTAATTTCCTTTTAGCTTTTAATTTCTCTTCTCCCCTGTATATAGTCCAATATATTGCTTGCGGGCCCAAAGGCAGCTTCATCATCTGAACTAAGAATGTATTCGATGGGTCAGAAACGCCAGTGGTTCTCAAACAGTTCACTAATGATTATCACCTGTAACGATCGTTAAATAATAAAAATAATAAAATAAAGACCAGTGCTTACTCGTCTGACAATCGGATAAATAGCCAGGCTACTAAACGTCCGAAAGTCGATTTTATTTACATAGGGAAAATAAAATTTTAACAAAACTCATTTTAAAATAAATTTTTTTTTTTTTTATACATTTATTTAACGTCGGCCTATTTCCGCTACTGAGGCCTAACACCGACGCCTGTAGACGAGCTACCCCCAACCAGGAATTTTGCCGAACCTCTTCCCTTAAGAAGAGTAGGGATCTTTTACTTGCCTAACATTTAATAGACAAGGGACCGACGGCTTTACATCCCCTCCGAAGGATGGTATATCTCCTATACAACCCTCGCCTAAGGTTGTATAGCTTCCGCGCATACACTGATATAGCCGCTGGAAGATGTGTGAGGCGAGAACGCGGTTTCCGTTGGAATGGTCACCAATCCAAGTACTAACCGCGCCTGTCGTTGCTTTACATCGCATACCGAAGTATGTACATAGTAAAGACGCACCTACGCTCGCCCCAATAAAATTTTTAGAAGGAAAATTTTTAACTTTTGATATAAGTAATAAGGTTTTAAAAAACGGTAGAATTCAACAGGATTTGAACTCGGATGTATTCCATATTTTAAATATAATTAACAAACATATAAATAAAAAAGGTCTCATACCGACGTATCAATTTGGTTTTAGAGAAGGCCACAGCACATCGCTCGCTCTGTGCAAGGTGATGCAGGACATTTTGCTAAGTTTCAATAAAAAACAGTGTACAATTATGCTACTATTAGATATAAAAAAGCGTATGATACCGTGTGGCAGAATGGCCTCATTTATAAATTACATAACATCTACAAACTTCCAAAATACTTAACTGCACTAATCAGAAATTTCATAAGCGCCCGCTACATTACGGTAAGGATAGGTAATGCCTATTCGACGCATAAAAGGTTATCGGCTGGTGTACCCCAATCCTTTCTCCCATCATTTTCAACCTCTACACCTCCGACATCCTCTCCCATCCAACAACTAACATTTTACTATACGCAGATGATACCTTCACCGTCATCTATGGCAATCTTTCTACACTCAGACAGCTGCCCAGAAGATACGGTATCATCTGACGCTACTATTAGACTTTATGGACAATAACAACACTTAAAATTAACGACAAGGTGATTGAGGAACGGAACTCGGCCAAATATCTAAGGGTCACCCTAGATAAGGGGCTGAGTTCAGGCCTCATATCACGAAGACACTTAATCGGACGTACGATTCGCTGAGCTGCCTATACCCGTTGGTAAATAGGCGAATCAAGCTGACTACAGACAATAAAATGACGCTTTACAAAGTAATACTACGGCCTATATTGACATATGCCTGGGTGTCGTACTAAAGACTATAGACAACACAGAATACAATACTCCCACTTTTGACAAACTCAAGATACATTTCGATCGCTGAATTGCATCGGAAGGCCGGGGTCCCCATGATGAAGGATTTCATCGTGGAGGCCTCCGAAAAATTTTTCCAGAGCAAAATTCAGAAAATTTTTCCAGAGCAAAATTCAGCGATCGGAACTGCCTAGACACATAATAGACGTATGGATACTCGATAACCCTACTCACGTACATCGACTCATACACCAGAAACTACCGATCTTTCTGAAAACACGGTAACGACTACATACCCCCCAAACCTCGGGTTATCTTAAAATAAAATGATTTTGTATCTCTGGATATATATTAGCAAATATTTCACATATTCTTGATAAAACTTTGTTACATTCTCCATAGATTATAAACAAATTTAAATAATCCTCGTGCGTATAATTTAAGCGCCCCGGCATGATAATTAATACTTGTCAAATGGTAGTAAGGTGACAGCCACATACATTTGTGTAGCACTCAACGCCGTCATAGCCAACTAAGAGTAATTGAATTTAAAATCCATAGCAAAATCCTCATATAAAAATATTGAATTGGCAATATTTCGAAAACTAAAAATTTTCGGAATAGACATCCATACACAAACTTACCCATACTTTTAACGGTAAATAAGATAAGATTATAAAAAATTGGGGTTTACATTTGAAAAAATTGATTTTTGACAGTTTTCCCAATTTCATTTTTATTATTTTTTGAACTATTAATACGTATCAAAATATTATAAAAACTCTATTAAAGTAGGTCTTTTTCAACAAAGAATCCAACCCAAATTAAATAATAAAAGCTTCCTTATAGAAAGAATTGATAATTCTTTTAGGACCTACAAACGTCATTTTTGACATAAAAATTGAAATATGTCAATAACGGAGAGAGTTAGGTATAGTCTAGTATACTTTCACTTGGCGTGTGTATGTATGAGTTAATATTTCCGTACGATTTCATTTTATCTTGTACACAAAGATCCAGAAATATGGTCCACGTAGACAATGTTTCTGGACTATTGCTTTAACTTTGTGTACAATATGGAAGAAAATGAAATCGTACGGAAATATTAACTCATACATACACACGCCAAGTTAAAGTATACTAGACTATATAAGACATGATACAAAAATCGGCTTTGAATTTTGCGTACAATCCAAAAATGTAATAACATATAGGGTGTCCCATTTAAAATAAGCAAGTTGACATCTACTTCCGGTATAACCGGAAGTGCTGTTAAAGAACGCTATAACCCCGATATACTTTTCGACGTTGTAACAAAATCCGACTTAGGAAATACTTCGTAAGGAGCGTTAATTTAGAAAGTGTAGTAAATGTCGCTGCACAGGGACGTAATGTCGCCCCGACCACCCAATTTTAGAAGGTATACTAAAATTGGACTTCCAAGATTAAAAACCCTTTTACGAATCCACGTTGTCAAGCACTGCAACTCTTACGAGGTGTTGAATATGAGGACAAGTTAGTCCAACGACTATTCAAAGTATATCGGAAGTTATAGCGAAAATAGCCCTTAGCGACATGGGACCCCCATCATTTCCTAGCAGTCGACTTTGACGGGGACATGTTGTGTTTTGACGGGGTTTGCCCTAAACCGGTTCCTCAGTGATTCGGAGTCAAAAAAGTATCTATACCATGTACTCACACGTGCATGGGATCTGCCTTGCCTGAACGTAAAAATTTGTTATTGCATAATACAAACGAAGTAGAGACGCTTCAAGCAATTTTAAGCTCCGAGGAGCGACCAAAATTTATGTGAATTAATAAATACGTTTATAAGACAGGCAAGCAAAAGCCCACCAAAATTTCAGTTACATGAAACTTTTCTTGAATCTTTTTGTGCATCGTTAGCTTATCAAACTGCATATTGGATGGTAGTTGGTACTGTATGAATCGTCCCGTTCCTCACCATGTGTTGTACACGGGTCAGACCATTGTTTGTTAACATTTTCTCTTGAAGAAGTTGTTGTAAAAACATAAATTTTTAAAAGATTTAATATACATATTTTGAACTTTATATCGTCTTTTAGTTGTGTTTTCTAACAAAATTCCTTTTCAGGTTTAATTTTAAGAGAGTGTGATACAGACAGTGTTAGATTTATAGTGTTACGACGTCTTCCAATCGATACCATCAGAGCAGCAGTTAAGCATAAACGACAGTAAGTATGATTTATTATATATTATTCTCCGTTTGAAACAGTCGTGTTGAACCCTAAAAATTTTGTGAACGTTTTAGAATTAAGAAAAGGTTGAGGAAAAAGAAAATTAATTTTTTCTTTTTCCTATTTTTTTTAATTTTTCTAAGTTTTTTCGAGCAGAAAATACGTCCTTCAGACTTCCATCAAAGCATGGATCGTTCACAGTGCCACCATCTTGAAAATATTTTAGCCGAAATTTTCCAATGTTTACTTTTCGTAATATCGATCGCCGCAGTTCGTCGTGGGACACCCTGTATAATACCACATTTTTACCGACTAGACAATATAAAGGAAAATGCATTCTTGATGTGGAGAGTTATCCCCAAATTGGTAGGAGGTCATCGCCTAGTAGATTTTTATACGGAATATTGTAAGGTTATGCATAATTTGACCGTACTATTTCCACGCCTACAGATTTGCTAAACTGAACTAACATGCATATAATTTTAGATAAAGTATGATTCATTACATTTTGTGGATATTTTTTATAAAAACAAGTTCCTTCCGAACGACGCCACTGATTCCAGTGTACATAAACATACACACCTAATAGGAATATTTCGGATTTTATAGTTACGATGATAATAAAATTAAAATATGGACAACAGTATTTCACGGTATAGAAATAAACCACATTTAAAAGCAACAGAATATAATATGACTGTATATGCCTGTGTAAATAAGTGTATTATTTTGCGTGTGTATTCGGCAAAAGGTTCGATGTCCGACTTAGGCGCCTAGAATTTTAAAATCTAAAAATACACACTACCAGTCTCGTCGACTAATTGCAACTAAACGAAATAGAAGGCCTTACTGCCAAAATATATTATTTCTAACCTCAAGGTTTTTTAGTACAGGACAACTATAAAAACGAGCTTACCGTTCACTAAAATATACCTAATAGAATCAATCGCTTTATCATTTTTATTGTTTTATATTATTGAATACAAATAATACAACAGCAAAATATTTACATTTCTAGTTCTTCATCAATGGAAGTACATTATCATTTGTTTTTGAAACATGAACCCGATTAAAAGATTTAATTGAATGAAAATAGTAAACATGTAGAAAAAAGAGTACTACGTGAAGCTTGCATTTAAGATAACATTTAGTATTATTAATTTGTTCACTCGTAAAAATAAAGTTTCACAATTTCCTTTCAAAAACATCTTGTTAAAGTCATCGTCTGTATACAATATCAGATATTAATGTTATCGATTAAGATATTTTTTAATCAATGCAATTACGAGTTAAGATAAAAGTACATGTCATTACTAGAAACGCTTTTTTAAATAGCGTTGATAGGATTCGGAAGAATGGATTCTAGATAGCATATTTTTAAAGAGTACAGTGAAGAAGTTGAAAAAAATCAGTATTAGTCATCATTGCTTAGACAAATTTTAAAACAGGTTGTTCGTCTCTTCGCTCTTCTTATACACTGATTATGTCGGTGACTGCTGCTTTTTAAATATTACTATTTAATAATCCGATACTATATTTGTATGTCTACTTGATATTCCGTTTTCCCAGCAGCCCCCGACAGTTTCGCGTGTGTAAGCCAAATCTCGAGAACATATTAGGTATAGTCCAAATCAGCACTTCTCGACAATCAAACAACCAGATGCACATTAAAAACCTATAAAGGTAAGCGAGTCAATTTGCGGTCGAGACGGCACAAAGAGTGATGGTATTTTAATGAGGTCCTAAAGTTTTTGTTGCGTTTTTTATGTGCCGGGAACTGCTATTCTCAGGTATTTATCTATGGTATGGTAAGTATGTGCCTATGAAAACTTATATACTATCCGTGTATAGTGTATACGACCAGAATTGAAACCGTATAAAAACTAAAAGCCAGCAAAAACAGTCGGACGATTTAAGATGCAATCTCCTATTGAGATGCATCATCTTGCGGGTGACTACATCGAGTTGACGCAGCTCTTCTCTAGTCCATTTCACTACTCCGAAACAGTAGAGAAGGATTGGAACAGCAAGCATATTTGTAGCAGACACCTCATTCTTCCCCGACAGTTCTGAAGACCAGATCTGCCGGAGTAGGTGCTGATACTTGCCGTGGAGAGCGTTTCTCATTACACTCACTTCTTGGGTGGAGCGTTGCTCGACACCCAAGTAGATGTATGATCCTTTCTGAGGAGGCATAAAGTTCAAGGTCATCCATATAAAATAGATGGGTGACCTTATGCCTCCTTTCGCCGGGGTATTGCAGTTGTAGCCACGGGTTTTCCGGAGCGAGACGGATAATGGAAACAGTGAGATGCAAAATAGAAGGGGGCTGAGGGAATCTCCTTCCTTCTGAATGTTACCACTCTGTTTGGACTCTTATCATTACCCGATGTTAAAGTAAAGTGAGTCCTCCAGAGCGGCATCAGATCTTCAATACATCTCATTACGGGACCGGATACCACAAGACATCGGAGTAAGTGAACAATGAGCTCATGCGATGTCATGTCAAATGCCTTGCGGTTTGCGGTAGTCGATTCAGGCCATAGAGAGGTTACGCTTATACTGCACGGAGTCCTGCGTGACACGTCTGTCGATCAGCAGGCTCTCCTTGCAGCCAGCGACACCTCTCTTCGACCCTCTTGCTCATATATCCGTTCGTAAACCGGTTCAACTGCGTGGAGCACCCGCATGTACAAAATGCGTGTAAACACCTTGTAACATGCGTTTAGACAGATTATCGGTCTATAGTTCTTTGGGTTGGACAAATCTCTGTTCTTGGGGATCAGAACAATAAAAAAATTTGCCACGCAAAAAAATTGAAGCCTAAGAAACCCAACATTCCTACCATCATTCTGAACATCCTGGATTCGTATACCTAGAAACATTTTTTGTCAAAATCACCTCATGTTCCTACTAATTCGACTGGAGTATTTGTTGCGATTTTCAAAAGCAGCATTTTTATAAAACAAAACCAAATAATAGTATTTCTTATTTACTTTTTATTGTTTATCTATTAGGCATGTATTTAAACATTATATTAATTCTATACCTGTGCTTTATTCATTCTGTAGCTATTATACTTCAATACAAACAAAATAACTGAGTCACAAGTTCATTGATTCAGTTCCTTGCGTGTGTGGTGTACCACATTTATACAAGGTATCAAGGGTTAAAAACCCTGGACTTATTTGGCTGCTCTCATACGTGCCGTGCCGTATTCTCTCCATGATTTTTATTTTTGACTTATTTACTCTTCACTAAGACTGCAGGCGCCAACATACATATCCAATATAACAGCTATATACATGCTTCAGAGACTTTCAATCAAGTATTTCTATGTAGTATGGGCTTAGTTATACGCAGATATTGAAATACTTCATAACAAATCATTATTTACAATCCTTTTCACCGATTATAATAAATTTATCATTCGCCAAAAATTTAAAATACTGCTATTTTTAGAGCTTCACGTGTAGTTTCAAAAAAATGGAAGGAATTATCTGCCACAAAATAGGAATAGTAAAAAATCTTTTTGTTATTAGTCTGTTTAACAGAACTAAAATAAACTTATGGAACATTTTAAAAATTTGGAAGTGCTCCCGTCAACGAAAGTATAATTTTTTTGATGGCGAAATCATAAAGCTCCATGAGATTTTTCTAGTAGTTAAAATAAAAAATAAAGTGAATAATCCTGTACCGTACGCTCATAAATAACAAAATGAAATCAGTGCTGAAAGGGGATGCGTTCTACAACTAGAAAACCTAACAAAAATATTTATCATTATTTTCTAAAAACGTTTTTATTCAAAAATTTTAACGACTGGAGCCAAAATAACTGCACTAATGACATTGATTCTCAAAATGCTATTTAACAGAAATGAATAATAAAAGACTGTATTAGTACAACTAATGGATATGTGCGCCTTTCAAGATAAGGGCCTAGTAGTGGAATAATCGCCCAATATTTTTGAATATCTGCTTTTGAGTGTGGGAATTCGTTCGAAGTAAATTTTAACCATATTTCCGCATTGCTTTAAAAAAATAAATTCAAGAAAAGTTTGATTTTTCCGAGAATTTAAAAATTTTGTAAGAGTTTAATATCGGAGCAAAACTCAATACTAGTTTTTCGCTGCGACTTCATGCAACGTAAGACTAGGTCATATAAAAGTTTACGATTTACATTGAAAAATTAATATGTAACCATTAGCGGTTGATTCAGCCAACAAATATAACTCAAATGACACAGTGCGCTAAGTGAAATTATTATTAATTTTTCTTGTCTTGAAATATTACGAATATATTATTTTCATACAGAGGTCTAACTGAATTATTTAACAAAAAAGCATTATACACTTTTCTATTCACAAATTAAACGGAACTTTTATCGATTTCGTGAACGAAAAAATGCACTTGACAACAAGAATTCTAATAAAATGAACAAGGATTGTCAAATATAACGTATTTTTTCAAGATGGTCGAATTAATAAAGATGTCAAAATTATTATCTATTTTAATGATCATATAATTTTTTAAATTTTAATAAACAAACAGATGCTACAACAAATTAAAAATTGATGTGACCCAGTACTGTGATTTTCATTTATATTTTTTTTTGTTTTGAGAAACATGAGTTTAAAACAAATACTGGCAATTTGATGCATTGCAGAATAATTTCCATAAAAATAAAAAAGTAGGCTTTGCATGCCAATTATTCACTTGATTAATTAGTTTCACAAGGACATCCGTGGATACTGATAAAAATTTGTTCATTAGGTATGCGACGCCGAAGTTGCGTTGGGGCTATCTTTTCTGATAAATACGTCTTAACAAGCCTGCATTATTGTCAAACTTACAATACTCAAAACAATTAGCTATTATTAATTTAGTATTGTCTAAAGGTTAATTATGATGTTCTGCTCATCATTTTTTCTTCTTTTTGAGTCTTTCTACCACATGTATCTTCTGATAACTATCACAAATTCTACAAAAAATAACAAAATTATTCAGTATATTGGAAAAATAGCTTTTACGCCTGTGACATTTATGTCAAAGAAACATTCAGATCAAAGGCTATTTTTTGAGAAACCAATACATATTATAACAAAAATAGGGACAAAGTATTTCGCTGACGTTTCGGATCAGCCAAATACTTTATCCTTGGTAAAAAATAGTCTCTGATTGCTCTTTTCACATAAACGACGTAATTTTGTAATTTTTTGTAGATTTTGGGGCAGTAAAACTCATGAAAAAATATTAATTTAGTAAAACAAATAAATAATACTCGAAATAATAATAATAATAACAATAATAAATATTATTGAAATTTTAAACTACCGCTTTATAAATAAGAATTTGCAGTACAATTAATACTAATGTTTACATTTGTTAACGGTAACAAATAATCTCTGTATAGAATAGAATTAGACCTCCAACAACAATTTTGTACGTTTCGTATTCGTCAGCGTCCTCGTGTAACTATTAGATCTAATTCAATTCAATTACTACTATACATACCCATCTATTTTTAAATAGAGCTTGGCATTAACCATTCATTATTTAACGAAATAAGTTAATTGAGCAAAATGCATTAATAACATCAAAAAATAAACGTGTGTATACCTACCGGGATATCTGACTGGATGTTAAGTGTATTACTAATATCTGTATCATCCAAAATAAGTTAAGTATATATAGATTTCCTAGTATTCATTCATTATATTATATGGCGCCATGCAGATTATAAAAATAAAACTTTCGCCATAATAGTAAAAGGTCTCTGGGATACACATTTAGCGCGGCTATTTTTCAAATTGACTAGTTAAGCTGCCTATTTTGTGACGTTTATAATTAGCTTTCTAAATTTTTATTACTATGTATTTTGTGAAAATAAACCAACTACTACTTTTTATGTTTTGTTTTATGCACATCGTCCGAGAACAAAAATTATTTTTGCAACCAAAAAGTGGAGGTTTCCCACATAAAAAAGTTAACTGCTCGAAAATAGAATTTCCAGGCCAATTTACTGAATCACTACAGGTTCACAGAATCCGCAAAATCTGATAATTCGACATACACTCCCACTTGGATGTTTATTAAAATTAAGAAAGTTGTTTGGTACAAAGCGAAACAACAGTAATCAGGATATTCTGGCCGTATAGAGCATTCCTAAAGCCATCAGGATATCTATGAATTTATTTTCCTTTTTTTATTTGTCAGGTAATTGAAATTTAGGGAATAAAACAACGTAGAGGTCAATTAATGAGTTTTGTTAGCATACATTTTTGCAAAACAATAATTGCCTCAAAAATAGAATTGTCATAGAGGTTCAAGAAAGCCATTCTGAATGATCATATTTCACAGGAAATTAGTTTTTTGTAAAAATAAAACTCACTAATTTTTTTTAAACATTAATAGACCTCTTTACGGGTTTGAGTACTTTTTGAATTAGTGTTTTAACTTATACAAAAAAAATTAAAAATGGATCCATAAAAACTTACTTATTTAGTTTATGTTAGTATCAAATAGCTTTTCTTAATTTCCATAAACAGGCGAGTGAGAGTGGACATGGTTTTAAAAAACTGCATATACCAGGCAATTCCTCACCTCAAAAACTTATTCCTACTTATGTCAAAAATCAACCTTGAGCTGTTCCTTTGACGTAAGTCACAGGAGCAGAGGTTATACCTGAATAATATAGTGGATAATTTTAATAGTTTGTAGATTCCTTGTATTATGGGGTTACGTGGAAGAGCAGCCTAGTTGAACGTCGCCCCCTTTATAAAAGATTATTGTAAATAACTTTTATCAACAAAAAATAAAGCCATATTATTATTATTATATTTGTGGAAGAGAGGACGCGTGTGGTTGAAAATCCGAAAAAAGGAAAAAAAAATTAAGAGAATGTCATAATTACTCTTTAAACAATTGATTTGTATCTCGGAGAGGGCTAGATCATGGTTTTAGCAGTGCCTTTTCCCCAACGCCTTCTCTTAAAAATGCATTTCGAGTACATTTTTTCTTTTTCAATATATTCCTACAATAATTTATAACAATCCTGCTTTGAATCCCTGCGGGTTACAGACTTTGTTAAATTAAAATTAAAGTCAACAATTTTACAGAACTTCACATCTACGCCAATGTAGATTATATTCATGTGAAAACAGAACCCTTGTCTTTGAAACCGAGAGAACGACTACGATTCCAAGAGACGGCAAGGGCATCGGATTCTTCTCAGTCATAAAGTAAATGGCCAGCGGGACAGACCCCAGACAGGGCCGGCTTAAGTCTTTTACATATAACTTACAAGATTTTGGGTTTGTCTTATGGATACATCTCAATGCCACTTTCGCCTAAGATTGATTTATCATAACAGAAAAAAAATATATTGAAAGTGGCATATAGAAAGAGAAACAACTTTGTAAGTACAGAAGAGACAACGAAAAACAAAAAATACCTTACATACACACAAACTAAGTATCTCTATTTTCCATGGAAATTATAATCACTAGCATCTAAACTGGCCCTTTGGAATTTGGATGTTTACATTAACAATATACAATTTAATGACTTGAACGATGTAAACTACAGCATCTGACAACGTTTTGCCTTATTCTGGCAACGTTAATTATTATATTTATCTAAAATGATGATTCCCTGATTATGTGGGTGCATTATAATTTCGGCTGTCAATTGCATTGAATTTAATTACTTGTAATGTCGTAATAATTACTGTTTAATAGTTGTAAAAAATAGAATTTGAATTCGGAACATAAATAGGAAATATCTGAAATAATGATAAACCCGTGTACAAAGTGCTTCGATACTGAACCTCTATATAGTGTAGTTAACGAAAAAATTGCAGTCCCATTTTTTAAAATTGCAATTACAATCAATTTCCTACATGGCGTAATTTTCGAAAAAATAACAAAATATTGTAGCCCCTTCTCTTCTTGAAAATATAAGTTTGTTGTATTTTATTGTATCGCATTGGATTTAATTGTATCGAACACTTTAATGTTGAAAACATTTCCTATATGGAGCAATTTTAGTAGTTCGCACTTTTGGAATATAATGAAAGCTATTTTTTTAATTGTGTCACAATGGATTTTAAACTATTTCTGTAGAGTTGTGCTCGGAAATATAAAACTAAAAAGTTTCCTCGTACCTTGTAAAAAAATAATGAGTCTCATTTTGCACAATATAGGTCAAGTGATTATAAAAATATTTTATGTTTATATTTGTTACAAGGGAACCTATTAATGCAATATTTAAAACAGAAAACATTCGAAGGCAGTGCGAGAACCAACTGTTAATTATGTTGTTAAAAACAAAATATGTTGTAATATATTGCAGTATTTTTTAAATGTAGCTGTTAATATCAGTTTGTGTCTTATCCAATGTTTTAGAGTAGACATAAATTTTACATTTACATTGAATTCGTAAACCCATCGAACAATAACGTACAGCATCACAAGTAGAACATCAAACAGACGAAGGTAAAATAAAAATCTAGGATTGTCTGAAAGTTATTTGTGGCATTCTACGAATATTCTTTCGTTTTCTACCACATGTACTATCCTCTTCAAAAAAAATCACCCAGTCTACAAAATAATAGAATTATTGGAAAAAAGCCTCTGCGCCACAGACTGTTGCTTTGACGTAAACGTAAATATAAAATCAAGGGACCCTTGATGACTTACGGGGGTAGTAATGCTGAGTTCGGAAAAAAAAAATTATTAATTTTCCTATTTTTGTGAACGAAAAATTCGCATCAATTTTTTTCGTGGCACAGATTTGATGTATAGTATTTATTGTATGGCAGCTTATCGAGGATTTCTAGTGTGCAAAAATAAATGAATACATATTTTTCCGTACTTTTTTCCACCCTCGTATCATCAACGGATGGTTTTTCTGAACTGATCCTTTTTCAGGAAGTTGCCGTAAGGGGCGTAGGAATTCGTCGTGCTACGAAACAATTTGTCGCTAATTTCTAGTTTGCAAAAATAAGAAAATTAACATATTTTTTTGCCGAAGTCAGCATTACCACGCCCGTAAATCATTAAGGGATGTGTTTTTTTACTGATTCTTTTTCAAGAATATGCCGTAAGGGATGAAGGAATTTGTTGTACCACGAAACAAATGTCACGAATTTTTAGTTCCCAAAAGTAGGAAAATTGATAAAAAAAATTCCGAAGTCAGTATTACCACCCACGTAAATCATCAAGGGATGGTTTTTTGAACTGATTCTTTTTCAGGAATGTGCCGTAGGGGCGTTAGAATTTGTACTACGAAACAATTTGTAGCGAATTTATAGCTTACAAAAATAGTAAAATATATTAAAATTTGTCGTGAGTGACCTACGAATTTGTCGTGCCAAAAAACAGTTTGTGGCGAATTTTCATTACGCAGGAATAGGAGAATAATATATTTTTCTCCGTACTCACTACCACCCTTGTAAATAATCAAGGGGTAGTTTTTTGGACCGAATGTTTTTCAGGAATTTGCCGCAAAATTATATTACGCAGAAATAGGGTAATTACTACATTTTTTTTGTACTCAGCACTACCACCCCCGTAAATCATCAAGGGATTTGTTTTTATAAATTTGTCTTAAGGGGGCTACGAATTTGTCGTGTCAGAAAACAATTTGTCGCGAATTTCCATTACGCAGAATAGGGGAATTAATACATTTTTCTCTATACTGAGCACTACGGGGTGGTTTTCCCAAATTATTTGCTCACGAAAAATTCACGACAAATTATTTTGATACTCAGAGCTCTGTTTTCCACCATTTTAGCCCGTTTCGGAATGCGATAATGCTATCAAGTTGTCATTACCATGGGTTTTTTTTTTAATAAGGCGCGACAATTTTTTTCTTTTCACGACAAATTCACGACAGAAAAGCGGCAATCCTTATATTGACATTGCAAAATTTCAATATTTTAATGCTAACTTGACAGACGTTACTTTTTTTCTGAAACGTCTAATTTTCGAGAAAATCTGCTATTTTCAGGTTTTGAAGAACCTTGTATAAATATTGTTCTGGGATTTTTCTCTGATTCTCATTCGGTTCCAAAAAACTACCATTTTTTTGGGTGTCACGCCCTAAAAAGAGGTGGCTTCCCCTACCGGAAAACGTCAAAAGCTCGCAAACATCGAACCGTTTCTTTGATGTATTTACTAAATTGTTTTTAAAATTTAATCCGTACTAGAATATTTATAATTAGTTAATTAAACACTGTGTACTAAGTACTACTAATACAATAAAATGCCATGTAACCGGTCTTTCCAGCACACTCGCATAACAAATTCACATTTAATCGCAAGCTATTTAAAGTAATATTATATCTCTACGTACTTTTTAAAAATTATTTATCTCGTAACACACACGGATGAAAGTGATATGAAAACGTGAACAACGTAAGCAGTTTCAAACAATATTGTTGTCACAACAATAAAATTATTGCATAAATAAACACTCCAGACCTGGCTCTCACGTATAATATGTATTTCTCAAAATTATCCTATCGAGAAAGCTTTTTAACCCCCAATAAACTAGAAATATATAATAATATTACCTAGTAATAAATATAAATAAAAACTAGATGAAAATATGTTGGGATTTTGACCATGGTCTATACTTAAACATATCACATATCATTTTAACAATTGATTAATTATTTATTATTGTTATCTGAGGTTTTATCTAATTTCCAAATAAAACAGAAAAACTATAATAACACTAATAAATGCAGATACTTATCATCATTATTAATCGTTAATACCCGCTTGTTATCAGTGGGTATAAAAAGGGTATTCCAGACTGTTTTTATTAAAATAAACGTACTCCAGTCAATATATCACGTGTAACAGGCTCATGATATACCTCCTCTTTCCTTTAGTTTTAAATATAAACGATTGAAATTTAGAACATCCTATATATTTAATGAACTTTTGACATATGAATGATATTTCGACTCTTTTTCGAATTATGGGAAATACATTCCCTATCCTAAATTGACAGGCAATACATCTAACATGTCCTCAATCTCATTTTGCAGGAATCCCAAGTATCTGGCACCAGCCAAGGGTCCCTCACATATTGTTGGACCAATGATTGTGCTACCGATTATTCCAAGCCAAACATTGAAACCGAATCAACCTTGATAATTACACTCTCTCAATAAATTTCTACTTTCTTGTGAGCAATATCTCGTATTTTGCCGATTAAATAACTCCAAATTTGTGAATCTAGACATTCCAAAATAAAATCCTTCCGGAAAATCATTGTTTGGCCGCACGTTATTCTGTAAAATCCAATTGCAATAATAGTCCATCCATCGTGATCATTTTCGTACAAGTGCTTGCAATTCTGCAAAAACTATAGACTACATATGTATAAATTTTGGCAAGAATGTTTTTTGTTCTGTACTTTATGTGAATATTTCAGATCATGCTGCACTTTACTGCTTTACTTTACAAAAATTGCCTACTTACATCACTACAAGGTTATTTTTTTTATATAAACACCACAGAAATTAGACAACTCCCAATTCCAGAAGCCAGAGGCTTGTGTGGAAGGGGGCTACATACTGAAAAAACGCGGACACACAACCATTTCCTCTGACAGTGTCGGAGTCGGGATTCGAACCCAGTGGCGCGATACCCATGTGATTAATCGCGGTGGCCACCTCGCGCCTTATCAACGCGGCTATCGACCAGACAAATTTAATACACAATATTCAATACAAGTAATTATCAAATTTTTTATCATATATTAGCATGACTGGCATGATATTTATATGTTTGGGAATGTAAATAGTGTATTTAAAAGATTTACAGACATTTTAACGCATTATATTAAGTTTCCCATATAAAAAAGTAAGAGTAAATAAACCAAAAAATCTAAACCTTGGCTAACGCAAATACGAGTTTATAGACAATTTCTTGAAAAGGCAAAAATTTTATATAATGATAATTTTTACAATAAACCTAACAATAAATCTCAAGCAGCTTGGAAAATTATAAATAACAACATTAGCACGCACAAGGATGATGTACACTCTGTCAAAGAAATAATAATATAAAATGATAATGAATCTGATCCTTTTAAAATGGCAAATGCGTTTAACAAGCATTTTATAAATATTCCAAAGCAATTAAATAATCAACCAAATGGCAATAACAATAAATTTAAACCATCAACAGACATTTACTATCCAACATTATATTTAGAAGAAGCATCTGAAGCATCATCAAATTTGTTAAAAAAGTATATTGTTTTTTTTGTAAAGCCAATAACATATTTAATTAATTTATCAATTTGAAGGTGTTATTCCTAGTATTTTAAAAACTGCGAAAGTTATTCCTATTCACAAAAAAGGAGCCAGAAATGAAGTGGATAATTATTGGCCTATTTCCTTATTGTCCACCTTATCAAAAATTCTGGAAAAAGTTATCTTTAATAGAATTACTAACTTTTTTTCAAAGTTCAATATACTTCACCTTGGTTTTCAAAAAGGTATATCTACAAAATCAGCAATAATAAATTTTTTAATGTCTCTTCATGAAAGTTTGAATAATAAAAACAAATGTATCGGTATATTTTTAGACCTGAATAAAGCATTCGACCTCAAAAATGATGAGCTTCTGCTTGATAAGTTGTAAATGTATGAATTAAGAAGTCAAATAAATGATTGGATTTGTTCGTACCCTTCTCAAGGGAGACAAATAGTTAAGATTCACGATTGTATGTCAAATAAATTAAACATTGAATGCGGTGTACCCCAAGGTTCAGTCCTTGGGCTCCTATTATTCATTGTTTTTATCAATGATTTAGCAAACATCGTTAAACAAGATAATTTAACATTGTTCGCTGATGATACTTCTTTTGTTTGTTCAGGTCTATCTCAGAATGATGTTTTACATAGTCAGAATATTTTAAATGAATTTGTTGAGTGGTTTAAAAAAAAATTATTTTTAAACATTTCTAAGACAGACTTTATATTATTTAAAACGAGATATGCTCCAGTAACTGAAAGCAAATTAATCGAAATTGATGGAACATCTATAAAACAGGCAGATACCGTAAAATTTTTAGGTGTGTATATATATATATATATATTAACCAGAACGACACCTACAGCTGCCTTGGAAGTAATTCTAGGGATGCTGACGCTTCCAGCCTGGATCAAGAAGGAAGCTATGGCGGCCCATCTATGAATGCGAGACTCAGGTAGCTGGAGATGTCATGCAGCCATCGCCAGATTGGCGGAAGAGGAAATTCCAATCTCCGCCCTTAAGGGAGGGAGGCAACTGACCGCCTGAGATTAGAAAGAAAGTACACTCTAACCCTACCCAGTAGAGAAGAGTGGGCAGAGGGAAAAATTAATTTTCCCCCGAACGATGTGCTACACAGATGGTTCCCTTCTAGTAGATGGACAGAGGCAGTCGTCGGGGGCAAGAATATTCCTGGAAGGCAGGGAAGTACAGGAGAGCTTTGCCCTAGGATCGTACACTACAGTCTTTCGGGCAAAGGTATAAGGTATAAGAAATGAGGAACGACACGGTACAAAAAAAATTGCATTTGTTCCGACAGCCAGGCAGCACTTCGGGCAATCTGCTCTCCAGGACAAGGTCCCCCCTCATCCAGGAGTGTGGGGATGCCCTAGAGGAACTTGCCAGCCACAAAGAAGTGAGCCTGATATGGATCCATTATATACTGCGTTTCAGACCGTTACAACAGAATCGTGGTCTGAATCGCAGTATATACTGTATTTTTACGCGTAACATTAAGCCATAATATACTGCGAATGAGAGTACAGCTGCTCTGAATAATGGTACAATATGCCAATAGGCGCCCCGGCATGATAATTAATACTAAGAGTAATTGAACTTAAAATCCATAGCAATATCCCCATATAAAAATATCAAATTGGCAATATTTCGAAAACTAAAAATTTTCAGAATAGACATCCATACACAAACTTGCCCTTATTTCTAATGGTAAATGAGATTATAAAAATTAGGGGTTTCAATTTGAAAAAATTGATTTTTGACAGTTTTCTCATTTTCATTTTTATTCTTATTTTTTGAACACTCTGTATTAATAATTATCAAAATATTATAAAAACTCTATTAACAAAGAATCCAACCCAAATTAGATAATAAAAGCTTCCTTATATAGGAAGAATTGATAATTCTTTTAGGGCCTGCAAACGTTATTTTTGACATAAAAATTGAGATATGTCAATAACGGAGAGACTTAGGTATAAGGCATGATACAGGAATATAATAATATATAGGTTGTCCCATTTAAAATAAGTAAGTTGACACCTACTTCCGGTATAACCAGAAGTGCCACCATCTTGAAAATATTTTAGCCGAGTTTCCCCCATCGACATTAGTCTACTTTTCGAGATATCGATCGCCGCAGTTCGTCGTGGGACACCCTGTATATTTCGTTGTCCAAGTTACTTAAGTACTACAATAACACGCCCCCCCGACTTCGCTTTACCTATTTCTTCCGTATTAAATTGGTACTAGCAGGATAGTACATAAACGGCGCAAGTTTAGTCAACATTGAACCAGTAGTTTTGAATTAATAAACAGATAGAAATTTTTAAAAAATGTTTTGTTATTACCTAGTTGTGAAAATAGTTCAATACACCACTGCATAAATCGAGGTTTAAGTAGTTCAAAATAACAGTCACATCAATTTTATTTATTTGTGTGTATGTATTTATTATATGAGTAGATACGAATTATTTAGTAAACAAGATATATCGGGTATCAATTCATTATATATCTGTTATTTGATCACATAGCGGATAAAAAATGTTTAAATCATCGTAAAGAAAATGTACAGGAATCAATTTCATAACATGCTGGACTCAAATATGGAATATATATTTTTTAATGTCTGTCTGTGTCTATTAGATGTCAAATTTATGGAAAATAACATATTAGAATAATCTGTTGAAATTGAGCCATAGTCATACAGAGCGATAATTTCAAAGCAAAATGTTATGAAAAGTTTTTAAAACATTAAAATCTACAAAATATCGAATCTGTAATATACAGCGTGTTTCAGTAGCAATAGCATTCGGATGTTGCCGACCATTTGCTAATCTATAAACAACTTGCGCGAATCAAGGACTGATAATTTGCCGTAAAGTAAATGTGAAAAAAATTTGCCGTTCTTTATTTTAAAAACATATTGTATGCTTTGCTAACTTTATATAAATTTAGCAGAACAACTGATGCAATTGTTGTTAAAAAATACTTTAAACAGCCATATGCATAGTTCAAATGTGCTTTTAGAGGGCGGAATATTAAACATAATATTTTTAGTCGCAAACTCCTCTATAAATCCTTATTTTACTATAAGGAACCTAAACAGACTGCAACCAACAGCTACTCTCCGGGCTATGTGCCCCGCCGAGCGCTGAATTACAAGTTATAAGCCTGGCGCGTTAAGTGTAATAATTGCATATAACCATCAAAACGCTAATGCTTCGATTGCAACAAACACCAGCCGAAAGACTGATCCTACTTAAAGGAGCTCCCTTGCCAGTCGTCATACACCACTTGCAGACTGCAGTTTCGAGCTGTTGGCTCTCGTCAGTGCAAGGTAGGTATGCGACGACCGACATGAGAATCCTTCGACTATAGTACATCCCGGTATTTTTACAATAGCGACATGTAAAACAGCCAGCAGGCGCCATCTAGCGGTCCAGTGTCTGTTGCAATCGAAAAATAAATAGCCTGACTTGGCTTAGCATAGTTCAAATGTGCTTTTAGAGGGCGGAATATTAAACATAATACATAATACATAATAACATAGGCTTGTAACTTGTAATTCAGCGCTCGGCGGGGCACATAGCCCGGAGAGTAGCTGTTGGTTGCAGTCTGGTTAGGTTCCTTATAGTAAAATAAGGATTTATAGAGGAGTTTGCGACTAAAAATATTATGTTTAATATTCCGCCCTCTAAAAGCACATTTGAACTATGCTAAGCCAAGTCAGGCTATTTATTTTTCGATTGCAACAGACACTGGACCGCTAGATGGCGCCTGCTGGCTGTTTTACATGTCGCTATTGTAAAAATACCGGGATGTACTATAGTCAAAGGATTCTCATGTCGGTCGTCGCATACCTACCTTGCACTGACGAGAGCCAACAGCTCGAAACTGCAGTCTGCAAGTGGTGTATGACGACTGGCAAGGGAGCTCCTTTAAGTAGGATCAGTCTTTCGGCTGGTGTTTGTTGCAATCGAAGCATTAGCGTTTTGATGGTAATATGCAATTATTACACTTAACGCGCCAGGCTTGTAACTTGTAATTCAGCGCTCGGCGGGGCACATAGCCCGGAGAGTAGCTGTTGGTTGCAGTCTGGTTAGGTTCCTTATAGTAAAATAAGGATTTATAGAGGAGTTTGCGACTAAAAATATTACGTTTAGCCATATGCATGTTGTTGAAAACAATTATCAAAGTTAGCATTAATTTTTTCGTTATAAACAAATAGAATATCTCTTTCGGTGATGCATGATATCGAAATGCTGACAAAAGTATCTGATAGCTGACATTTTTTGACGAATTAAAAAAATATATATTACGACCAATAGAAGCTGAGATATATATTTTGTTTTAATCGCTGTGGCGTTGTTTATTGATATTAAGGGATAAGTTTTCGACTCGATATTTAAAAATTGTTGATGTGGCAATTGTTTAAAGTTGCCGTTGCTCCGATAGTCAGTGTGAGAGCAATGGAGAGGGAAGTCGAGACACGCACGGCCGAAAACGAGTCTCGGGCGTTTCAAATTCGTTTCGCCGGAAAAATTTCTATTTTGTCGGCAAATATTGAACCTACAACCTTATTTTTTTTAAATTGGGGTATCTCGACGAAATATGAATAATGGAATGTATATTTTCTTTCAAAAATTATTTTTACACTTAATAATTTAACGGAAATTCGCATTTTCGTAAATTTCATAAATAACAAAGCAATTGAACGATATTCAGAAATATTCGGAGCAACGGCAACTTTAAACAATTGCCACATCAACAATTTTTAAATAATCGAGTCGAAAGCTTTTGTATTGGATTCTTTGAGTATTCCCCTGTAGATTCCAGCTAAAATTATTCCTTAACATTAATAAACAACGCCACAGCGATTAAAAAAAATTATGTCAGCTACTATTGGTCGTAAAGACTTTTTTTTGAATTCGTGAAAAAATGTTAGCTATCAGACGCTTTTATCAGCATTTCGATACCATGCATCGCCGAAGAGATATTCTATTTGTTTATAAAGAAAATATTAATGCTTTGATACTTTGATAATTGTTTTCAACAATTTAAAACCAATACTTCATTTGGTTCTGTTTACTTCCTCCAATGGAAGTATAGTAACGCAAAAAAAACATTTAAAAAATGTCATGAAACGTCGAGATTTTAAATTTGAGGGAGAAAAAATTTCCTGTCTGTAGGTAACTTTCTTTGTGCGCACATTTACTCTGGAACTGTTTATGCTTGAAATTTGGTATACTTATGTGTATTATAACGAGATCTGGAACTAGATTATATTTTGATCTAATTCTGTTGAAGGGTTCGGAGGTAAATGGGGTAAATAAGGGTAAATAGGCAAAGCAAGCAGGTAAAATAGTCCATAAAATTGCAATTTAGGACATGTATGAAAAGTTAAGGTCTCAAAATTTTGTTTGGCATTAGCCAAACCCCCCCCCCCCCCACTATCACCCCCACATTATTATAAAAGGAAGTAAAAAAATAAAATGTGATTTAGTGCGTATACAAGAGCCGCTGCCCAAGGAATCACTACTTCCACATCCAAGTCTTATATTCACTAAATCCCAATATTCCAATATTTTATTCCCTTTAATGATAGAGTGGGGGTGGCGATGGGGGTGGTAGAGGGGGTGGCTAATGTAAAAAAAAATTAGAAGCCCTTGGTTCTCGTATACACACTATATCCCAATTTAATTTTTTATTCTCTTAAACAATATGGTGGCGGTGGCAATGGGTGTGGTAGAGGGGGTAACTAATGCCAAAATAAATTTTAAAGGCCCTTGGTTCTCGTACACACACTAAATCTCAATTTAATTTTTACTTCCTTTAATAATAGGATGGGGGTGGTAGAGGAGGTGGCTGATGCCAAAAAATTTTTAGAGTCCCTTGGTTCTCGTATACACACTAAATCCCAATTTAATTTTTTACTCCCTTTATTAATAGGGTAGGGGTGAGGAGGTAGCTAACGCCAGAAATTTTTTTTGAGACGTTTCGTTCTTGTATACACACTAAATCACATTTTAATTTTTTTTACTCCCTTTCATAATAGTGTGGGGGTAACACTGGGGGTAGGAGGTCGCTAATGCCAAACAAAATTTTAAGACCTTGACTCTTCGTACATTTGCAATTTTATGGGCTCTTACCTGCTTGCTTTGCTTATTTACCCTTATTTACCCCCGAACGCTTCAACGGAATTAGAGCAAAATATAATCTAGTTCCAGATCTCGTTACAATACCAAATTTCAAGTCAATATCATAAACGGTTCCAGAGTAAACGTGCGCACAAAAAAAGTTACAGACAGACCGACAAGAAATTTTTTTTGCTCTAATTTAAAGTCGAGTTTAAAGACTCGACGTTTCATGACATTTTAAGCGTATTTCAACAAAAAAAAAATTATTATTTTTTTTTGCGTTACTATACTTCCACTGGGCGTGGAACAGCCATTTTAGCATGTTTTTTTGCAATAACTCATAAACAAATTAACCGATTTTGATGAAATAGACCTCGTATTGTAGGTTTTTTCAACTTTTAAGAAACACCTTTTTAATAAAATCTATAGTATTTTCTAAAACTCGAAAGAACCATATTCTCGCACCTTATTGTTCAATAAAAAAAATTGCCACGCAAAATAATTGAAGCCTAAGAAACCCTACATTCCTACCATCATTCTGAACATCCTTGGATTCGATTTATACCTAGAAACATTTTTTTTTGCCAAAATGCTAATTCGACTGGAGTTCATACATACCAATGACAAATGATCACTTGCAAGCGAACTCGAAGTGAGAAACCCTGCCTTTTTATCGGGAGTATTCTAACAAAAACCACTAACAAACAATATTTACGCGAATAATTCTCAAAATTTCGCCATGATAAAATCTACAATGCCATAACTAATTCATTTGGTCCACACTGCAAATTCCCATAACGAATGCGAATCAAAAACATGCAACCCTACACTACAATCCGGGGAGTTAATTATTTTTTAGAGTCCTTCTACAAGAAGTTACAAAAATATTAGTTTGCTCATTTAACTTACGTAATGAAGTGTGGGGATTATTTCTATTGTTTCTAAACTAACGCTGTATTTTCATCTGTTGTAGCCCTCTTTCTTCTAAGCGTTTTTGTTTTTTAAAACTTTCATAACAATCTAAATTGGCATATAAACTTACAAAAGTTTTTCGATCAGGCCTTGGTCTCTCAGGAAAACGTCTTGCATATAAAACCACAGCTGCAGAAGTATTTTTACGGCATTCTCCATAAATTAAAACCATGTTTAATTTATCCCGGTTTGTATGAAGTACCATGTTTTATAATAATTTAACAAAATACAAGAACTATTTGACAATCAAAAACTAAAACAACGTGAATATTGTTTATAAAGAATTCCAAAGGCATCTATCATTAGTATGATTGCATTTTGGATATGAAGTCGTTTTATTTCATTAAGATGAACGTAATCAATATAAAATGTATTTTTTCGCCCACGTTAATATTTCCTTTATTGCTACTATAGTTGCATTGGAAAAAATGCACGAACCATATTCTTATTCAATATTGTTTAATAAAACACGGGCGCTTTAAAATTGTAATAAATGTAATTTCTGGTTTAACGGAAGCTGTAAAAGTAGTTTCCGAAATATTTCAAATGAGATTTTTTATTGGCACACCCTGTATAGTAGTTTAGATTCTTTTTCTCGATAATTTCGTCATGTTGATTTCAAAAATATATCGTGCACGTTTTATAAAACAAATTATTTAATAAAAAAGATTTTGTAGTTATTTAGCTGTAAGACGAAAGCATCGATGGATAATATCGAGCATGCTATTTATGAGTTTAAACAGAATTTGTTCCAATTTTTCACATACCAAATATCTAACCAGTGTTTATTATGGTTTTAACTCGGATTATAACACAGAAAGCATCGTTTCGGGTAATTTTGTAGAAGGCATAGGCACAACTAGCGGATGCAAACTGGGCACCATGCTACCGACAAGCTTTTATCCCGCATGTCATCTGGGCACCAGTCAAATCTGTCCCTTAAAAGGTAAAGGTAATCTGGGCCGCGTGATGTTTTCTTGAAATATAAAAATTGCTTAAAAACAAACTGGTACCAGTCTACTAGATAAATTAAAATGAAAAATACTATAAAAATGCAAATAACAAGAACTCTGTTTCAATAATATAGGTACCATACTTTTCGTGTCATTCATATTTGAGTGCTTTCGTAAATTGAATGAAATAACTGACAATTCGATTAATTTTTCTGAAAGTAAATATAAATTAAAATGTCGCAATGTTTTGAAATACCTACTTTTTATTTTCCTGAAAATAAATATAAATAAAGCATAACGCCAATATATTATATTCCTAACCTAACACTTGAGCTACAATCCATGCGCGCTAATTCAATATCCACTCAAAGATCTTACTTGCATTTTGTTATTTTATTTATTACTCGAAGGATACATGGTGCCTAGATTACATGTCGGATCTACCCACCGGGTACAAGTACTGTATTATTGGGATCACACGAGTATTATACAAAATCACAAAATAAGGTTAACACACAAAAAAATAGAAGAGGTACTGAAAATTAGACTGTAAATGAAAATATATCTTTGTAGCCCAGGCGGTATTTGTTTTGGGTAGGGCAAATTTGTGCCTTAATCGCCCCTAAAAATGATAAGAAATGATAACTTCACTATGCGCTAGTTGGAAAACGTGGGCGTCATTTTTTATTTAACAAAATGTAAAAAAATTTCTTCCGTTTTTTTCTTCCTATTTTTTCATATATCTCAGTAACTATTGCTTTTAGAGAATAGTTGTAGAAATGAAAAAATTTGGTAATTAAATTTTAAATTTAGATGCAGTTGGTTGCGAACCAAATTCATCTTTATCATTGCAAAAATAGTACAAAATCGCAAAAAAAATTTTAAATAGCAAGTTATTTGTGGATTTTAAAAAAAATACTTGTATTATACGTAGGATCTTCATACTTGGGTAAAGAACACTTTTTAATATAAATCTTCCCACCAAATTTCATCAAGATCGGACTTTTAGTTTTTACATAATAATTTTGCAATCTAAACTTCGCAAAAGATTTTGCAAATTTTCAAAATGTTGCTGAGACTAAACTAAAGCATTTAGAAAGTTGAAAATTTTTTGACATATGAAAGAGCACTCAAATTTTCAAATCCATTTTGAGATATTAAAATCCGTTAATCAGGAGAGCCTATAGGGCATTGTTTAAAAATTTAGTTAGCAAAAAGTAGAAACCCCCCGTGTTGTCAAAAAAATAGGGCCCTTGTACTGTCAAAAAATTAAGGCCCCGGGCTGTCAAAAATGGGACTCCACCCCAGGGTCCCCTTGGCGCTCCACGGCTCCCGTGCTGTCAAAGAGCCCAGTGTGCCCCCTTGTCCTGCGTACCCCCGCACTAGGGCCCCCAGCCGGTCGATGCAGTTTTGGCAACGCGAAAAATTCAAACTGTTCTAACCTCACCAGTGGGCCCCGTTTCGACATAACCTAATGCGTCCTCTGGGGGACATAACCTCACTCAGCAAAAAATTGCCAAATTTTTAAACAATTCCCTAGGCTCTCCTAGGATTTTAATATCTCAAAATGGATTTGAAAATTTGAGTGCTCTTTTATATGTCCAAAAATTTTCAACTTTCTAAATGCTTTAGGTTAGCCTCAGCAACATTTTGAAAATTTGCAAATTTTTTGCGAAGTTTAGATTGATAATGAAAAAAACTAAAAGTCCGATCTTGATGAAATTTGGTGGGAAGATTTATTATATTAAAAAGTTTTCTGTAGCCAAATATGAAGGTTCTATGTATAATATAAGTATTTGAAAAAAATAACACAACTTGCAATTTGAAATTTTTTTTTGCGATTTTTACTATTTTTGTAATAGTAAAAATGAATTTTTGGATTCGCAACCGTTATCTTATTTAAAATTTAGTTACAAAACTTTTTTCATTTCGATATATTTCCTCTAAAAGCAATAGTTCCTGAGATATATGAAAAAATAAAAAAAAAACGGAATTTTTTAAAAAATTTTCACATTTTGTTTAATAAAAAATTACGCTCACGTTTTTAAGCTAGCGCATAGTGAAATTATCATTTCTTATGGTTTTTAGGAGCGATTAAAGCCAGAAATCTCGCATACTACCCGATTTACCCAAACATCGGTGATTTTAAGCAGATATCGCCTGGGCTATTATATAAATGTTAAATACCGAGGTTAAACACAATGAAGAAAGGAAATGCTACAGACCTCGCTACTCACTACACACATAATTTTAACTAAATTTGACTTAAGGTTCCAAATAACCATTAATTCTAGCAGATTCCAGAGGAACGGTATTTGTTGACAAAAGTCATAAATAAAACGTATCACCAAATAAATGCTATATCTCTATAATATTATGTCTATTTGCTATATAGGTACCATAGAAGTTTTTGTTTCACCTTGTATAACCACAAGAAACGTATATTTCAAAGTGTCTTTACCACAAAAAGGGTGTGCACCGAAACAAGTTTTTTGCAGTTAAACTGGCGAAACTAAGACAATCAAGACCAGTTACTATTTAATAATATCATTGAAATTTAGTGGTTTTTCGTCTTATTCACAAACTGGAAGCAAACGCTACTTGAATTAAACTTACCTAATCTGCATTGAATGCAATATTGCATTTGGTTAGCGGTAGTGGTAGCGGTATTTTTTCTCTCAAAATAATTGACATGAATGCCAAAGTTAGGTTTTAGCTGAAGAAATGCTTTAAAAAATAAAAACAAGTGAAGCATTTCAAATTATTGTTTATTCCATTGGTTTGAAATGCTATGGTAAAAATAAGAAATATTTAAATTTGCTAATTACCTAGTTACATTAACAAATATTGTATTTTTTTTGGACTGTTGTCCTGCAGATAGTATAAAATTATTTACATACTCAGCAGCAGGCTGTTGGCCGTTTTACCAAGAAGTACTATTTTTTTTATAGTAAAGTTCTGAATATTGACTAAGAAAATTTATTCATATTAAAAAATGATCAATCAACGATTCTTAATATATTTTTCTCTCATTTGTTTCATTTAGTGATAAACGACAGCAATAACAGTGATCTACTGTCTGTCTGACATATATTTTAAAATTATGATAAATCGAAAAATTAATTTTGAAAATAAGAATTAGTGAAATGACACCCAATTCAAGTTTCAATGCAATTTAAATTATGGGATAAAAAATTAATGAAAATTGTAATAAAGAAATTATGAAAGATTCATATTGTGCACCTATTTAACATTAACGTTTATATCAGGAAAGACATGTTGATTACCTAGTTCTCAAATTTGAAATACCTAACTAATCGACATCGGTCTTTCTCATTGGGGATAAAAATGTCAGTATTAAATTGGTGCCTATGAATTGTTTAGAATGAATGCTTTTGATTCTCTAGGTACTTGGATTATTGAAAGAATATAAATTTGAAATAAATGTATTTTAAAAACTTTACATAAATTTATATTTCAATAATAATTCGTTGTACTTCAAGGTAGTGCTGTCTGAATGATGATTAGAGCGAAATAAGGTAAGGCCGGTCCTGGAGCAGACAATCTGACCTGGACAACCTGTGCTGGGTTCTTTAACAGGTACTCACTTTAAATAATACACCTGTCCCTCAGGAGTGCGAGCCTGTTCCCAGCCGGGCGGCAAGGGGGTGTTATCTTCTGTTTTGGTGGCCACGTCGTATGATCTTTGTTTTATGTGGTGGACTGGAGCCTGTTGCTGCCCTACGGCATAGGTTTGCTGAAGAGATGCTGGCGAACTATGAGCTCGGTGGTGAGCGGTTTGTAAGGGTACGGAGTTAACTGGAGCGGCCGCTGTGGCACCACCCCCAAAAGCAGAGTCCACGGAGTTTTCGCGAGAGTGGTTAATAGACTTCGAACCCGTCGACGGTGGGTTAAAAAAGGAGTCCGGGAGTTTTCGCATACTCCATGGCACTTGTAATGGTCTTTTAGAATCTGGTTTAAGAACGGTGTCAAACAGTGCCTGCAGGTCTGTTTCTGAGTCCTGATTCACTCGAACCTCTTGTTTTGCCTCGTCTTGGTTTAGTGCCATCTTATCTTAAGGGCACTATTATTACCACTGGCCACAGTGTCACTGAAAAAATCACGCAGTTCGCACTACCACACTATCACTTCCACTACAAAACACTGACTTTTCTCGTCAGACCGCGAGAACGACTAACTTGTCCGCTTGTCCCCGAGATTTGGGGGACGCGGGAACGATATCCTCACAGAGACAACTCAACAACGACCCCGTGTCCTGCGCTATCTTTGTACCTTACTGCTCGCCGACCGCCGAGGCTCTGCTTCTGCCACAGCAGTCTGTCTGACAGATACTTGGTTTTCCTGTCTCTATGATTGCGCACGACACACCACGTAAACCATCCGCATAAAAGTTAAACTCATTTTTTAAAGTAAACCAAATCCCCCAATGGGGGCACCACTACCTAAGCAAATGATAAGTTGATTAGTTCTTTAACTTAAAAATTTGTAAAAATGTCATAGGCGGAGACACCCGACAGTGTATAAGGGTCTCACTGTACATACACTTACCATAAATTAATCTTATCGATCTCCTCTCAATATCAATACTATCTTAAAGGAGGGTTTACTCTAGTCAAGATAAAAACTTAAGTGAGCAATCATTAAATATTTTACGAATTAAAATCGTTGTTTTGTATTTAGGCGACACGATTACAATTAAGAACTGTTTATAGTCCAAGTAAGGACTTCCCTGCACTCAAAAAACACAACAAAAACTTTACGACAATTATAGCGCCGTGGGCCATGGCGCCATGCCTGTCATCAAACGACCCGACGCGCATTAAAACCTATAAAAAGGTAAGCGAGTCAATTTGCGAACAGCAGTACAAACAGTAGGTACCGGTCTTTTAATGAGGTCATAAAGTTTTTGTTTCGTTTTTATGTGTCGGGAACCGATTACTTCAACTATACTTTTATGTCAAAAAACGGAACCACGTCACTGAGCCCCTGATGATGCTCATAATTGCGTTGAGACCAGTTTATAACCAACTGAAACGTTGCGTAGTGCAACTGAAGTGTGTGAACGAATAATGAAAGTGAAAATATTTTTAACCTAATCGAAAGAAACGTCCGCACCTCAGTCCGCCCTAACGTGTGAACGCAATAAATATATATTATTTTACCTTGGCCGAAAAAAGTGTATGGACCTCGGTCCACCCAACCACGATCATTTGTTCATTGTTCGTACGAATAAACGAACAGAATTTTACAAGATCTACAAATATTTAAAGAAGTATTTACAGGATATGCGAGTATTGTAGAAAAACTATTAAGCGTCCGATTTGGAGTAAGTTTCAAAATATAATTTGCAATACATTCTAAAACATAAGTACGCGAGGTTATACAACACAATGGTAACCAAATTGCTATTTAAGTAGAAATAGTTAAATACTACTAATGCCACCGCGTAACTAAGAAGGGGTACTGACGGCACGTGCCCCCATCAGCTTTTATTTATAATAGGGCAAAGCAGTTAAAATAATTATTATTATAGGCTGAACGAACCAACTATATATTCCATGAATCCCTCCACACAAATACTAGTCTGGGCGTCAATTCTCGAATCTCTACTGAAATTGTCGAGTATGACATTTGTCACGCATATTTGTCGCACAATTTTGAAAATCCGTATTCTGAAGCAGACACTGCTATCGTACTTCTATAAATTTGTCGAGTGACAAAACATGGCAACAGTGGTACCGTTTAATTTTATTGTTCAGTCGGTAATATTATTGAGGCTATTCTTCTTCCACGTTATTGAGGTTATATTATTTGTTGTTTTAAATATTTGAAGTAGGTATTTGAATATATATTAAAAATTTTAAATCGATTGTTTTGCGCGTTTGCTTCCTTTTGAACAGATATGGACAAGAAGAAGTTATATTGCAGTAAGCAGCAAAAGCAAAACTTTGTAATATAGAATAAACGACTTTCTTCTGGAAGTTTACCAGTAGCATAAAAGTTTAGCAACTAAGACTTAAGAAATAATTAGTATTAGTTATAGGAGTGTGATGTTGATATAGGTATACTCTGGTTTTCACGCTTAATGGTGAAGAAGATTGACTTTCAATGAAAGGGATATCTAATAATTTCTATTAGGTGATTTGTCAATTCTTTGTTTAAACATTTTAATAAACATTTAACTGAAAATGAACGAGTCTGTCTTCCTATAGCCTATACATAGTCCTTCTATTGTGGATTTCAATTTCCTGGTCTTCCAAATTTTCTATTACAGCAATAAAATTCATTTCATCTTGATTACCCTAGAATATTTTAGGGGTTCTAAGCAACCAACCTTACACGACTACAGTATAGGTGTATGCAATCTAATATACTTACTAAAAAGGGGTCTAGGGATTCCTCACATTCTTAATAATAAATTTCCAAAAAAGAATATTGTTTGAGATATTTGAAATTTGATTTAGTATATGAAACATATTAAACAATATTTAAAAAAAAACAAATTTAATTATTTTCAATTGATGTGTCAATGATATATATAATTTTCCCTCCACGCCCAATTTTGCCATGTACTGAGGAAGCTTTGAGATATATAGTGCGTTTAATTTTTAAATTATATGCCTGTAAAAAATTAAGTGTGTAAATGAAAGTAAAACAAAATTTCCCTATTAAATACACAACTACTTATTATCACAGGGTTCGATTACTGCTTGCAACTTCTGCAAATCTGGGCGACTATTTATTTCATGTAGAATTTGTTTAGGGTAGGCATTTCATTTTTGTATAAGAAACTATGTATTATTTGTCGAATAGTTTTTCATTGTTTCATCAAATCTGGTAATAATTCCTGGTTTTCCTCCAAGTTTTTTGGGCCTGCGTATATTTCCAGTCTTTCTATATTCCCTTATCGTACGGAATACAGTTGATCTTGCAATTCCTAATAGTAAAAGTGTGTAAAATAGGTTATGTTACAAATCTTACATTGTTTAATATCTCACCCACTGCATTCATAATTGTAGATACGATTTCACACATTTTGACCTTTGTTTTTCCACTCAACATCTGTTTATACATATTTACTTATTACACATTGCTTCTCAGATAATGCTAAAGCACCCAAATCTAATCGTTTGCGTTTCTTTACTTTACTGAAACTTCCACTAAACTTGAATTTGCCACAACATCCATATTGAAAAACTTCCAGAATATATATATATAATAAATATAAATAACATATAATTAGTTCTGTACAGAACTGTTTCCTTTTGCTTTCAAATGTCTACAAACGAGAATGAGTGATGATAAATAATTAATGTAGACACTTTGAAATTTGGTTGAAATATTCAACTGCCATATATGTCAAAATTTACAATTTGGCCTATTGTAAAACTGGCGAACGCGCAGCCAATCACATGTGTATGATTTAGCGCGGCAAATTCGAAAGAGTCCTCCTGGTTTAAAAACAGACTATAGACAACAATTTTTATTTACTCCAAAGCGTGTATATTCCTTGCTTCAACAAAATTGTTTTTATGAAATTCAAAATGACTAACGACTACCTATGTATTATCATTAAAATAAATGAAACAAATGTCCCTAAAATTTGCTGTCTCCGGCTTCTTTCATTTTGTACAGGAATTACCCAACTTTGAATCCATTCATTCTACAGAATCCATCCCATGCTAAGTTCACAAAAATCCTCTGACATGCAACTTACACTCCACCACTAGATACACTACATTCTTGAGTCTTGAACCATGGCTTGAAAAGTTGGATGAGGAGTCCAGAGGAAAATTTGAAAACCTACCTGTAACAAATTTTAATTATATATACTACTTATCTGTTGATCATTCATTCCTCATTCAAATTATAAAATCTAAGAATCAAGCACCATAGGCACAATAATTTAAGTTGAATATGATTTTAGCGTGAAGAGCAAATTTCCCGAATGTGAAAATAGGTACTTACTATAGTACAAAACAATTCGCACACTGTTATTGTGTCTACCACATATATCACAAATCTTTTCATTGTTAGCATTTCATAACCCAAGGTACAACATGGCACAAATTTTAATTTCTGTTTCCATAAAGCTCAGTTTATATTAGTTTAACAAAAATAAATAAATTATCAAACTTCTTGGTACAAAACATAACATAACAATACTGGAATCTGGAATCACCAGTGAAGCTGAAGCAGACACAATTACAGGTTAGTTGGATTTAGGATTCCTTCAATCAAATAGCCTCTGTCACATCACGTGCTCTCAGCCAATAACGTTCTTTATCATCAGTTATTGGACAATACACACTATTGGTTGTGGATATACCGGAATATACAGCGAGGGAAATACAAATTATATTTGTTTTTTAATAGTTATATAATATAATTAAAATGATGTATTTGATCTACTTAATATTTTGCAATTAAAATTGATTTTAAAATTTAAATGCAATATTTCAGGTTAAAGCTGCTCTTTTGACAGGCTTTAAAATTTTGAAGTGTTTACAGAATTATGGGTATTCGGTAAAACTTGAAAAGCAGGGTAAGTAATTTTTGGCGAAAAAGTCGCACTTTTCTAGTTTTAGATTTAGTTGTTTTAGTGACCAAAAACAAACGTTATTGTATATTATGCCAGTTTATCACAAAAGGTAAATTATAATTGTACCAATTACAGAACAAGTAGACACACAGACGAAGCTTTTCGGAAAATTAAGTCTGCTGTCACTGACGTCATAAAACAGAATTATGGGCAAAAATCACCTATCAATAGATGGCGCTTCAAACATGTCCCTAAAAAGTAGAGTCTGGCTATTCGAGTTCGAAGCACTAATTGGTCCGTATGAAAAGTGGATACATAATGGCGGTGCCAATAGGATTTGCTGTTGTTTTGACGAACATAGTGTCGTTAAGCTCAAAGTAATAGGTTAAAAAGAAAATAGCAGTCTGTTATGACTGATTTGGTCACGAAACAATTAATTGTAACGTAATTGCTTACATATATTTTTTCACTTTGTCAAAACAAATACTGCAACCTACTTTTTGACACTTGCAATACGTTATAAACACACTGATGCACACGCGCGCACACAAACCATACCCACCATTATATATCCATTTAGGTTGAGTGGGGGCCGAGTGGCCATCAGACTCTATAGAGATTCTAGTCAAAAATGATGTAATGGTATGAACAACAAAGTTTCACCATTTGCGATATAAGTATTTGTTGTCATTAAAAAACAATTTTTTGGATGAAAGCTGTGTTTGGTGATAGTTATATAACTTCCTAAAAGTTGAGGAAGTATGAAATTATGTTATGTTTTTCCATTTTTAATGTAATTTTGGACCTTCAGGGAAGAAACGAAGGGAAATGTCTTTATAGTATAGCATATATAGAACACTGAAAAATAAAGCAAAACCTTCTCGATATCGCGCGAAAGCTTTTGTTAAACGTTATCATTTTATCCGTAAAAATATTACTACAAAATAATATTATTTAATGCACTTTTTATTTGGTAAATCACATAGGTAGGACATGTAATTATCACAGCAACAAAATTAAGCTTACATTAAAATTCAGTAGTAAACTGGTTCGTTATTCACATACGAAGAGGTTAAACTGTTAGCCGGCTCTACACTCGCGGTGCGTAGACCCGCGAAAGTCATCGCGAGATTGTATGCCGTGAGCACAGAATACACAGTCTTGAGGAGATCCTGTTTCGAAATTTACATCAACCTCACTGGACTGAGCAATGAACGATGCTGTGAATAGTGTGAATGTAGAGATACTTTCGCGTTCGCGGTACGCGAACATTGCGAACCCCTTGTCGCAGGTACATAATACCCAAGGATTGTAAACATCCTTGCACAATACCAACACCGCACAGGAACTACTGTGAAGACTCGCGAACATACGCGAAACCCATGTACTCTCGCATTCTTCATGTTTCGCGGGTTTTCGCAACGCGAGTGTAGAGCAGGCTTTAAAATATAAGTGTTGCTAGCTTGGTGAATTACGTCTGTGATAGTTGTGGCAACGTCGCTATGATTCTCGCCAATTTTGAAACGTGGAACAGTGCGTAACGCGTGGCCGTTTGAGAAAGTATAAAGTCAACAACTCGGCCTAGTCATCAAGTTAGTTTGGTTATATCATATATCGTTGACAGTTTGTGTAGTATCAAGTGAAAGAACATAAATTGTAACTGAAAACATGTCAAAATCGCAAAGTAAAGGTTTCACAAAGGAAGAGGAATTACTGTTACAAGATTTTAGCAGAAATGTATCGACTAAATCTTCAGCTCTATTCTACGGTAATGCTCTAATTGTATCTGCAGTACCAATATGGTTGTTCTGGAGGATTCATATGATAGACGTGTATGCTTCACTAATATTATTTTCTGTTGTAACTGCTGTATCTACGTATTTGCTCGCTATGGCTTATAGAAATACTAAATTTACACTGAAGCACAAAATTGCAGTAAAGAGAGAAGAAGCTGTTACAAGAGATTTGACTAAAAAACTAGCCGATGACAAGAAAATGAGCAAGAAAGAGAAGGATGAAAGAATCTTATGGAAGAAAAATGAAGTTGCTGATTTTGAAGCCACAACATTTTCCATTTTTTACAATAATGCCTTGTTCCTGGCTATTGTAATTCTGGCAAGCTTCTACCTGTTACGTTCATTTACTCCTGCTGTGAATTATACTCTTTCCATTGGATCTACCGCTGGGCTGTTGGCTCTTTTGTCCACTGGATCTCAATAATTTATTATTTCATAGATATATTGTTCATTTCATTGTAGTGTTAATTCATGTTTTGTAATTTATAAATGTTTCAATAAAATTTCATAATTTTTGATAAACCTGATTTTAATTTAGTTAAAAGTAAGCAGTATACATGTACAATTCAAACTTACACTGTAAAAAAACATAAATTGTAAGTGGAATCAGCGTGACAAAATTTCTTGAGAAAAATTATCTAGAATGAAATATATAAGACAAATTTGTTATTGGATCTGTAATACCTGTTATATACATATTTATATACGAGAGATGTAATTTATCAATATGCATGCCTTAAGCAGTAAATTTCTAATCGTTTTTAACAATTTTATATTTTGCAGAGGTAATGCAACGACAGTTTTAGATATTTAAGTAATGGATGATTGTCCTTTGGAATTTCTCTGCATAAGTACGAGGGTCTCAGGTAGTTATGTTTTGGGACCTTATATAGGCCACCTATACAAATTTTGATCGATGTCTTGAATGTTTAGAAAACATATATGCAAATTTTTAACTGAATTTGATATTATTCTGTTTTGTGCGACCTTAATGTGGATTTTATGAGTGATAATGTTAATTGTAATCGGTTGAGTAATTTATTAAATATGGGTTAAATCTATTAATTTCACAGCCCACGTGTATTATGGAAAATTCACGTACTTAATCGATTTAATCATAACATCAAATAAAGATCTAGTAAAAGACCAAAATATTTTAAGAATGGATGGTATCTCTGATCACATGATGGTGGATTGTTGTCTAAACATAAAAAAGTAGACAATGTCAATTTATTCATACATACAGGGATTTTTCAAAATTTGACTATGATAAATTTTTAATTAATTTATGTACTATTGAGTGGTCACATATTTAGGTATGATAATGTTGATGATATTATTGAATTTTGGAATTGAAGTTTAATTTACTTGTTTGATATTCATGCACCGTTTAAAACTGCGCGTAAAACGAAATCATGAGCCCCATGGTTATCAGATAATCTTATGATTATGATTAAACTTAAGAATAAATCATACAATAAATATAAGAAAGACATCGTTCTGAGGCTACCTGGTACTATTACAAAGATATTAGAAACACCATCAATATGGCAGTGAAGTCTGGGAAAAAAGCATATCTAAGATTTAAATCAAAGTCGAACCCCAAAGAATTTTGGAAAGCTTTAAATTACTTAAATATAAGAATCACAATGCCAACAATATTTTTACTCTGACTAATGTTTTTAATGACTATTTTGTTAATAACATACCTCAAGTTATAGACGATTTTGTGATTAATTTAATTTTGGAAAAATATTCAAATAGAGCATTTGGGGAAAATGTAATATTTTATTTCTCTTCAGTCACCATAGAAGAATTGGAAAAAATTGTCCGATTTATTAAATCTAATGCTAGGGGTGCTGACGGTATTGACTTAAATATGTTAACGTTGATGTTAGTTACCCCATTTAAGTGAATATTTAACATTTACTATTAACACTTGTTTAATAAATAATGTGTCTTTTCTGACACTTGGAAATATCCAATATAATTCCATTTCCCAAGAATAACAACCTTACTGACATCTCTCACTTCAGGCCGATTAGTATATTTTACCAACCATTTCTAAAATTATTGAAACAATGATCTCAAATCAGTTAAATGCTTTTTTTGCTGAAAATAATATTTTGCCCATGATCCAGTCTGGTTTCCGCGGAGATCACAGTGCCATTACCGCATATGTGTGACTGACGACATATTTAGGGCTAGTGACAATAAGAAAAGCACTTTCCTGATCCTCCTAGATTTTAGCAAGGCCCTCAACACCCTAAATCATGCCACTCTGTGCACAAAGCTAAAATAGTTTGGCCTCGGTGAAGAATCAACGTCTTTTATTCATAGCTATTTGACTAATAGATATCATCAGCGTGTAATTTTAAATGGTAATTCTTCAGACAATAAACTTATTAAATGAGGTGTGTCTCCATCAGGGTAGCATATTAGGGTCACTTTTGTTTTCAGTTTATACAGCAGATTTCTATCATAATTTAAAATGCTGCAAAATGCATCAGTATGCCGAAGAGACGCAATTGTAGTTTTCTTTTTATTTAAATGAATTACATTCTGCAATCAGCAAAATTAAGTTATGATCTTCAACTTATATCAGAAACCTCAAAAGCTCATGATTTAGTTTTAAACGAAGCCAAAACGGAGGATGGTATTTGGATATAACAAGATGGCTATTATAGAAAATAGGGATTTTAAAATCGTCATTAATAATCAGGTTCTGACATCGTCTATCTGTAGTAAAAATCTAGGATTATATTTGGATGTAGATCTAAGATCCGAGCATGTATATAATCTAATTAGAAAATCTTATGGAAAATTAAAAATGTTACCTATATATAATTCACAAAGATATTTACTGACTTAAAATTTAGATTATGCGACTCTTGAATTTTGTCTGGACTTACTTACTGTCATATTGTGTACTGGCCTGCACTTTTAAACATTGATAAAATTAGTTTACAAAAAATCCGAAATCCATGTATCAGGTATACTTAGTTTTAATATTAGAAAATATGATCATATCAGTGATAATTTCCGAGAATCAAAATGGTTTAAATTAAATGAAAGATTTCTGCTTCAGATGTCATGCCTTATTTTTAAAATTGGCACAACTCAAACGCTTAGATATTTATTAGATAAATTGTAAGGGTTCGGATATCCATTATCGCCCAACGCGCGACTTATAATTCGATAAAAAAATTTCACAACTTGCTTCCTATAATAAATAAGTCTTTGCCATCAGTTTCCACATCCAGAGAACATGGCAAAACCCATATTATTTCTTTCCGAAATTAACTTTTAGGTGTTTTTCTTATCTTTTATGTGATTGTTTGCAATGTATTAATGAATACCTATTTTTCTTTTAGTAGAGATCTATTAATTGTCAATTTTGTTGGTAATATAGAGGTGGTTACGTGAAAGAGCAACAATGTTGAATGTCGCCACCTACATAAAATTGTTATAATAATAATAATAAAGTTTATTATTATATTAGGAGCGACCATGGTTGGGCGATTCAAGATGTGGCTTGCAGTGTATCGTAGATGTATGTTATCTTTGATACATGATAGATTCATATTGTAAAGTAAAATTATATTTAAATTTCTATAATTCCTAATAATGAACAACTCTATGAATAGTTATACTTGCCTTAATGATATATAATTATTGGTAACAGTGTCATCAATAACTAGAGTAATTTAGTAAAAAGAGCAATAGGCATTTCTTTTTGGTTAGTAGGAAATATAGGCTATGAAATGAACACATGTCGGCATGATAGCTCAGTCAGCTAGAGCGCGTTATGTGGCAAATTCGCTTTGGTTTGAGTGTGCTGCATTCTGAGTTCGATCACCAACACTGGCAATGTAGGCATGTAATGGATGTTGTCTGCATTTTTTCAGATATGTAACTTCCTTCCGGACAACCTTTGACTTTGGGGGTTATCTACTATATGTGGCGTGGTGTGTTTAAATATGCTGCTGTGTAATTCATTTTGTATCAATGTATCATTAATCGATTACTAATATTACCATTTACGTCATTAAATATAATTATTAACCACCTCTTCCACTAAATATGGCCCTAGTAATATAACAATTACTGAAGCCTAAATTTCAACAGTAGGTAGTATAGTTTTTTTATAAATTAGCAACTTAAGAGTACAACTGTTATCCGTAATTCTACATCAATAATTTAAGAACTTTTTTACCATTTCTAATTATCCACATACTATACTATTATAAGTCAATAACTTTTCTCAATGTATGAACTCCACCAAGACTATTCTGTTTGCCAATGGTACCATGCTTCTGTGATCTAATAAAAACATTAATAACTTGTTGGATCTGTCTTCATCTCACGAAAAAAAAAAAAAAAAAAAGATCTACATCAAATAAATCAAAGCCAAACCATGGGAAAACGCAAAAGCTCACAAAATCTTCAAACAGATGTCTAACTATGGGTGCCCATATGAAACTCCTAGGAATTTATCTGGACGATAGCCTTAACTGGTCACATCATATAGAACAACTTAATTTGAAGCTCACTGGCACTAGAGTGAAGAAGGTATTATGCCTCTTCCTTCAAATTCATGACCACTTGCCGTTGTATTCTATATTAAAATACTCAAAACAGAAGTATCCACATTTCATTGAGAATTTTACTTATAAAACCAATATATATCAAAGCAGACAAAGTAATCTGTTAATTTTATGTTTTATTGATCCTATAAATCCTATAATTCGTCTATCTAGAGATACCTTGAAATAATTACTTATTATGTTGGGAGGAACTCGTATTTTATTTAAATAAGTATCATCAAACATTAACAAATCGTAAGCATATTTATTATCTTTATATTTATATTAGTGTTAAATTAGTAAAACAATACATGAACACAAATAGAAAACATTTTATTGTAATTTTTATTGCTAACAATATTAAATTTTTTAACCATAAGTCATTAATGAACTATAGATAAATTAAATAACATCTAAAACAAACTTAGGATTAAGTAAAGTTTAGGTACATGTTCTGGATATTTTAATCCAACTCATCGTCATGGTCCATTCGGTAAGGCCCAGGACAATTTTCTTTTAAATCCTCTACATCTATACCCGTAATAACACAGTAAAGACAATACAAATGTTTACTCCTAAGATAATCAATTATTGCATATAGATTTTCTTCTGTAATATACATTTCAAATTCTTCATCTTCGTCACTGCTATCCGTATCATCTGCTGTTTCACTTCTTTCCATTTTTCTTCTTTTCTTTATAGTTTCCTTAGTCCAAAAGAAATCTTCAACTGGATCTCTTATATTCTAAAATAATTTAAAATTTTAAACTTTTTTAGATTTTAATAGCACCATCTTGACATTTTTGATTATAAATATTTCTCATGAAAAGGTCACCTTGAGTCACCATTATTGCATACATATATAAAGTAATTCTATTTGCCAAAATTATACGAAATATATATAACAAGAGTCAACTGGACCTTGGATAGCCCTTTGTATCAGATCATAAAAATAAATTGTTCATGATTAATTTTTGTACATTGTTTTGCAGCTTCGGTCTCTGTGTCATACAACCTTTTGAATTATTTGTAAATATGTTAAATGCTGATAGTCAAATAATTCGATGGCAGTATCACAAAGAGAAGACCTTTCAACTTTAATTTTGTTGACCAGATACATATTCCACCGACAGTCGTTTAAATTTGATACTTCACTTTCTATACAAACATATTTTTAACAAACTTACAATTCTATAATCTAGTTCCTCACAAACTTTTTGAGCTTTAAAAAAATCCCTTCTTATTTGTGACAGGTTTTTTCTTTCTTTATTAGCTAATCTGTACTGAGTTTCGTAATGCTTCAAATTTTTTATCTTCTGTTGTTGCTTTTGAGCAACTACTTCTCTTAAATGAGATTCTCTACCGATACCTGAAGTACCCTGTTTATAAACAATATCTATAGGTTCCTTTATGCCACTTTTAGATTTTCCGAGACTCTCCCCAGGTTTAAAACCCATTTTCTCCAGGAGTTTAAATCCCTTATTTTCAGTTGATATTGCTGTGTTTAAGCCCTTGTCACGGTTCTCTCTTTCGAGCTCACCAAACGTCTTCTGTCTTTTATTCATCGTTTCCTGTTTTTTTTTAAACATATCCAATTTGCGCTTTTCTCTATTAAACAATAAACTTGGGCGCACATCTTCTTGACTGAAGTACAAATAATATAAATAAAAGATTTATTTTAAGTACACCAATTAAACTTACCAATCCACTAACACTTTGAAAGACATGTAGTCATCCTCAGAGTCTGACATGGTGGCTAAATTTTTTTAATGAAATTTCTACGTAGGATTAGAATCACAATTATTTCCAATACATCACTTGTAAATTAAAATGAAAACTGTCAAGAAGAACAAACCAAACAAACTAATTCAAAGTACTTAAAGCTGAAAGCGACATAAGTCTGAATCTACAAGTGTCAGATCATTGTCTGCTTTTGTTGAGAGTTATCTCCAATAAATAGGTAAATTGAATTCCAGATTAGCAGCAACTACATGCGAACATTTCGGAATTATGCATAATTAAAAGCATAATTTGTTCTACAATTGAACATAAATTTTAAAACAGAATTATTGTCTTTGAATTAGCTTTATAGAGTGGAATTAACTTTATATATTTTTTTTGAAATGTGCTATTTTTTGTAACATAATGATCTCTTGCTAAAAATTTACAGGATATTAACAGTAACACGGATGATTATTGTCTTTTCCTTTTCGATATTTCGAACATTTGTTGTTTCCATTACCTTAAAACTTTTGTTCATTAACCCATAATATTGCTTATCCTCACGATCGATCCACTGTCCATTTTTCTGATTTGACAATTGTTTTAATGGAAAAATACAAAATATCTAATTGCTTTTTGTTAAACTTTATATATGTTAATCTATAGTAAATAATATATTTAAATATGTATTAATGGCAATAACTGTTTAATGTGAATATGGTTTATTGAACACCATAAGGTTGAATGAACATTGAACAAATTGTTGTTTTTCTCATTCAGAGATGACGTTTACCCTTAACCTCTAACTCTTGACATTTTTTTAAATGTAATAGTTTTCATTAAAATTATGGCCTGGCTGCAAAATTTAGCAGGTCGTGCAGAGGACTTATTAAATAAAATTGATCAGAATGCGGCTACAGTTTTAAATGAAACTAATTCAAAATTAGGAGATGTAGAGTATGTATTTTGCATTAAATATGACTATATAGTAACAGTATGTAAATTATAGGATACAAGTAGAAGATATTAGTAAAGAAATAGTAAAAGATGACGATGGTGAAACAAACATTAACACTAAGGGAAGTAATAGTTCCTTAAACTTGTTAATTAGAAATTCAAGCTTTCAGAATTCGCCAGTTAAAGAAATTGCAATAATTCAAGAGACATTAAGTAGTGAACAAGCCGATAATGGTATAGTGTTTGATGCCTCTCTTGAAAAACGGAAATCTTTGAATGGTAAAAATGCATTTTACTAATACATCACCCAGTTACGGTCAGTCAAGTAAAACGTTCATATGTTGTTGGTGCATGAGTTTAGTACAGTGAAATATGAGAACTTTCTTATCTACAAACAGATTACCTATACAATATCACTGTTTGGTTATACTTTAAATGTGTAACAAGAATCTGTAGGAATTTACAGAATTGTTAATTGTATCAATTTTATAGCATGAGAAAGCAATATAATTTCGTATATTTATGTATTTTATTGCTTATAATTATTTTAGGTAGCCTTTGTGATGAAAATATTGTAGATAAATCGTGGAAGAGTTCAGTAAAAAGTGATGAAATGTCTACTTCAAGTTCTTTACATAATAGGTAAATATTCTCGAGATTCACATTACAAAGCTCTAATAAAAGGACAGTTTTATTCTAGCTGAGGAGTCAAAGTTGTTACATGAAAAACTTGCTAAATTAGAGTTCGAAAATCAAGACCTTAATAAGCAACTTCTTAATATGCAGCACTTGTATTCAGAACTAAGAAATGAAAATGTTAATCTACAATTTCAAGTTGAAAGATCTAATGAACAAGTTGCACAAGCTCAAGTAGAAAAGGATCAATATATAGCAAGAGCACAAAGAATTTTACAGGAAAAGGAGAGATTAATTGCATTAAAACAAGGGAATACATCTTCTGAGGAATCACAAAATATTTTTGCCACATATAATGAGGAACTAAAGTGAGTGAAATTAGAGTTCATTTAAGGCTTCTTCTGTTTAATTTTGTTAACTGATAGCGATTATTTGATCAATAATGAACACATATATATTTATTTAAAATACACCAAGGTAGATACAAAATAAACTACATTCGTTTCAACACAAATTTGGTAAAATTCTATTTCCTAGGAATTGCTAGCATTCATAGCATGTAACATAAGGTTATTGTTCTTTTAAATTTGATAATTGACAATGCCCATTCAAAACTGTGCTTTAATTGGGAAAATCTCCTTAAAATAACTGTGGTGCCTATTGTAAAATAAGTATATGCATTTCCAGAAAAGAACTGGAGTTTCACCAACAGAAAAATAATGAATTAACACAAAAAAACAATCAGTTAATTAAGGACATACAGTCATTTCAAATGCAACATCAAATAATTCAAAATGGCTTGCAACAATCAAATCAAAATTTAGAACAAAGGCTACTAAATGAGAAGAAGTTTAGAATCACTGCCGAAGAGGACTGTTTGCAGAAAAACAAGGTACTTAATTTTTTTTATAAACAATTTTCGTGACAAAAAGCTCAAGTGATTGATGCCTTTTTTATAATGTGTAAAATAAATGTCTTATCAACAGCTCGTAAATGCCCCATTTTGTGTTTAACAATAATCTAGCCTTTTGTAAAATTCAGTTTTTACTTGTTTAGTACTTTGGGGAAATATTTTGTAAAGTATAAACGAACTTAATTGAAACCGTATAAAAACGGCATTGGCAAGTCGGCATCTCTTTATTGTACATGGGCGGAGGTAAATAGAAATGCATGTCATAAGAAAATGATAATATTTTCGGGCGTTATTATATTATCCTCTGTTTCAAATGGTCTCCAGAAAGCCATGATAAATTAGTAAATAATTAAAATATTTTACCTTTTATATAGTAGTAAATATTTATAAATATGAACAATAACTAACTAAACTCCTACGCTTGATATTATAACAGGTATTTACGCACTGCACTGGCACATTAACAGCACTGCACTGGCACATTAACAGCACTGCACATGTCCACCGTTGACTACATTTACGAGTTTTTTTATGCTAGTAGGCCTGTCCGTTTTATTATCTTTAAACCAGTGCAGTCGTAGATGGTTCATTCAGGCTGATTACATTGCCAGTCTCGGACTCGCCCGACAGTTTCAACTACCATTCGAATCTCGATACCATTGCTAAATATATAGGACAAAATATCAAGTTCAGAGCGCACGGTCCTGTGGTTTAACACTGACCAGTTTCAATTATCCTCGTTTAAAGTATAATGCTTCCACAATTCAAATAGAAACACCTTATTGCTGGGGAGCTAGTGGCAGAAATTTTTATATGATTTTATTGTGTGGGTGAAGTTGAAAAGTCTAAAGACGTCATAATAAAAAAAATAAAAAACCATTTCAGTCAATAAGGCGATGCTGAGTTTTTAATTAACAGTTAATTAAAAATGCAATAAAAAAATATGCTCCTATATAATTTTATTGTGTCAGCTACTTGTTTAAAATTCCAATGTTTTTTACAATTATTTTCTTTTATTTTAAATAATTCTGTAGCAATTCAATATTGGAGTAAATATATCCATAAGTAAATAAGTTTCTAACAGATTTTTGACCTTCCAAATGCCATGTACTATTGCGGCCGAGAATAAGTAATCGACTGATTTTCCCATTGTAAATCTGGTTTTCACCAGTGATGCATCACTCATAATATATTTCATTATTTTTATTAGTGTCAAAGTCATTGTGATACCCACCAATGATTTCTTGTCAATATAATTTAATTGACATAAAAATCCCTGTTTACAGTAGACTTTTTTGCAACTGTTTTGTAAAAGTTTGTTTATTGAAATTAGCGGTAATATGAGATTAAAAAACAAAGGCAATGTTATTTTCACACCCACACCATTCACATATTTATGATATAACGATAATGAAAAAATCAGGGAAAAAACCTCTAAAAGAAAATTATTTATGTATATATTACTTAGAATACTAAGTAATGTAGGTACATGATAATATACGTAGTACATATAAAAATTAAAATAAACATTTCATATAAAAAACTAATTGTAGCTAATTGACACCAGACAGACAGACTGACGGAATTAAACGACTTTAACTTTCAGTTAATAAAATCAGTACTCTTCGTAAATAAAAGAAAAAGTCGTCATTGCGGCAGTGAATATAACGGACAAAGTGTGCAGGAACTAATTTTGATATAAATCGGAAACCTCGTTTATTTATTAATTTTTTTCGCTTTAATTTGAAACCTCCTTCACCGTGTGCTAATGAGTTTAATAATTTGTAAATAGAAAGACTGCCTTAAATAATACACGTACTACGTTTTGTGCAAATTGGAAATTCTTGTTTTTAACCCTTTTGACAAATCCCGTATAATACATCAATGAGTTTAATACGAGGTTTAATATTTTGCGGGAATGGGACAATTACCTCACTAAAAATATATCAAATTTTGTGCCAATATAATGCACAGGCCACAGATAACGAGATTAAACACTGAACACAAGCTGCTTTGTTTTTCTATTAGTTCCTGTGTTTTGATAATTCATGATGAGACTCGTCTAGAAGGGCTTTGAATGAATTTCAAAAATAACTTGCAAGTACTTTAGAAATACTTCAAGCACTTCAGTTACTTTTCAAAGCAATATTACTTTAATATTGTGATTTTGTTTGTATTCTATGTACTTGTCTTATATGAAACGGATATATCTACACTTTTCAGCACTCCTGTGCATATTTTAAAACATTGTTTTAATTTCATTTGTTGTTTCGAGTGTCTTTATTGAAATCAATATTTTCGAACTGTAGATACTTGTGATTACTGATGGTGTTTATTATTCAGGAATTGCATTTAAAAGACCAAGAACTCTCTCAACTGCAAGATTTTATAAAAGCAAGAGATAATGAATTAATACAACTGAAGGAGATTCTCAAACAAAAAGCAAACTCAAATGTTAATGAAGACATAGAATCGAGAATTAAATCGCTGACACAAACCCTTATGTTGAAACAAAATAGTTTAGAAACGGTTACAACTGAAAGAAATGCTTTGAGACTACAAATAGAGAAATTAGAAGTAAGTTTGTAATTCTTAATGATATTATGTAAATACTTTGATTGTATGTCCATAATTTTTTTTTGGAATTAGACAATGTTAACAGTTTGTGTTTCAGGCAGAGTATAAAAAGAATTTAGCACAGTCGCATAGAGCTCAAGTCAAAGTGGTTAATATACAAGAACCAGAGGGTAAGGGAAAACTGTATTTTATGAACATTTCATTGGCAACTCATTCTTTTTAGAAACAATGCTGGTTCCACAGTTTATGAGAGTTTCTCCTTTTGATGCTGGAGTCACTAGAAGAGTAAAGCATGCTTACTCAACTTTAGATGCCGTAAGCATTCGAACAGGAATATTTTTGAGACGTTACCCTGTTGCCAGAGTGTTTGTATTTTGCTATATGGTAAGATAACACAATTTATTTTATATTGAAATAATAAATTGTTTTGTTGCAGGTGCTATTACATATTTGGGTACTTATTATACTTTTCTTATATGCTCCAACTAATCGTTAAAAATGTTTATGTAGTGTTATTGTTGAAAATATGTTATTCTAAATTGTTTTATTTTAATATATAACTTTATTAATTTATTTTGTTTCATTTTCCCATCTTTGATTTTTATTGTCGAGAAAATTAACTTCCAAAAATTTGCAAGCAGAATTAAAAGATAGGAATGTGGTTAAGCCATTTTCTTATTCGATTTGTTTAACGAAAAAATGCAGTTTACAATCATTCAACCATTACAAAACTTGTTCAGTTCTGTAATGGTTGAATGGATGAATTATCGTATATGCACAACGTGATAAACTATTTTAAAACAATGTGAATAATTTAAAGAGAAAATTGTCGCACGTTGATAGATAAAATTCTGCTTTATATGTTTAATAAGAACTCTATGAGAAGTGTCCTGTATAATGATTTGATATGTAAAACGTCTCTCAAATTTAGTAGGCCTAGACAGGGACATGAATCTATTCTGACAAATAAAAAACAAAACAGTCATTATAAATGATTTATTAAAAATTATTTACACATAATTAGACTACTTCATTTATTTAAAAAAATGTATTTAAGTAAAGTGAGTTCTTTTAAAATTAATGCGATATTAAACCTCAATTTATGAAATGTTTTGCCTTCCACCTCAATAGTGTACTTACTCCCATTTCTCAAAGTTAGGCATAAAATTATGTTTGTTGGTATTTTCTTGACAAGTGCACTGAAAAGAAGAAAACCACAATTACTTCTTGAGCGATTATAGGGTTGCCAGAGTATCCTTAAAATGGCTTCAGACAATGTAAATGCCAAGTCTCAGACAATGCGAGCATTGTTGTTGAAATTCTGTAAACCTTGGTGAATTATGGAGAAACATATTTTTTGTAGATATTTAAGAAAATTTCTTTAAATTTCAAGGCATAACTTTCACAAACCCAGATCCCCTAGACCACTTCATAGGTATGTATCTGGCAACCCTAAAGGGAATAGTGGATATTTGTTACCTATTACTCAAACTGATATCAATTTTCCACTTGAGAGATGATAATTTACCAAAATCTGCATTAAAATTGTGTAACAGGTTGTCGACGATTTCATCTCTATTACCTATAAATGGCAACTTTTCAACAAATTCTGGCGTAAACCCCATCTCTAACAATCTAGTATTAAATTCATTATCACTTGTTTCTAGAAAGAAACGAACTAAAGCTATCCACACTCCAAGGACTTCGTATATCTGTTCCTTAGGTATACTACTATCGTTTGAAAAATGTTCTATTATTTTTGAACGATCTTGGGCAGTAGGTTGATTGGCCACCAGTGCCACTAAAAAAAATAAAAGCTGAAGTAAGCTTATATTTTTACGAAGCACACCACCTATTGAAAAATTTACTTTTTAAAATTTTGCTTTTAAACTCTTCTGGAAATTCACAAACCGAGGATATAACACTTTTAGGTACTTCGTGTAAATTCATTTGAATACTTGTAATATGGCACTTGAAATACAACACGTAAAATAAAAATAGTGTGTCTTTTACATAAACATCAAAATAAACATAACCAATAAATTTAATAACATGAGTCGATTTTTAACGACTTAACAGGTTGACGAGGTGACGTGATTGAAATATAAAACAATTTTACCAATTCCTAGATTATACAAATAATTTAATATGATAACCATGCGATTAGAAATTTATTTTCGCTTAATCTGTGCTTAATTTGTAAAAACGGATGAATTCGTTTTCTAACAAAATGTGCAAAAACAGATTAGTCATCATCTGCATATCAATCGCAGGAAAGGTTATGAAATTCTTGTTGGATAAAAGAGAATAAAGAGACCAAAAAATGGATTGGTGGTACAAATCCGTAATACATTTTAATAAGGTTACCTATTTATAGCGACCTCAATTCTCCGCTATCATTAAATTCCAATTATTTTTATGTAAACCGGAATAAGTGGTATATATTTAAAATTTACATACATTTCTTTACTTTCCTTTATAGTCAATAAATAAAAAACAAAAATTTGCAATTTTAATCAATAAATAAATTCGTTTTTCGGCCATAACTTTTTCCTTTGATGCTCAATTGTTTATTTCTTAGTAGCATCGGATTCCTCGGAGAAAACTACTTACGTTAGATTGGTTTTTAAATAAAAAAATCACGTTAAACACAAGGAAAATAGAACCTAACACGTTAACTAGGACACATTGTACATAATAGTGAGCAAAATGCATGTTTTCTTATTTATGTACATGGTAAGGATGTACTTAACTACATACATATAATTAAAATTTATGTACCTTCATGTACATCAGGTGAATATGTGCAACAATGAATATATCCATTTCCTCAACAGGTCTAAGTTCTGTGTGGATATTCCTAAACTCTGACGCCATCTGTGCGATGTTAAGTCAACTATAATGTAGGCAACCATATTGTTACATTACGTGATCGTGGGAAAAGTAGATCTTGAAAATTATCAATACTTTTATAAAATGTACCTATTTGTGAAGGCGCTCTTATTTTTTGTGGCTATTTTTTAACAGTGCACAGTAAAGCTGCCTGCGCAGGCATATTTTAAGCCTGCGAATGCGTGTAAATTGCGTTTTTAAAATAATATGTCGTAATAGTTTGGATATCCTCATTTGGTGTGAATGTATCATTCTACTGTATGATGACAATATTCCCCCAATGATGAAGTGAAAGAAAAGGAAGGACAATTACCAGTGTTTCCTGGGATATATGTATAGTGAACAAATGTATCCGGTTATACCTATGTATGTTCATATGAAATTACTTTGTATATGACATTTGCATACTCTCCGGTATATACATTAACTATCCATTATGGTCCATATGTATATTTGAGACATTCTAAGAATATGTATAGAATGTGAAAATGCTACATGTTGTTATACAACCAGGAGTGTGGCTTAGTTATATTAGTTATATGTTTCGTGAGATATTCCGGTAGATTTGATTTAAATGTATTTGTGGCGGGATACCCCAATTTTATTTGTGGATCTGAAAATGCTTACAAAAAGAGTTTTAAGGTCATACATGCTATTTTGTTAGGTATTCAGATTTATTACGTTCTGTAAAATATCCGCAGAAGCCGTTTCAGATTCGTAAATAAAATTAAAGTTTTCCCGCCTCTAATGCGTTTAAATCAAATTTACCGGAATTTCACACAAATAATTTGCGTTTCGCATCTGTCTGAAAAGAGGTTTAAATGTCAGGAATAAAAATCGTTTCCATTAGTTACCGGCTGTCTTGTCGTTTTTTTATTGATTGGTTAAAGAGTACATTCCAAAAACGCGCACGTTTTGGAGTTGTAGACCTGTGGAATTTGTGAACCATCATTTTCTATTGTAGACAAATTTCTTTAATTGAGTCTATAAATCTTGATTATACTTTCTACATTAGACAGATGTAATTGTCAGTCTAACGCGTAGCAAATAAATCAAAAATAATAAATGACTAATTGCTTTAATTGCAAAATGTTGAGTAAATTTGAAATGTCAAATCCACCATATTGTTCACGTGACGTAGTCGGTTGTGTGTACACAATACGATAAATTGTTTTCAAAGGTTTCTGAGCTGAGCCCAATTGGCTTTAATAAACCAACGTCGCAGTCCTAAAATGATACATGCGGTAAAATTTCATGAATTAAATAAAAGTGATAATTGTAAATGAAGGCATTTACAACGCGCCTATTCTGTGGTGTTTATAACCTCACTTTGGTAATGTTTAGTGCATAAAATATACAAATTGTAGTTTATTCGTCAGTAAACATCTCTTTAACAATTGTAAGTGTACAGTTAAGTGATTTTGTTGAACTCAAATTATTACTTGTTAAAATTGCAGTGTCATTTTAGGCGACAGAAGGTCTTACTGAAATAGTAATGAATGCAGAGTAGGAACATGGAAGAAGTTGTTTCACATCAAAAAGATGGAAAAGACAACGAATCAACAAAAGACAAGTTATTCGACCCTTCGGTTGATATGCTGGTGAATGATTTTGATGACGAGCGCACCCTTGAAGAAGAAGAAGCCCTAGCAGCTGGAGAGTCACACGATCCAAACGCAGAATTATCAAGTTTACAAAAGGTATCCATAGTTAAGGTTGTCTATAAAATTACGTTTAATCACATTTGAGTTAATGAAGCAGATTCATTTTCTTAGTCTTTCGAATAGCTATTGAATGAGTAATTAAAGAACCATGTGTTAAAGCATTATTACCATTTGTATCTATACATTAGGTGTTTATAACAACTTACTATGTATTACTATGGGTTTCAAAAGAATTGATTTGACAATCGAACATTTACAGTTAATTAAGCGGAATTTGAATTTGTTCGACAGATAAAAGTATCACTCAACAGTTTGCAATTTATTTCTTCAACATCCAGCAGTCATACTATAGGCTTAGTTTTCTGTTGGATATCCTTCAGTATCCTTTAATGTCTATTTTCTGCCTTGAAGACATATTTATAAACATACCAACATAAAAACTCTTTAAACTATAAAATACATATTTAATTCAGGAACAGATTTTTACATATGTATTTCAGTGATACGATGAATTTTTTGGCATATAATAATAAAGCCTTCTCACAATTATAGGGACATATTCAAGAAAGTAACATTTTAATTCCTTTTGCCAGGAATAACCTTTATCTCTGGTGATCACAAAATCTACAAAAAATAACAAAATTATCCAGTATATTAGAAAAGTAGATTGTAGATTGTTTTAAGGGGTCATTTGGCTTCGAACAGCCTTACTTCACTTCAACCTAAAAGATCTTTTGTGATTTACCCTACATCTAGTTGTTGCCCAGGATTCCAAGACGTTTTACAAAGCTTGTGATTTTCCTGGGGGCTAATTTGCCTATGTCTTCTGGCGTTAATTCCGCCTGTTCTAGGAATTTTAGCCAAGTGTGGACTAACACCTTGCATTTATACAAAGTATATGTTCCGCAGTTTCAGTTGCAGTATTGCAATATCTGCATTTGTTGTCTACCGCCTTGCCTATATTCTTGAGATGATATCTCAAGGGGCAGTGGCCAGTTAGAAGGCCTGTGATTAGCCTTAATTCGGACTTTTCAAGTTCGAGAAGCCTATTATGTAGGGTTTTTTCTCCTCTTGCACCAGCTAATGAGGCTTCTTGCCTCTTCTGGGGGTGGATTGCCTTCTTTACCGGGGAAATAGGCGGAGGCCACTATGACCTGCCTTTTCCCCTTTCTGTAGGCATTTCCACAGCTGTGCCACTAAGTCCCTCGTGAAATCTGAAAGAGGAACAAAGTTAGTATCCTTGTCGAACAACAGAGCTGTTCTAGGATGCAAGGTAGAATAAATTAACTTGCATGATTGTGTAGGGAGTCCTTTGATACGTCCTCCAAGTGCCCAGGGCTCTTGGATTAGCCCTATATTTAATTTTCTCCTAATAAATCCCCTGCTGAGCACACTCGAGGCTGCTTTTGCATGGTGGAGATTTATTTGGAGGCACTTCAGATTATTTAGGGCCATTATGACTGCGTAAGGCCATTTTTGTGGCCCCTTTTAGCTGTCTTTTTGCTCATGCTATTGGTAATTATATATAATGGGCTTCATGACAGTCCCACGAGTAGCAGAGGAAAAGTGGTTTACCTGAGGCAGTGCACCGCATACCACAGGCAGACATTTATATAAACCAGGGTGCGTCAGGTACCCTGGAGTTCGCATGATAGCGACTAAGCTTCCTGTTAGCCACCCAGTCATAGGCTTATGCTGTTCCACCTTTGAGGGGGGGTGGGGTGGTAGTTTTATTGTGGCTCCCATCCACTTGGTCGGCTGGTTAAGGCAGACCCCCCACGTGGAGCAAACAATCCTCAACAACCATCCACTTGCTCCACACGATTTATACCAGGCGGGTTTCCACGACAGCTCTAGCCCCTCGCACGCCCGAACCATCCGACCTTAATCAGACGATTCCGGCACCCGAGCGACTGAGTTCCCGTCTCCACGTTGTTGATCCTAGTATAGCTTCAGGACGTTGGATAATGCTACCTCCCATTGTGCATCACTGCAGCCCTGTTACGGAGCATGTTGCGACCTGTGATACCCATCCACAGATATGGATATATATTATAACCATCCACAAACATACACAGATATCCCAGGGCGTCAGTACCGGTGTGTGAAACCCAAGCTCATGCCAGATTTACCTCCCTGGTCACTTGCGGCAAAGAGGAAGATAATTCCGGAGTAGTACCATTGAAAAGTAACCTCTATGCCTGTGATGCTTATGTCAAAGGAACAGTCAGGCTATTTTTTGCCATCCAATACAAATTGTAACAAAAATAGAGATAAAGTATTTTGCTGATGTTTCGAAAACAGAATCTGTTTTGCTGTGTACATGTTAAATACAAATGGCTGCTGGGTCGGTCCTGATGGCATATTAATTTTATCCAGCAAGGCACTTTATTTTTTCTAAATATTGCACCAACTTTTGCTCTTAGTGATAATGGGCTAGTGGTTGTGAGGGTGTCTGAACTTAATTCTGGTCCCAGCTCGCCCCTGGATTGATTCTACAGATCAGTAGCCTTGGAATTTTTCAAAAACCGTAAAACATTTTGTACTTTTAAATTTAAATAAAAATAAACAAATTTATAGTCGGGTATATATTTACTGGGCAGTCAAGAAACGCAACAAGAACTTTAATAATGCTAGTGAACCATTCGGCATGGTCCCATCAAACAAGCCGACGTACATTAATAACCTAAAGATAAATTATTCAATTTGCAGGTGAGATAGTACAGAGAGTAACGGTATTTTAATGAGGTCGAAAAGTTTTTGTTGCGTTTTTTGACTGTCCAGTAAATATACACCCGACTGACTATACTTGCTTTATTACTATTATGTAGACATTCCATATGAGTACAATCGGGTGTATATTTACTGGGCAATCAAAAAACGCAACAAAAACTTTTTTTTTATTAGCCGTTACTCGAGTCCGAGTATAAAAATGTTACAGTCGATAAATTGTGTACAATAAAAAACAAGTAAAAGATGTAGTCTATTGTAATTCCCATTCATCTACGGTGCACACGACTATGGCTATAGAGGCCAATTCGGGAGAACACATGTCGACCGCAGTCAGGACAAACATAGACCTGGTTAGGTCTTGGATTCGGCCTTCTTGCAGCAACATTTCCTTGATAGCTGGCCACAACCCCTCGCCATTCAGTTCTGTCCGCTGCAAGTTGTTCCCATTGCTCGTCTGCAATACCGCAGGATTTTAGATTTTCATGGAAAGCGTCTTTGAACCTCTTTCGTTGACCGCCACGCCTTCTTCTATCGCTTAGCAATTCACCATAAAGTGTACATTTAGGAAGGCGGTTATCATGCATACGATGAACGTGACCTGCCCATCTTAGGCGTGCTCTTGAAATAAGCACCTCAATTGGAAGCCTGTTTGCTCTCCTGAGTACTTCCACGTTTGATATGTGATGAAACCAACGGATTTTCATCATACTTCTGAGGTGTCTTTGCTGAAAACGTTCTAATTCTTTCACATGACGACGGTAAGTGACCCAGCTTTCACATCCATATAGCAGTGTTGGAATGACAACTGCTCTGTAGACAGCCATTTTCGTTGACAAAGCAAGGTCGTGGTTGTCAAATACTCTCTCTCTAAGTCCCCAGAGTGCTCTAGATGCAGCGTTAATTCTATTGCGAATCTCGCTGTCCATATTTGCTTTGTCATTAACAACGTTGCCTAAGTAATTGAACTGATCCACCACTTCAAGAGAATTTCCGTTAAGTGTAATGTCTATTTGGTTCACTTGATGAGGAGTTGACATAATCTTAGTCTTTCCAATGTTGATTTTAAGTCCCAAGGAATCATAGCTCTGGGCATACACATCTAAAAGTTCTTGAAGCTCTTCCGGCGTAGAGGCTAAAAGTGCACAGTCATCCGCATACTGGAGATCACAAATGAATCGTGTGCGTGTCTTCGTGAAAGCTCTAAAGCGCCCTATGTTAAAGAGACCGCCATCACAACGGTATCTGAGACCTATTCCTCTGACTGTCAGTTTGTTGTCAACAATAATTGTTAGAGCAGTGGTAAACAAATTAAAGAGCAGGGGTGCCAGGACACATCCCTGCCTAACTCCAGTGAGGGTTTGGAAAGGTTCGGTTGTCTCATTATTATACATAACCTGGGCGTTGTTGTTTGTATGTAGACTGCGACATACTTCCACAAATTTTCTAGGGATACCTAAGCGGAACATAATTTTCCAGAGCACTTCCCTGTCCACCGAGTCAAACGCCTTGGTTAAATCAATGAAGGCCATGTGAATTTCTCCTTGATGTTCCAGTGCTTTTTCTTGAAGCTGTTTAAGTGTGAAGATTAAATCCGATGTGCCTCGTTTTGGTCTAAAGCCACTCTGTGTTTCAGGAAGTAACTTTTCCATAACAGGCGTTAGCCTATTTGCCATCACTTTAGTGAGAATCTTCCCTCCAACAGCCAGGAGAGCTATACCCCTGTAATTTCCACAGTCCGCAGCGCTCCCTTTGTTTTTGAAGAGGTTGATTAAAAGTGTATCACGAAACTCCTGCGGAGCTTGACCACTTTCCCACATGACATCAAACAGTTTTTTGAGGTAGGGTATGAGCTCTGACGACACAGCTTTAAATATCTCAGCTGGGAGTGAGTCGGCGCCGGGAGATTTGTTATTTTTTAGCTGCCCAATGGCGGTTAAGATCTCTTCCGATGTTAGTGGTTTATCTAAGTCTTCGAAGGTGTCATATTGAGGGATAAGATTTATAATATCGTGATCGGCTTGACTTTGCTGGTTAAGAATGTTAGAGTAGTGTTCTTTCCATCGGGCTCTTATTTCCTGGTCTTCTTTGAGGAGATTTCCATTTAAATCTTTAATAGGGCACATATTTTTCCGACTGGGGCTGTACACTGCTTTTACTCCTTGAAAGAAATTCCTGTAGTCGTGTGAATCGGCGTACCTTTGAATTTCTCTGGCCTTGCTTGCCCACCACTCGTTCTTTATTCTTCTGATTTCGCGTTGCGTTTCATACTTAGATTGGGTAAAAGCTTCTGCTTTTGATGAGTCGTTGGGGTGGTTGATAGCGTTTTGGAAGGCAGTATGTTTGCGGTCAAGAAGTTCTTGTATAAAAGCTTCATTATCATTGAACCAGTCCTCCTGTTTTTTACTTGCTGCAGTGCCAAGAATTTCCTCACTCGCACTTTTTAAACTGTCTTTAATTTGTGTCCAGGTAGCAGCGACATCTACAGAATTGGTTTCTTCTAGTGCACTCAAATTCTCTTGAACTTTTTGCTTTAGCTGTTCGACGGTTTGTTGGTCACGCAATTTACTAATACAGAGACGGAGTCTACGTTTTACTTGAGTTCTTCGGTGTTTGGGTCTCATAACAATTTTCATTTTAGAGACAACAGGACGATGATCGGTCCAACATTCGCTATCAATGCGCGCCTTTGTAATTTGGACGTCCTTGAGATGCTTCCTACGTACGATAACATAGTCCAGTAGATGCCAGTGACCTGATCTGGGGTGACGCCAGGTGCCTTTAAATTTATCCTTTTGTCGGAAAATGGTGTTTGTTATAACTAGATCATGTTCGGCGCATTTAGTTAGGAGTAGTTGACCGTTAGCGTTCATGTTGCCCAAACCATTCTTGCCTGTGATGCCTGGCCAGGTGTCTGCATCTCTCCCTACTCTAGCGTTAAAATCGCCAAGAATAACGAGTCGTTCCGTTTTAGGTATTCTACAGAGGGTTTCTTCCAACTGTTGATAGAAGCTTTCCTTGGTTTCGTGACTTGCATCCAGAGTGGGAGCGTAGGCGCTTATTAGATTTACCGCGTTGCCATCTGATAGGTCATAGCGTAGCAGCATTAGACGCTCTGATAGGCCTTGTGGTACTTGTGTTAAGTTGGATACAAGTTGATTCCGAACGGCAAATCCTACTCCATGTTGTCTTCTTGAATTGGTGGGAAGACCTTTCCAATAGAAGGTGTAGTACTTTTCTGTGAGAGAGCCTTCCTCCAAAAATCGAGTTTCGCTGAGAGCTGCAATGTCAACATTGAGTCGGTGAAGTTCTCTATCTATTAGAGCAGTTCTTCTTTCAGGCCGATCGGTGCGAATGCTGTCGTTCAAAGTACGAACATTCCAAGCGCCGTAGATGAAAGAATTAGTTTTGTTGGATTTAACTTGTCGGTGTTTTTTCGACATTCGATGAGGTGTCCCTGTGGGCACCCTCCCCCGGAGATCCGATCGGGAGGGTATTTTACCTCCGGATGATTTTGTCCCACTTGAACGCTCCATCATTTTTTTAAAGCCTTAATCGACTGAAAACGAAGCTGCATTTGAAGTTTTAGCTGGAGCAGGTATGCAACTGACCAGCTAGGTTGCGGAAGGCGAGTGGTGTGGTCCCATGGCACAGAAGGAGACTGCGACGATGGGGTAACCAAACGATTCCAAAAGCAACCTTTGTGTGCGGTGGGTTATTTTTACCGCACTCTTCGTGAGAAGGTGGATGTGCTCACGGCAAAAGGTAAGGGTTATTCCGCCCTTACTCGGTCGTTAGAGCCTCGTTAGTGAAAACAGGGTGCACCAAGTTCAAATTGAACTCATCGCGAAGGTGAGGTTAACAATTGAGTAGGAGAGGCTATAACTTGCGCTTCACTACCCCATTACACCCCAAACACACAACAAAAACTTTACGACCTCATTAAAATACCGTTACTCTCTGTACTACCTCGCCTATTGAGTCACTTATCTTTATAGGTTTTTAATGTACATTGGCTTGTTTAATAAGACCATGCTGAATGGTCCACCAGCTAATACTTAGCTCATAAAGTTTTTGTTACGTTTTTTGACTACCCAGTATATATACACCCAACTACACAATGAAAGTACCCCGCACTTTTTCTTATATAAAACGGTTCTCGGTTAAATTTTCTGAATTTTTAATATGTTATAAATTTCGATCTCCTGATTAAAAGTAACATGGGCCCAATCTAAGGTGATACAGGGTGGTAAAGTTAAGAAGTATCTATTTTTATAAAATATATTCATGACAATTGAAGGTTTCGATTTTTTTTTTTCACGAATATCATTCCTCTAATGTCAGATAACATATTGTGATAAAAATATATGAGGTGAGCCACCAATAACATGAAGTGAATTTTTAAAATCGATGTTTATGCTGAAACAGCAAAATTTTGAGAAAATTATTTTAGAAATTAAATGTACTATTTCATAATTAGCTAAATTCCCAATTGTATTATATTATACAGTGTGAGTCAAAAATATGGAAACACTTGTGACTCGTTCTAATAAGACGCCCTGTATATTTTAATATACAGGATGATTTACCTAAACATGCGGAAAATTATTCAGTGGGTTGTCCCCACCAAAAGAAGTTAAAAAAATTAAGAAATAAAAAAATTTGGAAAAAAAACTAAGTACTTTATTTTTTTTGTGGAAGTCTATGACTAACCAATCTGATGTAATACAGTGCAACGAAATCACTTCCTTTCTTATGTGGTATGGGTAAAAACGATTCTCGCATATAGTATACTTATTGAAGGGTCTTGTTCTAGTAATTCTAGAACTTCTTCGTCTACTTCAACAGGACGATTTACTACACGTTCTCTGTCGCCTGGTAAACAAATCCCGGTGTCACGAACTCGTTGCACCGCACTTAAATTTTTTCTCTCATTAGGTTTGCGCCTGTGGGGAAATTTTCTCCCGTATTTTCGTACAGCCGCTGCAAGACTTTCATTCATTGCACCATAGTGTTACGTGCTTACAATTTTCAGTAACACTCCGTGGATTCGAATAACTTGCAACAAGAATTTTCACAAACCACTGATTTATTTAATCACTAAAATTACACTAGTAAAAACTTAAAAATCACACAACTAATAATAACTTAATCTAATATGAATTCACTACTTTTAAAACACTATGTACTTTTCTTCCTAAACTTGACAACTTTATCTAACCTAAAAACTCTGTATTGCCTACTTCACTCAACTGAACTCTTCTTCTACAAACTGTCTCTGTAACCAGAACCACAGATTACCCAGAACTGTACTGGATACTAAACTGAACTGTTCCTTCTCCTGCACTAAACTGTACTGTACTGTTATCCCATCTGCTGGCTTCACCTCTTTATATACCCACTTGGAATGTCCAGAATATCATTGTAGAACTTTCCAGAAATATACTGGAATTCTCTATAATTTTCTTAGGCACTACTAAATGGTGGCTCGCCAGTTGGTCCACAGATGGCGCCGCCCTTCTGGCCAGGGAGTAATTACAACTCTCCTCTCTGTTAGAGGGCAGCACATAACAATAGGTTAATATCATGTCGCAGTACTCTTGCGACGTGAACTCGGGCATAATCGATATTTGAAAATACAGTTTAAAATTTAACAAAAATGAGAAATGCTCTAAATGGAAGTCAAAGAGTCGTTGAACTGAACAGTGAATGCGTGGCGCACTGACGTTAGACAACTAAGACAGCTGATATTACCTGGTAAACAAACAAGTGACACGTGTGTGAATGCGTCGAGATAGCATAACTCACCCGTTCAGAAGCGTATTTTTGCAGATTTTAATGCAAAAAAATATAATAAATTACCTCGGATCGCTTTAAAATTTTACAGAGGCTCCCACATAACAGACTTGTATACCATTTTATTTTCCACATGTTTACATAAATTACCCTGTATATTGATTGTCATTGACATTTGATTCCAAATATATATAATTTTAGAGGAGTCCACAGGGTGATACAAGAGATAAAACGCAAGAAAAATGCTGAAAAACTTGTTTTTTTTAAAATCGTAATGTAATTCAGAATTTCGTCAGTTAATTTCCGTAATTCTTTCAAATTGTGTTAACGTAGTACCAAAAATTTAAAATCTTACTATGACGAGTTCTCAGATTAAGGAATAAAGCTTGTTTATATCTAATTATCACCGAATACTAGTTTTCGGTTAAATAGTGGAAAGCGATCATCAATTTTATATAGCATTCCTATTCGACTTTTTTTCCATTGAACATTAGTTATTACCTAATTACTTTTGCAAAGGAGAATAATATTTTTTAATGTTATGTTTGTTTGTCTCTTTCTTTATTCCCTCGAAGAACCTAAACTACTGGATGAATTTTGATGAATGGGGTACCAAGAGATTCGTTATCGTGCCTTGCATTATGGCTATACAATAAATCCAATGTGGCATCTGTAAAATATCATATCAAAATATTTTATTCAATGACGATGGTATCACATTAAGGAGCTTTATTATGAGAGGACTGCAGACCTTTCATCAACAAATATTATGGACGATTATGCTTATCCTGTCTGTCGGCAAAGCAAGCAAGAGTCTAAAACCTCTGCCCAAGGAATCACTACTTCCACATCCAGATTTTGTATCCAAGTTTTATATACACTAAATCCCAATGTAATATTTTACTCCCTTTAATAACAGTTTGGGGGTGACAATAGGGTAGATAGGGGGGGTGGCTAATGTCAAAAAAATTTTAGAGTCCTTTGGTTCTCGTATACACACTAAATCCCAATTTAATGTTTACTCAATTTAATAATAGGGTGGGGGTAGCAATGGGGATGGTAGAGGGAGTAGCTAATGCCAAAAAATTTTTTTGAGATGTTTCGTTCTTGTATACACACTAAATCACATTTAAATTTTTTTACTCCCTTTGGTTAATTGTATAATTCTGATCGTATCTTCTTCAGATAATTACACAATTTTATTTTATTTTCTGTGCCACTATTTAAAATTGTTTTATAGAGTGGGCTTACATTCTTTTAGTTATTGGTAAAAATTATGATCAGATGGATGAAAATCTTTAACAATAGCCTCAATTATTTCCAAATTGACAAACATTTTCTATGGATGTTTGAGAATTTCCATGTCATATCATTTCCATGTTCAGAAATACATTTTTCTAGACCAAATGAGTAAAAAATATCACTTATTTCTCTGGCAGTTATTGAATCATTTTAAAAGCTTACATTAAAATCACCACCAAAACTAAATCTGTTGTATTGACATTTTTCGCAGAGAATTTGGAGAAATTCATAAAACCGCTTTATACTTTCCAATTATCATTGCTGGCAATAAAATTATCTTTGCTTGTTTGTGCACTACTACGTCTTTTTATCAGCTGTGGCAATGTTCCTTGCATTGCAAAAATTAGAACTCGATCTGATTTTAATTGCATTGCGGTGGCAATTTAGTGATTTTTTAAGGTAGTTACGTGTAGCCAACGGAACAGAAGTTATTGTTACTGATATATTCTCTAGATATATTGAATGTTTAATAATTGACGACCGTATTTTTCTCAGCGACTTATTAAAAGTGACTTCATTCATCCTCAAAAAGTTCCGGTAGCTTTTAAAATATCCCCCCCTATAAATTCATTAAGTAAATCAATATTTCGTATTTTACGAGTTAACCAGGACTTTATCCATCACTTAATAGTAATGCAACAGCGCCAATTAACAAAGCACATGATGCTGCTGCAATATTAGTCTGCTTATTCGTTGTGAATATCTAAGTTATCATTGGCCTTATGACAGCAGTGTATATCCACATGACCACTTTGGGTTTCATTCCCCAGGTTTTCCCCCATTTTTTATTTCCGCAGGTAGATAATAAACCTGCATCCTTTTTTGATCAATTTGAGACTGCTTGACTTTATTAAGATATTTTAATAGTAGTGGGCCATAGTGACTAATTAGTTCTAATGTTCCTATAAAGTTGCCATTTTGTTTATCCCCTATCCCCTCTAAAAGCCAATCCGCTCTCTGCTAGGTGCAGTACCACATCAAAAATTCTTTTTAGTATACCCTTCCATAGGGTTTTTTGACTTTCAATTGATTGCCATAGTACGCCATCGATTGTTGAATTATTTTTAAGCATTATTTCCAAATTTTGCCAGGCTCGGTGATTATTACTACTTTCATACTTAGGTAACTTGTCATATATCTTTCTGTAAGCCTTGGAAGGCTCCCAACTAGAATAGAATAATTTATTTATGCTAAACTTATAAAAAATGTACATACGTCATAAAAAAAAATTTCACAAATTCAGATAAAAGCATACATAATATCACGAAAATATATAGGATCAATTTTAGGAAACAAGTAACAGATACTAATAAAAGACAAAAAAAAATAAAAATAAAAGACTTACACAAACTTTCCAAGATTGCAGTTTAATTACTGTCCTATATTTGCAATTGCACATTCAATTTCCTCTAGAGAGAAAAATGCATTTTTTAGAAAAGAATCTTTAATCGTAGATCTGAACTTTGTTGGAGGCAAAGCTTTCATGCTATCGGGTAATAAATTATAGATTTTGATGCCATAGTGTTTAACACCAGATTTGAGTGGTTGCAACGATTTGATTGCCCACTCAATCGTTCTTGCTGTGATAACTTTTTTAGCTACCAACCAATCATTTTTACAGGGTCATTTATATTGACTCCTCGATGGTGGCAGCTGTTGGTTATCTGGCAGAGTCGAACTTCCTGGGAAGTGGTTCTGAGCTAGGAGCTCTAGGGTTTCCTTTCCAGATTCGGTGAACAAGCCATCTGTTCGTTTTACCGTCCCAAACTCCCGTACCGGTTCTCTGGAAGTGATTTTGTGGATTCTAATACTACAAGGTGCATCAGTGATGTTCTCGCAGAATCTCCTCCAAAATTCCCTTTTTGCTTTCCTGATCTCTTTATTATAGTCTGTTAAAGCAGATCTATATATTGTTCCCAGTTGCCCGAAGCTTTAGCTCAATTGAAGAGGTGTCGAACTTCTTTTCTCATTTTATCTAGTGTTTTGTTCCACCAAGATGCCCCTCTGTTGTCTTTTTTAGACTTCAGTGGAAAATTTTCATGATATGCTGAAATGATTGCGCTGCGGATCTGTTCCATTGCGATTTCTATTTCATTAGGATTCCTGATTGTGGTGAGGACAGACTCCAGATGTGACTGGAGAGATTGTTTATACCCTTCCCAGTCTGTGCATCTAGGATCTCGGTACGTCACCACAGGTCTTGGACCGACTTCTATATTAAATATAATGTGTCTGTGATCTGAACATGAAGGTTCAGATGATAACTGCGAGTCAGTTATCTTATTGCTTACAAAAGTTTAACTGATTGTTAAATCTAGTACCTCTTTCCTATTTCTAGTAATAAAAGTTGGTTCGGTTCCAATGTTGTTCACAATTAGTTCCTCACCTAAAATATAATCAAAAAGTGACTCGCTTCTATGGTTGATGTCTGTGCTTCCCCATGCTGTATGGTGGGAGTGTGTATCACATCCAATTACGAGGTGAATATTGTTCCTCTTGCTGTATGTGACTAATGACCTAACTGCAGCTGGAGGAGGTTGATCCGCACCTCTATTACCCGGGAAGTAAGCTTAGCAGACTATTATGTCCAATCTGTCCTCCTCCACTGGTACTGATACATGGATGGCTACAACATCCTGGGTGCGGTAACCTGAAACCATAAAATACTCAATGTTATTTCTGACCAGGATACAGGCTCTAGATCTTTCTCCAGAGCCAATAGATATTACCTTACCAGAAGTATTGTCTTGTCCGTTTACTCGGACTGAGGTGGTTGTCCAAGGTTCCTGAATAAGAGCAATGTCGATTTGCTCTTCCTTGAATCTTTTGCCAAGGACGTATGTAACGCTCTTGGCGGCTCAGAAGGGAATGGGGTTTTAGGATAAAGTGGGAAAGGAGTTGGTAAAGTTAAGGAGTACAGGAAAGGGTTGGTTGGTTGGGTTAGGAGGTTTGTGAGGGGGTCTCGGCGAGTTTGTTCTGTTTTTTCCCCTTAGAAGGTGGTTTTGTTCCGTTCTTCTTCAGGGAATGCTTACTCGGGAAGGTCCTTTCATTCCCGATTGATTGGGGCTTAGCACCCTCTTTGGGGAGTGGTTTAGGTCCGCTCCCCTCAGCTAGTTCTTGCGCCGCCAATGTTTGAGGGGTGGATGTTTTTCCCACCTTGATTCTTGGTCAGAATTGCACCTGACTAAAGCCAAAGTAGAGTCTATAACCCATCCCTTTCAGTGCAGTCATGGACATCTTGTCTACTGAGAATGTCCATGTCTGCCCAGGACCTGTTGGTTCCCGGTGTAGTATTACCCACTCCCAGTTATTTAGGCTGTGGTTCATTTTCCTCAGCCTAGTTAGTACTATCTCGGATGACAGCTGACTTTCAGCATCATCCGGGATATAAGCCACAAGATGTATGGCTTGGGAAGGTCCTGCCCCTGCACGAATTTCGAGCGAGCTCCATCTTATGGTCGAAGGGACTTTGTCGTCATCTCCAACCATGAGATGTTCGCCTGGTCTGCACGGGTTATTAGGAGATATCCAGGCCGTTGTGAGCAGCTCTGGAATCTCACCTGAGAACCGCCTTCTGGGATTTCTTCTACAGCTTTCAGGATTGATAGCTGTAAAGCGTCCAGTTGGGTGTTATCCAAGGCCGCCTCAGGGTATTCAGGGTGGATAATGCCCGCTCTGATACCCTGTGTGACGGCCTTGAAAGAAAGATTAACAGTTTCACCTTCCCATGCCTTTTTTGCCAGCTGGGGGGCGAGCTGCCATCTGATCGAGGGCGTTTCCCCGTTTCAGCATGCACAGAGGTGGTTTGTTGTCCTTCCTCTGGTGGCTGGTTGGTTTCACAGCCCCCGACTACAGATTTCAAGGCGGATTGGTAGGATACCCACTCTTGAGTAAGCATTTAAGGTGCCTTTGTTTAGCACCTGTCAATCGATTACGTTTCAGGGAGAGATTGCCCAAAGCCTTGGACGCCTCTTCTCCTGAATTGCCTACTCCCTCAGACACAGGAGTTGGTCCCTTTTCTCTTCAATATGAAGATCGAGGGTTGGACCCCCCTCGTGGGGTTTGTTTTTATTTGCAGTTGCATCCATGTAGATCCCATGAATAGTTAGGGAATAAAGTCCACTGCGGTAGAGCCCTCCGGAAGGTTGCCCGGTTTTCCGGAAACGCCCTTCATGACACCAATCGCCCCAGTGCCATTCATCCACTTGCACGGGTTGCGCAATGCGTAGGATTAGGGGGAAGTTATCGACCTGCCTTGTCTAGATCTGCCGTGTTTAGCCATACGCAGGATCACCTCGAGCAGGATACGACCTTAGGTTGCGCACGGACAGTCTTGGGAAGAGCTTCCTTGAGGATGGCCCGGTTCCTCTCAGCTGTTCCCCTGGATTTAGTGGCTTGTGGCTAACTCCTTGACCCCTACTTAAAGGAGAGACCTAAGGGGATTAAGGCCTCTAACAAAACTGCAGATGTGGTGTAGCATTGCATATGCTACATTTTTGATTTGTAAGAAATTTAAAAGTAAATTAGTGCATAGCAAGTTAGGCCACCCAGTATGTGGATAAATGTATTACTGGTTGCCGTGAAAAATCTCCTGAAAAGGAATTTATTAGACAAATATAAATATTTTTTTATTCTTTCTTTCCTGCAAAAACATGCTCCACATGCAGTTAAAAATCTAAATAAATAATAATGAAGATAATGCGGCACCATTTCAGACAATTAACACTGCAATTGTAACTTGTTCAGGTTGAAAAGCACTTGACACCTTATTTTGAGTTAACACCGAACTATAGTAAACACACGACGTCTTCTCTTCCTGGCTGATTTAACAGCCTGTGTTTTATGCATTTGTGTTATTTATCCCTTCAGAAACACCTAGTAGCACACTCTCTATTTTAAGGTTATATTGTGGAAATTTCAATTCCTCTTCTTCTTCTTATCTTTTGATTTTGCCAAGTGCACAAGTCTATGACTTGGGTTTGTAATTAAGACCTGCGTGTCGGATCGTTAGTTTTTTTTTAATTCGCAAGACCGCGTTAGGAAGCCAAGCCATCTTAGCAGCCTTTCAGGCGTGATCCATTAAAGGAGCAGGTTGTGCTTAGGCTTGGGGCTGTAGCCTATTTATTAAATTTTGTCAAGCCGTAATTTTTATTCACGCCATAAGCTTAGGCTTATAATCGAAACTGAGCCCCCACAGGTCACTTGGGGTAAGTCTTGCGAATTCATGTTTTTAAATTCATTTTGTAAGGTATTTTTTTATATCTTAGGGTTGCCAGTATCCCTCATATGAGGCAATTTTTTTGGTGTGATATAATTATTGGTACCTATATCATCTTTCCAATGTAACGGCCACATATGTATGGTCATATTTTAAGAAGAGAGAGGTCAATAAGTGAAGGAATTTGAGTCGTCGATTTTTTCGACCACGTAGACGGTAGAGATGAATTTGAGAGTGGAGGCAGCGTGTTGCAGAGGGGTCCTAGCAGTAGTACTTGATTTCGAGACGAAGCTACGCCAGGGCCTTCTGTTTGGTGGTATTATTTATAACCTTTTGTTTCATTTAAAATTTAACTTTTTATATATTTTTTTAGACTTATAAGAAATGGTACCATTTTAATTAAATTTAACGTTTTCTAATATTCATACATTTTCACATAAATATTTTTACATATAATTTTCTTAAATAATACTTGTTAAATCTCGTCATAATTTAATATTTTTTTTATTATCAATCATTCAAATTTTAACTTAAATCAATTTTTTACTATTGCTTATTAAATTTATTCAACTGTCCCATAATCAAATATTAAAGCCAACTTATTATTAACATGTGTGTTTCCTTTCTTTTACACATTTAGCTAGATATATATTATTGGTGAGCTTATTACATAACTTAGGTACTCAGTATTGTTTTCCTTAGCTTTCACAATACTCTTGGTTCATATAATAAGTTAAGGTGGCGGCCTGAACATCTATTTTTTTTTGTATATTTATATTCACTATTTTATATATTTTTTTATATATACAGCAAGTTAACAAATTGAGTAAATATCGAACCACGACCTCGCTTTCCCATAACCCAGAGCTGCCGTTCGCACAATTGAAACACTTCCTGGTTTTAAGCCAAGGGGTGTTACAGTGGGAGGGGTAAAAGATCCACCATCACATACGTGGTCTTAGTTTCGTGGTCTAAGGTACCTCAAATGGCAGCAACCTACTAGCTAAACTTGGCTTGCTTGGAAATCATGGATGGTAGGCCCCATAGTGGAGATAGAGATCTACTTGAAAAATTATCTAGAGGTAAACTAAACTGGAGCTATGGATATGAGGACACCAAAGAAACATAGGCAATGAGAAAGCAGATAAGCTGGCCAGAAGAGGCTCAATGGAAACCTTAATGGGACCTGAACCAACATGTGGCATAGCTTACAGCACTTCAAAAAGGATGGTAAAGGAACTATTGAGAGAGACACATAATTTGTACTGGATGGAAGTACCAGAGATGAGGCAGTCACGTAGAACAAACACTTACCCACGGTAGAGATGAGGAACAATCCAGAATGCAGGAAATGTGGTGAAGAGGATGAAACCCCCTCATCACACTTTGGTGGGCCATTAGTGACATGGGAAGAGATAGCAGAGGCCCCCATCGTCCAAGTTCTTATCATGCTGCTAGGCACGAGATTGATGGAGTGAGATGATTATGGGGGAACAATAAGTTTAAGCTTTGGTGCAGCGGGCTTTAGAACCGCAACACATAAGGGACAAAATACTGGAACCATATACCCCGACAACCCGAATTTTCACAAAGCGAGATCGGAACCCCCGAGGATAGTAAAAATGGCAGTAGAAGACCCTCTATCGAATATAAGATCGGACTACATGACATCTGTGTCATTATTAGAGAAGGATTGACTATAGGAACTAGATTAGATTAACAAAGGAGCTGGTTGTTTAGCCTTTACCACCGCGAACTTTTCAGGTCTATTGTGATGCTCCCAGAATATCTTCCTTATAGTACCTCATCCAGCTTTGTCCTTTGTACTAGACTCCACAGCTTTGATAAAGGCCCTTTTGTATAGCTGTCCGCCCTTGGTTTTTCTTCTCCGAGTACTTGGAATCTCAGTCTCACCAGGCCTTCACAGTGGCACAATATGTGAACTGAGGTTTCCTCTTCGTCTTGGCAGAATCTGCATGTCGCGTCCTCTGCCAGGCCCATTAGACTCATGTGTCTATTGAGCCGGCAGTGGCCAGTTAGAAGGCCCACTATTACTCTGATGGCCTTCCTATTCTGGCTTAGTAGGTCTTCCATAAATTTGGCCGAACGTTCTTTAATGAACTCCTTGGCCTGTCTCTGTCTTGGGAGATTCCTCCACCATTCCAGAGATTTATTTTGCACCCATTCCTTAATGGCTGCTCGTATGCATGGCTTTGCTACGCCACAAAAGGGCTCGGGTCCTATTGGGGCTTCAAGTGCGCCTTCCTTGGCCAGTTGGTCAGCCTTTTCGTTTCCTCTGTGTCCCACATGTCCTGGTACCCATGCTAGGGTCACTCTGTTCTGACTTCCCAGCTCTGTAAGGGCCGTCAAGCAGTCCCACACCAATCTTGAGTTGATTTGCATGGAACTGATTGCTTTTATTGCCGCTTGGCTATCAGAGAAAATGGCAATCGACTGGTTAACAGTGCCTTGTCCTATTATCTCCCTTGCGCAACAGTGTATGGCGATCACTTCAGCCTGAAACACCGTTGCGTATTTCCCTAGACTTATCGGGATATTGGCTTTTGACCCTGTCCCGTAAATCCCGGCTCCGACTCCTTGTTCTGTCTTGGAGCCGTCAGTGTACCAGGCTGTTTGTGCTGTTATGGGAGGACTGTTTTTCCAATCCTCCCTGTCTGGTATAACAGTCTGAAAGTTCTTGTTGAAGTTATACCTTGGGACCATTACATCCGTGGGCATGCCTAGAATGGGATCTGCCCTCATCTCCGAGTATAACTTCTGGTACTCCGTCCCGTGTTGCTGGCTAATTGGCGTTTGGCCTTGCATTAACCTGTGCACCACTGACCGAGCTTCACCTTGTATGAATACGTGTAAGGGTGGCAGGTCCAAGAGGACCTCAAGTGCAGCCGTAGGAGCAGTTTTTATAGCCCCCATGGCGCACAGGCAAGCAAGCCTTTGTACGCCACTTAACAGCCTTATTGCTCCGGACTGCACCGTTTTAGTCCACCATACCACTGATCCATAGGTTATCATGTGTCTCACTACCCTGGTGTATAACCACAGGTTCATTTTGGGATTTAACCCCCAGTTTTTTCCACACATTTGCCTACACCTTCCCAGGGCGATTGTGGCTTTCTGTGTGACTTTTTGGATGTGAGAATTCTATGTTAATTTTTGGTCAAAAATGACTCCTAAATATTTTGCCTCACAGGCAAATGGAATTTCCACTCCGTTGAGCCTTAAGAGCTTTAGGCCTTGCAGTGCGCTTCTCCATGTAAAATTGACGACTGTGGTTTTGTGGGGATTTATAGAAAGTCCTTCCTTGCAACACCATTTGTCGACAACATTTAGGGCTCTTTGCGAACGCTCCGTTATTGTGTTCGCAAATCGCCCCTTAACGACTACTGCTAGATCATCAGCATATCCTAAGCAATAGAAGCCCTCTGTGGAAAGTTTCCGGAGGAGTTCGTCAACCAGGGTTGCCCATAGTAGTGGAGATAGTACCCCTCCCTGTGGACAGCCTGTACTCACTTTCGCCTCGATGGAGATCTCACCTAGATTAGATATTATAATCCTATTATCTAGGCTGACTTTAATCCACCGGCAGATCGTTGTTGGGACTCCTCTGTTTAATAATGCACTCGTTAGTGAGTGCGTTGTTGCGTTATTAAACGCTCCTTCTATGTCTAGGAATGTAACTACTGCCATTTCCTTGTCCTCTAAGGACTTTGCTAGTAGTCTGTTTAATTCATCAAGCGCAAGGTCTGTCGACCTCCCCGGCTGGTATGCATATTGACGTTCACTCAGGGGATTTTCCCTTAGTAGTTCGTCTCTAATGTACCTATCTATCAGTCTTTCCATCGTTTTAAGTAGGAAAGAGGATAGACCTATAGGCCTATATGACTTGGGCGTTTGGTCCGATAATCTACCTATTTTCGGTAGATAGATGACTCTCACCTTCCGCCATATTTTTGGTATGTATTTCCAAGCCAAGCAGGCTCTGAATATTTACATAAGTAAGGTATTAATACCTCTAGCCCCTTTTGGAGCAAAATTGGATATATTCTGTCCATCCCAGGAGATTTGAGTGGTTGGAACTTACTAATTGCCCATCTGATTTTATCAGGTTTTATAACCTCGGTGGCCAACCTCCAGTCCGCAAGTTTGGGCCTTTCTGGCCTTTGGTCTGGATAATGCCTATCCTCTAGGTCTGTAGGATTGACTATAGGAACTCCTGTGAATACTGCATGAAGGACAAACCTGGTATATAGACAGGTCTAGGGTGGAGTATAATAATACTATCATTTATGTCTGGCCGATAGCCGAGTGGGTTAAGGCGCGAGGTGACAATGGCAATTAATCACACGGACATCGCACCACCGGGTTCGAATCCTGGCTTCGTCACTGGCACTGACGGAGGAAATGGTTGTATGTCCGCGTTTTTTCAATGTGTAACCCCCTTCTGCACAAGCCCTGGCTTCTAGAATTGGGGGTTGTCTAATTTCTGTGGTTTATATTTATTTATTAGTCTCAATTACACCATAGTGCTTAGACACGTCTAGTATACATATATAAGTAGTTACATATAGAAACTGGTTTTATAGACAGTATTACAATGTACAAAAAAAGAAAAATAAAATATTCATCTAACAAACAAATATAAATAGAAACATATAATAATAACAAACAACAAAAAAGATATATTAGACTAACTAAAATTAAAACAATTTATGTCATAATATGCATTTTCGATTAAGTGTTTCTTTATGACTGATTTATATTTAGTTAATGGTGCTTCTCTTACAGATCTTGGTAATTGGTTAAATAATATTATCCCAATAAATGTTTTGTTTGTGTTTGTGTTTGTTAAGCTATGAGCAGGGATTACTAAATTCAATCTTGAGCGATTATGATATTCCCTATTTGTATTAAACTTATCCACTTGTCTTTTAGTGAAAGTCGTTTTTTAAAATAATGATTTATATGAGAGTAAATTGAACCGTCTTTCCGGCTTATAACCGGAGCGTTCTTAACTAAATCAGACCAACCTTCAACTTCAAGATATTTACTAAATTTCAAACTATTTGCCTTATTTTTGTTATGCATTGATTTAATCTGCTTTTTAGTGGTATTGTTATGAAGTTTGAATTTTAGAAGTTGGGCTTTATGATCTGACAAATGAAAACCATGAACGCTTGAAGCTTCAATTGCAAAATTTGTAAATATATTGTCAATACAAGTTTTTGACATGCCTTGTATCCTGGAGAATTCAACAATTCTTTGCTCAAGTCCATTTAATAAAAATATATTTACTATTTCCTGACACTGATAGGAATTTTCAAGAAAATTTATGTTGAAGTCACCACCAACGATTTTATTTGTTTGGATATTTAAAATTTCAAATAATTGATTAAGTTTATTTTAAAAAATATCTTAAGTTACCACAAGGAGAGCGATATATAGTGACAGTGGTGTTAACCTTACAGCTGGAAATATAGACACAATATTTCAAAATATTTATCAACACTAATGGAATTTACAGGAACAATAGTAGTAGAAGATATGTCATTTCTAATAAAGGTACAAACACCTCGATGATATTTTCGTTTCTGCAGTAAGATGCTGCCATGTAATAATTTTCTAGTTGATATAAATTACTTTCCTCTTAACCTGTGTTCACTTACTAAGATATCTATTAGATTGTACCCTAGTGTGATTTGTTCCAGTGAATTACACTTATTTCTCAGGCACTGAATATGTATGTGCATTAGTTCACTAGCATAGTCTGGATTTTGAAGCATTGGTATACTGAATTCTAAGTTTGGTGTGCTTCCTGGATTAATAGTGCTTCTAAAAAAGTATTTCCTAAAGTTTTGTTGTTTACATTTATACCTGGTTTGATGGTTGTATTTAAAATATTTTTACAGTCAATTGTAATCGAGTCTGTTGCATCAGATAATGAGTTTGTTCTATCAGCATGAGAAACTTCCAGATGTATAGGAATAGAATCATGACATTCAGTTGCTAGTTGAAGATTACTAAATATAAGATTTTTGGCACTTAATTTATAGTCTACAATCTGTTCTATGGTGTTTACAACGAACTTTCTGAAAGTGGCATGTGTTATGTCATTCCTTGTGGTTTCTAGACATGCTACATTTCCTTCAGTAAAGGGGTTGATCCTGCGAACAAAATACTTTAAGTAATTGTTGAACTTGTTGATAAAGTTGCCATATTTGCTATTTTCATTATAGGTACTTCATTTATTACTATTGTGGGGTTATTGAAATAACAGTAACACTACTTATGTTTTATATATATATATATATATATATATATATATATATATATATATATATATATAAGCGAAGCGTAAGTTAACAGTATTAAAAGCAACAAGTGTCATTCTCTAATCTCGAAATAATACTACTGCAGGTTGGGCTGTTACTAAAAACAAAAATAACTAGGTACCAACCATAGATAAGATAAATAATAGAATAGCAAGCACATCCTGGCATAGCTTACGGTTCTAACAATTACTATATTAGTCATTTGTTCCACCAATTATTACTACAAAGTCTCGAGTAGTATAATTAGCCACTAATTTGTCCATATCAGAGATGATTTAAGATATTTTTGCACCCGGTTTTAACTATTGACTGGATTTCATATTGTTACGAGATTATTTCATCTCTAGGTAATGGGTTGGAATTAGGGCTTCGGCTCTCGACTTTGCTGCAGTGGAGATGGGAGCAGGTTCTCACACTTGTCTCAATAATGCTATTACAGGAGGGCCAAGGAATTCTATTTACCTGCCCCAAAAGTTATCTAAACAAGAGTAACTGAATCCCTAAATTTTACTCTTACTTAATTCCTTAATAAAACACCCAGATATCTAAATCACAAGAAATATATTTTACAGTACTTGCACAGGATGGCGGTTACTAAACTATGTTAAAATCATAAAATCAAAATGATTAAATGGAGCAAGTATCGTGCATGATCAAACCCTCGATCTTACATCTAATACTAAAAAAACTTCCTAAAATTTATCTTCCAACTAGTACCTAAATTAACACTAAATAAATGGTATACACAGGCGATATGATATTGTCCATATACAATCAAATAGACCAACATATACTTAGAGCTAAACAAAAGATGAGAAGAACCCGCTAGGCGGTACTTATCCCTATCCTGGGAGCAGCGTTCACATCAACCTGATGATTTCTTCTTAAATGGCGAAGTATACTTAGCTATTACGAGTTCACATATTACTCCCTAATTCCTCAGGAGGCACCAACCCAGCTTCCAGTGCTTCCCCACTTATTACGTAATAAATCCAAATCGAAACTCCAGTGTGTGGCGGAAAAAAACTACATGCCTAAAAGAAGAGATTCCGATGTATGATAAACCGCACATCGATTGCATATTATCTAAGTAGTGAATGAACAAACTCACCTCCAACCATCGAAACACCCTAAATGACTTGGAGACCTTGTTCTTGCACTCGATGGCAAATACTTATAACCTCCCCCAATGGAGCCAACTAGATGATATCACCAAAACCACCAAATCTTCACAACACCATCTATCATTTATTTTGCGTTAGTTCTATCCGTAATTTACGTAATTTAATTGTACTTCACACGCTTTAATTTTTATTTGCCACCATCGCCATATATCGGAATCGAGTGATTTCTTTTTTTCTCCCTTTTTTTTCCATAGACTCACAACTACTTAATAAATCCTACACTAGGGAACAGCACCATGCAGAGCTTGTTAAAAATCTATTAGTACGGGTACTTAATTGGAAATATTTACGCGAAACGTAACAATATTTGGAGATATCAATTTTCCTTCTTAACATCTCGTTTACCCCATAATCAAGTTCATCCGTTAACAGTGAAATTTTTGATTTCCCTTGTATAGGTAACTCATTTTTGTACTTATTTGTTGGGCCAATTGGTTTTTGAATGGCCAGATCACCAGTTAAATGCAAGCTTGCAATTGTGCTGTTTGTCAATGTTTTCTCGGCAGCTGCGGGTTTTATTATATTTAAATTTTGTTTAGTGATTATTTTTTCGCCCATTGGGGAATTATTCAAAATGTTAAATACTGCCAGCAGTATTAAGGGGCTACCTTATTTTATTAGTACTTCGTACTTATTTCATCAACGAAATGTTAGTTATTAGAACACCCTCGTTTTTCATGTCATTATTTCTGTGCAATTCTGATGCTTGCGCACTACATTCCCTAGGCCTAACCTCACAAATCAGTTCCTTTTCCTTCAGTTTGTGTCTGAATAGTTCTAGTCTTTTTTTTTATCAAAACTTTTTTCTTTTGTAGTTGTTTTTATAACCGTCTGTGTGTGAACAGTTCTAGTTTCTTTTAGATCACTGTTTATTTATTTTTTAAGTTTATCAATGCATTTTTTTAACTTGTTGATTTAAATAATTTGGTCTTGAACTCTGTCTTGAATAATTTTCTAAAATAATTAATAATAAATAATAATAATAATATAATATATTATATATAATATAATATATTATATATAATATAATATATTATATATAATATAATATATTATATATAATATAATATATTATATATAATATAATAATAATAAACCACGTATTATTATCAAAAAAAAAAAAAAAAAAAAATAGAAACGAGAACACTAGGTTATATAAATCCATTCTATCAAACAGTTGTGAACAGCTTAAAAGTCTAGAAGAGCAAAATTCAAATCTTTGAACCCTATAGTATGATAGTATTTTTTGAGTCACAGTAGCGATAAATATAATTTTATTTAAATTTTAAAATTACTTTATTTGTCATAGATTTTGTTAACTGAGTTACTTTAAAGATAGACTAAACTGATTTGCTTTTGTCACAGGGTTGGTTGTATTACATTAGCTTAATTAAATTCAGCAACTGACACATAAAAAAACTAAAAATTCCAGTACTTAAAATTTAATTTTAAATTGTTTTGTAGCTTTAAAAATGGTAAGTCGATTTAATTTTTTGCTATATTCGATGTTGCAGAATGTAATTGTTAAATATTAATATAGATACTAATTCCCATAAAAAGAATATTTGCTTTAAAATAATTTACTACTAACTAACCAAGCAAATACTAATAAGTAAAGTAAAATATCTCGTAAGTATGTAAAGTAAGTTTGAAATAATTATAGCTTTGCTTGAATGAAAATAGAAACTAGAACAAATAATCGGTTTATGGTACAATTTCATCGATTTCTCTTTATGCTATTTTTATTTCGATTTACCTCTTACATAAATAAATAAGATATATCAAGTTTTCATTGAAATTGTGCGATTTCATGCTAGTAGTTATTTCAGTTTTTTACATTGTATCCAAAAAATGATAATAATCCTATAACTGTGTCTCTTCAGGAAAGTAACATGCCTTTAGAGGAGCTCTTAGCTTTATATGGTTATCGAGGCGAAAATCAAGAAAACGAAAGCCCTGACGAAGAAGAAGAAGAAGACGACGACGAAGAAGAAGAAGAAGGTCCAGAAATGTCTGAACCAATGGAAGAACAGGAGAGTGTACCTTCACCTCCAGAACAGCCCTCAAAATTGAGAGTTCTCTATGAACCAATTCCCGATAGTGACCAAGACGGCTCGCGATTATTACGTTGTAAGTTACAGAAACACTTTTATATAGTTATTTACTAATTCATTTGTTGCAGCTGTTTCGAGAGTTAGCGAAGAGGAAGAAGAAGACTATGACTACAGCCCCGATGAGGACGAGTGGCGAAAGGTTAATAAGGTTATTTTTTTATCATTCATGTATTAATATCATCATGCATGTTCATTAGCCAATGTTTTACATCAAGAATAAGATTTTTTGATATAGCTTCCTATATGAGGTGTGTTTGGAAAATTTGTTTAGTTGGAGAGGAATAAATTATTTTGAAGTAATTTTTATTTTGCAACTAGCGACCCTCCCTGGTTTTATTCAGTATCGTTTCACAAAAATTTTCAAGAGAAAATGAAAAACAAGGAGGGGAGGTGGACATACGGCACGCAACCCACATCAAAAGAGGGCCCCAAGGAAGCAGAACCTATGCACAGCCTCTTTAATAAAACATTAAACTGAGCACTACAGATGCTATAATCAAGTTTACACTGAACTGCTTTGAAAATTGACTTCATTCAGCATCAATATTTTACGATCTTAGTAAAGCGTTCGACTGTGTATCAAACAGGATCATGCCTTAAAACTTCTCAAGTACAATTTCAGTCATCACAGCTTAAAATTGCTTGAAGCCCAACTTGATGGTCTTAAACAGTTAGTCTGTGTGGGTCAGGATGTGTCCAGTAAATTATCAATTAAAGATGGAGTATCACAGGGATCTATACTGGGCCCTGTGCTGTTCCTAAACTACATTAACTACATAAAGTCTGCCCTTAATGAGATCAGCTGTCTCTTGTATGCAGACGACGCAACTTTATTGGGCTCAAACCCTGATTTACGCGAACTAAGGGAGAATTGTGGGACTATGCAATTGAACGCTGAGATGTGGTTTTCTACTAATAAACTTAAATTAAATAAAACTGTCACAATGATTTCAACCACCAAAGATCTAAGCAACTTAGGTAACGACCGGACGGCGCTCGCGGATTTGTCCGGTTGCAGCCACGAATTATACCACGCCTTTTTCGGAAACGTACGGCTCCCGCCGTCAACCGTAGTTGTATAATTAATTACATATTTATGAATTTAGGGGAAATGTTAATAAAAAACACTAATAATAGAAATAAGACTTTTATTTGCCAAACATAAAATATGAATATATAGAGTCGTAATAAAAAAATAACAAAAACCAACTTGAAAAAAAAAAGAATAACAAAAAAAACGTAAGCCAATTAGAACTAATGGTGGGAGGAGTATGAAAAATGTTGAACCAATAATGTGTAATAGACAGATAAGTATGTTTCCAGTAGTTAACTACATCTCTTGTCGTGCGTAGATATCCGGTTCCCGGCTACACATCGCGAAACATTTTTGCGGATTCGTCCCAGTGCGAAAGGGTTAAGAACTGCTTATTATATGCACTGTTTCGCTCTAAACTTGCCTATGGTATTCTTGCTTGGGGCATTCGGCTAGCAGACAGACTTTTTGACTTACAACGAAGAGCAGCCAGAGTTGTGGGAGGAATAGGTTATCGAGCAGATGTTAAACCAATATTCATTGATTTAAACATATTAACTTTCACATCTATATAGAGTAGAGTAGAGTAGCTTTATTAGTGTCAAATACAAAAATATAAAAAAAGTTTACACACGTCAAATTGTAAAATACAAAGTAAGTATAACAAACTATTGAAACACATTAAAATATTTAAGGAGATATAATATTGACATGAAAATAGTACAAAATATATATATAAATACTACACAGAAATATTTTCTAATGACATTTCTATCTCGTCAAGCGAGTAGAAAGCGTTTGCTGTCAAAAATTTTTTTACTACAGATCTGAATCGATCCGGAGGTAGTTGTTTTATATTTTTTTCTAATTTGTCGTATAATGTAGGTCCATAATAGGTGGTAACTGTGCGTGACTTAGTTAATCTCTTAAAGCAGAGGAATATATCATCTCTTTTTCTGGTGTTGTAGTCATGATTTTCGTTATGTGTAGCAAATTCATCGATATGCTTTTATACATAAGTAAGACACTCTAATGCATATAGGGACGGAAAAGTTAAAATTTCTAGATCGATGAATATTGGTTTAGCATCTGCTCGATAGCCTATTCCTCCCACAACCCTGACTGCTCTTCGTTGTAGGCCAAAAAGTCTATGTCTGCTAGCCGAGTGATCCCAGGCAAGAACACTATATGAAAGTTTAGAGTGAAATAGTGCATAGTAAGCAGTTCTTAAAATATTTGTGGATACTCTATTTGATAACTGTCGTAATGCATATGTGGTCCTTGCTAGAGATTCAGCTAGCAGGTTGCCATGGGCAAGCTTAGGGTTCAAATTAATTCCCAAAACTTTACAAAAGCGGAGTTGTTGTTTAGATTAATTAGATCTTTGGTGGATGAAATCATTGTGATAGTTTTATTTTCATTTAATTTAAGTTTATTGGCAGAAAACCACATCCCAGCGTCTGCGACTGCATATCTCTGCAATCCTCCTTTAGTTTGTCTATGTCAGGGCCTGAGTCCAGTAAAGTTGTGTCATCTGCATACAAAAGGCAGTTGATACCGTTAAGGGCAGTCTTTATATCGTTAATATAGATCAGGAACAGCACAGGGCCCAAAATAGATCCCTGTGGCACTCCATCCCTAATTGACAATTTACTGGACATGTCCTGACCCACACGGACTAGCTGTTTACGACCGTCAAGATAGGATTCAAGTAATTTTAAGCTGTGATCGCTGAACTTATATTTGGACAGTTTCAGTAGCATGATCCGGTGGGATATGCAGTCAAACGCTTTGCTAAGGTCGCAAAATATTGATGCCGAATACAGTCCATTCTCAAAACAATTCAGTGTAATTTCCGTAAACTTGACTATAGTGTCTGTAGTGCTCAGTTTGCTCCTGAATCCATACTGAGAGTTATTTAACAGTTCGTGTTTTTCAAGATAATTTACAATTTGTCGTTTTAAGACTTTCTCAAAGATTTTTGACAGTATAGGTAACAAAGAGATAGGTCTATAGTTAGATGCGTCGTTGATATCGCCTTTTTTGAAATAGGCACTATGGATGCTATCTTCAACGCCTCAGGGAATTTACCACATCTAATGCTTATATTTATGAGCTTAGTTAGAGGTATTGCTATTAAATGCTTGATACTCTTGATTAATGGAACATTTAAGCCATATACATCCTTGCTTTTGCTATTTTTAAGGGAATCAATAATATCCCTTACTTCATTGTAACTAACTTCTCTGAAGTTTTGGCTAGTATCAGGAATATTAACATGTCTAAGGTATTCCATTGGATCAGTGTTGGTTGTTGGAAGCCTACTGACAGTGTCTGCAGAGACATTGATAAAAAAATTATTAAAATCAGTACTATTTAAAGTTGAAGTTGGGGAGTTTATTTTTTTGTTAGGTTTTATCAGATCCCAGACAGCACTTGATGTATTACTTGAATTTTTTATAATATTATCATTTGCAGCAATTTTGACCTTTTTTACGGCATATTTGTATTGTAATCTGAATGTGCTTCTCGTTTTTCTATTCGCAGGTGTGTTATGAAACTTACACACATGATTTAGGAAATAAAGTTTCTCTCTCACTTCTTTCAATTCTGCCGTGAACCAGTTAACATGCAGAGTGTTATCAATACTGCAAGGTATCTGTTTTTCTGGAAAAGCAATATCGTAAGCATCAGTAAGCGTGTTTGTAAACATTTCAAATTTTTGGTCAATGTCCGAATTTTCACTGTCAATAAACTCCCAAGAAGCCTTTTCTATTATACTATAAAATGTTTGAGTTACTTTTTGGGTGATAGGCTTACATGTTTTATATATTTTATCCTTAGTTTTTTTTTTTATACATTTATTTAACGTCGGCCTATTTCCTTTACTGAGGCCTAACACCGACGCCTGTAGACGAGCTACCCCCAACCAGGAATTTTGCCGAACCTCTTCCCTTAAGAAGAGTAGGGATCTTTTACTTGCCTAACATTTAATAGACAAGGGACCGACGGCTTTATATCCCCTCCAAAGGATGGTATATCTCCTATACAACCCTCGCCTAAGGTTGTATTGCTTCCGCGCATACACTGATATACAAGCCGCTGGAAGATGTGTGAGGCGAGGACGCGGTCTTCGTTGGAACGGTCACCCATCCAACTACTAACCACGCCTAACGTTGCATTACATCGCATATCGAAGTACGTACATAGTAAAGACGCACCTACGCTCGCCCCCTATCCTTAGTTATATTTAATATTGGTATTTTTATCAGTTGACCTAAGTGGTCCGCTAAAAGAGGATCGTAGATGTGTGAGAAATAGTGATCATGACAAAAATTTATAAAAATATTATCAAGACAATTTACACCACTGGTGTTTTCGTGTTTGGTTTGTATAAAGTTAAAAGATAGAAGTGATTTGGATAGATTTGCATTATTAAGATCATCCTTATTGAACTTCACAATTTGTTTTTCTTTATTTATTTTGTTTAACATGTTTTCTAGTGTTCTAATAAATACCTTAAAATCTCCCAATGGAGATCTATAGATTGCAATAATTATTATCTTAGGGTTTTTTAGCTCGACTGCGGCCAATTCGTAGTGAGTTTCAATTGAGAGATTTTTTATATAATTTAAAGAAGTAAATTCAATTGGATTTTTAGTTAGAATTATAATACCTCCATGCCTCGATTCAGACCTGCAGTAGAATGTTGACACAGGATAGCCGTCTATGTAAACATTTTTCACTTCATCTTCTGTGCACCAGTGTTCACTTAAGCAGACAACTTCTACTCCTGATAGGTCATTCTGTAGAATTGTCTCTAATTCGTTAGTTTTGTTTTAAGACTTTGCACATTTAAATGGAACACATTTATAGTACTATGAGTAGATGTATTATTACCGATATTATTAAGGTTCCTTTGTTGGATAATCAACTGAGAGGATCCACAGATTGCTGTAGCATCCTTTTCTTGACTAAAAACTTCGAGACCAAAGACCCCCGGGCCATATGTTGCGTTGCCATGCTTTTTTAAAATTGTCTTGATTGATAGTGACTTTCATTGATGAATAGCTATCGGGAAATTTAGAATTGTGTTGTTCACACACAACCTCCAGGAATAGAGTCTGAAGCAATGCTTTCAGATTGTCTGGTTTTGTATTGGGTTTCAGTCGTGTCACATGTAAAGATACCAGCTTAGGCACAGCTTGAATACCACTGATTTCTTCATTGCCACCGACAACAAAGCGACGATGTTTTTTACGCCTAGGTTGTTCCCAATCGTCTTTAATACGATGGTCAGTGTCATCAGTAAGGTTGCAAATTTTTGACTGAGGCTTGCGCCTTTGAAATGGCATCTTTAACTTGAGTTGGTTGGATTGACAAATTATTATGCCTTTCCTTATCAGTGGCGGTTCCTCAGTTTTTAAACTGGGGAGGCAGGGGATAGATTGGCCTGGGTGGTTCCGAGGGGCGGGAGGTATACACATGTGCGCCGCGATGAAAATTTTGCGAATATCAAGGTCAACTTTTAAACTTTACCATTACACAAATATTAGTAATTTTCTCTTCATGTTAGTCAGTATAATTTGTTTTATGATAAGTATCAAAGTATAAAGTAAAAAACAAATTCTATCGTCCAGCAAGAACCAACGTGAAGGTCTGAATTATATCTTGCCAGGAAGGGATTGTGGGGTAGGGGTGCTTTTAATAGGTGAGGGAGTTAATTATTAATATAATAATAGTAATAATAATATGGCACAAATGCTACCACAATCAAAACAATTATATAGTAATATGAAATAAATAATAAACTCTGAAACGATAACATAAATAAAAATATTCTCAAATTAAAAATAGTTAAATAATAACAAACTGAAAAACAACACAAATAAAAATATACTTGGTAGTATACTTACAATCTACAGAAGTAGAATAATTGCTGTGGTGGTTTTTTAAATTTTAAACAAAAAAGAAATTGAACAAAAAAACTACATGTCTAAATGTTCTTGTAAATTAATGAAATCCGTCTATCTTTTTGTTTGGCAAAAATATCTATTACTTCGTCATAAAATGTATTATTCTGTGTTAGTTCCTTAACAAGCCGTTTTTCGATAGAAATGATAGAAATATTTTTTAATCTTTCTTGCTCAATAGTATTTCTAGTAAATGATTTGATTCGTTTGAGGGCGGAAAAACTCCTTTCTACTGAAGCAGACGTAACAGGAATTGTGACAGCTAAAGTAAGTAATCTATAAAATTCTGTTAGACAAGAAATTAAGTCATTATTATAAATAAATGAAATCATTTCGGTAGGGGTTTGACAATTTTGAAACAATTCTTTGTCAGCGTATACAGTTGTTAATTCATTTTTTAGTGGTATTGGATCAAAAAGGTTATATTGTTTTAATAATGATTCAAATTTATCATTTGGAAATTCTTTTGAATATGAGAGAAAATTATCTTTTCTTATTAAATCGAAAAATTCTAATTTATCTAAATCGGAAAATCTTATCTGTAGTTGATTAATTATTGTATCCAAAATTTCATTGAAAATCTGTTTATAATTCAGTCTCAAATCTTGAAGATTTAATGTTGTCTTTCTTTTCTTTGGCGCCGGTTCACCACTTTGGAAATCTTCAGACAGTTGGTTGTAAAGATCATTAAAATGAATTTCATTATTTCTAAAATTTTGCAATGTAATAGTTAATGCATTCAAACGTTTCCTGGCGTATGAAATGTCTGTGCTTTTATTTTGTAAAATTGAAAATACAACATCGGTGTGTTTAAAGATAAATTTAAAAGTATGTAAAAGAAAGAGAAAATGAGGATCTTTAAGATGTCTTTTTAAGCCAACAGCTTCTCTTAAAGTTGGCTGATCTTGTTTGAAATCATCATGTGTCAAAATATAATCAAAAACTTCTATTAACTTATCCCTGTTTTTGAATACTGTACAAACTGCTCTAGATGTAAAATTCCACCTTGTTGCCACATTTGACGGTAAACGGTCAGATCCTATGGTATTAAGTACCTATGTTCTTTTAGTTGATTTTGAAAAATATGATGAAAATCCAGACAAGTTGGCAAAAAAAATTTTACATTCTTTGATGCTATCTGTGCAGGCTTTACTCAATACTAAATTCAACGTATGTGCATAGCAATGTGTAAAAAGTGCCTGAGGAGCCATTGTTTTAATTTTTGCCTGTAAGCCATTTAAGTGACCAGCCATAACTGATGCCCCATCATATGTCTGAGCAACAAGTTTATTTTTTAAGTCATATTTTCCAAATTTTTCTGTTAAAAAATTAAATAAATCATTTGCGGTTCGACCTGAACTAACATTGTAAAAACCTGCAAATCGTTCAATCACTTGCCCTTTAATAACATATCTGAAAACAACCGATAACTGTGAACAGCAGCTGATGTCTGTGGTTTCATCAGCTTGCCAAGAAAAGAAAGGTACTTCATTTAATTCGCTTTCAATTTTTTGTACTACAACACAACTAATTGATTCAATTAAATCGTTTTGAATAGCTTTAGAAGTTCCCGAAAAAACAGTAGCTTCGTTTAAAAATTGTTCCATTTTGCCATCGTATCTGCTCAGAAAAGAAATAAGCTCTTGAAAATTTCCTCTATTATCTGAATGCACATTCTCATCATGTCCCCTAAAAGCCAATTCTTGACAACATAAAAAAATTACCGTATCAATTAGTCTATTTAAGATATCTCTATTTTCTTTAACCTTTACATTATGATTTACAATTGACTGTTTGTGCCCTTGATCAATAGAATTTAAAATATTCTGTTTGCCAAATAACTTGAATTTTATTGAAGCAGTTAAATGTCCTTTTGACCTAGCATGCCTTTCAATTGATCTGGGTAAGTTTTTTAAATCATTATATCCTAATTTTGACCAAACAGTGTTCTCTGGGTCATTAGAAAAAAGTAAACAATACCAGCAATATAATTTATTTTGTACTGGACATCCAGTTAACCACTCACATTTATCATACCATTGTACACAAAAAGAACGATTATGTTTTGAAGTTACTATGAGATTTTGCATGGTAGGTTGGGGCCTTTTTAAAGTTTTTATTATAAATATCTTGTCATCATATGTTAATTGACTAAAATGAACATTCTTCAAAAGGAAATTTACAATATCATCTACAGATTTAAACACTTCACCGATACTGACATTACCATTGTTATTGCTTGTACTTACGTTTAATTCCATTTTTGACGTTTTATCAATATTTAAACAAAAATTTTAAATGAATTTATTGCACTTAATAAAATAGAACCACCACAGACACTTTTACGTCTTTTACTTTCAATTAACCTAAACGGTAAACGGTACGACTGTCTGGACTCAGGAAGCGGGAAAATAAAAGTCAGATGTTTATTAATCTTTGTTCCTATTGGTCCGGAGCTTGGCCTCCGGCACGTGGTTTTGAGAGCAGATTTTAATGGGTAGCTTCAAACGTTTCAAATTGAACCATTCTAAACGCGAAAGCTATGTTAGAAGCGTTTGGAGGCCTGCCTCACCAGTCACCATGGATAGAATGTTACAGTTGTGCAGCGTTGCCGGTTATAATAATACTAGTTTAAATTCGCAGATTTAGGGAATATTTCTGTTAATTTAAATTTGTCGTTTCATAAAGTATATTTATATTTATAATAATGTAAATATATGTAAAGTAACTGTAAAGGCAAATCAGAAGTAGGGAGGCCCGGCCTCCTCTGCCTCCTCAGAGAAACCGCCACTGTTCCTTATCCTCCATATTACTTGTTTGCTTATTCATAGCTGCTGTAGTTTTCTCCCCACCTTGATGTTTATTTATGGTTTTTTGAACTGCAGGTGTTTGTTTACTGGTAACCATACTATAACTTTCTTTGCTAGGATTTTTTTCTTGAATAGTTTCATTTGTCTTTTTTGTTATTGATTCGAAATCTTTCTTTGTCACTTTTTTCTTCTAATAGTTTTTTATTTTCCTCCAATAGTTTATTATTATTTTGTAACAGTTGAAATTTATTATCAGATGCTTCAAGAAGCCTTTTCAGCATTAAATTTTCCAATTTAATTTCTGCATTTCACTACTTGTTTCTTTTATATTATCCTCTTGAATTTGAACATCATCCTTAAGGTTAAGTTGACAACACTTAATTAATGAGTCACTAATAATTTCATAGTTCTTACTTCTTTGTACACAGTATTTATGAAAGACCCCTGCACAATTTATACACACTAGTACAGTACACTTTTTCTTACAACATGAGAAAGCACCCTTTTGACCATCAGAATCACTAAACTGATCCTCATCGTCGGCCATCTTTAAAAGAATATACACATTACAGTGTCTTACCTATGTGAAAAAGCATATCAATGAATTTGCTATGCATAATGAAAATCATAATTATAACAATAGAAAAAGGGATGATCTGTTTTAAAAGTCTAAATCGCGCACGGGTATCGCTTATCACGAACCCAAATTAAATAGCAAATTAGAAAACAACATAAAACAACTGCCTCTGGATCGATTCAGGTCTGCGGTGAAAAAATTCTTGACAGCAAATGTCTTCTACTCACTTGGCGAGATAGAAATATCCTTAGGAAATATTTCTTTCTATATATATATATATATATTACAGGGTGTCCTATAATAACGTGCAAAAAAGTTAACTGCAGATTTCCTGTTGAAAATTAAGATAAGTTCTTCGTATAAAATAATCCTTTCCTATCCAGCTACACCCTCTTAAAGAGGTGTGCCAAAAAACTGTTTTTAATTTCTATCTCAAAATAACGTAATCGGAAAAAGACGAAATTTGGCGCATCTCAGTTACTCTTCAAAAGGCATCTAACGAAATTATTTCATCCACCTAGCGTGTACACAAAGGGGTGACTTAACAAAAGCGTTCGACAGCGTACATCATCAAACGCTACTTGAGAAACTAGTAGTATTAGGATTTCGAGACCAATACAACTTCTCAAATCATACTTGAGTGACAGACAACAATATATAGTCATGGAAGATGAACATACAGGTTAAACGACTAACATCGAAAGGATATACAATAGAAAGAGGCGTACCTCAAGGTTCCATTTTGGGATCGATCTTATGCCTTCTCTATGTTAACGAGCTGCCAAATTTATTAAACCACATAACAGCATCATTTGCACATGACACATCAGTTATAATACGGTCATCTCAAGTTACAGTTGATAAAATAATGCCGGCGTTAGACACTCTCAATGAATGGTACCAACAAAATAATTTGAAGCTGAATATTAGCAAGACTAACATAATGGAATTTCATAAAAATCAAAATGTAACAATAAACTTCAAAACTGAAACACTCCACTCAAGCCATGACACAATGTTTCTGGGAGTAAACATTGATTCCAAATTAAATTGGAAGGCAAAGGCACATGTCAGTTATATTTCATCTAAGTTAAGTGGTTTCAACTGCGCCTTAAAAATTTTAACAATTAATACAGCAGCAAGCTTAAGTGCCTACTATGCCTATGTCCACTCTCGTCTAAAATATGGCATCATTTTTTTGGGGTAATTCAGTAGAAGCCGAATGAGTATTTAAAATCCAGAAAGCCTGCATTAGAAGTATGTTCAAACTAAGATACAACGAGACATGTAAAAACATATTCAAAGATCAAAATATACTAACTCTACATCTACATTTATGAATGTGCATCATGTTTGGTCAAGACTAATTATGAACTATTTAGTAATAAAGAATTAATACACACATGTGTCACGAGAGGTACAGTGAACCCATATTTAAATCCAGTGCAAACAACCAGAACTAAAGTTCAAAAAGTGCACCACAACAATTATTACGTGTATATAATGCATTACCTAATCATGTAAAGCAGATGCCGCTTAAAAAGTACAAGAAGCACTTAAAAGATTTTTTGTATGATAATGTATTTTATAAAATTGAGGACTTTTTTAGGCCTGATTTTAATTAATAAAACTATTTTAATGTATTTAATTGTGCAGTGTTTAATGTATGATTCTATTTTAATTTTTCATATACATGTTATATTTTAGCTATTTGACGTATTCTATACTTTTGTGTGCTTATTGAATAAATATATATTCTATTCTTTCTATAAGCACCAAATGATCATATCAGTATGTAATATTGTCAAATTATAATTTCACACCAGCCTACTTTTATTATTTTACATTGATATAATTGTGCTCATCGCTTTTGATTGATCACTTAGGCAGATGTAATTTAATTTTTTCTCAAAAATGGTCGATTTTACGAAATTTGCGAAAGATTTTTAAAAAATTCTAAATGAATCATAATGTTTCGTCATTTTTTTTTAATTGAAAAAAAATAGCAGGCGGAAAGATATTTACAAAATTTTAAGAAAGGTAGTTAATTTCACCCCTTTGTGTACACGCTAGGTGGATGAAATAATTTCTTTAGATGCCTTTTGAAGAGTAACTGAGATGTGCCAAATTTCGTCTTGTTCCGATTACGTTATTTCGAGATAGAAATTAAAAACCGTTTTTTGGCACAACCCTCTAAGGGGGTGTAGCTGGACAGGAAAGGATTATTTTGGAAAAATGTATACGAAGAACACTTTTTAGTTTTCGACAAGGAATCTAACGTTACATTTTTTGCACGTTATTACGGGACACCCTGTATGCGTTTTTTTTGTGCTATGTTTGCCAATATTATGTAGTCTCCTTAACACATTCAGCGCCAAAGCAGACACCGGTGCCTGTTCACATTTTTGCCTGAGGCCAGTCCAGGCACTGGTATCTGTTTTACAATCTGTCGAAATGTGCCAAGCGGACTCGCGTTTCCTTTAACTGGTGATATGTTGTGTCTGTCTGGCCTATCAGAATACCCCTCTATACTTAGGCAAACTAATTAGGAGATATGTAGCTTTTTATACAGTGTGTCTGCTTTTGTGGCCACTGTGGCCAACTAGTAAGACACATTTTTAAAATTTTTAATACAGGGCCATAACAGACATCATAATAATTGAATTCAGCAGGAAGACATTTTTTTTCGGCTTGCGTCAAAATTTTGATAGGCAACTCGTGATTCGAGCATTGATATTATAATATGGAGAAAGACTCATGTTATTTTATGGCGGATTCCGACGTGTTTTGAACACGGGGGCCTGGAGCCCTAAGGGAGCCCATTCTGGGGGGCGAGGCCCGGTCTCATGTATTGCATTACCTACTCAGGGATCGACGTCTCTGCTTGCCATATTCTGTCTGCTAAAAATGTCTGTCTTGGCCCGTAATTAAATTATGTTGTTTGCATTGTGTCTGTTTTGGGCTGGTCTACTCAAGTTTTATTGCAGGGCCACGACAGACACTCGTGTCTGTTTTTAGAATATCATGGTGGTCCGACAATGTAGGTATTGAAAAAATCCTTGGTGCTGAATGTGGTAAATATTTCCAATGTGTACCATAGTTCTATATACTTATTTGTATTTTATATTTGACTTGTATAAACTTTTTTTTTGTATTTTAACACTAATAAATCTACTCCACTCTACTCATTACATAAGTCACACTAGAAAATTCAGAAAGGGTCATGACATACTACTGCATCATCCAGCCACGACACAAATTGTATCAAAATGGATTAAAAAGGGACTTACTCTAGGGGCATAGGTACAAATATATTAATATTACGTGTTTTTTTTTCTCATTTTTCTGTAGGTTTCTCTTGTGTTACTACCCAATATTGATATTCATAACATCTATGATACGATCTCAAAAATTTGGCCATCGAAGTATGCATCAGATAGGTATGATAGAGACATAAACAATTCATTTTATGAAAATTACACCAAGAAAGAGCGAAAAAACATAAACTACAGTGTGATCTCTTCAGAAGGAGCCATTTAACCTCTAATGTTGTTTGAAGACATAATCGCCTGGCACCGACGTTAAGTACGCTGATGTGTGTATTAAATACAGAAATGCTTTAGAGCATGTACTTTCTTTATAAAATAAAATAACTGAAGTACATGTGGTGGAATTCAAAGTAATTATTATCATATTTTATATCCTAATTTTAACCAGATGCAAAATTAAGCAAAGCTTGTCTCTTTTCAGACCATAATGGTAGGTAGCGACTACCAAGCACAGATTCCCGAAGGCTTGTGTCATTACGATGATGCCCTTCCATATGAAAATGAGGATAAACTGCTTTGGGACCCCTCAGAGATATATGGTGACGCAGTTGAAGATTTTTTGAAGAAAGCTTCAGCAATTGCTAAGCCGCCCATTCCTATGGGGACTCAGCTTCGTGATGATGAACAAGCTTTGTATTTACTGCAACAGTGTGGCCATAACGTTGAGGAAGCGTTAAGACGATTAAGAATGACAGTTCCCACAAATTCGACAGAATCTATGAATGAGTCGCTTTGGTCTGAGGAAGAGTGTCGAAACTTTGAATCTGGAGTCCGTTGCTTTGGGAAAAATTTCCATCTTATTCAGCAGAATAAGGTAAGAAGTTTACTTTAACTCTGATATACAAGACGGGGTGCAAATATATCTCACACCTTATTTTTTACGAAATTTAATTTATTGGCACTTATTTTTATAAATAACTTTTTAATGTTCATATTGTAAGGTAATTTTAAATTAAATAAAGTATAAAATAGGCTAGTGGTACATTTGTACCTCAGTTCGATGTTGTACCAGAACGAACGTCTAATGAAATGAAAGTAATGAAAGTACAGGCTAGTTTGTAGCCTGCAACAAGCGGGCTTTGCCACTTGTCTTGTGTGGTTAACAACTTGTCGACATATGTCTCGTGATACATGTATTATTCTAGTTGGTTTCCCTTTGTCTTATGCCAAGTTTTAATCAGTTTAATATTGTACCATCTGCTGTAAAAAATTCAACAAAATATAAATAATAGATATTTTGTGTTCAGTTTAATCAAACTCATTGCACAATGAATGCATATATTGTAGTGCAGGCAAAGAGTAGAGATAATAAGAGAGGACAGTTAGAAAGAGTAAATAAAATTAGAGGGAAACAGGAAACGTACTCCAATTTAGTCCGGGAGGAGAACAAAATAAACGCACAGCAGATATCTGCTGTGATAAACGTTCAGTCTAGTTTTGCATATGTATGGTGTATCGCGCTATACTTCTACTTGTCCTGTATTCTGTGTGTGTGTATTGTATTTATAAGAACTGCACAAGTAGCTACTTTGGGAAGAGATAAATCCAATAACAATGCATATATATTCGTTGACTCCTTAATTATACGATAGTTAGTTTTAAGAAAAAAACACTTTTTTACCCAAGTACACGGACTATAATGTAGACGAGCTTTGATCTCACTTCTACTTTGTCTCTACTCCAAACAGCGTTGCCAACACTAATGTAGTTTCCCATCTTGAGAATTTAACCGTCGTTTGTGGGTCTTGCCTAGCGATTACCGCTTCGCCAAAAGCACGTATCGTTTGCTAAATATAGTTACGAACGAAATTATACGCAATTAATGAAAAATAATTTTTGAAACGCTAGTATTAAATATTTGAGAAAAAGTAAATACATATGTTCTTTATTAATATGTACACTTGGCAACGGTATTTGGAGTACGGCACGATTCGAGGTCGACGAAAATATATTAGCAACATAAAAGGAAATATGCCGGCTGTCTTCTCTTATTATCTCTACTCTTTGGTGCAGGAATACCTGCTTTTCTACTTTCTGGGGCAGGAGTCGGCTTCTATTATGTGTGTATACGTTTCCAGACTCAGAAAACGCTCTCACTAAATACATAAGCTTCTAGTGTGGAAAGGCATCTTTTCGCAAGAGGAAATAACATATGAAAATTGATGGAATGAGTACTCTACCAGGAAATGATATCAGATGTTTTGTCAGTTATTGATAAATTTAGGTACCTCTCAATCAAATTTGTTAATGACTTTTCTGGCATTTTCATTGTCTTGTTTTGTCGAGTTACCAGCATTACTTTCTGACATTGGTCCTGGTTTTAGCATTTCAAACAGTTCTTCTTTAGTCTTATTGTTTTTCTTTTTGTCATCAAAGAAATGCTGCTTATAGCGAGGATCTAATAATGTAGCGATTTGAAAATAATTATTTTGTTCTATGTAGGTAAATCTGTTGTTTAATTCAGTTAAGATGGTCTTTTAGTGTCCCTAACCTCACAGCTTCAGCATCAGTAATAAAAAATTTCAGGAGTTTTATCATAGAAATAACATCTGATATAATACTGAGAGCTGCATTTCATGTTATATCTTCAAAATTTTCCAATAGCTTGATGCATACACTTTATAGATTCCACTGGTTGGCATTTTAAGGTTTGGAATGTCATTTTCTGATAAGTATAAAGTAACATTTCCTTTTTGTTCTTCTAGTCTCTTTAACAGATAAGTCAAATTCCACCTCGTCTGTACGTCTTGGATTAACTTATATTCGTCCACTTTCAGCTCTTTCTAAATTGCTCTCAATTTCTCAAAGGCCAGCGAGAATCATTAAAATGTGACACTATGCAATGACAACAAACAAAAGTAATAAATTAAAAAGCACAGAAGAAACTCAGTCAAATCAGACCTGCCGAATTGTATCCGATGGGTTCGGGCCGGATTACTGCATCCGGTTATCCAGCAAAAGTTGGACCTCGTGCATCCTTAATAGAGTTTCCCAATTACAGTGGTACAATTTTTATGATTTTTAAACTTAAGATAATGTAGCAAAATTAATAAATATAAAACTATCCGCAGCTCCTCCCTTCTCCCTTACATTCCTCAATCAGAGCGCTTCAGTTGTCTACAGGGTGTAACAATAGTGCGTCAAAGCCCAATATCGGCCTTATTAGAAGATTTTGGAAAATAATTTTTTATGGAAGTGACATAGTGTCAAGAGGCGCACATTTAAAAAGTATTTTGAAATATACAGGGTGACTTGATACAGCGCAGCATCTTCAAGGTCTTTTTTTTTTAATGGAACACCCTATATAATTTTACATTTATGAATTAAGCATAAAATTATCTTTCCAATGACCTCCAGATTTTTTGTTTTTAACGTGGCGTTGCAGAGTTATTCGAAAAAACATGAAAATTTTGGTCGGAACAAGGTTAACAAATTAATTCTCTGTATGTGTATTACTATTAATTATTAAGAAGATTTATTTTGCAATTATGTAGACAAGGGATGTACTACAATGACACAACCACCAAATATTGATTATAATTATACAGGGTGTATTTTATACTAGCGCTAATTCCGGACATTTCAAAGTGAATTTTCTCGATTTTTCGAAATGGGACACTCTGTATATTATCATACTTTTGAATTGGCACGTTAATTCTCTACGATTTTTGTGAATAATATCCTATACCTAAAATCGATATTTCCAGAGATATTTTTACTTTTTCATTAAAAACCGTTAAATTATAATGCTTTTCATTTCGAACTGATCTAGTAGCCATGATTTTGATAAAATGAGAATAATTGAAAGTTATCTTATTGACATTTAATTATTAACTATTGTGACAAAGTATTTACACTTATTTTAATTTATAAATTAGTTTAAAATTCGCACTTTCCAATAATGAATTTTTCCAGAGAAGAAATGGTCGATATGGTTTATTTTCTGGGTGCGAGTGATAAAACTTGTTTGCCATCAACTTGAATTTATAAGGAGCGATATCCGGAAAGAAGCCAGCTTTCTAAAAAATCATTTGAGAGGTTGATGGAACGATTTGACAATACGGGGAAAGGAGAAGAAGAAGATATGAGAAAAAGGAATGAACAAAAATTATAGTAAATGAAGAAAATGAAACAGTCATACTTTTGAGCATGATTGAAGATCCTCATCGCAGTATAGGAGAATTGGCAAGAGAAAATGATATAAGCTGATCTTCAATCCATCAAATCCTACAAAAACACAAATTTCATCCCTACCACGTTCAACTAATGCGGGAACTGATTGATAGGGATTATGAAAACCGCATACAATTTTGTCAAACAAAAACAAAAAATAGAACAACAAAGAAAATTTTTTTTTACTTTGTTTTTTTTGCCGATGAAGCAACCTTTCATACAAATAGACATGTTAATCGTCATAATTTTCATTATTATGACACAACCAATCCTTACACGTCACGAAGAGGGTCGTTGAATATTTGGGATCATGTGATAGGACCACATTTTTTTGATGGACGTGTGAATGGTTAAATTTATTTGGAATTTTTGCAAGACAGCTTGGAAGAATTACTGGAGGACATCCTCAGGGTTATTAGGGAAAGAATGTGGTACCTCCATGATGGAGCACCTGTGCACCACACTGCAGGTCTTCACAAACATTTAAACGACGCTTTTCCAAATGATTGGGTATGAAGAGGAGGACCACATAGTTGGCCTGCCACAAGCCCTAATTTGACCAAAATAGATTCTTTTTGTGGGGCTATGTTAAGGAGCATGTGTACAAAGCTCCTATAATTACAAAAGAAAATATGAAAGAAAGAATAAGGAAAGCTTTCCAAGAAATTGCTGTAGATATTCGAAAATCATCTACAGAAATGCATAGGCATACTGGGAAGTCACTTTGAACAGTTCCTATAAACACTAGGTATTATTTATTTCATTAAATTAGGTTCAAAATAACTTTGATTTTTTAAAATAGTGCCAATTTTTGTAATTTCTAATACCGTATTTTCTGTTCCTATTATTTATGGCAACTTGTTTGTAATATTAGACGATTATTTATAAATTATTAAGATCATGTGATTTGATTAAACTGTAAAAAAGTACTAGTGAGGCAACCAAGACGCACCCCAGAAAAAAATTTAATACTACTTCCAATTATTCTCACTTTATGTCAAAATCATGGCTACTAGATCAGTTTGAAATGAAAGGTATTATAATTAACGGTTGAATAATGGAAAAGTAAAAATATCTCTGGAAATATCGATTTTAGGTATAGGATATTATTCACAAAAATCGCAAAGAATTAACGTGCCAATTCAAAAATAGAATAATATACAGTGTTCCATTTAAAAAAATTGAGCAAATTCACTTTGAAATGTCCTGAATTAGTGCGAGTATAATAATAATAATCAATATTTGATGATTGTGTCTTGTAGTACATCCCTTTTCTACATAATTGCAAAATAAATCTAATTAATTAATAGTAATACACACACAGCAAATTAATTTGTTAAACCCACTGAACTCTATTACCGTAAATGGAATGCCAATGCCCACAAAAATTTCTACGTACAATTGAATATCGCGCAAGTATGGCGGCCACATAGTAGCGCGCAATCGCACTATGAAATACGTCAGGGCCAGCCTTATTTTTATTGCGTGTTTCATATTTTTAACTTTTTTTAGAAGTCGCATAAATAAATATAACAATTTATTTGCCTTGATAGTTATGAAAAAAGTCAAAAAAAAGATAAAAGTTATTGTTATTCCCAAAACAATCATTTTATTTTCAATTTCTTGTAGCAAATGTCGAATATGTATGATCATAAGTTCAATATATAGTTCACAAAAAACATATGTTTTCTATCTCTGGGGTCGAAATATGATTTTAAAATTAATAAAAGCTAAAATTGAGGCCTGAAAAAGACCTATACTTTTTTTCTACGATCAATCAGTAAATATATGAGTAGGTACTAGTGAATTTTTATTGACAACTAAAATCATGCATTTTATATTCACGTTTGAATTGACAAATGAAATGAAGAAAAGGTAATAATTAACTATTTTCAAATACTAGGTGTGGTATTATTATTTGAATTTCAAGATAACTTAGCTTTTTTGTTTAAGATCAAATGCCTTGATATATAAGTGATAGATTGTTTTACTCGTTTGTTTATTAAAATATGGCATACTCATGAGACAATGAATTGTTAAAGAATATGTAAAGGTGTTTACGTAAAACTTCCTTCTCTATTTGCAAGAGAAAATTGAAGTATAATGTCCATTTATATTTTGACTAAAGGTATGTGGTTTCATCCCCGGTAGTAGTGTACATATACCAAATGTTTACTTGCTACATTAAATAATTTTTCTGACAAAGTAACTGAATAACTAAAATTCATAATATACTTCGTTTGAAACGTGGAAAATCTGATAAAATCTTGTACTGTACTTTTGACAAATAATGTAAACATGAACCAAGGGAAGCAACAGTTTTCTTACTTTTTATTAAGTATTTTGCACTCTATTGCTTTATTTTCCTTGATTTTTTTAACATCGGTGTATTTCCACTACCAATACCAGGAGACAAGCTACCCTCAAACTGGAAATTTTTCCAAACCTCTATCAAAGAGTAGGGATTTTTTTTACTTGCCTAGTATTTAATGGACAGGGGATTAACTGTTTTACATACCCTCCTAAAGATGATATATCCACTACACAATCCCCCTCTAGAATTAAATAGCATTTGTTAATACACTGAAATACAAGCCACTAAAAGGTGAGTCAAGATTGCTGCGTTTCTCTGAAAGTTACCCATTCAAGCACTAACTGCGGCTCCTCTTGCTTTATATATAGTATCGCAGTACAATGCCATAAAGACAGAGCTGCGCTCGTCCTTAACTGTTTTGCTATAATAGATTTCAGTGGTATCCTGCCATGGTGTGCAAAAATATTTAAAAATTTTAATGAATGAAACCTCTGCTTAAAAGTAGCAGAACTTGGTTTTTGAATATTACAAAATGTCTCGCTAGTAAAATGTATAAATTAAAACAAAATTTTTAAATAAATTATTACATAATTAAAAATATAAATTAACACAGTTATAAAATTTGCAGGAAATTTTCTTTTTATTCACAAAACGCTTTGTTATATGTCAAACATTGTCATTTTGTTTGTATTTCCATAAACATTTGGCACATATTTGCATTATTTTTAACCGACTGCGCTAAGCAAAGGAGGGTAATGTGTTCCTTATTTATTTCGCATAATACACAAATAATTGAGATGCCTTGCTGCCGCACTCTATTAAACTTACTAGCAATATATTTGAGTGTTCCTATTGTCAACTTTACCACGTTTGTTGACTGGACTCACATTTCACAGTTTGAACTTGCTTGTTTCATAAAATTGTAATATTAATTCATAAAAAGTATGATAACGTTATGTGCTTTCAAAAAGATCTTGGAATCAGTATTATTATCCCGAATATGTTGGGTACGTATTTATATTAATACTATTTAGATAACAATTCACAAATAATAAACTTAAAAATCGCAGCAATGAAAAAATGTGAGGTTAGAATATTTTGCATCCTGATATCTCGGGAAGTATATATAGCCTATTTTTAATAAAAATTCGTGTTTAAGTAGGCAAAAGTATTCATTTTAAAAGAAAAAAAAATCCAAAATCACTGTCTTGCCAATATTTAGATGGTAGCTTATTTTAATACAACAGACAAAAGTTAGTAGGTATACTTACTTAAAATATAACAAACCCGGGATTTCGTCCCGGTTCTTACAAAACAGTACCATACAAGTGCGCACCATATTGTCTTAATTAAGATACACACTGTTTATAAGTCACAAAATTGTATACAAAATAACCAATATATCTCACAACTTTTCGCAAAGGAAAGGAGAAAATCACGAAGACCGACTCTGTAATTCGCATTCAATTTAAGACCTACTCTTTAGAAACAAATAAAACACAAACTTGCGTCGCGCATAACTTCCATACACAGCTATTTGAGTCAAGCTCCGACATACTTTTAACCTTAGATTTCCTACTGCGTCGGCGCTTGTCTATGCATTTTGAATCGCATGATTATCACATTTTGTTTACGCGCATATGCCTATAATGGCGTTCCATTTACTGTAATAGAGTTCAGTGGTTAAACCTTGTTCCGATCAAAATTTTCATATTTTTTCGAATAACTCGGCAACGCCACGTCAAAAACCAAAAATATGGAGGTCGTTGGAAAGGTAATTTTATGCTGGATTCATAAAAGTAAAAATATATAGGGTGTTCCATTTAAAAAAAATTACCTCGAAATGCTCCGCTGTAGTGAGTCACCCTGTATATTTCAAAATATTTTTAAATGTGCGCCTTTTAGCACTATACCACTTACTTAAAAAAATAATTTTCCAAAGTCTTCTAATAAGGCCGATATTGGACGTAGACTCATTATTGTGCCCTGTATATTCTGCTTAGACTAAATAAACACCACAGAAATTAGACAACCCCCAATTCCAGAAGCCAGGGCTTGTGCGCAAGGGGGTTATACATTGAAAAAATGCGGACATACAACATACAACAAAATAGTTAATAACATATTAATGCCCATAGAGAATATAATATAGATATGTGCCTAAAATGTTAGAGGTTTTATCAGTTCCAAATAAATTTTTTCATGGTTTTTGTCAAATAAAAATGCAACATAAAAGGAGGAATATTTTATATATTCGGTATAGTGTGTTGTCAAAAATGGCCAATAAAAATTAGATAATAGCATAGTCGAGCTCAGGTTCACGGTGCACTCAAAAAAAGTAATAAAAGACATTAAAATACCATTAAACTAGTCACAAAAGCAATTGCGCCCAGGCACTCACTTGAAATATTTATATCAGCAAGTCAGTCGTTGTGTCTGTAAATGTGTAGTCCCCTCCCACACAAGGCTCTTCTAGAGCCTTCCGGGATAAAGGGGGTCGTAATTACCTGTGGTGTTATTTATTATTGATTAGTTATTACAAAAGGTTTCTATTGGGACCCTTCACTCATGCTTGTGGGGCTGTATTATGTCTATGAAATGAAGATTTGCAATATACCTGTATGTACACACAGTATGCGTTATTCCAGGTTAGAACAAGATCTGTAGGGGAGTTGGTTCAGTTTTATTATTTATGGAAGAAATCTGAAAGACATGATATTTTTGCCAATAAAGCAAGATTGGAGAAGAAGAAGTATGCTCTGCATCCTGGCCTTACTGACTTCATGGACAGGTTTCTAGAAGATCAGGATAGCAGGGATCGTAGCTCATCCCCCAATGTTCAGTGCAGTGGGAATGGAAAACCACCTCCGGATACCTGATCTCTGTTATATAGCTACTGGTTATATAAAAATAAGCAGGCTGACTAATAGAAAACATGTATATACATACAATGACGGTATGATGCAATGAATTTATTAATCCAAATCAAATTTATGTTAAGTGTAATTTCTGAAGAAAATGCTATTTATTACTGACTGTATGTATGTTTTAATAACAGTATTGCTCCAAGGAGTTGGTCGTGCACGATTATCTTTGGACGATATTTTGAGTACGAAAGAAGTTAAATTTAAGAAAGGTAAACAGATATGTCAACCCTCAAAAGCCTAGTTATGCTTAATTTAGCAGGGCTATTGTGTACCCAAAAAAACTTTTGTCATTTTAAAGCCCTTCCAAGGTGCGCTAGTTGTTTAATGTAAGGTTTATCTACTCAAAACTGAAAATATTCGTCTGCATGTATGTTTGAGATAATGCATCTCACTAGTGATGTGTAAACATCTAATTATACAAATATCTTACTAGGTATCTGTTGTATTTAAATGTCAAATTGTCTTACATTCTGAATATAATGATGTATATGTTTGTGGATTTTTTGACAGAGTGGTAATTTCATGGACTTAATGTGAAAAAAGTGATTTCTGCAAAGAAAAGAGGAATGGAATGAAAGGGTCAAAGTAACTGTGGTTAAGATTTAAGTATATCATGATGGTATACTCCTTAAAAATGTTTAAATAAATGTTAATACTAAAACTATTATAATATGTATTTAGTAGGTGTTCTTTTGGCATAACTTAATGACAGTATTGGCCAATATAAGTAATTAGATAACTTGGCATTTCTGCCAACTAACTGTCTTGGGGCTGTTCCCAGGAATATTCTTGGATTATCTACAGATGCAAGCTATCTGTTGTGAAGATATCTGGTTTTATGTGAAATCTTAATACGTTTTTTTAAGAGTGATTTTTCTATTGTTAATAACTTATTGGTAACGCAGCAAGACTGAATACTGTTAATACACATTTTTTTGTGATTATAATTACACCCAAAAATGGCATTTTGAAGAATGATTCCATTTTTAAGAAACAATACTTAATTCTAATTTATTAAGGGTGGTGCTATATAGATTTTAACTGTGAATTGTAAAATTTATTCATTATGAAATGATACAAAATTATTGAAATTTATAGAGCACATTTTATATCTTACTTTTAATAAATGTAAATGTACTTATAGGTGTTTGTTAAAATATTTTTGTTTATTCCTTCATCTTAAGTCATTAAAACTGCATCCGGACTGGACCACACACACATACATGAATAAATAAGCCGTGTGTATGTTCAAAATAAATGTTGTATGCATGCTTGTGTTGCTCCGGATTTGGTATTGAAGGAGTCAACATGTTTGGAAAAGATCTGAAAATTGAGATGCTCCATTTATTTTAATTTACTACATTAACAAGAACATGCAAATAAAGTTGCAAAAAAAAGAATCGTTATTGGATGATGCAACATTTTCGACGAAATGCACTGGACAAATTTTATCTAAATTCAACATTTTTGGTTGCTCACACTACATGTTCCCTAGTTTGTAGCAGTGGCAAAGGAGCAATTGATGCCTGGGTCCCCGTCTGAAGGGGCCCCTGGCCCTCAAAATTTTTTTCTTAAAAAATTTGCTACTGTTTTTGCTTTTCCTCTCTGTCAATATCTCTCATGTATCCTCCTCCGGCTTAGGTTATTCTACAAGGGGGGAGGGGGGTGGGGGTAGTCTAATACGTAGAAATGGACTCCTCAAAGCATTTACTGCCTGGGTGCGACATCTGTTGATGGCCTCATATGGTATAAAGTTTTTAAGCCCTGTGTGTCCATGGCCAGCTTTTACATCATTTTTAGTCATGTTCGACTATGGTAAAGTGAAGTCTAAAACTATCGAAAAACGTGGGAATTTGTAAACTGCAGTAATCACTCAAAGAACAGTACCTTTCCTATATGCTAACTATCTAAACAAATTCACCTCTCATATGCTAAATGTGTGCTGCCTATTGAAGTTCGCCTATCAACTAGTCGCTCATGCTCATCCATCGCACACAGCTCAGCCTCCACTTGGTCGCACATGCACATCTGCCACACATGTTAATACAACAAAGTTTAATCTTTTCATTACGTTTCTGATAATGTCTTTTGGGGGCCATCTATAAATTTTGACGATTTTGGATCCTCTCCCCTTCACTTTCCATCATGCCGAGCTAGATCCACTCCCTTAGAAAAATGACAACACTCCTATCAACCCTCTTCTCTTTTCTACCTATAGCGTATTTGCATTTCAGATTAATACGGTGTAAACAAATGCTGATGGCTAATCAACCAATAGCAATGCAACATTCAGCAAGCGCCTTGGCATGCTTGAGATTTGTTTACTATTGGATATAACATTAGTAATTCATGGATATTATGAATATTTATTGTCACACAGATTTTAACACATTATTAACTTCCTACTATAAATATACTATGGATTTGTAAAATGAATCCCTAGTTTTTTTTTTGTTTTCATTGCAGACTTCATTCTTCGCTTTGAATATAGAGATAAGGAAGGAATACCGTCATATAAGCCACTTAATTCTCAGGTGACGGAAGTAGCCATTTTGATCAAAATTATTACTATTACTCATACTTGCTTCATTTGTTAGAATTCTGTTGTTGCTTGTTGATGCTGGTTATATTTCTGACAAAAATAGGTATTTAAATTACACAGTTCTAAACATCTGCAACCTGCAAACCACATTACACTTGAAGTGACGCCATTTACACAATCGTTTACTAAAATCTTTTGCTAGCCAGTATTATTTCTCGAAGATAGTTCTTTAGAATTACGGAGTTATTCTTCATTCAGTGTTTGACTGTGTGGTACAACTTACGTCCAGTGTACGACTGCGATACAACTTACATTCAGGACATTATAATAAGTTCAAAATTTCATTTTAAAAACCTTACTGTCTCCAATCGAACTAATTTTATAATGAATATTGCCTCTGACGCAGGCCACCGCCATCACAGAATCAACATGATATATCCAGGGGCATTCACCACATGGTTAGGATTTGGAAATGACATATGCTTTTCTGTGGCATTGGTGCCGTGGTACGGACATGGGATACAACTTACATCCAGGACATTATTATAAGTTTAAAATTTCTTTTTAAAAACCCTACCGTCTCCAATGGAACTAGTTTTATAATGAATATTGCCTCTGACGCAGGCCACCGCCATCACAGAATCAACATGATATATACAGGGGCATTCACCACATAGTTAGAATTTTCAAATGACATATGCTTTTCTGTGGCAGTGGTACGGACATGGGATGAGTGATTTTGGACTCGGTGAGGTAGCCTACTGGGCATTCGATATAACTGAACACTTTGAACCTATGAAATTCAGGATTTATTAAATAACGTTTTTATTTTTCTATTCCAAAAATGTACATGTGAATAATAAACCCTTTTCTTTTTATCGAGAGTATGTGTTAACATGTATACAGGGTGTCCCATAAAAACGTTAAAAATTTAACTAGATTCCTTGTCGAAAATTAAGACGGGTTCTTCGTATAAAATTTTTACAAATAACCCTTTCCTGTGCAGCTACACCCCCTTAAAGGGATGTACCAAAAAACTGTTTTTAATTTCTATCTCAAAATAACGTAATCGGAAGAAGACGAAATTTGGCACATCTCAGTTACTCATCAAAAGGCATCTAACAAAATTTCATCCACCTAGCATGTACACATAAGGGTGAAATTAACTACCCTTCTTGAAATTTTGTAAATATCTTTCTGCCTGTTATTTTTTTTTCAATTAAAAAAAATAACTAAACATTATGATTCATTTAGAAACTTTTTAAATCTTTTGAAAAAATTTCGTAAAATCGATCATTTTTGAGAAAAAAATTAAATTACATCTGCCTAAGTGATGAGCACAATTATATTAGTGAAAAGTACTAAAAGTAGGCTGGTGTCAAATTATAATTTGACAGTATTACGTACTGATGATCATTTGGTGCTTATATTGAAGCATATTGAACATGTTGCAACAAACTAAACTCTGCCTATTTTGCTATTAGAAATTTAAGGAGCGTTATCGACAAAAAATATCTGTTAAACATATATTTTGCTTTGGCATACTCGCATATGAAATACTTAATAATATACTGAGGAACTAGCTGTGAATTTCAACGCATATTCTTAAAAAAAAATTATCAGGTTAATATTTTCATTAAATCCTTTGCAATCATGTCGACAAACTTTTATCCATAACAAAAGGTTCTCCCTACCATGTCTGTTAATCTACGAGGCAGCTCTTTTTGTTAAACTTATCACACTTTCCTCAATACAATAGTGAGCATGATCACGACACAAGAGTATGTAGTAAAATTTATATTAATAAATTCAATCTAAGTACTTACAAGAAAGGACCTTTCTATCTATGTGGAACAGTCTACAACAAATTACCTAATACAGTAAAACAGGAAATAAACATAAATAAGTTCAAAAAAGAACTTTCCTCTGTGAAATTTGTTTTTACTCTCTAGAAGATTTTTACGATTTCAATGTAGTCAATTAAATTTTATTATTGTAATGTTTTTATCTATATTAATGTATTATAATTTAATGTATATTCTGTCTTTCTAATATGTGTAAAGTGCATGTATCATGTATTTTAAAATTTATTCTCTACCTGTTACTTCATATCCTGTAATAGGGCTTACATGAATAGATTTATTATTATTATTATTATAAATTGCACGAGACATTACAAATTAAAGATGAAAGTATCGAAAAGCAAATTTATTAGTAAACTAAAAAAAACTAACACAAAGTACACAAAAGATGAATTTAAACGATTGTTGTTTTTAGAAATTAAAGCATTTGTTCAAAATGACGACCTCCAACTTGAATACACGTTTGCAACCGTTTCCTAAAATTGCCATACGAGCTATTTAAAATGTGGAGAATTTCAAATTTCATTGGCAGCATTAAAAATTCTCTCTTATAAAACTTCAAAGTTAGGGACAGTTATCGAGTAAACAACATTTTTCAAGTGGCCCCAAAAGTAAAAATCCAATGAATTCATATCTGGGGACCAAGGGGGCCATTTAATTGTGGCTTTTCGCCCCCTTTCAATCCATCAATTTCTAAATGTTGAGTGTAGCCCCTAAAGAATGATGAGGTGGTGCACCATCCTGCATAAACCACGGTGTTTGACGTAATGCAAGAGGTAAATCATCTATAAGTTGAAGGTCATTTTGTAAAACTTTAAATAAGCTGGACCATTTAATCTGTTTGGTAACTCAAAAGGTCCTATTAATTTATTGCCTATAATTTTGGCCCAAATATTTATTGAAAAGTTGTATTGATAGCTTCCATTTCGTCGCTCCATAATGCTGGTTACGAAAATCTAATACTCCATGTCGAGTAAAGCAGCATTCATCTGTGAATAGTACTTTTCTTGTAAAATCTAACGGCTTCCTAAGTATAATTCTTCAAAAATCAAGACTTACTGGAAAGTCACGAGGGAACAGCTCTTGTATTCTCTGTAAATGATAGGGGTAAATTCTTTACCTTTTCAAAATCATCCATACTGATGTTCTTGTTATGTGGAATTGAAGATCAGGCTGTCTAATACTACATTCAGGACGTTCACCAAAATAATGTAATATTTGTGCCTCCATTACATCTCCTATTTGTCTCCGACGACCACAATCATAACTTCTTTTTTTAAAACATCCCTTTTCTCTTAACCTCAAGTACATATTAGAAAAAGTACGAACATTTGGCTCGGTAGGGAACTTACAACGATATGGTCCTGTTGCCGCTGAAGCATTTCATTTACATTCACCATAAATTAAATGTATGTCTGCATATTCCTTATTACTAAAATTATGCATTTTAAATTGTGGTTAAAAAACTACTAGTATTAAGAAGTAAGGAATGATTATCTTATTGTTTCAAAGGCAAGAAACAACGTAATATTGCCAAATTATAATTTGACACCAGCCTACTTTTAGTATTTTACACTAATATAATTGTGCTGATCGCCTTTGATTGATCACTTAGGTAGATGTGATTTAATTTTTTTTCTCAAAAATGATCGATTTTACGAATTTTTTTCTAGAGATAAAAAGTGTCTAAATGAATCATAATGTTTGGTTATTTTTTTTTTTAATTGAAGAAAATAGCAGGCAGAACGATATTTACAAAATTTCAAGAAGGGTACTTAATTTCACCTCTTTGTGTACACGCTAGGTGGATGAAATAATTTTGTTAGATACTTTTTGATAAGTAACCGAGATGTACCAAATTTCATATTTTTCCGATTATGTGATTTTGAGATTGAAATTAAAAACCGTTTTTTGGCACACCCCTTTAAGGGGGTGTAGCTGGACAGGAAAGGGTTATTTTGAAAAATTTTATACAAAGAACCTGTCTTAATTTTCTACAGGTAATCTACAGTTAAATTTTTTTGCACGTTATTACAGGACACCCTGTATAATAGGTTACTGAGCTAATTATGTTTGATAAATCGTATATGTTTCTAAGGAGTTAGTAAAGTTTGTGTATTTACTTACGTGCTAGTGTTTTATTTCATATAAACAGTTATGGTAAGCATTCCATCCGCCATACTGATCTATCATATTATTCAAAATAATCAGAATTCTGTACGCACTTCAATCGCCTCTTATTTGAATTGTACTCCTTCCTTACCTATATATTCAAAGATTCTTCGTACCCTACCCTATGGCATCTACTTCTCAAAGTCAAAACATTTAAAAATAAAATTATTCTATAATTCGATATCTAACAAACCTCAATAGTTCAAGCTTCCCCCTCTCCCGCTTATCATATTTATTCATTCCATTACATACCTTCCTTCCCCCCTTGACTATGACGTTATATGTGTATGATTCCTTATCAGAGTGGTTAAGGATTTGAATTGGGTAAATGAATGGATATCACCTTTTTAGAATAAAATGAAAACTAATTATTGAAATTGAAACTAATCAAGATAAATAGTTTTATAACAGCCTCAGAGATTAGGATTAAATCCTAAATCTTTAATCGAGTTACACTATTAATTCTCAAATCCTGAATACAATTTTAATTTCAATTTCTGGATGTTCTATTTAATACAAACATAGATGTAAGGAACATTAATTTTAAGGTTGTATTTGAAATGAGCCTGTTAGGCAGAAATGTTATTGGTGTTTATTAAGAGCTGTATTAGATGTAAATAAATATATTGAAGAAGGCGTTTTTATGTGGAGTAATAGCGATTAGGTATATAACAAGTAGAGGAACTTATGCGATGTCAGATGTATGGGATTTTAAGAACTTTTTTTCACTAGTGTTACAGACACTGAAATAAGTTTGCAAATGATAAATCTTTGTATCAGTATCATGAGTTTTAGTGATCTCCAGGCAATTTGGTGGTAGATGCCGGTCGAATGTATTGTACTTTTTTATGTAGAAATTGGAGAGTTGATTTGATTCCATTAGCTTTATAAATACCATTTTAGTCAAAGTAGCATCGACGATGCCTCTATACGTTCTCAAGTTTTTTTTGTAATAAAATTCATAGCAGTTCTTTGTTACGCATATATAGGTTGAATCGCTATTGCATAATATAAAAACTCTCAAATGTTTGTTTAAATGTTTTAAGTCGTGAAGTCTGTGTATTAAAACATTTGCTGTAATATTTGACGTTTACTTTGTTAGTGAACGTTATATTGGCTAATTAGCCAAATCCATTTATGTAACTGTAGCATAGGTGCCAACTTTATACATTTTTAAGGTTATTGGTTCTTCACCTATAAACTTACAGCAGGTCACTCCAATTTTCCAGTGGAAAAAAAGGATTACAAATGCATAGGGTGTCTGCATATTCGCTCCCCAGCGCCACATACGAATATTTTTTGGCCATAAGTAGATCCTAACGTGCTCTATATTTGGCTAAAATTTGGTTCAAATTGAAAGAAGAAGACGGGCACAAACAATCAATGATTGATATTTCTCTATACTCTACATAAATTTCAACTAATGCTGAGCAGTATACGAAACCTTTTTCTACTAATTAATTTAGTAAAACATGATTTTAAAAAAAATCCACAATCTGATGGTACTATCATATTGTCTGATAAATTCACTAACAAAATTGTAGTAAAATTTGCAAAATGTTTATCCAGTTACCCAACACACCGGCAAGTAATGTTGCTATATATGTATGTGATTATATTTATCTTCATGTTTTCTCACCTCCACCGATTTTCAAAAATAAGGTAAAAGATGTCTTAATTACACAAGTAACATTGGATATAAGCACTGAATAGTCTAAGCTGTAAGAGTATTTTTTAAAACAAAATGGCGGATATTATAAGAGAATGTGGCGCAGGTTAGAGAAAAATCGAATACCCTATCTAGCAAAAATCTTTACATTTTCTATTGCTGTTCTGCAATCGTAATTGATGTTTTGTGTATTTAATTGAACAATCCAATTTTTTTCAATAAATTTATTGTGGAACAAGTACTATAACAGAACAGGAACACGTGATTTGGGATCCCAGTGAAAATGGTCGAAACTGAGATATGTTGTAGTTCAGACCTTCCTGATAAAAAGTTCAAATGGGACCAAGGCTCGAAGACCTTTTATTTCGGAGTTACAGCAAGGACAAAAGTCATAAACTCTGGGATTTGGGATCCTGGTGAAAATGGTCGAAATTGAGATATGTTGTACTTCAGACCTTCCTGATGAAAAGTTAAAATGGGACCAAGGGTCGAAAACCTTTTATTTCGGAGTTACAGCAAGGATAAAAGTCGAAAATTCGTAAATTCTGGGATTTGGGATCCTGTTGAAAATGGTCGAAATTGAGATATGTTGTAGTTCAGATCTTCCTAATGAAAAGTTCAAATGGGACCAAGACTCGAAGACCTTTTATTTCGGAGTTACAGCAAGCACAAAAATCGAAAATTCGTAAATTCGTGAAAAATCTTCAAAAATATACATATACATTTTTATGTGTACGTATATAAATATACAATCAGGGGCCGCTCCAGATCGTGGGTATAGTGGGCGGCCGACGATGCGCTTGGTAATTTTAAATTCAAGTTGCATTATGATGTTAATATCGCATGTTATCTAATACTATATATATAAATATATATTTTTGATTTTTGAAATTTTTGTAACTCCAAAATAAATGGTTTTCAAGCCTTGGTCCCATTTGAACTTTTCATCAGGAAGGTATGAACTACAACACATCTCAATTTCGACCTTTGCCACTCCAAAATAAAAAAGGTCCTCGAGCCTTGGTCTCATTTGAACTTTTCATCAGGAAGGTCTGCACTACAACATATCTCAATTTCGACCATTTTCACCGGGATCCCAAATCATGTGTTTCTGTGCGGGGTCCTTTCAGGGGTTGCTTTTGCTTCTGAGCATCCATGTAGTTGGCGTCTATGACTGTAAATAACTTTGCTTCTATGTACCTTCATAAAAAAAGAATATAATTCATTGAAAGTCCGTCTTACTTTCAAAACGTACTCGTATATCATAATTAATGTTCTAAAAAGAGTTATATATTATGACAGGCCATGCGTGTTCCTTTAAAGAATTTCTCTGTCAACGAAAATAATAAAATTATATCTATAACAGTTTTTAATATTAGAGGAATTAGGTAGGCAATAGAAATTTGGTAACTATTTTGTGATGGCCAAAATTTCTGTAATAGTTGTATTAGCATTACAATAAGAAAATAGACATTTATATGCTACTTTGATAGCTAGGAGAGAGGCAGTGATAAATTCCAGATATGACTTTACATAAAACAAGGCAAACATGAAATCATTCCGAAATATAAAAACAGTGAAATGGTAAAACGTGAGTACTATCTCTTTATAAAAACTTGGAACAAAGGACAGATTGAAATGCAGCTATAATTACTTCCAATCGACGAGTTATCTACCTTTTAAAAACTGTTGCCTGTCGCAATGTGCTATTGTCGAGTATCCAGGTACACTGCAGATAGATATGGGCAGATCATGTGGCTGTGTCTATCATGTTTACTGCCATTATGTCGAAGTTGCATACACTAAATATGTAGTATTTATGCAATATTTGTCAATAATACATAGCGCTCAAGCAGTGCAATATTAAAGACAATGAAGGTTCACTTTTTAAAAATATCTCAGGGCTTAAAGTAAACTTGAGGATTAATAATTTATCGGAATTGCAATTTAATTGCACAGGACTTTCACAAGCTGTAAAAAAGTGCATTCGTGTAACGCCAAAGTAAACATTAATGAAAGGCATCTCCCCTCTACAATCATGACAGTTGTGTGAGTAGTGGTACTACTGATACTGGCAAAGAAATTTTAACTTAGGTCTAGTTATATGGAAGATGTAACTAGGTAATTAACTATTTAGACAATTTTGGCAAAGCGCATTAAGAGACAACATAGGTGTGTTCAACTGCCACTGGAAATGACATTCAGAGGAATATATGTATCACCGGGATGTGACAGTATTAAACAAAAAATTTATTTTGATGTGTTTTTATGTGCAAGAATCTATTTGCATGCATGACTTTATTTAGGACCAACAGTAGTTTTGATTTAATTTATCACTGCCTCTCAACCTCTATTAATTAGTAGCACTTGGCATGCAGTTTCTTATAACTGAGTTCTCAAATAACAGAATTGATCAAATGTTTTATGACATGCATTAAGTGACATTCCATTGCTGTATGGGGGGTTAGGCGTATGGCCTCGTCAAAAATGGTTTACAACACTAAATGTTATACATTGTCTTAAATGTAATGTGAAAAAATTGTCATATTAAAAAAAAAATATTTGAATGTCAATAAAAATAATCAAAGCATGCACATATTTTCCATGTTGTTAACAATTTGTCACATACATAATTTTTAATTGCATTCTTTAAATATATTAATATTTTTAATAATTGTTATGTATATGTACTGCTTTCTCATCGTAACTGCACATATTTTTAATTTTGGGGAATGCCATTAATTCTGAATATTCATTATGGTAAGTAGCAAGAAATTGACTATATATTTATTCTATTAATTTGTTGCATAATAGTTAATTTCGTGCTATTTGCATACAAAATATATTTCAATCTAGCTTTATAAAAATAAATGTATTTTTGTACTGTATGTCGAATTATATTTATATATGTGTAGATGTTTAATAAGACAAAAGAATTAATATGTTATGTGTAATAACAAAAATTATTTATGTTGATTTTTACTTAAAATATTACCTACCAATTATCATGTTTAAAGTTTATTTTAAAACCCAGGTTAAAGTGAGATAAAATATTTAAGTAATATATTAAATGAACATTTATATTTACTGTCAAAATATATTTTAAGAAAAATTATATATAATTTATTTACTGCCTTGTACAAAAGTTTTTATTACAAATAAATTTATACAAATTATTTATTCATGTTTTGTATTTATCTGAAAAATAAACAGAAAATTGTGGAATGCTCATTTTTTTAACCAATCTTTTTTTCTGCTGCATATAGTTCTTCCTAAGTTATGATGTACTCCTGTTACAGAAAGTACGATGGTGCGACTTAAGTCTGAGAAATGCCAGATTTGGTTCACTTGGTAGATTAACAAACTAGCCTTCAAGGAGTCGGAAATCTAATGACGGGTCACCAGCAATAACAATAAAATTAACTAACAAATTGAAATTAATCCCACCAATTGGTACATTCGTGAGTCCATAGTGTTGTAGTCTTGAAGAATGGACGGAAATTATTCGAAAAACAATTCAAAATTTGGTTCTTTTATGCTTTTATTTTTAATATTTGAAAATGGTAAGAGATACATACGATGAAATGCAGGGGAGTTTACATCTGGGGGGTCACCGATTTCCATCAGTTTTTTAAACTAGAGCGTAAATAAAAATATTAGTATTTTTAACTATTTCAAAAAAAAATAATTGTTTTGAAAATTTCACCATATCTTTTTATTATAAATTTTTGACTAGTTAATGTATTATGGAAACACGCAATTGGGATCGAACTCAGGAGAGGAGAATGACTAACCATGGCATCTCATACAACTGCCGTCTCTCTGCTACCATCTTTGCAACATATAAAAACATACCATAGCTAGGATTCTCACTTAGTGTTCCTTGGTCTCAACCCTAACTCGTAAGTGCTTAACCAGTATCTCGAAGAAACTTGATAAGAACATTCAAAACAAAATATACTCAATTTTTGAGTACGGAATTTCTTCTCCCAAAAAATCCTGTTCGATGCCAAAGTTGCTCAGTCAAAACACGTACAAGTGAGATATTGTCTGAAATTTTTTTACAGTAACGGTTTTTTGCATAAAAAGTTTCAGAAAACAGTTTCTTGAACTTTAGATAAAAAAATTAAAACTCCTTGGCTGCAATATTGTTTAATACACATATATATGTGGTTTTTAGGGCTAAAAATGACAAATGCCTATGACTCAGAACATTTAATGAAAACTTTTAGTTCTGACTGGTCTCATTTTAAAGAAAACTTAATTTTGAACGACTTTTTCCTTCACAGTTTATCTCTAAACTCCATATGTTCTGAGTTATGAGCATTTTATTGTAATTTTTAGTTCTAAAAACTATATAAATTTGTATTAAACAATGTTGCAGCTATGGGGTTCTTATTTTTTTAATGCCTGGAAATCATGAAACTTTTTATGAAAAAAAAATACGGCTACTGTAAAAAAAATCGATAATTTTTTACTTATATGTATTTTTTGAATGGACCAAGATAGGTATAATAATTACTGATGTAACTGAAGTTTACAAACACGTTGAGAAATTCTTTGAGCGTGCGTGATTAACAACTAGGGGTTTTGTCTTATTTTTGGGTAGCTAAGTAAACTGAGCCAATAACAACTGATAAGAAATTCTCATGCATTTGTACAATTTCATAGAACAACAAAGGTAATTTCTGTACAATCGAGTCCATCTATTGGCACTCAACAAAAACTTTACGACCTCTTTAAAATACCGGTACTCTCTGTACTATTTTTCGCAAATTGACTTGCTTACCTTTATAGGTGCGTCGGTTTGTTTGATGATAATAATAATTTTGTCGTGACGTTTTTGTTGCGCTTTTTGAATGCTGATAACAGATGAACTCGACCTTACCTATGTTGTTATTTTCTTTTTTTCTTAAAAATAAGAAGCTGGAATAAAAAATAAATTCCTTTTAAAAATACAAAGCCGATCCCAAAATGACCTTCAAAACGTTGCCAAGGTCAAAACCAATATCATCACTTTTTTCCCCGTCAACATCAAACAACTTTTTTCTAAAGTGCATTGTTCTGGAGATAAATCGTCTCAAGTTAAATGCCGCATCCGGTATATAGATGTACAATAAATCAATGGCGTGCCCAGGCGGGGACTAGGGAGACGTGAACCTCCCGCCCCTGCCTATTAATGCCGCCCCAACTAGTTCCAAGAACACTTCCTGAAAATTGCTCGCAGTAAGTGTAGAAAAATATGAAGTCTCATCATTTACTTATTTAATCTTTTTATCTGGAAACTTAGGGTGTGATACACGCAAGGGGAAAGCTCTGACGTCGTCTGTTGAAAGCGATCCATGGACGCCATATAAATGTCATTGTTTGTTGTGTTTATTTTCGTGTTTTTTGAACTGCTGTAAATGTTGTTGCCAAAAGGAAAGCATTAAAAAAGAAATCAAAAGCTCAGGATGATTCTGGAAGAAAGAAATGTAGAAAAATGTTAAAAACATCCACTGTAACTATACTTGCAATATTTATAAATGTATGTTAAATAAACTATGTACCCTGCCTGATATTAAAAAAAATATATATATATATATATATATATATATATATATATATATATATATATATACATTATTTATAATTCATTATTAAGAAAAATAAAATATTTTATTAACATTAAACAATGGGGAAAGTCTTTTACCCCGCAATTAAAAATAGTTATGCCAAAATTAAACCACATTTTTACTTAATGGTTTGCAAAATATGGATTTTTTAATATCTACATTCTTTTAAGGCACAGCAATAAAGTTTTTTCATCCTTCAAATAAGGTACCTACATTCGTTTTTAAGATTTTTAGGTCTGCCTATTCGAACTTTATATTTATTCAGGAATACTTATATAATTTTACGGCAAGTGAATAATGAAAAAAAAGCTTTATATTTTATAACGTCTATAATCGTCATAAGTGGTTCATTTAATCATGGTAAATGCAATATATATTGAAATAATTAGAAGATATGTCTAATTTCATATATTGCCGCGCATTTGCTTTCAACACGTGACGTCACAAGGTCGGAAGAACAGTACCGTTCAACCTCATGATACTAGTTCCTATAGTATCATGGTTCCAAGGATAGTGTTTACTATCCTTGTCATGGTTCAACCTATTCTTTAGTGACTGACCCACACAGCACAGTAAAGAATAGACCAGTACTCCCACTCGGCCGGAACAGTGGGATAAGATTTTCAGTGCGCAAGCATGCTCCTGGGCTTAAATTATCTGATGCGCAGTGGACAACAGTGATGTTATAGGGTTGATGTTTATTGTTTACTCGAGTAGTACACATGCAAATGCGCGTGGGATGGAAATAGTGGATGCGCAGTGGAATAAAAAAAATAATATCGAGTACAACAAACATCAAAGGGACCGCCGAGAAGTGAAATTACTATTCTACTGCTAGTCTATTTTCTACTGTGCCCACATCCACGGTGTAGTATATTAGGTGATGCAACAAGACTCGTACGAATGGCTTCGTAAGTGTTTAGTTGTGTGTAATTCAATATATGACAGAACAAATAAAGTCTTGTCGTTACTTACGCATAGAAATATTAGAAATACATTTTACATATATACAATAGTTAATGCTCTGTAGATTTGTTTTATTTATATTTAAAGAGCCTTTTAGTTCGTTCTCTTTGTCTTAGTTTCTCCGTTTAGTTGTGTATATATGCAACACCACATGCTTCAAAGGAAATCCGTCTATCTATGCCTAGGTAATTGCAGAGGTATATTCCAGTCGCCATCTATTGAATTAAATAGAAACCAAGTACTCATGAAGCCGTCGATTAACATGGTAACCGCCGTGTGTCGGAAAACCTAATATACTACACCATGCCCACACCCACGGTGTGGGCATGGTGTACCGTCGATTAATATGGCAAGTGTCGTGTGTCGGACTACCTAAATATACTACCAGCGTACATATATGTACGCTGATACTACACCGTGCCCACACCTAAGGCAGCGTCTTCTCTGGTCAACTGCAGGCGGTCCGGCCGCCTCCCACTGTCTAATGTTTAGTCAAATTAAAAACGCTCGCTCTCAGAGATCCATTCCCTGCATATTATGTAATATTATACTAGAAATCGGACGTCCGAACGTGTTTATTCTTGTTTTAAACCGTTCAAAAATATGTAAACAAGAAGAATGATAGTGTGATATTCATCAACAACTGCAAATCTCGCAAAACAAAACAGAATAATTCACACAACTGAGCTGTTGTGCTAATTATTCCTGATTTTGCTTTGTAAGATTTGCAGTGATTGTTGTTCTAGTAATATGTTTTGATCGAAATTAAAGATTATTGAATTTAAGATGGTGTTTTATTTGTTTATTTGTATATAATATCATTACAATTTGCGCCCCCAAGAAAAATATGCCGCCCACCCGCCCCCCGCCTCGAAAGGTTCGGCACGCCGCTGTACTAAATAAGCAAACGAAGGATGGTCTAGCAGCTACATTTTGACCAATCCTTTCATAAATCCACTATCCCTATATACTTGAAAAACTAAATCAAAAATTTTTATATTTAATTATTTAACATTTACATTATTTTCGCAAACTTGCAGATAATATTTTCTAACAAAAATGGGTCAAAACCACCGAACACCCTGAAGTGTAACTCTCGTAAAATAACAATATAGTAATCGGTGCAATAGTAGTTGTGGCCTGAGGTTGTGGCAAATTTCCGTGACCTTCGGCCATTTTCTTGGGTGCATTATGAGGACCGGCTTCGCACAAGCCGATTTGACAGAATCGATCCAGTGATGTGAGTCGCAATTTTCCCATTGGGTGGGTAAATATCAATCGGGAAAATATGGGGAAATTTCCCCGATGATATTTTCCTATTTTCCCACTCGCCAAACAAAAACTGACACTGACTAAATCTTACTTAAACCAAACCTGACCAATATGTTAATATGTAGCATTATTCTTTATTTACGTTTTTTTTTTGTTAATTAACTGTTTATTTGTTCATTTACATAACATGAGATATTATGCATCTTTTTTATTCTTGTAATAAAACATTTAAAATCAAATGTTATAATTACAATAACATTATTAATAAATAATAACTTTATTAATACATTTACTTTAATAACATACAGTAGAAACCACACCACTACACGAACACGATAAGCAACATCCACAGTTTACTATCGCCCGGCATTATGTCGCTTCTGACCAGGCTTCAGGAAACAGAAATAACTGGTGAGGTCTATTCCTGTAGAATTAATAATGGAGGTATACCAATTTGATGCAAAAAATAAATAAATTATTAAATGGCATCATCAAAATAGGTGAAACGAATACAAGAATTATTTGCTACAACGTTTGAAGGCAGGCCGACCCCTCTTCTTTATCGACGATACACAGAATTATTCAGAACTTTGAGCAGCATGGTCGTCCAAGTCACACATATCACAAAAAGCCTCTTGTACCCAACGATGACAGGGGAAATGTTGGAAATAATGGTTTGCGCTACAGCCCTCGAGGAACCGACACTTTCCAGCCGGAAAATTGCAGATGCGGTAAATTCGAGTGCCACAAAACAGTTCGACGAATTTTAAAGAAGAATGGATATCATTCCTATAAAGTGAAAAAAAAAACATTAAATTTTGCCCACAGATAACATCCGTCGCATGGAATTTTGCGAGACAACAATGGAAAAAATAAATAGTAACGAAAATGTTATTCGAAATGTCGTTTTCATTGATGAGTCAAGTTTTCCATTGCTAGGCCGACACAATCCATCCAGAATTCGGTATTGGTCAAAATTTGCATCGGTTTTTTACACTTCGCACCCAGTATCCCAAAAAATTAAATGTTTAGGCAGAACTATTAGGGGAACACATGCTGGATCCATTCTTCATAGAAGGAAATCTAACTGGCCCTAAGTACTTGACTTTACCGCAGCAACAAATTGTCCTTGAAATTCGTCGGCTTATGGGGGAAAGATTTGGCGATATTTGGTTTCAACGGGATGGTTGTTCCGTTCACAATAATGGTTTGGTCCAGTGGCGGTCCCAGAATTTCGACATGAGGGGGGGGGGGCATCGAAAATGGGTAGCACAGCTGTGTACATGTAGCGTCAGCTGCAAGGGGATGTAATGATTAACGCTTAAATAGTCGGAGACAGGACAATAAAAAAACAAACTATTTTGTCGGCGTTTCGTTTGGCACACACTTCTTCAAGGTTTAATAGTTATAATGCAACATATCTTTAAGCACAACAATTTCATCATTATTACTGTTGAATATTGCTGTTGATGAAATTGTTTTGCCTACAGATATTGTATTATAACTAGGGTGACCATATTTTATCCAGAAAATGAAGTACAATTATGAAAGTAGCTTTTTATTAAAGTTGAGGTCGTAGAGTATACAAATGCGCCGCAAGCGAAAATTTCAGATTTTTCAAGGTCAAACGGCCTTAAATTAAAAGTTAGAAGTTTTATTAAAATAATATTGTCTTTGAAATGTGGGTCTCGTGGGCGCATGGCTTAAAAATATAAAATACCAAATATATTTGTATCAGGTAAAAAGAGCAAGTATTCTATATTCTAATACAAAATATAACAAAATAACAAATATTATGCTGTTCAATTTGCCCTCGACGTGCCTGCAACTCAGCACTTGAATCATCACGTTGGTACCAGTCGCACTTTTGGGAACTTGCGGTCTGGCTTTTGGAAACTGGAACATTTAGCTGCAACTCTCATTGACCTTCGTGCAAACTTGCATTACAGCCTCTAGTGTGAATATCTCCATTTACGATTTTTCTGAACTTGAGTAGAATTGATGAAGTAGATTCTTCCGGGTCTTGCCGTGGTCGTCGAACTTGACTTCCAGGGCAAGACCCGGAAGAATCTACTTCATTGGACAACGGCCGTGAAAACCTGCATTCTATTATTGAATAGAGTTATTAATATTGAAGAACTGTCGCTTATCCACGCACTTGTCTCACGAAAGCAAAAATAAATTCACATAAAATCTCCATATTGTTTAATTTATTTTGATTTTATCCAGACTCTCGAGTTAGTGCAGCGATCTTCAGTGCGATAGTGCAAATATTTTCGGAATTCCAGTCGACTATTTTGTCTTCTGCAACGTTAGCTTGCTTTATCAAACTTCGCCGAACAGTTCGTATTCATTCAAGACCAGACCTATGTAGTCCTTAAAAGCCTCACATGAACAAAAAAAAACTTCAGTTCATTTAGTTTGAACTCCAGTTTAGCAAAAAGTAAATGAAAATTTAAATTTCGAATTTTTTTATATCTCAAGAAAAAGAAGTACATTTAGGTGTTTTTAATGAACCTTTTAAGGACAGTAGGATACTAACCGAAAAGAAAGTACCTACTGTCTAACTAAAATAAGTACATATGATCACCTTAAGTATAACTATTAAGACCTGAAGAAGAATGTGCCAAATAAACCGCCACTGGTTTGGTCCAACAGGACTTGAATAATACTTTTCCAAACCGCCTTATTACAGGCCGGGGAAACATTTTATGGCCAGCAAGATCGCCAGATCTTTCACCAAACGATTTCTTTTTATGGGGGTTCTGCAAATCGGCTACTTATGGACACGAAAACATGCCTAATACTTTAGAAGACCTACGAGCAAAAATCTCGGAGGTTTTTCAAAGTATTACACCTAACATGCTGTGTCTAATGTTAGAAGGGGCTTTTACAATAGGTTAGGATATTGCCTTGCTCAAGAAGGAGACCTTTTTGAGCATCTAATTTGAATTATTTATTTATTTGCGTATTATTTTATTTTTCAGAGTTGGTATTATTTTCATTTATTATTTTTATGAGAATATTCATTTATGTTTTTAGAATTACTTTTTGTTTCGAAAAAAAAATCAATGCTTAATTGTGTTAGAACAGCATACAATTAAGCATTGATTTTTCATAGTTTTAGTGTTTTACTACCAATGTTGTCTCGGTAGAAACACTGAAATTGTGAAACATTCAGATAACTTTTAGTAAATACGTTAATACACAAAGTTTTCTTTAGATGCACGAGCCTCCAATGCTGGAAAGAAGCATTTTATTTGAATATTTGAAATCACTGACTGCGCTGTTTCTGTAAGTGCCCTGACCCGAACGCGCAATCGCTAACTGTTGTTCGGACTCGTATTCAGGCCAGACGGCCACTTGCAAGTTGCCCCATAGAAAAATATATATATTATTATTCTTTGTCTATAGATTGCCCTTATTTTCCTCATATTCATAGTGTAGTGGTGTCGTTTCTACTGTATAATACTTTCATAATATATTTAGGACTGAAGTAACACTCCCCCAGGTGTGTTAATTAATATCAAAATCTCCCACCCAGAAATTATTTATCTCAATTTTATGTCAAGATAAATAAACAAATTGGCCATATGCGTGATCGTCTAGTTTTATGTGATTAGGACCTTAATTACGTTTTGTGTGTGTAGTAACCCTTTATAATTACCCCAGGTTCTTTGATATAAAGTTTGATATTACTTGTTGCTGTCTGATACCATACCTGAGAAAATCAATCACTCTGTTATTTTAAATACCCTGTAAGTTTGGATACACTGTCTATTATTTGAGAGACCTAGTTAATGTTTCATGTTATTTATGTGGTGTTTTATTACTCAAGATTGCACTGTACATTTATAGCTGAAGTTTGTTTTCTAATTTATTTGATTGGAATGAAATCATTTATTTAGTTTGTTACTTATGTGATGAAAAAGGTAAAGGTGGAAGAAAATACAATAATTGATGGGAAAAAGTAGTCAAAAAAAAACCATTTTATTTTATATAAATTGGTACGGCAAATAGCCATACATGAAATCAAAAGTAATCCAAATATTTGAGACAATTGCCTAAATATTATATAGGAAGGGTTACGTCGCTATAGTAATGACATACTATACATGTTTCAAAACTGGTTATGCAATAACAAGTACTAAGTTAATACAATCGTAGGCCGTGTTATTTGTAGGTGTAATTAAAGATGCGGCAAATAGCCGATTAAAATGTAATTGGAACTTCGGTGTTAGCAATCGCTCTGATAAAATAAGTTTACTACAAAACAGAGGACAAGAACCATGTCCTGTTCGTGCATTAGAGAATGGAAGTAATAATGAGACACTCATGTAAGAGATAATAGAATGTTGGGAGAAAGCTCTCTTAATTGAATAAACAAACTGCAAAACCCAAATTGTATATGACTGTTATGGCTTATATAAATTGGTACGGCAAATAGCCATACATGAAATCAAAAGTAATCCAAATATTTGAGACAATTGCCTAAATATTATATAGGAAGGGTTACGTCGCTATAGTAATGACATACTATACATGTTTCAAAGCTGGTTATGCAATAACAAGTACTAAGTTAATACAATCGTAGGCCGTGTTATTTGTAGGTGTAATTAAAGATGCGGCAAATAGCCGATTAAAATGTAATTGGAACTTTGGTGTTAGCAATCGCTCTGATAAAATAAGTTTACTACAAAAGAGAGGACAAGAACCATGTCCTGTTCGTGCATTAGAGAATGGAAGTAATAATGAGACACTCATGTAAGAGATCATAGAATGTTGAGGGAAAGCTCCCTTAATTGAATAAACAAACTGCAAATCCCAAATTGTATATGACTGTTCAACAACGTGAACAGGGTGAATCGATGTAAATCAAACAGACAAGACGTCCCGGTTCAGTACTCGACGAAAAGTATACCCCTAAAAATAAAAGCAAGTATACGGGGTGCGGGGACCCCAGTACTGACCGTTGGCTTGAATAGTTTGTAGTTTGTAAGGTAGAAAAGTAGTTGAGTGCAAACCCACGACCGCGTTGTTTGTACTAGAGCCAGGGAACTCTTTATTAATTTGATGGATTGTTATTAAACAATCACAGAAAACTAGGCATTCGCAGGTGAGAAATATCTCACAATAGTTTGACTGGAGAGTATCCTAGTGAAACCTTACATGTGAATCCAGGCACACGGCAAGCCTTTGATAGTAAACAACTGAATGACTATAATGACTATAATGGAAGCTAAAGTTTCTTGTCATTGCATAAACTCTGAAAATATATAGTTCTAGAATATAAACTTGTTATGGTGCAAACGTAAATCTTCCTAGCAAAATATTCAGTATGTGAAATTTCACCTAAACTTAGGACTGAAATAATAACGGAGTAGCTTGTAATATAATTGTATCCTATTTTCTTGTTAAATAACAAAGCTAATATTTTATAAAAATAATCGAATGAAACTAGCTGGACAATTACTGTGGTGACAGAGCGTTAAGCACTCTGTCAATAAACTTCCAGTGATGACATCACTGCAGATTCAGTTTGAGTAAAAGACTCCACAAACTAGGAGCGTACTTGGCTAAACAAGACAGACGTCTCCGTCGCAAGTGGCCATCGTGCCAAGACTCAGTGTAAATGCTCATAAGCTGCAGGGAAACTATCCTAAAGTTGATATTAACACGAAAATCTCCGAGTTGATTTTAATTGTCACAACAACCACTTATCGAAGATGAGAACAAACCCACGACCGCGGTGTTTGAACTAGAGCCAGGGAGCTCTTTGTGGATATAACAACAATGAAAATAAATTAAGAGATTATGTACTATTTACGTAGTTGAAAGCAAGCAGCCTTATAAGATTTTACAACTGCGGTGTTTTTGACATTTGGGTCAATCAGAACCCCAGCTGTACCTGTGATGACTTTATTGTAGTAAGAAACTACCGGTCACCCGACCATCTGGGGAGCCGACGACTATACGGAGCGTCAAGTCAAGTGTAATGCAGTACAGCTGATTTAAAAGTAAAAGTAATGTATTGGGTCCGGTTCCCTTGAAATGTCCCTATTTCAGTGAGTCCTCTAGACAAACAAATGCCCGCAGCAATGCAGCCTGTTAGTTATTGCTAAAAACTTGTTGCATAATATTATTAAAAGTCTGACATAAAATGAAGATCTTTGATACCACAAATAAGCCAATTTCCCCCATCCCCCCCAAACCAGAATGTAAAGTCAATAACGCAGAGAAGTAAATAGGTTTGATACTTAAATAGTTATGTTGGTGAAATTGTCGTCGTGTAAATTGCCAAGTTATGTTCTAGCAGTCCAAATCTTTTAGTAGCCAGATTGGATTTATTCGTAGAATTAATTGATGTCTTTAGAGAACTAAGCGGGCTCGAGTATTTGATCGTTGACAAGCGTCCTGCAATTAGTTCTCTAATTAGCAAATTCAGAGGGTTCGAAAATCGACGACAAACATCCTCGATGAAATTTGCTTTTACTGGAATAAGTATTCTTCCGGGCAAACCGAGAGGGCTCGTAAACGTCGGCAAGCATCCTCAATCAGTTCTGCCTGGAGGTATAGCATCGCCTGGCTTTTATTCTGTTCTTCCAACAACGCGGTTCCAAAATCACAGTGCCAATTCCCCCATATCCTGAACGTGGCTTGTATATTTGACACATGAGATGTGGCTCCGGTATCCGGCCCTATCTTCGTCTTATACGTTTGCTTAACGTCGCCCTATTCACTTCACAGACAATTCTCGACGCTTTGCTGGTTTTACTAATGCATTAGTCTTGTTTTTAAAACTGCCAAGTTTTAGATAAGAATTAATAACCATGTTACAAGCGATTTTAAAGTGGCACTTGACATATGTACAACTTTCTACCCCAATAAGTTAACACGTAACGGCGCCCTGAAGTCGGCTATCATTTGGTATTGACAAAATAATTTCTGTTGTAAAATTAATATTTGTATAACTTTGGAAATGAAGTTAAGAATGTAATGTTTCAATAATTTCTGGTTAATTGTAGTTATAAAAGCGATTTTTCCCTGAATTTAAAACAAATTTAAGACTTATTTTTAAAATAGGATGGCCCCAGGGGCGGTACGCTTCAGGACCAATAAAATTAGCATTATTATTATTATTATGTATTCAGGGAATATATGCGGGAAAATATTCAGGAATTTTTCCTCAAAAATAAATTCTTAAATCGGTCTAGTTTCTTGTTTTATTAAAATATACAAATGTGTTAATTCAATGAAGGAAGAAATACAATATACACTTTCAAAGAGATGAATTAGCAAATTTATTTATGCTATATCGTTATTAAAATAAAACAAAAATCAAGTAAACTAAGTATATATTTATTGATGACTTCAAACAATCAAATTTGTTTTTCTTTACATTTTGAAACTGAATTTTGTCTTGAAATATGCTATATAAATTAATTAAATAATTGTGTGGAGACAAATACAAATAACATATATAATTTTCTAACCATACTAATTATTTTTTTATCACATATGGCACGTTCCAGAATTTTATTTCTTTTTCAATTTATATTTCCTCGGACTATAAGAAGACAACCTCTGAGAGGTTTGTGTGCTGACTGGAGAAAGATGCTGGTCAAAACTTCCAGCAGAAGCTGACATGTCTGCTTCAAGACCTGGCACAACCTCTGCTTATGTCAAATCTGAAACAAAACATTAATAATTTAAGAAATATTGTACAAATGTGTATTGCATACATTTAATAGGTACCTACCTATGTTCCTATGTATTATTATATAAAACAGAATTATTTGCAAACTTAAACGCATCAATAATTACAACTCAAAATAGTTACCTGGAGGCCAGTGGCGGCTCGTGGTTAATTTTATAGGGGGGCATACATTTGACATTGTGAAATAGTAGGTATATTAGAATTAACTTACCAGAGAACTATTCACCATATTCTTTGTTCTCAAAATCGTGTGCTGCATAAAAAAATAAGCCAGAAATTGCAGATGTGTCCTCCCACTTTAAGATTTAGTACATACACACAAACAAAAACATTTTATTTATACATAAAATCCATTCTACGTTCTTTACTAGCTGCGAAAATATCTATTACTTATTGTAAAAGTCAGGAATTAACTGAATCATATTTTTTTCAATTGATAACATCGAATGTGCATTAAGCCTTTCTTGGCCCATAGTGTTCCTTAGAAAACATTTCATTCTTTTTAACGCAGAAAAACCTCTGCCATAAATAACTTTCAATTCAGTTCTTAATTTCTCTTTGTCTATTAAAGCATTATAAGCTTCTATAGTATTTGTTTTTTTGACCTTTTCATTATAAGCTCGTATATTTTCGAAATAAGCACTATCTAACTGTTTACGAATGTCACTTTTACCTAAAACTTCATAGTCCACTAAATTATATAAATGAGTTGGGGTGTAATGGGGTAGTGAAGCGCAAGTTATAGCCTCTCCTACTCAATTGTTAACCTCACCTTCGCGATGAGTTCAATTTGAACTTGGTGCGCCCTGTTTTCACTAACGAGGCTCTAACGACCGAGTAAGGGCGGAATAACCCTTACCTTTTGCCGTGAGCACATCCACCTTCTCACGAAGAGTGCGGTAAAAATAACCCACCGCACACAAAGGTTGCTTTTGGAATCGTTTGGTTACCCCATCGTCGCAGTCTCCTTCTGTGCCATGGGACCACACCACTCGCCTTCCGCAACCGAGCTGGTCAGTTGCATACCTGCTCCAGCTAAAACTTCAAATGCAGCTTCGTTTTCAGTCGATTAAGGCTTTAAAAAAATGATGGAGCGTTCAAGTGGGACAAAATCATCCGGAGGTAAAATACCCTCCCGATCGGATCTCCGGGGGAGGGTGCCCACAGGGACACCTCATCGAATGTCGAAAAAACACCGACAAGTTAAATCCAACAAAACTAATTCTTTCATCTACGGCGCTTGGAATGTTCGTACTTTGAACGACAGCACTCGCACCGATCGGCCTGAAAGAAGAACTGCTCTCATAGATAGAGAACTTCACCGACTCAATGTTGACGTTGCAGCTCTCAGCGAAACTCGATTTTTGGAGGAAGGCTCTCTCACAGAAAAGTACTACACCTTCTATTGGAAAGGTCTTCCCACCAATTCAAGAAGACAACATGGAGTAGGATTTGCCGTTCGGAATCAACTTGTATCCAACTTAACACAAGTACCACAAGGCCTATCCGAGCGTCTAATGCTGCTACGCTATGACCTATCAGATGGCAACGCGGTAAATCTAATAAGCGCCTACGCTACCGTTTTTACCGAGATACCGTTTTGATGGCGGTCTCTTTAATATAGGGCGCTTTAGAGCTTTCACGAAGACACGCACACGATTCATTTGTGATCTCCAGTATGCGGATGACTGTGCACTTTTAGCCTCTACGCCGGAAGAGCTTCAAGAACTTTTAGATGTGTATGCCCAGAGCTATGATTCCTTGGGACTTAAAATCAACATTGGAAAGACTAAGATTATGTCAACTCCTCATCAAGTGAACCAAATAGACATTACACTTAACGGAAAATCTCTTGAAGTGGTGGATCAGTTCAATTACTTAGGCAACGTTGTTAATGACAAAGCAAACATGGACAGCGAGATTCGCAATAGAATTAACGCCGCATCTAGAGCACTCTGGGGACTTAGGGAGAGAGTATTTGACAACCACGACCTTGCTTTGTCAACGAAAATGGCTGTCTACAGAGCAGTTGTCATTCCAACACTACTATATGGATGTGAAAGCTGGGTCACTTACCGTCGTCATGTGAAAGAATTAGAACGTTTTCAGCAAAGACACCTCAGAAGTCTGATGAAAATCCGTTGGTTCCATCACATATCAAACGTGGAAGTACTCAGGAGAGCAAACAGCCTTCCAATTGAGGTGCTTATTTCAAGAGCACGCCTAAGATGGGCAGGTCACGTTCATCGTATGCATGATAACCGCCTTCCTAAATGTGCACTTTATGGTGAATTGCTAAGCGGTAGAAGAAGGCGTGGCGGTCAACGAAAGAGGTTCAAAGACGCTCTCCATGAAAATCTAAAGTCCTGCGGTATTGCAGACGAGCAATGGGAACAACTTGCAGCGGACAGAACCGAATGGCGAGGGGTTGTGGCCAGCTATCAAGGAAATGTTGCTGCAAGAAGGCCGAATCCAAGACCTAACCAGGTCTATGTTTGTCCTGACTGCGGTCGACATGTGCTCTCCCGAATTGGCCTCTATAGCCATAGTCGTGTGCACCGTAGATGAATGGGAATTACAATAGACTACACCTTTTACTTGTTTTTTATTGTACACAATCTATCGACTGTAACACTTTATACTCGGACTCGAGTAACGGCTAATAAAAAAAGTATCCAACTTAACACAAGTACCACAAGGCCTATTCGAGCGTCTAATGCTGCTACGCTATGAGCTATCAGATGGCAACGCGGTAAATCTAATAAGCGCCTACGCTCCCACTCTGGATGCAAGTCACGAAACCAAGGAAAGCTTCTATCAACAGCTGGAAGAAACCCTCTGTAGAATACCTAAAACGGAACGACTCGTTATTCTTGGCGATTTTAACGCTAGAGTAGGGAGAGATGCAGACACCTGGCCAGGCATCATAGGCAAGAACGGTTTGGGCAACATGAACGCTAACGGTCAACTACTCCTAACTAAATGCGCCGAACATGATCTAGTTATAACAAACACCATTTTCCGACAAAAGGATAAATTTAAAGGCACCTGGCGTCACCCCAGATCAGGTCACTGGCATCTACTGGACTATGTTATCGTACGTAGGAAGCATCTCAAGGACGTCCAAATTACAAAGGCGCGCATTGATAGCGAATGTTGGACCGATCATCGTCCTGTTGTCTCTAAAATGAAAATTGTTATGAGACCCAAACACCGAAGAACTCAAGTAAAACGTAGACTCCGTCTCTGTATTAGTAAATTGCGTGACCAACAAACCGTCGAACAGCTAAAGCAAAAAGTTCAAGAGAATTTGAGTGCACTAGAAGAAACTAATTCTGTAGATGTCGCTGCTACCTGGACACAAATTAAAGACAGTTTAAAAAGTGCGAGTGAGGAAATTCTTGGCACTGCAGCAAGTAAAAAACAGGAGGACTGGTTCAATGATAATGAAGCTTTTATACAAGAACTTCTTGACCGCAAACATACTGCCTTCCAAAACGCTATCAACCACCCCAACGACTCATCAAAAGCAGAAGCTTTTACCCAATCTAAGTATGAAACGCAACGCGAAATCAGAAGAATAAAGAACGAGTGGTGGGCAAGCAAGGCTAGAGAAATTCAAAGGTACGCCGATTCACACGACTACAGGAATTTCTTTCAAGGAGTAAAAGCAGTGTACGGCCCCAGTCGGAAAAATATGTGCCCTATTAAAGATTTAAATGGAAATCTCCTCAAAGAAGACCAGGAAATAAGAGCCCGATGGAAAGAACACTACTCTAACATTCTTAACCAGCAAAGTCAAGCCGATCATGATATTATAAATCTTATCCCTCAATATGACACCTTCGAAGACTTAGATAAACCACTAACAACGGAAGAGGTCTTAACCGCCATTGGGCAGCTAAAAAATAACAAATCTCCCGGCGCCGACTCACTCCCAGCTGAGATCTTTAAAGCTGTGTCGTCAGAGCTCATACCCTACCTCAAAAAACTGTTTGATGTCGTGTGGGAAAGTGGTCAAGCTCCGCAGGAGTTTCGTGATACACTTTTAATCAACCTTTTCAAAAACAAAGGGAGCGCGAAATTACAGGGGTATAGCTCTCCTGGCTGTTGGAGGGAAGATACTCACTAAAGCGATGGCAAATAGGCTAACACCTGTTATGGAAAAGTTACTTCCTGAAACACAGAGTGGCTTTAGACCAAACCGAGGCACATCGGATTTAATCTTCACACTTAAACAGCTTCAAGAAAAAGCACTCGAACATCAAGGAGAAATTCACATGGCCTTCATTGATTTAACCAAGGCGTTTGACTCGGTGGATAGGGAAGTGCTCTGGAAAATTATGTTCCGCTTAGGTATCCCTAGAAAATTTGTGGAAGTATGTCGCAGTCTACATACAAACAATAACGCCCAGGTTATGTGTAATAATGAGGCAACCGAACCTTTCCAAACCCTCACTGGAGTTAGGCAGGGATGTGTCCTGGCACCCCTACTCTTTAATTTGTTTACCACTGCTCTAACAATTATTGTTGACAACAAACTGACAGTCAGAGGAATAGGTCTCAGATACCGTTTTGATGCCTGTCTCTTTAACATAGGGCGCTTTAGAGCTTTCACGAAGACACGCACACGATTCATTTGTGATCTCCAGTATGCGGATGACTGTGCACTTTTAGCCTCTACGCCGGAAGAGCTTCAAGAACTTTTAGATGTGTATGCCCAGAGCTATGATTCCTTGGGACTTAAAATCAACATTGGAAAGACTAAGATTATGTCAACTCCTCATCAAGTGAACCAAATAGACATTACACTTAACGGAAATTCTCTTGAAGTGGTGGATCAGTTCAATTACTTAGGCAACGTTGTTAATGACAAAGCAAACATGGATAGCGAGATTCGCAATAGAATTAACGCTGCATCTAGAGCACTCTGGGGACTTAGAGAGAGAGTATTTGACAATCACGACCTTGCTTTGCCAACGAAAATGGCTGTCTACAGAGCAGTTGTCATTCCAACACTGCTATATGGATGTGAAAGCTGGGTCACTTACCGTCGTCATGTGAAAGAATTAGAACGTTTTCAGCAAACACACCTCAGAAGTATGATGAAAATCCGTTGGTTCCATCACATATCAAACGTGGAAGTACTCAGGAGAGCAAACAGCCTTCCAATTGAGGTACTTATTTCAAGAGCACGCCTAAGATGGGCAGGTCACGTTCATCGTATGCATGATAACCGCCTTCCTAAATGTACACTTTATGGTGAATTGCTAAGCGGTAGAAGAAGGCGTGGCGGTCAACGAAAGAGGTTCAAAGATGCTCTCCATGAAAATCTAAAATCCTGCGGTATTGCAGACGAGCAATGGGAACAACTTGCAGCGGACAGAACCGAATGGCGAGGGGTTGTGGCCAGCTATCAAGGAAATGTTGCTGCAAGAAGGCCGAATCCAAGACCTAACCAGGTTTATGTTTGTCCTGACTGCGGTCGACATGTGCTCTCCCGAATTGGCCTCTATAGCCATAGTCGTGTGCACCGTAGATGAATGGGAATTACAATAGACTACACCTTTTACTTGTTTCTTATTGTACAAAATTTATCGACTGTAACATTTTTATACTCGGACTCGAGTAACGGCTAATAATAATATAAATGAGTTGCACTTTTCGCATGTTGTGTTGCTCTTTGAGTAGTCAATCTTGTACTCCTTCCTGAATCCACGGTTAAGAGTGCAAATTGTTGCTTAAAAGGCAAACAAAGCAGAACAGCTTATTTCGCCAGATTTTCTTTCAGTTATATTAACTTTATCCTCGTAGCTCAGCGGTCTGTAATAAGACACTGATGAAATTTTTAAATTCTGATGTGTGCCTAAACGAAACGAAATAAACAAATAATAAAACACAGATGTCGCGATTCAAGCAGCGCAGGTAAACATAAATATCAACTGATTAAGCATATAACAGAGATAGGATTCTACGACAAGTGGGAAGTGTACATAAGTGAATATTAAATTTATTTAAAGATATTTTTAATTAAGACTATTAGGAAATGAGTGAAAATTTGGTAATCGAACGTTGCTGACTGCGAATATCTATCTGAGCAATGAAAATAAAAAAATATATCTAGCATTACGTAAAATTAAATAAAATAGTAATAATAAGTCTTTATTGAAACATCATAGTTTGTCATCTTTTGGAAATTTATGATAAGAAACAGCCAAATTTCCTTGCTTAGTCTTTTGTAAACTATTGTTACATATAGCCACGGCACACCTTGTTCCAGGCATAACTGTTAAAGAAAAACAATATTTACTTACACAATAATATGACTATTAATGAGGGAGAACGAGACAGCATTATATGCGAGCGTAAACGAGGTCTACTTTGACGTCAATGCACTAAACGTTTTCTGATTGGTAGGGGCGGGCATAATCCAACCGTATGTATAATAACCGTGGGTACTGCCTGCCAATAAACGACGCCTTTCACTATGATAAATAAACAAAGTGAGCCCCGCAATAACTGCAGTGAGACTCATTCAATGCCACGTTTCAGCCCTAAAATTAAATATAAATAGTCTAAGTATAAAAATTACTCAAATCATTACGTAAGTTAAAAAATATACATATTATTTTATCAACAGGGCGAACATTTAAAAAGCAAAAAGATATACTGATACAGTGTATGTTTTACAAAATAATACAATATGGCAATAAGGTGTACAAGGTGATAAAAGGCGGATTGAATGATGAATGAAATAAATTATAATAATAAACGTTTAACAATTTACCTTGCTGCATCATACGCGCAATTTGTTGATGTATTTCTACAGTCTTTAGCTGCATAGAAACTTCCACCTCTTTTTAAAGCAAATTTATCCATTGTTTTTGAAAACCTATAGAAACAAATCAAACAGTAATGACAGAAACGCTCACTCTAACTGGAATAAATCACATAAACTGCTTCTCACAAACTAGGCAATAGCGACTGAAAATAAAACTAGGCAACTCTGGAAATGCACCCAAGAAAATGGCGATTTCACATGCGCTAACTTGGATGCGTCGACTCTTATTCCCGCCAACGAGAGCTACACTTCAGGGTATTCGGTGTCAAAACCATCTTTTCTCAATATGCTGCTTCCAAATAAAATTCAAAATTTTTTTATTTTTCAAGAAGATACACCATTCACCAGATTTGAACTCATGTATCCAGGAATAAAATAAACAATAATAGACAAAAAAACAAAGTTTGTAATTCTTTTTAATATTTATAGTCAGTGATTTCTTAATAATATTGGTCAGATTCTTGTACTAGTTACTACCTGTTTCCAAAAACAATGTTGAAAAACCCGTAAATATGTAGCAAATAAATATTATTGCTACTCCTAACATACGCCTGTATATCAGAGTGCTTATCTCTGTACTATAACCTAACAGTACATACATATATTATTTAAATATTTGACAAAACATATCGTACTATCTACATAAAAAATGAATATATAGTGTTTGTTTTACTACTCAAGTTAACCAAAATGTTAATAAACTTGTGAAACACCCCTAATGGCCTCTATTAATTACAAATGAAATCCTGGTTATCACGGCACCAGTGAAACATCCCCGACCCCAGTGTATTAATTATGAATAAAAATCCTTAATCGTGAAGCAATCAAGAACATATTTAAACCCACCCAGTAATTATTTATCTCGATTTCATGTCAAGATAAACAAACTGGCCATTCACGCGATCGTCTAATTTTACAAAGTGTTGTGCCTGCAGTAACCCTTTATATTTACCCCAGGTTCTTTGATCCAAGGAGCTATGAGACCTTGACGTTGGTGGAGAGGCTTAAGTAACCGTCATGAACCTTTGAGCTATATCGGCGGGGGTCTCGCAAGTGACCCCTGGTAGGGTCACACATGCCGGACAGGTCAAAGGAGAGCGGTGAAAAACTAAGGATAGCTCAACCTCAGGATACACATCAGAAATGATGTGTTACGGGAATAGGCGCTCCCGAGGGCAATCCAAGCCACGAGTGGGCTGTGCCACTCACTCTCTTAATACCGTAATCACGGTCCACACTTCAACGATATCTGCGGAAAAGAAAAAATTGGCACCGTAGGGGAATGTCGTGTGGGAACTGTGACCGGGGGACTTACCTTAACCGGCCGGCTCACGAGGAGGCAACCTCTATAAAAGAACCGACAGCGAAGTCGAGAAAACCTGTGGGGCACCGGGCGCACCCCACAGTATTAACGCCTTGCTTCCAGTATGGGCCCACTGCTGGAGGGTGACGGAAACTTGGACCCAAGTCGTGGGATTAATTATGGAAGGAAATGAAATAAAAGGAGCGGACGGAAACGCAGGTATGACGGTAAAGGCAACGGCAACTGGAAACGAAGGTGTTACAACGATGCTGAGTGAACAGGAGATTTCCGGAAGGAGAAGCTCGATACTGAGGAACCCGCCAAGGGGCAGGAGTGTCTCAGTGGGAAATCTCTGGACTGATGAGCAGGAAAAGAAGAGACGGAGAGTCGAGTCTCCTAAGAGTAAAGATAATAGCGACGAGTCTGCGATTAAGGTCTTCGCGGCAGTAAGGGAGGTTATCTCTAAGGTGGAAGAGAACGCTAAAGGACTGAGGGAACTGGTGATTAATAATCCCAATACCAAGGTCGAAATTAAGCATAATGTAAATGAATTAAATCGGTTGGTGGAAATCCTTGCTAAGAGGGGCAAGGAGGCCATGAGCTACGAGCTGGATGCTGGTGTCGAGGGCACAAAGGTAATGGTTACCCAGAGGAAGGGACAGGACTCCCCAATCCAGACAGGAGCTATTACTGAATGCGGCAGAAAACAAGTGGTAGATGCCTCAACTCAAACTATCCTTTGGGAAGGCTTAACAAGATGGTGGAAGATCAGAGAAAGGCCGAGGATATATGGAAAAGTATCGAAGCCTCAAATGATTTCGACAGCTGGATGGAGATAGCTAAACAGGACTGGCCTGAAACGACTTTTACAACGGTGAAGCTACAGGAAGGTACTCCAAAATGGAGCACTACTGATGAAGACCTGGCCTTGGTGATAGCGTCGCATGGACATGAGGATAGAGGCCTTGTAAAAATGGCCAAAGAAAGGTGTCCCATCGCAAAAGCACTGTTAGAGAGTGAGCTGAAACCCGGCGAAGTGGAATACGGGATGCTAGAATCTAAACTAGCATTGAGAGGGGAATGTAGCCAGATGGAAGCATCGAGATATACGTTCGTCCTGCCGGCCAGCGTGAAGTCGGATGGCTCATTACAGGTCGAGGAAATTAATGAAGCAATGAAGGAGAGCGCCAAGCTTATGAACGAGCTACGCAGAGAAAAGATATATTTTGTAGCACAAGAGGGTATCGATCGTACTCTCCTTAGGAAAGTAATAGAATGCGCTTATAAAAAAAGCGCCGTTGAAGTGCAGCTACTCGTGCCAGCTGGTAAAACGGCAAAAAAGAGGGATAACATTAACGAAGCGACATCTAGCCTCAAAAGGAAGACGTCAGGCATAGTGATCAAGGCAGGGGAAAAAGAGTACGCTGAGCTTTTAAGGGAAGTCAAAGGGAAAATTAACGTTGACGAGTTAGATGTGAAAGTGAGAAATATGAAAAAAAACAGCTAAAGGCGATCTGCTCGTCGTGGCGGAAGGAGGAGTCGAAAAGTCAGATAAACTAGGTAAGGCAGTAAAGGAAAAAATGGAGGAGGTAAAAGTAGAAATGAAAGGGGCAAAGACCACCCCTTTCATCTATGATATCGATGTCACGGCTACAGTAGGGGGGATACACGAGGCAATTATAAAGGACGGTGGAATCTCAGAAGATCGAGTACGACAGATGGAGATTAGTCTGCTTAGAGAAAATAAATACGGTTTCAGGACGGCGATGGTCACAGCAACTAAAGATACTGCAAGAACTCTGATAAGTAAAGGGGGTATAAGGATAGGGTGGATCAACTGCAAAGTAAGGGAACATCCTGAGATGTTTCAAATGCCATGAGCATGGGCATAAAGCTCAAATGTGTGAGGGGGAGGATAAATCCGGAAACTGCTGGAAGTGTGGTCAGCTCGGCCATAAGGCAAAGGATTGCGAAGGTAAGGAGTTCTGTAGTACGTACAAAGCAGCGGGGCACAGAGTGGATTCCACCAAATGCCCAATTTTCAGAAGAGTAATCTCAGAGAAAGGAGAGGAAACGGAGGACTTCAGAAGACAAAATGGAGGAACGGGTAAAGGATGCCTCGGGGGCAGCCGAGCTCACAATGACTAGAAAGAAGTACAAACGAGACCCTCCCTAACAAAGGAGGAAATGGGGCCATGCCCTCATATCTCGGAAGTGATAGTGAACGCGAAGGGAGAAAAAAAGAGGCAGAAAACTCTAAGACCCCCAAAATAATCTCAAATAGAAGTGGATCAGCCCTCACTATAAAGTTATTACAAATAAACTTAAATCGATGTCGTGCGGCTCAGGATCTCCTCTGGGCCACCGCTCTGGAAACAGGGGTCGATATATTAGTCGTAAGTGAACCTAATAAAAAAAAGCAGTGGACAGCCCAGACTGGTTTACAGATACGCAAAAAGATGCAGCGATCAAGGTGTTAAATCGGAACATCGCAGTGATAAACACTGGAAGGGGACCCGGTTATGTGTGGATCAAAACTAAAGAATTTACTGTTTGTAGCTGCTATTCTTCTCCAAACAGCACGATTGAGGAACTCGGTGGTTTACTAAATGCACTTGGTGACAATAAGGTCAGTAGGTGAAAAAATCCTAGTTGGAGGCGATTTCAATGCGAAAGTGCCTGAGTGGGGCATGGAAAAAACCGACGGTAGAGGAGCAGAAATGACGGACTGGATGGCCCAAATGGATATAGTACTCCTAAACGACGGATAAACCCATACTTTTGAGAGGGCAAGCGAAATCAGTGCTCGACCTTACGTTCGTTACACACCACATGGCTGAACAAGTTAAGAACTGGCAGGTGCTGGAAAGAGAAACTCTGAGCGATCACTTATATATCCATTACGAAATATGTGCGACGGTAAAACCCCCAGCAGAAAATGCTCGCGGATGGAATATTAACAAACTAAACCGGGAGGTATACAAGAGGATACTAAAAAATTAGATAAACAGAGAGAGGGGCTTAACGGCTGACACTTTGGTGGACGCGATGATAAAAGCATGTGACGCAGCAATGCCTAGAAAAAGAGGGGTTTACTGGTGGAATGAGGAAATCGCAAAACAGAGGAAGGAATGCACAGCAACGAGAAGGAAATATATAAGAGGGAGAAAAATAAACCCTAACCTACTAGTAGTCCGGGAACTAAAAATAACCCTTGAGAAAAAAGAAAAGAATTAAGGGATGCCATAGAGAAAGCAAAGAGATCATGCTGGGACAAACTACTAGAGGAACTAGATAACGACATATGGGGAGACGGATATCGGATAGCAATGAAGAGGATGAAAGCCAAACCTCCTCCCCTCACAATGGAAAAGGTAAAGGAAGTAGTGGCAGCTCTTTTCCCAAACAACGGAGAGGTAATATAGGAACAACCTAGGGTGGTGGCACATGAGCCTTTTACCTTCGATGAACTACAGGAAGCAATGCGAACGATTAAAAAATGGCAAGGCACCAGGCCCCGACTGTATCCCGGTGGAGATCATAAAATTGACCGTACAGGAAGTGCCCGAGAATGTACTAGAGGCAATGAACCAAATCCTGGAGACTGGTATTTTCCCAGAAAGTTGGAAAATGGTGAGACTCATCCTACTTCGAAAGGGAAACAAACCCATGGATGAACCTACTTCATACAGACCCATATGCTTAATAGACATCATCGGCAAACTACTTGAACAGCTAGTGCTTAAGAGACTGAAAGACGAGATTAAGAATGGGGTAGGAATATCAGAGAACCAGTTTGGATTCAGAGAGGGACGTTCCACTATAGATACCATAAAGAAGGTCACCAGCATCGCCGCAGAGGCTGGAGAGGAATCACATAGAACTAAACAGATATGTGCTGTGGTCCTCCTGGATGTTAGAAATGCATTCAATCCGGCATCCTGGCAGGAAATCCTGGATGAAATGAAGAGGAGAAACATAGCACCGTACTTACAGCGCCTCGTACGCAGCTATCTGGAGGACAGAAAAATTACCATGGAGTCAGAAAACCAAACAGAAACACGGGAGGTATCCAGCGGAGTTCCGCAGGGGTCGGTACTTGGACCGACCCTCTGAAACCTACTCTATGACGGAGTCCTGAGGTTGTGGCTCCCCCCGGGAGTAGTTCTAATTGGTTTTGCAGATGATCTGGCAATGGTAGTTACGGCCAGAAAAGAACAAGAAGTAAGTAGAAAAGGAAATAGGGCTCTCCAGATGATAACAAACTGGCTACAGGAAAAATCGCTGGCCATCGCTCCAGAAAAGACGGAGGCGGTGCTACTAACTAGAAAAAGAAAACTGGCACCGATATCGTTCTATGTAACAGGGGTAGTGGTGAAACCCAAGGCTGCAGTAAAATACCTATGGCTGGACACCAAAATGACTTTCTCGGAACACGTGAGACGAACAGCCAATAAAGCTGCTGAGCAAGCCGCAGCCCTGGGAAGGGTAATGCCTAATATTAGGGGACCTAGAGCAAGCAAGCGCAGGGTTCTGTGCTCTATAGCCCACTCCGCCATACTGTATGCTACTCCAGTATGGTCGGAAGCTGTGAAAATAGCAAGTACCAGGCAGAAATTGATTAGGGTGCAGAGACGTTTGGCAATCAGGGTGTACAGCGCTTATAGAACCATCTCCTATGAAGCCGTACAAGTGATTGCTGGCATACCTCCAGTTGAACTACTAGTGATCGAACGAACGGAAGTATACAACGGGGAAGACCGTAAGGCAGCCAGAAGTAATCTCATGCAAAGATGGCAGGCAAACTGGGGAACACCCGGTAAAGGCCAGTGGACAAGGCGTGTAATATCGGACGTGGAAAAATGGACTGGGAGAAAGCATGGTAAGGTTGGTTACCATCTAACGCAGGCACTATCTGGGCATGGGTGCTTTCGCGACTACCTGTACGGTATCGAGAAGAAACCAGACAATGAGTGCGTCTACTGCGGAGAGCGGGACAACGCTGAGCATACTATCTTCCTATGTAATAGATGGAGGGAAGATAGACTAAGATGCCATGAAAAGCTGGGGGGGCCAATAGATGGAGACAACATGGTGAAAAGAATGCTGGAATCGCCCGAAAACTGGCAGGCAATCGCAGATGTTGTGGGAAAAATTATTGCAGACAAGGAAAGGGAAGAAAGAGAGCTAACCTGAGTGAAACCAAGTATCCGCGCTGAAGGTGTATAGTAGAAACTACCACAGAAGAAAGGCCTGATGAAATGCGAAAGCGGTACTAGGTGGAGCCTCTGAAGAGGGAAGAGGAGAGGTTTTTTTTAGCGGGTACGCTATTCACAGAGCATACAGAAACTCCCACACTGCCGCCCCGTCCACCAAGGCGCGGCGCCCATAAAGGGTTTTTCCCTCTCCACAAAAAAAAAAAAAAAAAAAAAAAAAAAAAAGGTTCTTTGATGCAAAGTTTGGCATTACTTGTTTCTATCGGGACTATTTACCTTAGCAAATTAATCACTATTTAATTTAAGTACCTTGTAAGTTTGAACACACTGTTTATAAATTGAGAAACCTCGTTAATCATTTATGTTATTTAGTTGTCGTTCTATTACTCAAGATTGAACTGTGGATTTATGTGTAAAGTTTGTTTTGGTGTTTGGTTGCTTCAAATTAACCCATTATCATATATTTAGTTTATTACTTGTATTACCACGAATGTAAGTTGAAAGAAAATACAGAAATCGTTTTTATACATATATTCAGATGTTGGTGACAAATCGTCAAACACAGAGGGAATGCCGCAAATAAATAAAATTAAGACACCCTCGCACAAAGGCCCGTGATGGCCATAAAGCACATTTTACAGTTAGCAATTTTTATTGCCGGCAATGTTTCTTGTGATGACTTGACTTTACACTTCGCAATTCCACGGAATGAAGTGGCAATTGTTTTAAAATGTATCTTTGAAATAAACAGGTATGCCATCTTAAGAGACAGAAACTGATGTTAGGTTTGATTTTCTTTTGACAGCTGTTAGGAAGAATATTTATAGGTTGTCTGGTGTTGTGATTTTGCAATGTTGATCTTGAATAAAACAACAAAAGTAGCAGCAGCAGTAAGTATATTAATAGCCTGTTCTGTACTATTACTAAAAAAATGGAGAGAAAGAAGGTGGTGGGTGGAACCTTGGTTAAATCGCAAAAAGGGCAATATTAATTTACCCGAAGAATTTATACGTAGCAATGATCTAAATGTTACCAAAACTTCTCTGCCAATTTTCTAATTTCTATAACGTTGGCATCATAAAAATCACCAAAAATATCACCAGAATTGCTACCGCAATACAATAAAATTAGAACAGGTTCTAATTTCTGCAATGCAAATAACACTGATCAAAACACGTAGTAGTGCACAAACTCGCAAGAGTATTTATTGCTGGCAATAAATTGCAAGCTGTAAAGTGGCTTTAAACCTTTAAAGCCACTGAAGTTCAGTTCGAGCAACGAGGAGCAGCAGTAGGCAGCTTTCAGTGAGAACCTGAAGATGGCAGATGAGATTCTGCCGAAACGTCGTTCAAACAACCGTCCTGGAGGAGTCGACCATCGACGCGGGAGAGCACCCGGAAGTACAATAACACTTCATTTAACACCCACGAAAACCTAAAAAACAACATGTGTTTATACGTATGTATATATGTGTATATATATATATATGTTATAGCTCGCGTTTCTTAGCTAAGTTTTTAAAAACAATTTTATTTATTTGTAGAGAGTCAACGTTGACTCTTAGAAATAATACAGTAATAAAATATAAGTATTTAATTTGAAGTGAGTATGATAACTAGCTACAGAAATGTCTCGTGGTTCTATTTATGACATTTAGATGCAGTGTCATCTAAATGACGAACAAAGAAAAGCAAGCAAGCAATTCAGCATAATCATGATAAGTTAAAATGTAATATAATATAATATGATACTTTGTAAGCGATAAATGATAGCGGGAATTTGTTATCTGCACGTAGCTGAAATATGATATTATAGGATAAACTGAAATGAAGCAAAAGTCACGTATCGTCTTGTATACAGTGGCTCAAATACTATATAACAACTTCCCCCTTAATGAAAAAGTTGCTGTTATACAGGAACTTTTTGAAATTGAAAGGATAATAAAATAGTGAATGAATACAATAAAAAATAATAAAAATAAAGGTAAAAATATACAAAGGTTAAGTTAATAATGTGAATGATAAATCACAAGTGAAAGTCTATGTTAACTCGATGTCATCTCCTTCTTGGGGTCTGATAACGGGTCGCTTTCTTGGAGGGATAAAACCGGGAAGTTTCATAAATGGTTTGCTTCGTCCTGGAGAGGGTGAAGGGGCGTCATCTGTAGAATGTTGGATTTTCAGCATTCCACGTCGTCTTTTCCTACACTTACAGAGTATGTAAAGTAGAATTAGGGAAACAACGAATGTGATGGTAAAATACGTGAACCAAGATACATGTTTGTTCACAAATGGTTCGTTTATAAGATCATCCAGGTCTTTCGAATATTGTTCCAATTTGGTTTTGGCGATGTCCAAATCTTCTACGTTTAGATTGTTTAATTTGAGAGGTTTTAATTTTGGTAATTTAATTTTGTCGGGCATTTGATTGCAGCACTCATACGGAATTTGGATGGGATGAGAATTGTCTTTAATGTCTGAAAAGTCTTTGGCACTAGCTTTTATTCTGGTGATTCCTACAAAGGCGTAACATCCGGGTTGTAGTTTGACGATTGAATTTTTGTTGATTAATTCAGTTATTGAATCTCTTTTTGGACAATTGATGGTGATGTGAAGTGGTTCGGAGTTTATTATTAACCATGTGTTGTCTTCAAGTTCTTGAACGTTGTATCCTTGACCAATGATGAAGGATGTCTGGCAATTTTCGGGGAGTTTAGTCAACTGTTTCAGGATTCTGGCTTCACATATGGCATTTTGATCGATAGGGTATGCAAACAGGTTTGAGCATAGTTTCGTTCCAAAGTATAGTGGTTTGCATTCATTTAAATTTGAAATTGGTATGTACATCAAAGAATCATCGTCTCTCGCGATAAACTTTTGTGAAATAGATAAAATGTGCAGAAGGCCAGTTCTGTTATCAAGAATTGGGATCGGGTATAGGCGGAAGGTATTGTAATTTTGAGGTTCGACAAGGGGTATTTTTAGAACGAATATTAAGTTAGAATCTACTTGAAAAGCTTGTAACTCAATAATGTCTAAATACTGAGCGACTGCTGATAATTTAATAGGTAGAGGCAAATTGTTTCTTTGTAAACTCTGAGAAATCTCTTGTAATGCTGTTACTAAATGGTCAGGAGTTATTATTGACGAATGTATAATTTTTAGTCTAGCGAATGTTATGGCATTCAAAATATCGTTTAAATTGTCTTCAATGAATAAATAACTTGCCATGAGTTGTTCGCAAATTTCTAAAAATCTTAATTTTGTGTGGATATTTTCGATATCCTTAGTCATATCTAGAATTGAGGTTTCGATTTCTTTGATATCCTTATTGAAAGTTTCTTCGTCGATTTGTAGTTTTTGAATAGTTGAATTAAAATTTTTGATGACTGAAGTCGTGACAGATATTTGATTTTTGATTAAATTTTCGAGTTGGTGTTCGTCATTATTTAGCTTGTTGATGCAATCAGAATAGTACTGACCATCTTCTGCGTCTAGATTTCCAGTTATCGATTTGAAAATCGTTCCGATACCGTTTAGTATTCCTCGTCTGTATCTTTTTGTGTCTAGGTAAACTTCGTTAAATTTTGATTGTATCGATTGAGAGATTTGAGTTAATAAACTGAGATGCGTTTTTACATCGCCGAAAAAGACATTCATGTAATGGTATGTTGGGTCGAGTGTGTTGTAGAGGGTTTGTAAGATTTTGTCGTTTTTGTCAAATGCTGTTTTAAGAGTCGATATGTTTTTATGTACAAGTAGAGTCCATTTCTCGTTAGAGATTACTATGTCTGTGTCTCGGTGGTAGTACACTCCGATCGTGTTGTTGATCGATGTTATTTTATACTGGGCAAGTGCTGATCCGAGCAGCAGCAGAAACCTGAAAATAAATTTAATTTTCAGTATATGGTTTCATTCGGTCAAAGTTTACTTTAGTTGTTTGGTTCGTTTCGAGATTTAGTAGCGTAGCGGAATTTTGAAAAATTTCTTTAATTTCGAACGGACCGTTGAATTTATCTTGTAATTTGTTCTTTATTTGAGATTCCTTAACGTATACTTTGTCGCCAACATTATATGTGGGGCGATTTTCGGGGACGTTTTTATCAAACCGAACTTTGGCTTTTTGTTTTTGAGTTTCAGTTCGACTTCGAGCTATTTTATAATAGTGAGAAATGCGATTGTTTAAATCTCGGACATATTTAGTGATTAACTCTTTTTGATTGTATAATGTTTCCGGTGGACGAACAGATGTATGACCAAAAACTAATTCGTATGGGGTAAATCCGTGAGTTTTATTTACAGAGTTATTATAACAGATTACTGCATACGGTAAAATGGTAAATGGGTGTTCATTCGGGTTTTCCGTTTTGTTAGCTCTTATCATTTCGGCCAAGGTTGCGTGAAATCGTTCAATTGAACCATTTGACTGGGGATGTCCTACACTCGAAAAAGTCAATTTTATATCGTATAATCTACACAAATCTCTTAATAAATTGTTATCGAATTCTCCTCCATAGTCGCAATGTATTCTTAATGGAGTACCATAATGTTGAAAATAAAGCAGTAGCGTATTTACTACAGATTTGGCGGATTTATCGGGGACTGCGTAAGCTTGTGTAAATTTAGTCAGTTCGTCGCGAATAGTCAGGGCATAATTGCGCGTAGGGAATTCAAATAAGTCAATGTTAATTCTTTCGAATGGTGTCTTTGGTGTTTCTGTAATTACCAGTGGACTACTTAAATTTTTTCGACAAACTTTCGTTTTTTGGCATGTTTCGCAGTTTTTGATAAAATTTTCGACATCTTTCGTTAACCCTTGCCAATTATACTTGTTTTTGATTCTGCGTATTGTCTCGTTTATTCCGCGGTGCAAATTATTTTTTCCAGTGTGATTTTGATCGAGGATTATTGGGCGTTGGTCTTCGTCGGGGCATTGTACTAGATTTTGACAAATGATTAATTTTAGGTCTTTTTCCGCAAAAATGAATGAGAGAATTTCGAGTATTGGGAGGTCCAAATTATTTTCGACATAGTAGGTCTTGGAAAGATCTAGTTTATTTTGATTTTTATACAACGTTAAAAACAAGTGTTCTATTACAGATTCGGGGTCGAAAGGTACAGCAATAATATAATAATTTCTATGTCGGGTTGATTTACTAGAGACAATATTGATTGTACTGTTGTCGAATTCGGGATTTTCTTCGAAAATATCTTCTATAATTTGGTGATGAAGGTCTGTTAGGTTATTTTGCCGAAAGAACGTAATTATGTTTTTGTTTTCTCGATCTAACAATTGTTTGTTTGTAATTTCGATTTTCGAGTAATCTATTAGGGATTTTGTCTTGTATAGTCTAGAGAATGTGTCAAATTCCTGAGCGATATGTTCGTTAGTTATTTCGTTTTCGTCATTTAGGCTTTCGTCATCGTCTGTGTTTTCGTTAGCTGCTAAAATTTTAGAATAGAATTTGGAACAATCGTTAAAGTGGTTTATTTTGATTCTGGACAAAGCGTCTGCGTTTTTGTTTATTTTGCCGGGTTTGTATATTACCTCGTAGTCATACTCTTCAAGTTTGAGGCGCCAACGGGCTAATCTGCTACCCGGGTCCTTTATTGAAAATAACCAGGTAAGTGGTCTGTGATCGGTGATTAGTTTAAACTTTCTGCCAAACAGGTATGGTCTAAAATGCTTTACTGACCACACGATAGCTAAGAGCTCTCTTTCTATCGTGGAGTACTTAGTTTCGGCATTGCATAAAACTCGGGAGGCATAAGCGATAGGTAAATCTTTACCAATGGGGCCCTGCGAAAGCACGGAACCAATGGCGAATGCACTCGCGTCTGTGGTTAATAGGAAAGGCTCGTCGAAGTTCGGGTAAATTAGTATCGGAGTTGTTGTCAAGGTTTGTTTTAAGTTTTTGAATGAATTCGTACAATCATTGTCGAAATTAAAGTGTATGTCTTTTTGTAGTAATTTGGTCAGAGGTTTTGATATTTTAGAGAAATTGGGGATAAAACGTCTATAATAGCCTGCTAAACCCAGGAAAGATTTAATTTCCTTTTGGTTTTTGGGTTGAGGAAAGTTTAGGATTGCTTCAACCTTAGCAGGGTTTGGCTTTACACCGTCCTTGGTGATGAGGTGTCTTAGGTAGGCAACTTCTTTCCTAAGAAACTCACACTTGTCGGGCTGTATTTTAAGGTTAGCTTTCCTTAAGCGTTGGAATATTTCGTTTAGTCGGGTAATATGTTCGTGAATCGTTGGGGAATAAATGATGATGTCGTCCATATAGACGAGGCAACGTTCGTTTTGGATACCTAGTAGGATATTGTCCATAACCCTTTGGAAAGTGGATGGGGCGTTTTTAAGACCGAATGGCATGCGAAGAAATTCATAGTGGCCATTCTCTACAGAGAATGCAGTTTTTTGGACGTCTTCGGGATTAATTTCTATCTGGTGAAACCCAGAGGCCAAATCTAGGGTTGTGAAGTATTGGCATTTTCCTAGTTGGTCAAGAAGGTCAGATATGTTCGGAAGGGGATATTTGTCGTCAATAGTCAGTTCGTTAAGTTTTCTGTAGTCGACTACAACTCGCCATTTTTGTTTGCCAGAGGCGTCAAGTTTTTTTGGGACTACCCAAACTGGGGAGGACCAGGGAGAAATCGAAGGCTGGATTATGCCTTGGGCTAACATTTTTGAAACCTGTGACTTTACCTCTTGCTTATGAATTTGGGGGTAACGATAAGATTTTGTGAATATCGGTTTGGCATTGTTGGTGTCAATAGAATGTTTAATTTCGTTTGTGAATGACAAGTTATCTCCTTCTAGATAGAATATGTCCGAAAAATTTAGACAAAGTTGTGTTATTAAATCGGTTTCTTCTTCGTTCAAATGTTCTAAGCGTAATTGATTTTTAATTTCGAAATTCCTGTCTATTTGTTGTTGGTAGTCTGAGTTTTGACAATTTAAATTAAAGATTGCCCTAAATTTTTCTATTGGTTCGAGTTTAAGTTTTGACAAATCTACAGTTTTTGGAATAGCGTTTGCGTTTATTACAGATGTTAAAAATTCTCCGTTGTTGTCTATTTTGACGATAGCGTTGGGTAAGCGTACTTTTTCGTTTTCTTGGGCTACCAGTATAGCCTCGGTATTTCGTAGGTCACATTTTAATTTGAATATTTTTTCCGTGCGCGGTTCAATGGAAATTAAGTTTCGATTTTTTATGGTGTTTAAACCGCGGGTTACGCTTGGTTGCGATGGTAAAATATCAGTAACTTTGAATATCGGTACAGTTTTAAAATTCGTCACTAATTGTTTATTTTTAAAATCTATCCTGCATTCGTAATGTTCGAAAAAGTCCGCGCCTAAAAGTCCGTCAAAGTCTATGTCTAGATCGTGAATATAAACTTTATGAGGATCACTTGTGGTAAATGGTATGAGAACAGATTCATTAATATTAATCTTTTCGTTTGTTATACCTTGAACAATCACATTTTCAGGGGATCGGCGCCTGTAGTTTTCAGCTGTCCTAGGTTTAAAAACTGAAATACCGGCGCCTGTGTCTAGCAAAATTTTAAATTTACCGGTTATGTCTTTCATGTAATAGAGATTTTTTGAGTTGACAGTTAGCAATGCATGCGAAAGAATATTTACATGAATTTGTGTTCCGGGAAATTCAGGTATGGGTTGAAACTGTCTTTTAGAGTCATCGTTTGGATCTGAGTTTCCAATTCTGCAATTGGTTCGGATTCCTGGTTGGGAGGATGAGTTAATTGGTTGGAACCTTGGTAAAAATCCTGAGGATTAGCGGTATAATCCTCATACTGTTCAGACTGAGAATTATAGTTCTCTGGGAAACTTTGATTGGTTTCGAAATTATAATTTTCACAATTGTCTTGTTGAAGCTGGTAATTTGGGGAGTAATCGGTAGAGTAGGTCTCATATTGATTGGAATTATCAATGTAACTATCATAAGGTTCATAGTTCAAATGATGGGCCTTTTGTTGATCGTAACGATTAAAGTTTGGATTTGGTTGGATTGCAGATGGTCTCTGCTGATTGAAATTCGGGTTTGGTCTGATGGCTGAAGGCCTATTTTGCTGTGGAAGATTAGATTGATTATTTTGTGGGAATTGCCTGTGAGTAAATTGATTATTTTGCGAAAAATTTTGGAAGTTTGAATTTCTTTGGAAGTTTGGTCTTTGAAAGTTTTGGGACGTTGATGGCATAAATTGTTGTTGTTGCCTAGTACGGCATTCACTTACAGTATGCCCAATGCGATTGCAAAATGAACACATTTTCTGTTGGAAAGTTGAAATTGGTCTCTTTTGTCGGGGAGGAATTGGGTTTTTAGCTTGGCTATTTCTCGAGAATTTTTGTGACTCAAAATAAGAGAGTTGTAGTTCTCTTTTAATTCGATTAATAGCCTCCAACATATTTTGTGGATTGCCAGCACGTATAATTTTGCCTAAATTTGGTTCTAAGCCTGTTAATAAATTATTTAGCGTCATAGTTTCGACTAAATCACTTTGAGATTTCTTCTGTTCTTTGGACAAAGCTTGTTTTTGGATTGCGGCATGCATTTTTGCATTGTGCGTTTGCAACCGTGATACAAAGGTTAACGCAGATTCGTTAGGTAATTGATGGATGCGTTGTAGGTCAGTGATTAGAGATGTTAGGTCTCTAGAATCTCCGAAGTGCGCTTCTAATAAGGATTTTATTTCTGCATATGTAGCCGGATTTCTAGAATTTATCAATTCGGCAGCTTTGCCACGCAATTTATTTTTGATATGAATAGTCAATAATAACAACTGGTCATTAATTGCCATTCCTTGAGCATATGTACAAGAATTTAAAAATGTTTGTAGGTTGATGGGGTTTCCATCGAACTCAGGTATTATCGAGAATATCTCCGAAAGTTTATAAGCTTCAATTTGTTCTTCGATTTGAACGGTGGCTTCTTGTTCTGACATTTTGTTGCTTTTAGTTACAAACTATTGAAGTTAAATTTGAAAGATTTTCTTGTCTGTTTGTGTATTAGCTGTATAATACACACAAGTACGTATTAGCAGTATAATACGCTTCGATGTCGCTTTAAAATAAAATGGAACTCGGTGAGTGTATTAGCTGTATAATACACACGATTACGTATTAACAGTATAATACGTATAGCATAGAACTAATTATGTCGTTTGGGTAATAATAAGGATAAAATTGATAGCAGAACTGTTTTGTTTTCGTTGAATGTACTAGCAGTATAATACACTTAAATAATTGCGAAATGTGAAAAATAAAAATAGCAGTAATAAAACGTGATGATTCTTAAAAATGACTTACGTAAATATCTTCATATGTAGGTTCTTTCCTCCGTCGAGGGATTGGGATCCGCCACCACTGGTGAGGAAGGTCTCCTTGTTCTTGTAGATCACTCGCACTAGTTAGGCACCCTTGTTGAGATGTTCTCCTTGTTCTCGAACGTTTCACTACAAGTTAGGCTTCTTGTTCCAGAGATGTTTAACAGATCCTACCGACTGCGCCAATGTTATAGCTCGCGTTTCTTAGCTAAGTTTTTAAAAACAATTTTATTTATTTGTAGAGAGTCAACGTTGACTCTTAGAAATAATACAGTAATAAAATATAAGTATTTAATTTGAAGTGAGTATGATAACTAGCTACAGAAATGTCTCGTGGTTCTATTTATGACATTTAGATGCAGTGTCATCTAAATGACGAACAAAGAAAAGCAAGCAAGCAATTCAGCATAATCATGATAAGTTAAAATGTAATATAATATAATATGATACTTTGTAAGCGATAAATGATAGCGGGAATTTGTTATCTGCACGTAGCTGAAATATGATATTATAGGATAAACTGAAATGAAGCAAAAGTCACGTATCGTCTTGTATACAGTGGCTCAAATACTATATAACATATATATATATATATATATATATATATATATATATATATATATATATATATTTTACATAAGTACTTTGGTTTACCATATGATTTATATATGGCTTATACATGATTGTATATTTTGCATAAAATTGTATGTTTTGTGTACCTTTAAATTATGTATGTGTTACTCATAAAATTTTAGTGTTGTTACGCATTGTGTGCACGTGTGCGATAGCCACTATTATATACCTACCATTTCCATTTTCGTAACATATTTCTATTATTTCTGTATTCTGTTGGCTGCTGTTATTTTCTTGTATATAATTAAACTGGTATATTTCTGGATGGACATCACATGACAAGCTTTTAGCTTAGGTGATTCATCCTATAATTTACTTGGTTATTTTTCATTGTTTTATCATTTATGTGAATATTGTATATTAGTGATTAATACCTGAATAAATTTCAATTTGAATTAGATCGGATTTAATTCTCTTGTACGTCCTGGTAGAATCGCTGAGGGCTGGGAGTTTGCTACTCTTCTTCAAAGTACAATCAGGCCTCGACACGGAAAGTGTCGGTAATAATTAAGTCGGATCTAATTCTCTTGTATCCAATTATAAGGCCCCGATACAGGAAGTATCGGTAATAATTAGATCGGATTTAATTCTCTTGTACGTCCTGGTAGAATCTCTGGTGGCTGGGCTTTGGTTTCTCCTAGGTAGTAGCTCTCCGGGCAGGTCAAGCAAAATGACCCCATTCCGCGGTTTAAGCCTCGCTTTTATATGCAGGCTACCCTATGTAAACGTGTATGTGCGAACGAGAAAGACTCTGGAGTTTGGAGACGCATCGGCGGGGCTACTTAAGACTGGCATTTGTTAAATTTTAGTTACGGGCTGCCATGATTATGGCTCTTAACTTCTGTAACATCTGGTTAGAAATGCAACGAACTAGCCTAGCCTAACGTTGCTTTTAAGGCTTTTTAAACTTATTCATTTCTGTACAAAATAAAATTATTTGACTTGAAAACTGAAATATTATGCAAATGCGTATTTAAAATTGACAATAGCTTTTTAAGTTTTAATCCCTTGTGATTATGTCGTAAGAAAAAATGATAATTAATAAATTAAATAAATGTAATTGAATTTTGATAATAAAGTAAGAAAATGATTTGAAAAGGGCCTAACCTATCCGGGCCGTTTTACTTGACAACAAATTTTCTTTTCTTAAAATAGAACGTTGGTAGGATAAATATAATTTCTTTTCTTTCCTCTTCTTTTAAACTTGGCTTTAAAAACACGAATACATATAGATCTGATATTATAATTACACTCAACTATCATTTAAATCGATCATAAACTAACATATGCACTCTTTATGAGGAATACTTCTTTTTGCCCACGGATCGGTTACTCAGGCGGCCATGTTCTGACGTCACTCACATTACTCTACCATGTTTATCGGTTCCATGACTATATTTATTTCATTTATTTTTATCTCGAGTTGAATTTTTACTTGGATTATATTAAGTGTATTAAGAAATAAAGGATGGAAAAATAGGCCTGTGCTCGTTGGTTCGCTTAAGGTTCAACGTTATTAGAATTTGACCTAGCGCCGGCTCTGTTATATAATAATAATCCAAAAATTAGTATATAATTAAATACATGTTCAAAATTCTTCAGTTTGAACTGTTATGAGAATTAACAAACTAATTAAATTTAGTTATCTAGTTTTTTAGAAAATATTTTGACAGAGTTTATGACCTTTTCCCTTCTGATTGATTTATATACTACTGGTGCCATCTATGTTCAGTAGCGGGAACAAAACGGTGTCATAAATGAGTTCCCTGTAAAAACTAATGAAAGTGTGTCACTACATTTTTTTATCCTGGTTGAGTAACATTTTTCATAGAATGCGCTGTTGAAAAAGCGACGTCGGGCGTCGAAGTAAGCGACGCTGGTGGAGACATCGACAATGAGCTCCGGAGCAAAGTTCCACAAAAATACAGGCCGATAACATCCTATTGATTTTTCAAAACGTTCGTTGAACCAATCACAGAGATAGGACTATTTTTAAAGGGTGAGGTTGTTGTTGGGTTTTTACAAAGCTAGTGCGGACCTAAACGTAATGTGCGTGTAGTTTTAAAAAAATATAACGAGCGAGAGCTCGTAAAATCTTCGATGCAGGTGGCAACTCTTTTTCGCGAGTCCTCCACCTTACTGGGAGCGACAATGGAATCGGGCGGCGGCGGAGGTGGCCAGGACTCAGGTGTCTCCAGCCTCGGCCCTGGACCATTGTCCTACGAGTCCTACAACCACCCGGTGACCTTCTCAAATAAGTACAAGCTGTAAGTAGTTCTCCGCGACCCTGTCCGCTTGGCTTATTTCCCCGCACGCGCCGCATGTAAACATTTTTATTTACTTATTACATCGCGAATGATTATTCCTACACCTGATCTGTCTAGTCTTTTGCTTATCGGTTATTTCAAAATATTTACTTTTCTTATCATTATTTCGAAATTTCAAATGACTTCCACTTGACGGAACACATTTTTTTGAGACTGGCATATTTAGGTAACGATTTATTTACGCTCGATATATTTTGTAGCCTTGTAACTATTTTCATTTTACTTTATAGTGTAGTTTAACCGTTTGGTGACCACTGTAATATGTTTACACAACACCAGTTTGCCTTCAGTGTTTACGTGTTGCCTAATTTCTAAAAAAGAGCACATAATAGAACATCCCTTCAGGCCTTGAATCCATCCTGCATGATGTTTTCACAATACATTTGAAACACGCCCTCAAATGTACGTAAGTTTCAAGTGCTACGTGTTTCAGCTATGTCATGTGTATTTTACAACAACTATTTCTTCTCTAGAAATATGAAACTCGAACCCCACGATGACGGTTATGAAACTAGTGCTGATATGCTCTTAAACACTGCCAGTGTTACACATAACCATGAAGTAAAGTGTGAAAAATTGGAGGACCCTTACAGTTTTATTGACGATGATCCCATTCCTATGCTTCCTGCGGCTCCAGGGCCCCCTCATCTCATGCACCCGATGCCCCCAATCAATAATCAACTTATGCCTGGCCCCAAAAAGCGGGGGAGAAAAAAGAAAATTAAACCTGAACAGTGAGTACAATTTATTTAAATTAGTTAATCAACTCAACACCTGCTGAAGACACCTGTCAGTTACTGTAAATGTGCAAATATACTCAGAAAGATGCCTTCTGCATAAGTATAATTTATTATTTTGCCCAAATCAATTTCAAATGCATTTTTATGTCGTTGATCCATTTTTATGTTAACTAACATGAATAATACCTAGTTATTTTATATACCAAACTTAGAATGTTCTAAGGCCACTGTAGCTCTTTTTGGAAAAGAAGTAGGTGACACAGAAACCTTTTATTTTTAACTCCTTTCTAATCTTTGAGATTAGAATTGAATGAAGACTTAACAATCATTTATATATCTTTAAAAAGTTATCGTATACGATTTGTAAATGAAAGGGGCTATGATCACGTTTATTAAATTTAATAAATTTGCATTTGTTGTCAGTTTCGGTGGAGTTTTTGCTTGGTTTTAAAAAGACTGTGCTAACCTTTAGCGAGCTTAGTTATATTTCATTTAAAAAAGAAACTGAATGTTTGTAGGTACTGGAAATTGGTTAAAACAGCTGATTTTACTATCTGATAATAATTATTCATGATTTAGTACCAAAATTTAAGAGTATGTTGGTTTTAAATTATTTAAAGAGCTGTCCACGATGCCAATCTTGTCGCTTTGGCTTTTATTTTGAAAAGATCTGCCATGTGTCCATCACCTGTCTGATTTTTTTTGTAAACATGATAAATTTCAAGAGAGCCGTGCTATTTTTAAGCCTGAGAAAAACATACGGGTTCATACCTAGGAAAGTGTGAATTAAATTAAGTTTATTGCATTAGTAAAAAGAGGGACGTTGTGTGTGTGTATGTGTACATTCTAAATTTCATATAAAAATCTTCAAGCAGTTTTGTTTTTTTAGATAATAGTTTTCTTGGTTTTTATAATTCAAAAACAAAACATACATTATTAATAAATTACTGGTGCTCATCGTTTTATTTTGTTACCTATTTCTCCACAGCAAGTTTATAATTTTATTTTAGTGTACAAATTTTGGAAGAGAGGCAAAAGTTGCTTGCATTCCAATATTGTAGATCGAACTGTAGATTGCTTGGAAAGAAAATATTATTGTGGAACATTTCTGTAGAATGTTAAATTTTGCTAAAAATTTTTAAAAAACGGAACAAAAATATTGTTTCAGAGTAATTACATGAAGAATTTTAAGTTAAAGTAAGAGTAATATTTTTTTAAATTTAACTATGGATGATTACTAAAAACAGGTTTTCCTATTATATAACGGACCAGATTTACATGTTTTCAAGTCAAGTGGTACCAAGTATATTCTTTGATGTTTATTCAATGTTTACAAATATGTTTCCAAGTGCTATTCTAATCATTTTGTGGAGCAGTGCAATTTGATAAACGAAACCTGTCTTAGAAAATAGAATTTTTACATGAATTGAAATTTTCGATTTTTAATTGTATGAATTTGTCAATCCCAAGATGAATGTGGCCATTTATTAATGAAATCAAATAGTCAATAACAGCAGAGCAAAATGTTCAGTAGCTTTGGTTGAATGAATTAATGAAATTGAAATACCATAATGAAAGTGTCATATTCATTGATTTTTTAGAGTCGGCTGAAATGAAACCTTGGTCCTTTGTATTTATAAAACATATAAAATATGAATGAAAATGCTGTCATATTTGTGAATTGAACTGAATAAAAAAAAACTTTTATAAATAATGAGAAAATACTTAGGGTAGGGTGGGGCAGATTCGGACACCAAAATTTAATATCTCGGTTAAGGATATGTTTTAAATTAAAAAAATAATACCTACAGAGTTGATACTATATTGTGCATCTTCCCAAATTTTTTTTTACCTACTAACTATTAGTTATAATTAGGTAAAAAATTAAAAATATTGCATTTGTCCGTAGTTTCGGACAAGTTTGAATTAAGTGAAGCTATGGATGTGTAAGAAATTTATTTGTAAAAAATACAAAATTGTAGATAAAATAAAACGAAGCTTAAAAAAATTCATTGAAAAGTTAACATTTGAAAAGGTAGAACACCCGCCTCCTATCCTCATCCCAGTTACCTGGAATTCTTGTCTCTAATTTTACGGCATACTCATATGCCAGTTTACGTAATGATTCATACGTCAGTCCATAGCAAATTTTCGACGATTCTTTCAAATATTTTTGTAATTCAGCTTCTTCCGTAGCTGAAAATAACTGCCGGCTAGCATATTTTGAAGAAGTTGGTTGATCTGTTGTTTTATTGCCTGAGTCTTTGACGTTGTTAAAGCGATGGAGTTTTCTTATATTTTTTTATAGCATTATAGTCGATTTTGATATAGTATAAGTTGATGCCGATAGTCGTATCGACACTCTTTGACTAATACATTCTTAACCGCTTCTTTGAGAATTTTCTAATCAATTTCAGGGCCGTGACTCCTTTTTTTGATATATTTTCGAACCATATTTCATAACACCCTGAAAGAAAAAATTTAAATAACAGCCTAGAACACTTTTCACAAATTAAGATATTATTACACTTTTGTGGGGGCACATCGCAACACTTTGATCTGCTTCGTGGGGCACATTAGGACAGTCCGAATCTGCCTCGCGCATTTTGTCCGGATGTGCCCCACCAGTAGACATAGACCGTTTTCTTTTTTTCAAGTACTTGGAGCTCCAGTGGTTTCATTTTCCAGCTTTCATCAGCCAATCAGCATTCTTGTTCTTTAAAACTTAGGGCTCCAAGAACTTGAAAAGAAAGCGGTCATAGACTCCCTAGAGTCTGGCCATTCGGGCCCCACTCCACCCAAGTGAATGGATAATGGCGGCGATGGTTTCAATGTGCGTGTGTGCATCAGTGTGTTTACATCGTATCACAAGTGTCAAAAGTAGGTTGCAGTATTTGTTTTGACAAAGTGGTAAAATATATGTAAGTAATAACATTATAGTGTATACGACCAGAATTGAAACCGTATAAAAACTAAAAGCCGACAAAAACAGTCGTCATCTCTTGCGGAGGTAAATAGATATGCTTGTCATAAGAAAAACAACAAAGAGATGCCGGCTGTTTTTGCCGGCTTTTAGTTTTTATGCGGTTTCAATTCTGGTCGTATACACTATACCATTAATTGTTTTGTGACCAAATCAGTCATAACAGACTGTTATTTTAATTTTAACCTATTACATTGAGTCTAATGACACTATGCTCGTCAAAACAAAAGCGATTCGTATTGGCGCCGCTATTATGTATTCACTTTTCATACCTATCAATCAATGCTTCGATCTCGAATGGCTAGACTCTACTTTATAGGGAGGGACTCAGGTAGACAAAACATTTAGCTCCATCTACACTCTAAACAAAAAATGCAGTAGTATACATTATGTATACTACATGCATAAAAATGATTCCCTTTCCCACTAGAATACTACAATATCCAATAAAATTCACCATTAGACTTGTCAATCCTTACGAGTATGATGTAATTTTTACATCAAATCTCTACTTTTTAAACTTTTTTCACTATTATTTTTATTTTTAATGTTTTCACCAAGCAACCGTCAGTCACGAACCATATATCACAATTAAATTTAGGCGGAATTTGGCTATTGTGCTGTCACATATTAGCGGTAAATTTGAATTGTCCGGAGGTGCCCCTTATCTGCCCCACCCTACCCTATTCACATTATTTCTGACCACGGCGAAGCCTAAAGTTGGGTTATGTTTAATTTGTATGTGTACCTATATGCGACTGTATAATATGTTACCTTCTCGAGCCTAAACAGCTTAATGGGAGGTACGGATTACTTACTAAGATTCTCAAGATGCTATTGGAGTTTTCAATCCAATGTAATTCACAGATTTTAAATATACATGTCCTTATCCTTGTAGTACTCATCCAGACTGTAGTAGGCCTTCTACAGTAGTAATTGCTTGAGTTTCGGTTTTAATTTGTTTATAGGCAAATTTATCAATTCTGAAGGAAGTTTATTAAATACTTTAATTTTGAGCAAGTAAATTTTCCTTTTGGATGTGAGATCTGGTTTATTTCTTGTATCATAAATGTGATTTCTATCACAGTCAGCGAAAAGATTCATGTTTCCTTTCAAAAATATCACAGACTCATCTATAAACACAATTAGTTAGAGTAAGTATGTTTCTCTCTAGAAATACTGGTTTGCATCTATCTATAATTCAATGTAAATGCCCCTACCAAATAAGAAACAAATACCACGTCCGTCAAGTTAGCGTTATCATATCGAAATTTTTCAATGTCAATATATGGATTAATTGTCGCTTTTTTGTCATGAAAAGAAACAAATTTTTGCGCTTTATTTAAAAAAAAACCATGGTAATGCTAACTTGATAGTCAAGTTAGCATTACCACATTCCGAAACGGACTAAAATGGTGGAAAACAGAACTCTGAGTATCAAAATAATTTGTCATTAATTTTTTGTGAGCAAATAATATGTGAAAAACTATCCCTTTATGATTTGCGGGAGTAGTAGTGCTGATTACAAAAAAAACGTAATAATTACCTTATTTCCGCATAATATAATTTTGCCTGATTTGCAAATTCCTGAAAAACAATCGGTCCAAAAAACTACCCCTTGATTATGTACAAGGGTGGTAATGAGTATGAGTATACAGAAAAATGTATTAATTCTCCTATATCTGCGAAATGAAAATTCGCAACAAATTGTTTTCTGCACGACAAATTCATAGGGCACTCACGACAAATTCCTGAAAAAGAATCGGTACAAAAAACCACCCCTTGATGAAAACGACGCACTTTATTAAGAAAAAAACTCATGGTAATGCCAACTTGATAATCAAGGTAGTATTACCACGTTCCGGAAGGGTCTAAAATGATCTAGAAGAGGGCTCTTGAGTATCAAAATAATTTGTCGTCAATTTATCGTGAGCAAATAATATGCGGAAAACCACCCCTTGATGATTTACGGGGATGATAGTGTTGAATTTCTAGAAAAATGTATTAATTGCCCTATTTCTGCGTAATATAATTTCGTGACAAATTGTTTCTTGGAACGACAAATTCCTACGTCCCTTACGGCAAATTCCTGAAAAGAAGTCAGTCCAAGAAAACTATCGCTTGATTACTTATGGAGGTGGTAATGCTGAGTTCGGCAAAAAATTTATTAATTTTCATATTTTTGGGAACTAAAAATTCGAGACAAATTGTTTCGTAGCACGACAAATTCCTACGTCTCTTACGGCAAATTCTTCAAAAAGTCAGTCCAAAACAACTATCTTTTGATGATTTACGGGGAAGGTAATGATGAGTACACAGAAAAATTTTTCAATTTAACTATGTTTTGCAAATAAATTCGTGACAAAATGTTTCGTGGTACAACAAATTCCTACGTCCCTTACAACAAATTCCTGAAGAAAAATTAGTTCAAGTAAAAACAATCCTTGATGATTTACAGGGGTGGTAATGGTAATGTTAAAATTCGGCAAAACGTATTAATTTTCCTATTTTGAACTAAAAATTCACGACAAATTGTTTCGTGGTACGACAAATTCCTACGTCCATTACGACAAATTCCTGAAAAGGAGTCAACTCGAAAAACCCACCCCTTGATGATTTACGGGGAAGGTAATGGTGAGTACGCAGAAAAATGTATCAATTTAACTATTTTTGCAAACTAAATTTGTGACAAATTGTTTCGAAGCACGACAAATTCCTACGTCCCTTATGGCCATACATTAAATCTGCGCCATGAAACAATATGTCGTGAATTTTTAGTTCCCAAAAATAGGAAAATTAATACATTTTTTGCAGAAGTCAGCATTACCATGCCCATAAATCATCAAGGAATGGTTCTTTTGGGCTGATTTTTTTCAGGAATTTGTCGTGCCACGAAACAGTTTGTCGTGAATTGCTAGTTTGCTAAAATAGTAAAATTAATATATTTTTCTCGGTATAATACTACCACCCACATAAATCGTCAAGGGATGGTTTTCAAGAATGTGCCGTAAGGGACGTAGGAATTTGTCGTGCTTTGGAACAATTTGTCGCGAAATTCTATTACACAGAAATGGAGAAATTTACAGGTTTTTGTCCGGAATTGGCACTACCCCCCCAGTAAATCAAGGGATGGTTTTTTGAGTTGATTCTTTTTCAGGAATTTGTCGTTCCACAAAACAATTTGTCGCGAATTTGTATTACGCAGAAATAGGGTAATTTTTTTCTCAAAATTTAGCACTGTCACCCCCGTAAATCATCAAGGGGTGGTTTTCTTTATATTATCTGCCCACAACAAATTATTTTGATACTCAGAGCTCTCTTCTCGATTATTTTAGACCCTTCCGGAATGTGGTAACCCATACTTGATTATCAACTTGGCATTACCATGGGTTTTTTTTTAAATAAAGTGCGTCGTTTTATTGAACTGTGACAGTGGAATTATTTTTCAGGAATTTGTCGTGAGTGGTCTATGAATTTGTTGTGCCAGAAAACAAGTTTGTCGCAAATTTTCGTTACGCAGGATAGGAGAATTAATACATTTTTCCTCAAATTGACTACCATTCCTCTAAATCGTCAAGGAGTAGTTTTTTGGACCGATTCCTTTTCAGGAATTTGTCGCAAAATTATATTACGCAGAATTAGAGTGATTAATACATTTTCCCCTATACTCAGCACTACTACACGTACTGATTCTTTTTTAGGAATTTGTTGGGACTGGCCTATGAATTTGTCGTGCCAAAAAACAGTTTGTTGTGAATTTTCATTATGCAGTAATAGGAAAATTAATACATTTTCCTCCGTACTCAGTACCACCCTTGTAAATAATCAAGGAGTAATTTTTTGGACTGATTGTTTTTCAGGAATTTGTCTCAAAATTATGTTACGCAGAAATAGGGTAATTATTACATTTTTTTGTACTTAGCACTACCACCCCCTTAAATCATCAAGAGGAGGTTTTTTGTACCGATTCTTTTTTAGTAATTTGTCACACGGGGCCTATGAATTTGTCGTGTGAAAAAACAGTTTGTCGCGAATTGCTATTACGCAGAAATAGAATAATACATTTTTCTCTGTAGTGAGCACTACCACCCCCGTAAATCATCAAGGGGTTGTTTTTCGCGCATATTATTTGCTCGCGACAAATTCACAACAAATTACTTTGATACTAAGATCTCTGTTTTCCACCTTTTTGGCCTCATTCGGAATGTGGTAATTTTATTTTATTATACACTACCCAACAGAACATGTTCCAATTTCAGAGTAGGAGAAATACACTATACATAATAACAAAGATACTTAATAATTACAAAATACACAATATCACAGAATTTTAAAGGAGTATAACGTACATATAGGTTTTGAAATAGCTTATTAAAAGCACATATAATGAATTAAAATTAATTGTTATAGTAGGCAGTTCTTACATCTGCAACACTGCAGTTAAAAAGGTTAATATTATCCTGAATATCATGCCAGTTATGACACAACATACACCGGTGAGAATTTTAATAGATTTGTTCTTGGTGTCGGTAAATAGAAAATATTAGTTAGTCTTGTTTGCACCAATGGCATATGAACAAGCGCATTGACTTTTGTCAAGAATTTGGGACAATTTATTTTATTATTGACAAGTTTATAAAAAAACATAGCAGAGTGAAGAGACCGCCTTCTGACTAGTTCATCAGCATTGAACCTCTCTAGCAGTTTGTCATGTGGAAACCTTATTGGTGGATAGGTTTTGTCCTTCTTGAATGCCATAAATTTTAAAAATCGTCTATGGATTTGTTTGATAGCTTTACTATGTACAGCATAATTAGGATTCCACAGACAGAGTCGTACTCAAGTTTAGACCGCACAAAAGACATAAATAGAATTTTTAATGTGTTGATGTTGTTAAGTTCACCAGAGTTTCTAATGATAAAGCCCAGGGATTTGTAAGCTGATGATACAATGATATTGACGTGCTGGTTAAAGGTCAGCTTACTATCAAAGGTAATGCCTAGATCTTTAAATACCTCTGGTTTGTTTAAATGTACCTGATTTATAGCGTAATCATACTGCACAGGATTCAATTTTCTAGTATAGGTGACAGCGTTACATTTAGCGGCGTTGAGAGGTAGGGAGTTTGAGATGCACCAGTCGTTTATTAGATCCAAATCAGCTTACAGTAGCAAACAGTCAGATTCATCCTTGATAGCTAGATACAGTTTGACGTCATCCGCATATAGTAGACAATAGCAGTTCAGACCAAGTACGATGTCATTTATAAATAAAATAAAGAATAAGGGACCCAACACTGACCCTTGTGATACCCCAGAAGTACAAACAATACTTTCAGATTTATGCCCACGATATTGAACATATTGATTTCTCCATTTTAAGTAGGAGGATTAGAATAGAACTAGGTCTCGGTTAAAGCCGAAAGCAGAAAGCTTTCTCGGTAAGATACCATGGTCTAGTCTGTCAGACGCCTTTGAGAAGTCTGTATAAATGACATCTACCTGTCCATTACCATCCAACACCTCCGAAATAAATTGGGTAACACAGACCAGGTTGCTGATTGTCGACCAGCCTGCCACATAGCCGTATTGATTAGGGCAAATTTGTTGATTGACATGCTCCGTGTATAGAGCGAATTCAAAGATTTTACTAAAATTATTAATCATAATTATATTAATGATAGTGATGGGACGATAATTTTTTATGTCCGATTATCTTTTTTAAACCCGGGAATAATTTTGGAGTTTTTCCATAACTCTGGGAATGTGTTGCTGTTAAGGGCTAAGTTAAATAAAATAAGCAGAGGTTTCGCTAAGACATTAGCACAGTCTCTGTTAAGAAATGACAGTATATCATCAGGACCAGCGGTGAATTTGTTTTTTAACTTTTTGATAGCTTTACATATTTTATCTTCGTGCTAATTGTGACGGTTCCTATCCATTTCCATCTATGTCAGTATTCTCAGAGTCTACATACTCAGATGATTCTGTAAAAGCAGTTTTAAAGAGCTCAGTAAATGCGTCGACAATTTCTTGAGGATTGTCCAAAGAATTATCGTTGTAGATTATATTATTTGGAATGGTTGTCATATTCTTTTTGCTATGAATAATATGACCAAAAAGATTTAGGATTTGTCTTAAAGTTATTTTCAATATGGTTGACATACTGTTCATGCGCTAGCTTAATATCATTTTTTATTTCTGATCTTAGTGTTTTAAACTTTTCAATTGTACATTGTGACATAATCAGCTTTTTTAAAGTTAAAAGTCAATTCTAACTTGACTGGAATATTCCTCGCTTCGCCATTTTCTTGAGGTAGGTTAATGCACAGTGGTGGATGGCGCAAATCTTCCCTTATCATGGAAATTTCTGACCTTTCAACTTGTAATGAGGTGATATTACTTATGATTAACAATCCATCATTGACATTAAAAATTGAGTTATGTTGATCAAAATTATAAAATTTACAACAGTTTTGCAACGCCCGTATTTTTGCAGATGTGCTTGCAATATTAGATTCATTATATGCTGGTAAGTTAAAGTCACCAATGAAGCAAGTATCCCTTGTTTGGATTGGTTCTAAATTTGTAAGAAATTCAAATAACTTCTCATAAACTCCGGCAGCTGAGTTCGGTGGAATATACAGGGTGATTTACCTAAACATGCGGAAAATTATTCAGTGGGTTGTCCCCACCAAAAGGAGTTACAAAAATTAAGAAATAAAAAAATTTGGAAAAAAAATTACTTTATTTTCTTTGTAGAAGTGCGCCGCCTATGACTAACCAATCTGACGTAATACGGTGCAACGAAATCACTTCTTCCCTTATGTGGTATGGGTAAAAACGATTCTCGTGTATAGGTTAGTTATTGAAGAGTCTCGTTCTAGTAATTCTATAACTCTGTCGTCTACTTCAACAGTACGATTTACTACGCGTTCTCTGTGGCCTGGTAAACAAAACCCAGTGTCACGAACTCGTTGCACTGCACTTAAAATTTTTCTCATTAGGTTTGTACCTATGGTCAGCATGCTCGTTTGCAGGAGATGCAGGAGTGGTAATTGGTAATTGCTACTGTCTACCGAATATTCTGGCTTTGTATTGCTGTAATTTATGTTTATACACTCTACATTCCGGATCCCATATGGCATGTGCACAATCAATATCATTGTTGTCAGACTTATTACCCTTAAGATGTAAGCAGTTAATGCACCTCTTACTTGCTCCCAGTGTGCAGTCTTTTAGTTCATGTTCAAGAGAACAGACAGGACACACTTTTTTCCTCTGACAAGTTCTTGACGCATGATCAAAACCACTACATTTATAACATCTATGCAAATCTACGGCATCATAAACTTGACAACAATCATAACCTACGAATAAATAATTATCTCCCGAATTCATTACCTTAGTGTATGTTACATTGTCCAGCTGAATGATTGCTTGATAAATATTCCTATTCCTTTTTGTCGGCCACAAACGAAGGACAGTACATTCGGCATCTTCACCAAATATGGAACCGTTTTGGCTTTTTATCAGGTCAGCTATGTTTGATTCAGAGTCAAATTTTTCAGATATTCCTGCCATTTTAATTCTAGGTCTTGGGTTGGAGACTTCCTTTATTTCATAATTTTTTGATAATTTCTTGTCAGCTAAATCTTTGAACTTCTTTGTCTCCGTGTCATTCTTGCAGCTTACAACAATACCACCATTTCTTACATTTGCCACTCTGTTTAGTTGTAGATTACTTTCCGATGGATTTATATTTTGGAATAACTCAGATGCTAATGCTAACTTGTCTATCAAGTTGGCATTATCATGTTTTTTTTTTTTTAAAGGGGCGACATATTTTTTCTTTTCACAACAAATTAACGACAAAAAAAAACGACAATTAATCCATCTACTGACATTGCAAAATTTCGATATGGTATACTTTATACGGGCAAAATTGAAACTGGTCAGTCTTAAAGCACAGGACCGTGCGCACTGAACTTGATATTTTGTCCTATATATTTAGCAATGGTATCGAGATTCGAATGGTAGTTGAAACTGTGCAGGCGAGTCCGAGACTGGCAATGTAATCAGCCTGAATGAACCATCTACGACTGCACTGGTTTAAAGATAATAAAACGGATAGGCCTACAGCATAAAAAAACTCGTAAATCGTTTCTCAGAAGTCGATGAGGTGTGCTGTCAATGTGCCAGTGCGGTGCATAAATACCTATTATAATATCAAGCGTAGGAGTTTAGTTAATTATTGTTCATATTTATAAATATTTAGTACTATATAAAAGGTGAAATATTTTAATTATTTACTAATTTACATGGCTTTCTGGAGACCATTTGAAACAGAGGATAATATAATAACGCCCGAAAATCTTATCATTTTCTTATGACAAGCATTTCTATTTACCTCCGCCCGTGTACAATAAAGAGATGCCGACTGTTTTTGCATACACTTTGTATCCATAAATATGTTTTTCTAAGAAAACTACTGCTTAAAAAATTACATTGTGTACCCAATAGCAATAGTCCTTGTGTTCGTCTTCTTCTTTTTAGTGGTGCAACGAAAGGTCGTTTTGATCCAAAAATTGTTGAAGTTTAATTCTTCTAGTTTTCTTGTTTCCATGGATATCTAATCAAAATTGTAGATTAAAAGTAAAGCTGCATGTGGATTTGGTGCAACTTGTCAAAAAAAGTTAAAAATGCCAATGGAACTCGTTGCGTTAATTGCCATTATAAAATATTGTAGGGAGTTATCCTCTCACCTCATGCTTAACACTAACACTTCTATGCACCTCAAATAATAATATTGAAATCTAGATTTTCATCGGTATGTTGAGTGGTTACCTAGTGTATACCTTAATCAATTCCGCAAAGAAAAATACTAAATAGACAACTACATGATGAACAAACAAGTACCTGGTGAACCAACTAAATACAAGATAAACTGTAATGGATACCATTAAAACAGTATATAAGGTTAAGTGCAATTCTGCCTTCTTAAAATATTAAATCAACATGTACCTAGCCTGTTCAGCAGCAACGTACTAAAAGTAGGACTATGCTACGTAAGAAAGAAAGGAATATTATAATAAAATTGCATTGCCAGATAGAGAAGATTCAGGAGAAGAACTACAACAATGCAGAAACGCATCTCAAAAACTGTGACACTACCATTCTATATTCCTGTACCTTTCTTCATGTGGCTCTTGCTGCTGATAAAAAGCATGATCACAGTCCAACTCATTGTAGTTGTAGCTAGTCAGGCGGTGTGCTTTTCAGAAATGGCAGCAATGCTTAATTTACGCTGGTAAATTATCTCAGGGTTTAAAAAAATACCAATTTTTGAAAAAATCAAATTTCTTGTCTTACACACCCCCTGCACGGACGTCTATGGTAGTAGCTAATTTAAAATAAAATTAGATAAGGCAAATCTTCAAAGGCTGCTATAGTAGAAGTAGGGTTACTGGTAAAAACTATTTGTCTACACAAATCCTTCTATTGAAAATCGTTAATATATCTTCCATCGTGTAAAGGCAAATTATTAGCAGCACTCTGTTTATAAAATGGTCTCCAAGGTTTGTTTATTCCTCAAACAGTAATGTGTGCTGTGCTTAAAATTTGGTAAATAGATATGAGATCAACAGCGAACTTAATCCATCTCGACTGTTTGATTTATGATAATTTAAAGCCCAAATAAGTGCTTTGTCCTAAGTAAATTTTTCAAGATGGCGTTTTTATGCAAGTAATTATGTACATTTTGAGAGAGGAAAGTACAGTACTAATATTTCCGTTCAATGATATCTATGCATTTGATATTATCAAAAATAGATAACGCATGAAGGGTATCTGATCCAAGATAATTTCTGGATAACCATATCCTCTTAATTGAATTGAAAACTAAATATGCACAAGGATTAAACTGCCTTATTATTTTATACTTAAAAATAGTTTATTCCCAGCAACGAGTGACACGTATACATATATAAACCATGTTTAAAATATTGTTATAAATTTGCAAGGCCTTGGTTTATGGATAATGTGAAAAGCATAACCGTTACTAGGTTTTTCCAGTTTAAAGATAAAAATCACTTCAACTGATAAGTCACTTCAATGATTCGTGTTTACAAACTAAGTTAGACGTATATAATATAGTTTACAAAATTAGATACGAGATAATAAATTTTATGTACAGTTACAGTTCCATGTATTGATGTCATGTTATTGAGATATGTGGTCTTACATGTTGGTACTTTACTTATTATATAAGTGTGTGTTTGCCTTTGATGGGCTTTTTCGTTAAAAATTTTTGAACTGTAGGGAACTAGACAGGTACTTGATTTAATTACGGATATTGCCATTACCAACAATTAACGAGCACGCTTTAGAAGTTACTTATCAAATAAATGGTTAGAAAGATTAATGTTAATTTATTAGTGTGTTAAAAGTATAGTATGATTTTTTTTCATTGAATGTTTAGCGATTACCATATCGAGTTTTTTCTAGATTTTGTATTTAAATTTTAGTTGCGATACCACTTAATGAATCAAGTGCTTGTTTAGCAGATTTAACTGCATTTCAGTAATGTATCTAACATTTTCAATACTAATACTGCTTACATATTCTGTTTAATAATTTTTGTTATTGTGTTTATGTTTACAGCATTTTTTAATTTCTAAAACTTCTCAATTTTGATAGGCCCGAATTTAATCAAGATATGAACGGAGGGATTCCACGGCCTATAAAAGAACGAAAAAAGCACGATCGATTTAATGGAATGCCTGAAGAGGAGGTCTCCAAACGAACTTTACCAGATCATCTGACCGAAAATTTAGACATTATTATAGTAAGCTTATTTTTCTCTTAAAAATCGTTCGATCAAAAGTCTGTTGTGATATGCAGATTCAGTTATTTTTAGAACTTTCTGAGGTATGTAATTAATTTTCAGATTGGAATTAATCCTGGATTATTTGCGGCCTATAAGGGACATCATTACGCAGGCCCTGGGAACCATTTTTGGAAATGTTTATATTTATCAGGTTTGACACCACAGCAAATGTCAGCCGATGAAGATTATAAGTTACTGCAAGTAGGAATAGGTTTTACAAATATGGTCCAGCGTGCCACAAAAGGCAGTGCTGATTTAACTCGTAAAGAAATTAAGGAAGGTAGTCAAATTTTGTTAGAAAAATTGAGGAAATTTAGACCTAAGATAGCAGTATTTAATGGTAAACTGATTTATGAAGTGTTTTCGGGGAAGAAGGATTTCAAATTTGGTAGACAACCGGATGTAGTTGAAGGCACGAATACGGTGAGTCATTATTAATTTCAACTTTCATATTTCATGCTTTTAGCTAAGTTAAATGTAATATGTCGATTCGTCAGTTATACTGGATGTTGTGGCAATGTGGAGAATGCTTGGGGAGTATATCGTGTGAGTTAAAATAATACTGAACAAAAGCGTTTGTATTTTTTCCTAGGACATCTCTTTTTGAAGCTTTTTACCCTTTAAGATTATGAAAAAGAAAAATGTATAGATACTTTTTGTGTTATTTTGGCCCAAATTATACATTCCCGAAATATTGCTCCATACTTCAGGGTCGGACTACTGAAATAGAAAACTAGTATACATGATGCCATAAGTATTACATTGCAAGCTAGTAGGATATTATTAGACAAATGAAGCCCCTTAAGTTTTTAAATCATTACATCTTGCTCTGTAAATCATCAATTTGATGAAGTCTTAATCACTTTATTTGTACCAGATTTAATTAAAGACGTTAAGGGTTGCTAGAAAGGGTTACAAACTCATTGCACATCTCAAAGATGCTGTAGTGTGTCTAAGGGAAGATTCCTTTGTGATCAGTCCATTTTGGCTCATATAATGATCATCACTGTAAGAGCAAAAGCTTGATCTATCACTAATACCATTAATGATCTGCTAATCAGTTAAGATGTTCTCATATAAACAAAAGATATTTTCTTCGATGTTTAATCATTGCCTTACTGTATACTGACTAACTAGAACATTTTAGTGGTTAGAGAGGTACTTATATATATTACCTCCGGCTACTCTCCCACGTCGATGGTCGACTCCTCCAGGAGTCACGGTTGTCTAAATGACGTTTTGGCAGAATCTCATCTGCCATCTTCAGTTTCTCAAGCTGCCTACTGCTGCTCCTCGTTGCTCGAACTGAACTGACAACGCGAAGTAGCAACGAGGAGCAGCAGTAGGCAGCTTTCAGTGAGAACCTGAAGATGGCAGATGAGATTCTGCCGAACCGTCGTTTAGACAACCGTGACTCCTGGAGGAGTCGACCATCGACACCCGGAAGTACAATAAACATTTCATTTAACAACCGAGAAATGTGATGTGTGCAATGTGTGCGATGTGTGTAATGTGTGCATGAAATCATAAAAAATCTTTCAATTTCAGATATCGTTTGTCTCTATACTCACTTTTCAAATTGAAGGGTGGGATAATCCACAGCATTGAGCAATGTAACTTTGAGTTGTGGATTAAGCACAGATCACATATTATATTACATTACACATTAAAATCATGTAATTAATATTTTTATGTCTCTTTTTAATATTTGTTCACTAACGTCAAAAAACTGAGGATGACAATTTCTTATTTGGCCAAATGCTTCAAGTCCGACCCTGTACAGATATAGGAATAAAGGTGTTTTGTGAATTTGTGGGGTATGAATGCTTCTTAAAAAAAATTCTTTTGTTCTATTTAAAATAAATTTTTGGTGATTTTGTAAATAAAAGCAAAGCTATACAATATTGTCATTACGTCACTTAATTCATCTAGATGTGCCACTGTTTTGGCGTTTTGCACAGTATAGGGGTTAAAACTTAGTGGTCCAAAGAATAACTTGAAAATAAAGCATTTTCGAGAAATATATTTGAAAGAAAAGTGTAATCATTTCAAAAGCGGGATCCAATGGCTTTATTTTTTGAAATTTTGATGTGGGGCTTCAAGGCCATTTGAGGGTCAACTTTGTTTTTTAAATACAAACCCCTATTTTTTCTTACAGACTCATATTCTGTGCTAAGAAGTAAATAATTTTTGTTTTTACCATCTTTCTAGTCGGTCTCATTGTTTGTGAGTAATTAACCATTGAACATGAAAGTAGTGCTTCTCTGTAACTGCGAAACAAAAAATTTTAAGGAAAAGTATTCCAAGAAAAAAATTAGGAATTGCTGCAAATATCCAATGTATAGTGGTAGTAATAACTATAAAACAAGAATTATAATAATGCAAGAAATGAGACATGTTTATCAAAATAAATTTCTTGAAAAACGTTAAGTTCCTAAAGTAGAGATACATAAGGTACATGAAGTTTGTGACATTTTAATAGTTTTAGAACGCTTCTTCATGATATTCCAAGGTCATAAGCAATTGCTCGAGAGCTTGTATATGATGAGTGCTGGAGTGCTGCTAATACTGCAATTTTATTGTCTCCCAAATTACTGTCCATCGACATTGCCTTTTTTCTCGGTAAATTAAAATCACTTTAACATTCGCCACAACAGTTATTCCATTATTAGCTTAAGGAAATTATTTTCTTTTACAATAATAAAAAAATTGACAGCGGAATAGTGGAATTTATTTTATGACACTAGACAAAAAGAAAGGGATATCTCGCCTTCGTCCGTGTTTATGAATTCACATGAAACGCTGGAAGGCTTGTTCGTTATGTATGTATGTATGTATGTAAATAAGAGTTGTTAATTAGCGCAGAATATGAATTTGTAAAAAATAGGGTTATGTATTTAAGATAACAAAGTTGACCTTCAAATGACCTTGAGGTCCTACATCAAACTTTTAAAAAACATGCCCATTAGATCTCGCATTTGAAATGATAATACTTTTGTCTCAAACATTTTTCTCGAAAATTCTTTACTTTCAAGTTATTCATGTTTGTCAACTTAAATGCCTCACCCAATAAATTATGTTTTTTGACTCCTTTGAAAAATTTCTATGCTCCTAAAAACAATATGAATCAGATTTAAAACTGCTTAAAATGGGTTTTTTCGGGCTCATAGCCGAGATATTTTAGTTTCAATTATAACTATAATATAATGCATATTTTGAAAAATTTCATTAGAAACAAATTTTTTTTTGCAAGTTTCGCTTATACTCAAATTACTTAATGACTGTAATTGAGATAAATGGATGCCATACAGGGCATTTAGAAGATTAAGCTTTGTGTGCACACGTGCAGATTAAGGGCACTAGTTTTGATATTTCGTTTATTTAAACTTGATTATTTATGACAAACTAAGAAGAAAAGCGCCGAATTTGCATATTTTTCATTTTAATTGAGCATTAGTTTTTTGCAAACTGCATATGTATGAAAGGTTAAAAGTAGGATCAGCTTGACTGAAATAAACAGTGTGTTATGATGTAATTTTATTTTCAGCATATGTGGGTCATGCCCTCTTCAAGTGCAAGGTGTGCCCAGCTTCCAAGGGCAGCAGATAAGGTGCCATTTTATGCGGCTCTGAAGAAGTTTCGTGATTATTTAAATGGTTTAATAACAGAAATCGATGAGAATGAAATGGTGTTTTCTGAACCGAGGGTAAAATCTTGCTATGAAGCAGAACCAAAACCAGATCCGTTTTCTCCAGAACTCACCGACATTAGTAATGCTGTGATTCAAAATGAGGATGGTACTATTATACCATGTAAAAAAAAGCGAGGTCGACCGAAGAAGATAAAAGTTGAGGGTGAAGAACCACCACCAAAGCCAGTGGTTCGGAAACCTCCATCAACCCAGAATAATAACTGTGATTTTCCAAAGAAAAAGAGAGGCCGGCCTAAGAAGGTTAAAGTTGAAAATATGGATTTAAATCAACCGGACAACAATACATCGACCAACATGTCTCAGTGTTATTCTAATCCGTCACCAATTCAGTCACCTAATAACTTTTATCAAATGGGTCCCGCTATGACACCACCTAACAGTTCAAGTAATTTATACGCTCCACAACCACAGTCATACAACCAGTCTCCGAGGCCACAGTACAGTCAGTCACCCAGGCCAACATATAGTAATTCACCTAGACCACAGTATAGTCAGTCTCCTAGACCACCATATAGCCAGTCTCCTAGACCCCCATACAGCCAATCACCAAGACCTCATTCCCAGCCCTTTACTCATTCAGATCTAAGTTCAGAAATTAGTGCAGCTATTAGTTCTGAACAATTGGGGTCACCTGCATCTCCTATAGGCCCACCAGATTTTGATCCACCAACAAGTATGGCAGAAGAAGCAGAATGCCGTTTAGGCAGCCCTGCTCCTTCTACTAACAGTGAACAGGCTCACTACCACTATCAGTCCTATAATATGGACCCTCCTCACCCTCAACCAGAACCTCAATATCCGTCACCAAGACAAACACAAGATATTGCCTCCAAAAGTTTATCTGGACTTGAATCTTTAGTGGATCAAATTCCCAGTATAACTGAAGGAGAAGCTCCGATCGGTGAAGGACCCGACCAATATGCTGGTCAGTTTAACAACTACAATGCATCATCCTCGTCAAGGGCTAGTCCTGTCCCCTACAGTTACCCCCCGAGTTCAGGGTATCCTATATATCCTACCCCAACCTGGACCGGCCATTATGAACCCATGCCCCTTGGATATTCCCAGCTACCATATGCTCAAAGTTATGGGCCCGGTTTGCATGTTCCCAGTCCAAATTATCCATACTACAGTTACCCCCAACCTACGCCTACACATCCGCCTGGCTATCCTCCATATTTAGGAGGGTTCTGATTGGTTTCCGTCGCTGTGTTTTCATGTTGTGTACCTGTACCATATGTTCAGCTAGTACCTAGCAAGTCTGTCCGCTTGAGTACAGTTGGTCACTTGCATTTTGACAACAACAGAGACTTGCACAGGGTAAATGGTGATATTTTTTTGTCATAAGTATTTTTCTCTAAACTTTGAATGTTAGATAGGCCAAGGGTTTTGTGCATTATTCTACATTCAGATCTCAGTCGAGTGTGTGTGTTAATCTGAGTGTGTGGTTCATCGTTATAGTTGTAGCCCATGTCATTCATTTAAAATAAACATTTGTTATAGCTCTTCAGGTCGTCTTTTCTTGTCCCTTGTCCTTATTCCCACATATCACTGCATTCGAGATGGGTCTACCACAAAATACTTTGTAAGTGGTAACTCGAAAGAAAAAAAAATTGAAAAATACTTTTATAGTAACAGAACTGATATTATTTATTTAATAATTATTATAACCTATTCAATGTGTTATTAAAAAAATGTGACTTTTTTTATATCTAATGTTATATTTAATACTCGTACTAGTTTCACATTTTTAAGAAACTTCTATCTTCAATTTTTGTACTTTAAACAGTATTAGTATTTACGAAAAAATTGATCAAATAAATTTTGTTTAGTTCAAAAACCGTATTTTTATTTTAAAAGGAAAAAAACTCAAAATTTTCACCTACCTAAAATTTGTATTTAACGTGAAGTCTAAAAACATTAATTGATGTAATGAAGTTTAAATGTAACATAAGTACTGAAAATTGAAACATCGCGTCAGTTTGTTTACCCGTTAAGGTTCAGTTAAATAATGATAAGCCCGTGGATGCTATATCAAAATTTCTCATAATTAAAAATATTTACAAAGTGCAGATGGATAAGAAACAATTTCGTAGTATGGTGGCCACATCTGAGAATTTTTGTAAAATGTCTAATTCCTCAAATGGCATGACTCGAGCAGTGAAAGACCAATATACAGGTTTGCTACTTCTATTCCAAATCTAAACAGGTATAAAGATTAGGCAGGGGAAAATGTGACACCTGAAAAGGAAAAAGAGGTCCATTGACCATTAAAGCCTATACTTTAAAATTTTGGTTAGCCACATCTTAGTATTGGAGTGTGATTAGGTCCATCGCTTAAAGCATGAATACAAAAACAAAGTGAAATTTTGCAGAGAAGAAAAAAATCGGTTGAAAAACCCAACTACCATTCTTATGGAAAAATGATTTTCAGTGATTTATTAAAATTTTTGGTATGTGAATTTTGACCCCCAAAATTGGTATTTTGCAGTTAGTATTACAAATTCTATTAGTCAAAGGTAAATTTAAAAACCTCTAAAAGGTATAATGTAGAAAAAAGTCAAAAATTCTTAATGAAAATTTTCAATCAAATAACTTCCGATTTGACATATTTTCACAAAAATATTGGGTGATTTTCAATTTGTTTGCAAGTTTCAATCGTAATGTTTTCTGCTTCCCAAAATTTCTTCATTTGATCTTGATGCTCATGCCTTTATGCTAGGTCGTATGCTACAATATTAAAATGGTTAACCTAAACTTCACCTGCCACTAGAGCAGAAAATTTTCTCATCCTTATTGTTTGAATAATTGTACCAATAATTTTATAAAAACAAAATTAATAAATGTAATTTAAAAAGTAGTCAAAATATAATTATTTAATTTATGAATCAGTTATAGTTGTGTGTTATTATTCTTATTGTATTTTCCCATGTTTTAACATAAATTGAAAGCTTTAATAGTTTAATTATTTGTCGTTGATTTTGTTCTAGTTTTGTAAATATTTTTTTTTAATAAATTTTGTTTTATTACCAAAGTGAAGTTTTTTTAACTTATGCGTTGCGATGTCGCTCTACATATTATTTGACCCACCCTCCCTAAAAAAAAAAATAATAAACACATAAGAACATTCCATTTTTATTACGAATTTCTATCATTTATTAAGCATTATAACAAAATAAAACGAATATATAGGCTAGTATACTTTAACTTGGCGTGTGTATGTGTGAGTTAATATTTCCGTACGATTTCATTTTCTCCCATATTGTACACAAAGTTAAAGCAAGAGTCCAGAAACATTGCCTACATGGACAATATTTCTGGATCTTTGTGTACAAGAGAAAATGAAATCGTACGGAAATATTAACTCGTACATACACACGCCAAGTTAAAGTATACTAGACTATATTTAAAGAAACTTGATAAGTGATAAAAGAGACTGGTAAAAACTATAAGGTGGAAAATGTTTACGCCCTTTTTATAGGCCTTTGCTTAGTGCCCAGTCCGCCCCTGCCTATAAGTAGTTCATAATGTATTATAGTTTTTATAATTTCAACTTGAGAGCTTACTTGTACGAATGAGATTTTATTTTAGTCTCGATTTATATTTAGTTTTGAAATAGTCTCGTTTTAAACTGATCTATTATATAATACCACACCCACTGGCTCCAAGGTTTGTAAAGTAAGGTAGGTAGCATGGTAACTTGAACGGAATGGAGGGGTTACGATGAAGGCGGCCATCTTGCGCGTCATCGTGCCTGCTGAAACTTAATTGTACGTATGCATTTTTTGAGACGTTGCGCTTATTTGTTGAGTTATTTCGAAATATTTGTTGTTTTTGTGTTTATAATCGTGCAGTTATAGTTATTTAGTGTATAATCTAATTAACAATTACTGTTAAAGAGAAAATACTCATAGTATATAGCAGTTTGTAACCTGTGTATTTACAGAAATAATTTTAAGGTAAACAGTTTTTATTATTTTCCGTTCATAATAATAACAAATAACAATGTTACATACAATTATTAGATGACTGGAGGAAAGGTTTGTAGTGTAGCTGTTTGCAAAAACAACTCAAAAAAGGCAAAAGAGAGTGGTGAGATGTTGATGTTTTTTCCTTCCATACAAAAATTACTTAATACAGGAAATAAAATTTATTTTCATATGATACAAAGAAATATTAGAAAAAAACCAATGAGTGATTTTTTCTTCTTAATTGCCATGCCTAATATGACATGATAAAATTTAATGGCCCTCTTGTTAAATTTTATTAATAAATTATTGTATACACATCTAATTCTAATAAAAAATTTGCATTAAATTTTTTTAATGCTACATAATTGTAAAGGTTAGCCTGGGGAAAAATTTCTACTTAATACGTCATAAAATAAGAAACTTTTCTAAATAACTCTTTTCGTTAGGGCGAAAATTAGTATCATGTATATGTATCTTCATCTATGTTATAACTTATTAAATTCGCTAAGAATTATATAAAGCAATGAAATCAAAACTGAAGTCTCGGGCAAGAAATTGCACTCAAGATTAAAAGAACCTACTTCAGTCCCTTGATATAAAATGTACTTCTTTAACTGCATACTAGTTATAAATTTGATATATAGTAATGTCAATTTTAAATTTCCAAGGAAAACGTTATCGATGTTAATAATCGTTAATCAAAAAAGTCAATTTATTAATTTGTGCTTGTACATTAAAAAATACGGAATTCAAATTCATAACTAATTGTACTTCTATACTAATGGTTTGAATGCCAGAAATTCGAATGAGCAGGCAGAGTGACGCGTTCCCGCATTTTAAGTAGTGATCTCTGATTGGTCGAAAGTTACCATGCTACCTATCTTACTTTACAAACCTTGCACTGGCTCATTGACATGGCACATCACGGTGGAGAGTATATGGAGGTACGACTGAACACTGAACAGACAGGTCAGTTTGGCGGACTTACAAATTGACCAGAGAGCGCTCAGATCGTGATGGATCATCATCTATTTTAGAAAAGATTAAGATAAGAGCTATATACAGGGTTATTTAAAAGTACCTAATGGTGTAGTAGTCATAAAGGTATAGGTTAGACTACTTGACCAACAAGAGAAAATACTACTAACATTACCGGATCAGTGCTCTATGCTTACTTGTTAGGCTTGAGACAAAGGAATCCCAGGTAAGGCATGAAAGTTTAATGTGTTACCAAGTTGGAGGTAGTGGACTAGATAGAGATGTGCGAGAGGCAACATGTCTATAGTCGCTCTACCGTCATGAGGTCGAGTCTCAACTGCTGCAGATGGCAATATCGTAGGGAATGGTGTCATTGTCTGTCTGTATGTGTCGTGGTTGATTGATGGACTAGAATGCCAACTTATCTCCGCCAGGACGTTCGTTTAAACACCGTGATGATTAATGCTATGGTGGTACCACTGACATAATTAGACGCACATGCGTATAGAACTAATCGGAAATCCGCCATAGGAGTCGTCCACAGTGTCCACACCACATGGACATTCTATTACCGCCTAGCTTTATAGAGTAGACGTTGGCCGACCTAAGAGATAATTGTTAGAACCTACCCTACCGTTATAACCACCTGTAAGGTCACCCTTGTAACCTGCGTATTATTGTATATGAATAAATATTTATATACACGAGTGGTGTTTAATTCACATCATAAGGGGGCGATACAACTAAAAAGAAGACTGTTGTCATTATTTGTTAAAAATTGGAAACATTATAATGCCATTGCTAATGCCCGTGCTAACTAACAAAATCTCAAGCGAGATCTGACTTCAAGCGATGAAATGAAGTATAAGGCACAAAAACTACAGTAAGAAGATTTTACAGGTTATATTTACACTAAAAAATGATGTAGCCGCGGTTTCAATTACAGTTTACTTTCGAAATGAACTTCTAGTTTGTTTTAAGGCCAAATTATTAATAGGCTGTTAGTTTTTTTATACATTTATTTAACGTCGGCCTATTTCTGCTACTGAGGCCTAACAGCGACGCCTGTAGACGAGCTACCCCCAACCAGGAATTTTGCCGAACCTCTTCCCTTAAGAAGAGTTAGAGATCTTTTACTTGCCTAACATTTAATAGACAAGGGATCGACGGCTTTACATCCCCTCCGAAGGATGGTATATCTCCTATACAACCCTCGCCTAAGGTATACAAGCAGCTGGAAGATGTGTGAGGCGAGAACGCGGTTTCCGTTGGAATGGTCACCCATCCAAGCACTAACTGCGCCTGTCGTTGCTTTACATCGCATACCGAAGTATGTACATAGTAAAGACGCACCTGCGCTCGCCCCAGGCTGTTAGTTAGCGGGTAGATAAATTTTGTTAGGGTCAAGTTGTTAATAAACTGTGAAGATAACTGATGAAGATATTTCCCTATTAATATAAAAGTATAAATTATAAATACCCTGTTACTGTTAGATATAACTAGAAGATAAAATGGTGCTAACATGAACATTATTTATCAGCCGGTCCATCTGGCTGTTTGTATTTAATCTGTAGATCAATTTAAATTTGATATTAACAAAATTTATCTACCTGAAAACAGTCACTTTAACAGCCTATTAATAATTTGGCCCTTAATATATAATATTAAAATTGACCTGCAGATTAAATACAAACAGACAGATGAACAGGCTGATAAATAATGTTCATATTAGCACCATTTTATCTTCATTTCTATCAGGGTATTTATAATTTCTATTTTTATACTAACAGAGAGATATCTTTATCAGATACCTTAGCAGCTTATTAATAATTTGGCCTTTAAACAGATTCCCTATGGTTACGTACAATTTTTTAAATTAAATTCTGGAATTTAAATATTTGTTTTATTGGTCCGACTTTATTTCTACAAACATAGACGGATTTTTATTTATAAAAAAACCCTGTTGTGTATGTAGTTATTGTAGTGTGAATGGTGATCTCATCACAGCCATCCTCCGTTTGGTTTGGCGGCCGTAATTTGATACCTACTTGCGAAAAAATGCCGGTAATGTTATGATTCGTCAATTTTCTAATAGATGTCACACGTGATTTGGATTTTGACAGATCCAAAATTAGAAAAAAGGGAGAATGGTAATTATTGTGAACTCCATTGTTAACATTTATGTGTCAATATTTTTGCCATTATTGTGATTTTGTTTTTTGATGTTGTGTTACAACGATAAATCTTGCAATAATTAGTAATATAACATTTTACACATGTGTACGAGATGGTCTCGTAGATATTTTATTAAATATGATATTAGTGGTTACAATGATAAATACGTTTTAAATGCATGACAAGCGCAAACATGGGTAATTGCTTGAAAAGGTCGACGACAGATGATATTTCTTTGTTGAGAGGCAGTGATAGTGTAAGGGAATCGTCATCTGATCAGTTAGGACCCCCAGCTTATCAAGTAAGTTCCCAATCAGCTGTTTGCTAATGTAAATAACATTTGTTTTACTGTCAAAAATAGGAAACCCTCCCAGTACAAGCTGCTTCTCCTGTTTATCATCCATCACCCAGTGTAACACGTTCTGTTACACAGCTTACAGAAGAGGAGCAAGTAAAAATAGCTAAAAGAATCGGATTAATACAACATCTTCCAACAGGAATATATGATGGATGCAAGAAAGCTAGAGAGTGTGTGATTTGTATGGGGGAATTTTTAGTAGGTGATGCTCTACGTTACCTCCCATGCATGCACACTTATCATATGACTTGCATTGACGACTGGTTAATGAGAAGTCTTACTTGTCCTAGTTGCTTGGAGCCTGTTGATGCTGCCTTGCTCACCAGCTACGAGACCAATTAACGGCCAGTGCCTTTGCATCTGATAGTAAAACACTGTGATCTGAACTGTTTGTTTTTGTGGGCGTGAATGATGTGTGAAAGAGGCTGTGATACTCAATGCGCATGGGAATAACTATAGGATGCTCCATTTACTTTATTTATTAGTTACTTAAATTTCTAGTTGTTGATCGACCATCCCTTTTACCATAATGAATGAATTTGACTGTTTTTATAACATATTAGAATTTTCTGGTAGTGTTTGTTCAAATTGATTTTGATAATGAATTTTTTGAATGCAAAACTACTGTTAAGCATGGTTTAGTCACTGTTAATACACTAACTGAGTCATAGCAGCACTTAATTAAGATAATCAGTGATTTCGATTTAAGGATAATAAAAATACTCTAGATAATATTTTAGAATTTTTGCGAGTAGATAATTATACAGTAACTAAAAATCTTTGCGCTTTAAAACCCTATTTGTTTTAATAAAGGTGTTAACTGCTGTGCAATATGGTGTACAAATTATTGCGAAATACTTATGCAATAAGAAGAAAGAAAAAACAAATTGTATAGTAGACAGTGATATATGAAGTATGAAATTTGGTGTACATAATTTTTCCCAACTATTAACTCTTCTGTTTTAACAGAATCGCCACAATCATACTTTTAATTTGCAATAATAAAGAATGATTTTTGTAAAGTAGAAATGATTATAAAAACAGTTTTTACAATTGGCAAGTCACCATTACATATCACAATTATTGGTGGATATCAATGAACAAAATTACTTACATTTAGCATACAAAAGTAGAAGTCTTTCTAGAATTGTAACATTTTTATCACATAATTTATTATATTATAATACACTGGATGTTACCATTTTAAATACAGCGCTCTTACACCTTGTAGAAAAACTTATTCCAAGCAAAATTTTCCCATAGTATAATGAACTTAGTGCCTTTAGAGTTGTGCTTACCCAACAAATATAATATTACCAATGTATAAAGGCCAAACATGTGTACAGTACACAACTGTTTGGATAACAAACATCGAAATACGATTTTGACAGTCCTTTGCTGTAAGAGGTGTAGTATCTCAGGAACAAAGTGTTATTGAACCCATCTTCTGGAATATTTTCTTATTTTGACGTAAGAACAACCTACAATTCAATGCGATAAACTGTGTAAAAATTAGTTGTAGTTGAAAAAATGCACACATTCAACATTGAAGGGTGCACAGATCGAGATTCGACTAAGATATGCACATCTATTGTGCTTATAGAGTGTAATATTTCCCTATTACAATGTATTTGGTTTACATTGGTATAATTAAAAGGAGAAACATCTCAGTGTTTGATGATAAAAAGTTATAGCGATACCAGATTAAAAGTGATATTTTATATTTGATTCGAAAATAAGATCAGACTGCGTTGGATTGAGTAAAACTTATCCAATCTGATGATATTCCCTGCAAAATTTAAGGTGAATCAAAGCATGTCTAATAAAGCTTAGTATAACAAAGAAAACTAAATGAACATTATTTATTATATTTTAATATGCTGAGGAAGTAGAGAGATAATTCCAATTCCAAATTGATATCACCTGGATAGAATTTAAATTATTCTTGTACAAACTATCTTCTGCCACATACCATCGGAACGAAACATTTTGAAATATGCTTAAAATAACTTTTTCTACAATCGATGTTAACAGAAAACGCCTTGTATATAAATAACGGTTTTTGGAGTATAAAATTTTTATCTAGGAGTAGGATAGGTGAGGGAGTGAATTTTTGTTTTCATAGGTGACTGAGTAAAAGGAGAAATTTATAGCTAGCGTTCATGTTGATGGTGCCTACTGTTGACAATTACGTAAAATAGTATTCAGCAATTTGAATCTACAAAATGTACCGTTCTAATAAAAGCCTTCAAGTGATTTTTAAGGCAAGCTTCACATTATTTTAAAAATAGTCATTTAGAATGGAAATAGTATATATTTGTGAGTTCAATTTGCATCAATTGCTTTATTCTGTGCATTATAATTAAAAACAATCTATTATTCTTACTTATTGACTTTATTCGTTTATTTGGTGATGTTCTAATAGTTATTTCTCAGCTATTTGAGAGGGCTGTTATGTAAATAGATAAGTAGTTTGTTTTATGTTTACAATAACCTTAATCATAATTTTCTTTTGTATTTTCAACTGGTGATAGTCTTTAGCACTATAGCGATAACTAAAAAAGAATCAAAAGAATCCATCACATTCCTTCCCGATGTATCAGGTTCTCATTGGGGATTGATCACAATCACAAGACGTTGCTATGTTTAAACATAAAATATCAGCCCTAGCTTAATCAAAAATATGAAGCTGATTGTATATTTTTGTATTTTCTTTTATATATATATATATGTATAGTATTTTCACTGTGTGCTTGGTTGTAAAGTTAAAGCTAGACATTAATTTCGAGATGTAGTTTTTGATAAATTGTGAAATTAATGTGGATTTTTATAATAGGCCTTTAGGAAAGTGGGTTCAAAATTACCCTGCATTATTTAGTGATCGTCCCCTATAGATTTCTTTACTTAAAAATTTATTATAGATACGTCCAGTTTATAGTTTTTATTATTTTTTAAATCAGTGATATATTATTAGCTTTTTAATGTGCAACCTGTTTTATATATACTACATGCATTATAGGCGTTAATGTGTTTGTTTGATAACAATTTCATAGAGTTATATTTGCCTGATGAATTACTTATTTTAAATATTTAACACTAAAACTTGTGACAAGAGCCGTTTTAATTTTTCTGTCCAAACCATACCTGTTTGTATGAGTATAGTAATAGAAATTTTATATACTTTAATAAAAGTTTCTTCAGAACTATTTAAAACTTTTTCTTAGTGCCGTCCGAGTCATCTTAATAAACCCATGCAATCTAGGACACTTAGATTTGTTTGACTAAACAAGAGCAAGATAGCATCCTGCAGCTTATAGTAAAATGGAAACCAATTTTTGGAGTTAATGCACAGCATATGGAGCATGAAATATACATTGAGTGACCTGTCTTAGAAAACTAAGTGCAGATTAATTGAAAAGATTAAAGAGAGATACTACAACAGAAAAGAAAAATCTTAGTACCTCGACTAAATATTTCCATATGATACCCCAAAGGGAGAGCTATGGGGTATTTCCATCAATAATAATAAAAATAATAATACGTTTATTGCTCACCCAAAAAAAGATTATACAAATATATTTACATTTATAATAGATAGGGCAAATAGAAGGCCAAATGTTGAGTATAAAATACCAATTCTCACACACACTGGCCTGGAGAATATATTTACACAATTAACTTTTCCAAACACACCCAAGACAGCAGACAACAAATAGTAATTGCTACATGAAATATATTAGGAGACCTACACATTAACACATATAATTATAGTAAATATTAAATAATACAAATAAATTATAATAATTGCAGATTCGTAATCTAAATTATATATCCCAATTCAGAGTAGACTAGCATTGTTGATCAAATAACTGTTGTTTATACACTACCTTTAAACGTAGAAAATGGTATGGTTTTACCATGATCTGTAGCTCCAATAATGTCATCTGTTATTTTCAACAACGCTGTAGTACAGCTGTAGCTTAAGCGAAACCCAGATTGATATTGAGGTAAAATATCGTAGATATTTAAATGTTCTCGTATTTGGTAATACATGACTTTTTCTATGAGTTTAGATAAAACTGGAGGAAGTATACTTATCGGGCCAAGGTCATTATGAGATGAAGCATCTTTCTTTTTAGGCAAAGGTGTTACACAAGAAATTTTCCAACTATTAGGAAAAACACAATCATGAATTTACAATATGGATAAGAAAGGTAAAATTCTTGGGCAACACAAAAGAATCATTTCTAAATTTATTTCATCTGCACCTACGGCAAATGATTTTATTTCCATCAAGTGTTATTTCACTGTTTTAATTGAGACTGTTTATCTTAAGCTTAAGCAACTTACAATTAATAAGAAAATAGCCCATTAAGAAACAAATAATGTAGCAGACTATCAATGTATCAATATTTTTCATACCTCCGACATGAATGTAGGATGATTATCAAAGAATGTTTTGCTAAGTACATCGAACAAATTAACAGGAGTTTAATTAACGATCCATTATCTTTTTGGAGGCATGTAAATAATTTAAGAAACCCTGGAAATTATCCTTCAAATATGCATCTGTCTGGCCTGGTCATCGAAGCGTATAATTGTTCCAGAGCAGCATGACTTCTCATTGGGGAAATCGGCAACAACAAACCTTCTTTGCTATCAGAATATATTTTGAACGCCTTTGAAAGTCGTACTCAAGTTGATAGTATATATACCGATTTCTCAAAAGTGTTTGACAAAGCGAGTCATGATTTACTAATAAATAAGCTTCAAGTACTGGGAGTAAGTAAGGGAGTTTTAGATTAGATTTATAGCTTGATAACTGATAGGATTCAATTTATTTTAATTTATTTTTTAATGACACTGGCCAGCTTTTCAATCATTCTAAGTATCTTCTTTTTGCCGATGATCTGAAAATATATAGGCCAATATTTCAAGACAGTGACTCTTGACATGTTGATATATAAATAGTTTCTATGCATGGTCTGTGAATAAATGCCCTTGCTACGAATCCTGCCAAATGTTACTGCATCAATTTTTCTAGAAGCATATCAACTACTCTATTTGAGTATAAAGTTAATCTTAATAGGGTCTAAGAAATCAGGGATCTTGGCATCGTTGTGGATAAGACACTATCGTTTAGAAGTCACATCGAAAGGTTGACATCAGCGAGTTTTAGAAACCTTGGTTTTTTGCTTATAGAAATAATAAAGACCTAACTCTGAACAGCTTAAGTTTATTCATCTTTTGTTAGGTCGGGTCTTGAATACGGATCTGTAGTATGGAGTCCTTTTTACCACTTTGATATCCGCGATAAGTTGGAGAAGAAAAGAAGTTTCTTAGGCATTATGCTTTTAGACTGGAATATACTTGGAATGAGATTGACTATGGGACCATCTCAAATATCACTAATCTGCAATCTCTGGTGAAATGTAGACGCAAGGACGCTGATTTGGTATTTGTGTACAAATTGCTAAATGGTAACATGAATTGTCCTGAACTGTTATCAGAATTTTCATTTAATATTGGTTTAAGAATAAACAGAAATAGACCATGCATTGTTCTACATTCAGTCACATGTAGGAAATACGGCTATAATAGTCCATTGCGCATCTACCAAGGGAATATAACAAAAGCCCTTTAGATATTGTTAGTTTATCTCTTTTTTCATTTAAGAAAACATTAAAATGCACGTCTGAACGTGAATACAATTAATTAAGTGTAAATGTTGACCCCTAATGTTGATTAATGTTATTGTTGCCTGTATTTCTTATTTGGTTATATTATATTTTTGTTATATATTTTATACACAAATTCTTGTACTGTAGAATTTTCTTTTTTTTTATGCTGTTAATATATTAATGATCTTTTCTTGTATTATACTTGTGATTAATTAGCATTTTATTGCGTTTGTAATGGATTATCAGTAAATGAAGTAAACTATTTAAATTATTTGTGTGTTTTTCAAACACACCGACACCTGTAGACGAGCTACCCTCAAACAGAAATTTTGTCGAATCTCTTCCAAGAGTAGGGTCTGTCTTTACTAGCCTAACATTTAACAGACGAGGGACCGACAGCTTTACGGCCCCTCCGAAGGATGGTATAACTACTACGCAATCCTCGCCTATTTGTGTTAAAAGTAAATTTTGACATCTAAGCATACGCCTTTTGGTTTGCTCGTGCGCGTTGCCTAAACGTCAAAAATAAGTTTAACGCAAATATGGTATGATCTAAGATAACTCGTTAATTAGTATAATGGTACAACATAACAACCGAATCGTCGCAAGAATTCTCCTTGAAAACAGTTTGTAGTAGCGGCTAAACTTAATTAAGCAATTGACCAAGTATCTTCAAGGTAAAGGCCATAAACGTGGAAGAAGAAGATTAACCTAGCAACGAAAAATCGATTTTGAAGAGACGTCAAATAATTAAAATGTTTTGAAGTATTTTGTAATTTTGTTTGAACAGTTCTAGTCAGTAATTCAACCTTCATCACGCATAGGTAAGCATTATTTGCACGAATAAAAAATGAATAATTTATTACAGAATATTTTTAGAAAATGGAAAATATAAAGAGTGACTCACAAGAATCTCAGGAAAATGTTCGAGTTTTTATAAGAGTTCGTCCACTTAGTAAAAAGGAAGTTGCAGATGCAAATGACAACATTGTGATATGTGACCACAAAGAAAATTTAATTGTACTTAAGAAAAATGGCGAGCACACAAAACCTTTTAAATTCGACCACATATTTGGTCCTAACACTGCTCAGGTAATTTTGGCTATAGTAAGCCTTTTTTAAACTCTACATTGTGTATATTTTAGCTGGAATTATATCGTATGATAGCATGTCCTATAGTGGAAAAAGCACTAGAAGGTTATAATGGTACGATTTTTGCCTATGGTCAGACAGGAACCGGTAAAACTTATACTATGGCTGGGAATAATACAGTTCCAGATTTAAGAGGTATAATACCAAATACGTTCTCGCATATATTTAGTCAAATTTCACGTGCTAGTGGTGAAAAATCCTTTGTCGTTAAAGTGACTTATTTAGAAATATATAATGAAGATGTTCGAGACCTTCTATCAGGAGATCCCAATAAGAAATTAGCAATAAGAGAGAGAAAAGATATTGGAGTTTATGTAAAAGATTTGATGGGTTTCACAGTAGACTCGATTGAATCCATAACAGAGTTACTCAATAGAGGAAATAAAAATCGTGTAACAAAATCAACACTAATGAATGATGTTAGTAGTAGATCACATGCCATTTTCACCATTACAATTGAGTCGAAAAACAGAATTGACAATAAAACTACAGTAGGAAAATTAAATTTGGTTGATTTGGCAGTAAGTTCCCATTTATTGTTGCTATTGAAGAAGTTACCACAAGTTCTTTTTAGGGTTCCGAAAGGGCTAGTAGAACTCAAGCTACTGGAGAGAGACTTCGAGAAGCCAGTAATATTAATCTGTCTCTATCTGTGCTGGGAAACGTTATTTCAGCCTTGGTAGATGGCAAAAGTACGCATATACCCTATAGAAATTCTAAGTTGACGAGACTATTGCAAGATTCACTAGGTGGAAATTCAAAAACAGCAATGGTAATACCAGTTTCATCACAAATCTTGATTTTATTCTAAATAGCTTCATTTTGAGGGCAAAATTATGCAAAATAATGGCTAGAAAATGGTTTTTATCTAGGGGGTGGGTGCTGAACTTAATTTTCAATAGGCTGTGAGGGCAGTTGGAGGGGGGGGGGAGGTGTGGGCAAACTTGACCGACCCATTTTGAGGGAATATTTTGTAAAAAATGGGTTGTAAACCTATAAAAATCTTTTTCCAGATTGCAATGGTTAGCCCTGCTGATGTTGATTACGAAGAAAGTATGTGTACATTACGTTATGCTGCGAGAGTCAAATATATTAAGAATTGTGTTAAAATTAACGTTGAAGAAAAGGGACTTATTGAAGGATTTGAACTTGAAATTGCTGAATTGCAACAGAAACTTGCAGATCTATCAGTACAAGAACAGAAAAAAGAACAGGTATTTAAAAATATGACGACACTATAATGATTCATTAAAATAATTCTTGTTTACAGAAAAGGAAAGATAGGGCTGTTAGTGCAGAGGAGAAGGAAAAAATAAAACAAACCAATTTAGAGCTAGAGAGAACAGAGTATGTATTAATATTTTTAAGTTTTCTTTTTTGTGCTAATATTTGCTTTGTAGGCGAATGAAAGCTGAACTGGAGGAAAAAATGGCTTTGATTCAGAAGAAAATTTTGGTTGGTGGTGAGAATTTACTAGAGAAAGCCCAACAGCAAGCTTTCTTCCTAGAATCCTCAGCAGCAGAGTTGGAAAGTCTAGATAAAAGCCATCAACAGTTAGAGGAACAGTTAAATAAAAAAGCTGCAGAAAAAATTGATGTTGAGGAACAATATTCATCATTGCAAGAAGAAGATGCTGGATTAACAAAAAAACTTAAAAAAGTACAAACATTTATTAAGGAGGCCAAAGAGGAACACTCAGATAAAGAGCGTGAATACCAGAGGGATTTAGAGGCTCTCTTTGACAATAACAGACTACTAGTCAGGGAATCACAACTCGCTAACCTCATAATTGACAACTATATACCTCAGGAATATTTGGTAAGTTTTTTTTTTTGTAACATTTACATTTGTTATAGAACCCTTTGTGCATAGTGAATTGACTGTGTTTTTGTTTAAATGTATAACAATTTCCAAAAATTTTATATTATATTAAATACGCCATTTACTGATCCAGCCATTCTGATCGGCTATTTTGCATGACTATCTAAGACATCCGAGTCTTTCTTACCCTTTTTCAGAAAAAAGGGTAAGAAACAGGAAGAAATCTATCAGAATGGATTGCGTACAAGCAAAATTGATTTATGGAAAAAGTTTCTTTTCATGAGCTGCATCTGCAATTATTTTAAAATCTATGGCTTTTTAAAGTTATGAAATGTTTATTAACCGCCTTCCAGGTCACCTGAGTGGCCCTCTTAAGTCAAGGAGATCTAGATTTGTTTGAGTAAAGGAGACGGGGGCCTACAGTTTATAGTGGGATCCGAACCACTTCTTGTGATAATTTATATTTGAAAATTATTTCGTGGATCAATCCGTCCAATAGAAGCCGAGATATTTAAAAAATATCCGTGGAAATCCAGCCATATTGTCAAAAAAGGATTTTAAATTTTCTTGAAACATGTAGCTCCTGTTAAAAAGCCACATTTTTTATGAAAACAATTTTGATATTATTGTCCTTGAGAAAATTGAATTGATTTAATTCATGCTTTTCGAGGTAATCATAGAGATATTTTTCCTTCATTATAATTTTGTAGAAATATATCTGAATATTTCTAAATGCACGGTTTTAGGAATAAAACGACCCTGCACAATTCTTTTGGCATATTTTAGTGAAATTTAACTTTTTTTTTATATTGATTTCGACTGTTTGACCAAAAGCGTCAATGACCATGATCACATATAAAGAACAGTTTTTAAGGTATGGTTTGTCGAAACTAAACAATTTTCATCATTTTAAGGAAAAAATCAAAAAATGTTTATGAAATCCAATAGAATGAATTTTTTATCTATAGTGTCAAAAATTTAAACAATTCTTTCGAAAATCAATTTTCCATAAGAATAGTGCGGGATCCCGTTTTTAAAACTGTTATACTTAACTGTCGTATTAAATATTTTTAGAAAAAGATTCTGTCGCATTTGATATGGAATAACGACACCCAAGAGTATCAAATGCGTGGAGTTGCTTATACGGGGAACAATATGAGAAAACGTCAGACAGCCAATACAGAAACCTTTACTCCTGTTAAGTTTGAAATGAAACAAGTTTACCACAAATACCCAGAGAAAAAGCGGGAGAAACCCAGAGAAAAACGGTCCATGCTTAAAAGTTTTTCGGCTGTACCAAAGTCCCGTTAATAGGTGAAACCTTTATTTTGCTTTAAATGTATTATATAATGTTAATTATTGTGCTAGTTATTTATTTTTTACTTGGCTGTGTTTTTAATGAAGTTTATAACATGTAGTCACAAATTTATACAGATCTAATTTAATTGGAAGCGTAATATGTAAAGGGATCTGCGAAACTATGTTGAGATTAATGCCAACATTTTGAAGGTTGTGATACAAGTTACTGCTTTTTCTGTTCGTAAGCTTAAATTGTTGTAAATGAATGTGAATCTTAGTTCATATTTCCTTAATTTTTTCTTTATATTGGAAAATCCAATTAATAGCATTTTCAGATTACAAAGTGTGGCCCTGTTAGATCTAGAAAACTGCCAAAAAAAAACACATCAAGCGTGTTAGAGAACATTACGATTGCCAAAGTATCAAAGCAGCGGGTTCCTAAACGACACTGCTGAAAATGCTCCAACCATCAACTGTTGGGCATTTTAATTGGTGGTACAATATATGCTGAGTTTAGTCTACTTTGGAACTTAATATTTTTGGGGGCGAGCGTGGGTGCGTCTTTACTATGTACATACTTCGATATGCGATGTAAAGCAACGTAAGGCGCGGTTAGTAGTTGGATGGGTGACCGTTCCAACGAAGACCGCGTCCTCGCCTCACACATCTTCCAACAGCTTGTATATCAGTGTATGCGCAGAAGCTATACAACCTTAGACGAGGGTTGTATAGGTGATATACCATCCTTCGGAGGGGATGTAAAGCCGTCGGTCCCTTGTCTATTAAATATTAGGCAAGTAAAAGATCCCTACTCTTCTTAAGGGAAGAGGTTTGGCATAATTCCTGGTTGGGGGTAGCTCGTCTACAGGCGTCGGTGTTAGGCCTCAGTAGCAGAAATAGGCCGACGTTAAATAACTAGAAAAAAAAAACTTAATATTTTTTACGTTTTACGTTTATATTTCTTGAAAAAAGGAATATAAATAAAGGTATTAATATTTAATGATTATTTATTAACAAATACAGTTTACTCCAAAATCGTTAAATAATAAATACGTATCATAATGTCAATTAGCAACTTGCCATACACCATTTAGCAAGCGAACCTGGAATGGTTAGTTACAGACATTATAATAAACCACCGTTACAGATATCTGGCTTGTACATTGTTTTATGGCGTCGTTTGGAATCGAACAGCCTTACTTCACTTCGACCTAAAAGATCTTTTGTGATTTACCCTACATCTAGTTGTTGCCCAGGAATCCAAGACTTTTTACAAAGCTTGTGATTTTCCTGGGGGATAATTTCCCTATGGAATTTTAGCCTAGTGCGGACTAACACCTTGCATTCACAAAGTATATGTTCTGCAGTTTCAGTTGCAGTATCGCAATATCTGCATTTGTTGTCTACCGCCTTGCCCATATTCTTGAGATGATATCTCAAGGGGCAGTGGCCAGTTAGAAGGCCTGCGATTAGCCTTAATTCGGACTTTTCAAGTTCGAGAAGCCTTGTGGCATTCTTTGTCCAATAAGTTATAAATTTTTTCGCTTGTCTTTGGCCTGGAGTACTCCTCCAGTAGGACTTTTTCTGGTCTTTTTCCCATTCTTGGATCTTCACCGCTATGTATCCCTTGGCCAGGCCACAGAACGGTTTGGGTCCAATGTATGGTGCTTTAGATCCTTTTTTTGCAAGGCTGTCAGCAAGTTCATTTCCTTGTACTCCCCCATGCCCTGGCACTCACATCAAAGTAACCTTGTTGTTGCTGTTGGCCAGTTGCTTCAGGGATTGTCTACATTCCCAGGCAATTTTAGACTCAACGGTATAGGACCTTAGAGCTTTTAGTGCTGCCTGGCTATCAGATAATATATAGATCTTTGCCCTTCGGATGCCTTTATTTAGGCATTCCTGGGCACACAGAACTATAGCGTAAATTTCTGCCTGGAACATGGTTGGGGTGTTACCTAGGGCTTTTGATAGCCTACATTTAGGCACTGCTACGCCCACTCCTCCCCCTTCAGCCATCTTAGATCCATTCGTATACCAGATGAGTGACCCTTGTTTCAATCGCATTGCCTCTATCTTGCTCGTCTGACGGCTTTCAATTAGCACGTGAAACGGGCAGTCAAAGTCTTGTTTGATTGGCATTGAGTCAGTGGGTTTGATCATGGACTTCAAATGGATTAACTCCAGAATCCTTAAGTGACCAACCAGATCGCCTGGTTTAAATTTATGTGCCTGGTGCAGTCGTAAGGCACTGAGTGCTGCGTCCTTCCTTACATGTAAGTGCAAGGGAAGTAGGTCAAGCATAGCCTCCATAGCTGCTGTGGGACACGAGTGCATTGCTCCTGTAGTCTCTATACAGGCAAAGCGTTGCAGTTTCTGCAACTTTCCCTGTGCTATTTTTTCTTCTGTTTTTGGCCACCATACGCATGATGTGTAGTTTACCCTAGGTCTGACAACTGAAAGAAAAGACCAATGTGTCATTTTCGGTCTTAGACCCCAAGTCTTGACAACCTACGGCACGTCCATATTGCTGCTGTTGCTTTAGTAAGAGTCCTTTCCAGACGTGAGTTCCAGGATTACTCCTAAATACTTGACTTCACTGGAAAAATTTAATATCGTTACATTCAGTACAGGAGTTCTGAGATTGAGTTTTCTCCTTTTAGTGAACGGGACAATAGTTGTTTTGCTCGGATTGACATTGAGCCCCTCTGATGAGCACCATTTGGATATATTTAAGGCAATTTGCATGAGGTTTGGAAGTCATGACCTCATTTTTGCCTCTCACAGTGACGACCAGGTCATCTGCATATCCCTGGACGTTGAAGTCTAAATTACTCATTTTATGTAGGAGATCATCGACCATCATTGACCACAGCAAGGGCGATAGGACTCCATCTTGTGGACAACCCCTGACTGCAGTCACCGCAGCCGACTCATCTCCCACACTTGTGGTAATAATTCTGCTTCTGGGCATGGATTGTATCCATTTAATTGTAGGAAACTGTATTCCCCTTTTTCCACGGCTTTTTGTATGTATTGATAGGAGGTGTTGTCAAAAGCAGCCTCTATATCTATGAAAGCACACATAGCCACTTCTTTTGCTGTAAATGTATATTCAATACCTTGAACCAGGCAATGTAGAGCATTTATTGTTGATTGACATCTGACTTTCTCACACTAAATGTGTTTTTTGGTATGCAATTCAAGGAACAGATTACCTCGATGTTTCTGTGTGATTGACTGTTGAAAATTAGAGGTGCATGGTGTTATTTTAAAATAGAACAAAAATTCTTCCGGTTTATGTACATAAGACATCTATAAGAGGTATTCATAATACATTTTACTTCTTTGGATGAATGATGGTGATGATTCAACCAAATGAAGGAATGTTGTTTTTGCTTCATCAAATTCATCATTTTTGTCCATCATATACGGGGTGTAACAGGATCAGGTTTTCTCCTTTAGTTTTGAAGATAATTGATTGAAATTTAGGATATACTACATACATAATAAGCAGCCCTTTTTGACATACAATTCCGGTTTCGCCGGAAGTGACACTAACTTTCGATTTTTAAATGGAACACCCTGTATATTATTGCATTTTTGAATTCTACATAATTTTCTGAATCCAATGATGCCAAATAAGTGACATTTCAAACATATTTTTTTTTACAATATAATTTTTAGTTTTTCATTTAAGTGTGCCATGAGGGTTCCGATTTATTCTAAATGACCCGTGTAATGCTACAAAAATCGAAATCCCGTTAAAAACACTAAATTACGTGATTTATTAGCAAATAAATTTCACCAAAATTGTTTTTGGAGCTAAACTCAATTTTTTCAAATGGAACCATATCGGTACCGTGGTACCATTTATTAGTACTATTAATAAGGAATTTATTCATATATCGTATTAAAATGTGCGATAAATACAAACAAAATTATATCTAAAAGAAAATAAGAAAATACAACTTTGTTCTAATTAAATGTGGCTTTGAATACAATGAAATATTTAGCTTGTCAAACATTTGTTGGTTTAACGGTGTTTTTATTGTGTATTTAAAAATTGTAAATTGTAAATTTATACAAGAGATGAAAAAGTGGACATGTTAATTATTTATGGGGAATGTAAAAGAAATGCAGTTGCGGCTATCCACCTTTATGCCCAACGATATCCTGATAGACAATGTCTGCTAAAGTCAAGTAAATGTGTAATAATAAAAATAAAGGCCGTAGATAGATATTCGTCTAACAATTGGGTAAATAACAAGGCCACTAAACATCTGAAAGTTGATTTTATTTACTTAGGACCAGTTTTATAATATCGGATTAAACTGCAAAGTGCCAATGAAACTACAAATTTGAAAATAAGTCTCATTTATAATGTCGGCAATCTTTTGCAGAATTTTCAGAATAATTATGTCACAATAAAGTTAAACTTCAAACATTAGTGGGGACTGTATAAGGTGACCATTCATCCCGTTTCTAATGGGATAGTTCTGTATTTCAGAGCCGTATCACGTAAATTTTGAAATAATGAAATTGTCTCCTTTTTAAACAAGTGGTCCTGTAAAAGTCCCGTTTAATTTAATTTTATATATAAACTAAACTTCATTCAAGTTTTTCATTTTAGGATACTTACACGTGACTTTAATTTTACATAGATATTCGTTTCTCTCTGTCATTGTTACCTATATGTTTGTACCAATTCTAATAACAAAATGCAATTATGATATGTTGTGTTCAGGATTTTATGAATTTGTGAAGAACAGAGTTGCTAAAAAAATTTATTCTTATTTTTTACTGTATCAAAAAATAAAATATACGCTTCTACTTCTGTGTCCCGTATTTCACTCAAATATAAATGGTCACCTTAGGACTGTACCGTGGATTATCAGGTTTCAGAATAATCATAACCTCAGAATTGACAAAATTCCGTCCGTGTGATTTTAACGAAAAAATTATTAATGTAATTGAGGGTGCTCAAAATCCTAGAAATTTTAGAATTAGGCCTACAGTTACACGAAAGAATGTAATGAAAAAACTTTATAAGAGGATTTGTCAAAATGTCATGATAGGTTAGAATCAAACTACGTGAAGAAGAATTTCTGTTCAACAGTAGTGCCAGTTGTATAAATTTATATCTGTTTTATAAAACAGGCATTTGTAGAATAAAATTTAAATCGTGATTTAATCATAGTGTAAACTTAAGACAAGTGTGTGGTTAAAATCTAATATTATAAAATTGGCCCTTAGAGATTAACTTGCAGGGAATAATAAAAAAAAATATATATGGAAAAGAATGTTTTAACAAAACTCACAATGCGGATTAATAAAATAAAATTTTTTGAAGGAAAATTCTTAACTTTTAATACAGTAAAATAAAGAAAAAACGATGAAACCAACAGATTTGAACTCAGATGTACTGAGCTACAAGAACAACAATTCTGTTATAAATCGTATATGTAGGTACTATGAAATTCTAAGACCTTAGTGGCTTGGTCATGTCCGTGTATCGGATGAATATTCACTATTTACCACTAAAAATAACTTAAACATTTCATATAAAGGCGAATTTAATTCTGAGACGATTTTTAACCCAAATAAATAATAAATAATGATTGGACAAACTTCAGAGTTTGAGAATCTCTGTACTTATTGAAAACATCGATTATTTATCTCTCTTCAGTGTATAATTTCATATTTCCGTCTCAAAAGAGGCATGAGTGAAGCTTGGTAGACATACGCCAACAATGTTTTTACGCTATTGCATTACTTTTGCGTGCAAGAGAAAATGAAACAGTACCCTCAGTGTCAGTTCATATACACACCAAGTTAAAGCATGCTAGACTTTACCGATGCAGTACAATATTTTACATCTCACTGCCCTTAATAATAATTTATTTTATATGTAAATACGTCGATGGACTCCATTGATTACTTATACTTTTCTTATAAATAAGACGGGAAATGGCTTTCTCTAATACCCAGTCCATTCAAATCTGCATAATAATTGAATTAAAATAATTTAAGGATCCCTATACATACATACGTTTATTGAATTAGACAAGCTGTATGCATTTTCAACACAATAAACACTTATTTAAATATAAGAAAGAAAAAACGTCTAAATGGTATTTATTTACCTTTATTCCTTACCTTTATCGATGGATGGATCCATAAATGTGATAATAAAGCCCCGAAACGAATCGCAAGATTCAATTTGTTTAGTTTCCACTGTAGTATGATTTCTGACTTGCTGTGTCGTGTGATACATACAATTGGATGCTTATGACCAATCTTGATGTCATCACTAATGGGGTCAGTTCATAAATAATCCAAGAGAGGGCAACTTGACCATGGTTATCGGGCTATACTATACCACTTGCTCCAAAATGGATGAGTGGATTAATTCTAGGTTTTTGGAAGTTCTTTACGATAATTTTAACAAAAAAATTATTTATTTTCACAATAATTAACAATTCGATTAGAACTTCTAATTTTCGAATTAGAAGTAGATATTATAAAATATGAGGAAATAGGCTAATTTACAACTAAAGTTGCTAATAAAAATATGTTCTGAACGAGCAGTAAAAAGCCAGAGCAATCTAAGACAGTTACTTCCTTTTTCCTGGCTTCTCAAGTTCAGTTTGCCTTTACTAATTATTGATTACCTTTCTTCATTCAATGTAATTTTAAAACAAACAAAAATGGCACGACTAAGAAGTAGGCAGCCCATGCAATATATTTTAACAAAAACATTTCCTTCTAAAAGTATAGATATGAGGATGTCTCCCCTGCCATAATATGAAAGTCTAGACTACAACTACCCAAGAGGTACTATTTCAGTTGCAAAAAGTACAATATGTATTCAATTTACAAGTCTTTCTGCAATTACAAATGCAAGAATATTAGATATTTTATTGACACATCTCGCATTTGCGAGCTGGGTCTGGTAGAAGTAAGCGGGCCCACCTATCACGAAGGCCGGTCCAGGTCTACAGAGATAATTTAGGAGCAAAGAGTAGTAGTCCTACTCGGCCCTAGTTATCGAGACCGACATCCAGCCAATGGATATTGGTGCGCGGTCTTATATACAGGGTTACTGGTAATTCGATACATTCCTTTGGAGATGTGATGGGGCATGAGCTAAGGAGTAAATCCCGTCCTAACATACATTATGCAAAACTCAATAGTTTTTGAGATATTTAAATTTTTTTGTTTTTCTCAAAAAAGTAGATCTTAATGTCTTAAAAGTTAATTTCCGAAAAATATACTTGATATTTTTTAATTTTTTTTTTACTGGATTACTTGTCCAATATTATAGATATCCGTTTGGAATGAAAAATATCCGGAAACATTTCGATCATGTGAACATTTAAAATAAAAATTTGTAATTTTTTTTTTTAAAAATCAGTTATGAAATTTACCTATTAGGTTTTTTCAAAAAAATATTAATGTAGCACGTGTACAAATTATTATAAAAACTTCCTTATTTCAATAGCTATCTAACTAGGTAGAAACGTTTAATTTACCCTTGATAGTTCTAATAAAAAATTAGTAAAGATAATGCTGGTGGCGGAATTTATTAAACGACTAACCGTTCATTTTCATTTAAGTCAGTCAGTCCTTGACTTTGACGTTTGTGCATATATGTCATTAACTGACATTCTTATCTCCGTGTCCCTTAAGTTTGTTGGTCTTGTTAAATTAGTTATCGAAGATTTTGATTTTGCTCGTAGTTGTTGTTATTAGTTGTTGTTATTGTATTTTCTGTGCCATGGCCGCGTATGCCAACGCAGAATACGCTGATATCTTGTTTGTCTATGGATACTGTGGCGGCAACGCTGCTGAAGCTCGCCGAGAATATGGTCTTTGGTACCCTAACCGCCGCTTACCAAATGCACGTGTATTCAGTACGGCATATCGAAATATCGCTGAAACTGGCTCCGTGAAATGTAGAAGAAGTGACGCTGGTGCTCCTCCCGTTTATGAACCAGATGATGAGGAAGAAATATTGAGGTATTTTGAGGAAGACCCAACTATTTCAACTAATAAAGTCGCAAGACTAACCAGAGCGTTACAATGGAAAGTTTGGTGGTTGGATGTCATCCTTACCACCATACCCCTGCCCAAGGCTTGGAGGAAGGTGATCCTGGAAGGAGAATGGAATTCTGCCGCTTTATGTTAAATTCAGTTGCAGAAATTGCAAATGCGAGGGTATAACAAATTTCCACAACCTACATTATTGCGCAGAGGAAAATCCCAAGTTAACACATGAAACTGGTTTCCGAATGAAGTTTTCTGTTAATGTGTGGATGGGAGTCATTGGCCACTATTTAATAGGGCCACACTTTCTTCTTCAAAATTTAAACGGGGAAATCTATGAAAATTTTTTAAGAAATGATCTGGCGGTCATTTTAGAAGATGTTCCTCTCGCCGTCAGACAGCGAATGATGTTTCAGAACGACGGTTGTCCAGCACATTATCGGCTGACAGTACGACAGTTACTTGATCAACGTTTCCCTAACCGTTGGATTGGAAGAGCGGGCCCAATACCTTGGCCAGCGCGAAGCCCTGACTTAACACCCCTTGATTATTACGTATGGGGTCATATGAAGGAGATGGTCTATGCCACACCAGTCAATACTATAGAAAACCTTAGACAAAGGATAGTCGATGCTGCCCAACACATAAGGCATAATCTGACAACCAGAGTAACAAGGACGGAAATAAGAAGACGCTGCCGTGTCTGTATACGGAATAGGGGCTCCCATTTTGAGCAAGACATATAAAAAATAAAGTACAACTTTGAAATTAATGAAGAATTAAACTCTACTTTTAAAATGTTTTTTACTGTTTATCTAAAAATAAAATTCGTACTACTTGTGTTATTTTTACTAGTATTTTCTTAGAACTATTAAGGGTACATTGAACATTTGTACCTTGTTAGATAGCTATTGAAATAAGGCAGTTTTTATAATAATTTATACGCGTGTTACGTTAATATTTTTTTGAAAAAACGTAATAGGTAAATTTCATAGCTGATTTAAAAAAAAAATTTTTAAAGTTTTTATTTCAGATGTTCACATGATCGAAATGTTTCCAGATATTTTTCATTCCAAACGGATATCTATAATATTGGACAAGTAATCCAGTAAAAAAAAAAATTAAAAATGTCAAATAGATTTTTCGAAAATTAACTTTTAGGACATTAAGATCTACTTTTTGAGAAAAACAAAAAAAATTAAATATCTCAAAAACTATTGAGTTTTGCATAATATATGTTAGGGCTAAATTTACTTCTTAGATCATGCCCCATCACATCTCCAAAGGAATGTATCGAATTACCAGTAACCCTGTATACAAGTGTTTACACAAGTCAAAAAAATTTATATACAGTGTGTCATTTTCCACCACTACACCCCAATAATCTCAGCCATTTGTTGATCGATTTAGGTCAAATTTGGTACTTCTTGTGTTTCAGATTGTGATTAAAAATTTATTTAAAAATTTTATTTCTCGAAATTAAATATGCCTACTATGATCAAAAGAAATTGGCAAAAATTAATAATTTATATTAGGGATTGAGATTGAGAGTTTTTACAGATTGTTCGACATGAGCTAAAATCCCTGTATATCAAATTTCGTTAAAAATTTTTCATTCCTTTACAAAAAAAGATCATATCTAAGATTTCAATAATAATGACGCTAATTAAGCCATTAGGATACATATTTTATCCAAAACATTATTACGAAATGAATATTTTTATTTATTATCATTCACGATATTTTCATTATACTAAAACATTTATAACCACATAGTTGTACGAACGGTAAATAAAAAACAGTATTTACTGCCTCAAATTAAAGAAAATAAAAAAGCGTTTATTCTCTTGGTCGATGTGAAAGCCAAAGAACAGATGTATTTAACAGTAAATATATCATGTCAAACATTTAAAATGGTTGAAATTAACAAAAAAATATGATCAAATGCATAAATGATTTTTTCGTGTGGTGCCTGTTCGTGCAAACATGTTCATAAAATGCACCACCAAAATTAACTGTGCTTGCGGCATACATATTAAATCATATTATTAAAGTATTTAAAATTACCTGTGTGAAGAACAACTTGCAATATTTGACCTTTTGCTGTAATTCGGCCAGTCGAAACTCAGAGATTTTCTTTAGGACTTTTCGATCAAACTCACTTCGATCTTTGAATTTTTCTTTCAGCCTATTACACAACTACCTCTGCTTGCACAAAAGTATTTTTTTTTTCGGCCACTGTACCTCTTTATATATAGCCTCAAATAATTTTTCAAAAAGTTTGCCCCTTTGAGATGGCATCATTTAACGGCTTAAATTTGGAATAGTTTGTTAAAACACTAAACAAATAAATATGGTAATGAATGCCTCTTAAAATATTAATGTTTCTATTTTAAATGCTGTGATAAGAATGAAGTTAAAATCTAGAGTGTGGCCATAAAGTATGTGCTTGAGGTTGCGCACACAGGTGTCATGTGTTTATTCACTTAGGTGCCAAAACTGCCAAATAAAAATGTAGACTACTTTAGTCGAATGCAATAAAGGTAGGATACTCAAAAAAATGATGAATGAATGATCAAGAAATCTTTCGACAGTGTATGGCATATGGGACTAATATACAAACTAAATTTTAGAATGCCTTGACTATATAATACATTTAATAATAAGGTTTCTAGATCTGCGACAATTGTAAATTAAAGTAAATAACAGTTATTCCAAATATTTTGTAGTACCAGAACAGGGGGTCCCACAAGGATCACCTCCCTCTCCTATTTCATATAATATTTATTGCCACGACATATATAGTTACAGTCATCTGGACCCAAGATATTTTACTAAGAGTACCTACATTATGCTACCATTCGCTGATAACACCGCCTTAATATCTCACAATTTCAAACTCCGCAACACAATCCAGCAATTGCAACAACTAATAGCAGACACAGAAAACTGGTTCAATATATGGAGACTTAAACCTAACCCTGTGAAATCTCAACTCATCATTTTCAATCATATTCCCAAACCAAGGTCACCCACAGTAACAATTGCTAATCGAATAATAATTCCTAAAACTTCAGCTATGTACCTCGGAATTCAAATAGACCACAAGCTTAATGTTAATTAACACACTGCCCTCACAAAGAAAAAGATAAATACACGATCACCCATGTTTTGTAAGCTGAAAATCATTGTCTCAGTTTTCATTTAGACAGAGGATCTTTGAAGTGACCCAGTTATCAATGCTTTTAACAATATATGGGATTTCATTTGAAATATTATCAATATTACAGAAACGATATGGGCCCCAAGACCGATCCTTGAGGCACACCAAAGTTTGTTTTTTAGTGTCTCCGATTTGCCTCCATTATGGACACCAAATTTTTGTGTGTTTGACAGGTAGGATTTCAAAAGTAATATACTTGCATCTGTAAAAAAATATGAAGTAGGTTTTATCAAAAAGATGATGAAACCTACACAGAAACAATGACAAGTATCAAATTGCTCATGGAGGCACACTTTTCGGGCTCACTGATACTAACAGGCCTAGAGGTTAGGCATTATCCAGGCCAAAGGCCAGAACGGCCCAAACTCGCGGACTGAAGGTTGGCCACCGAGGTTATAAAACCTGACAAAATCAGATGGGCAATACGTAAGTTCCAACAACTCAAATCTCCTGGGATGGACGGAATATATCCAATCTTCCTCCAAAAGGAGCTAGAGGTATTAATACCTTACTTATGTCAAATATTCAGGGTCTGCTCAGCCTGGAGATACATACCAAAAATATGGCGGAAGGTGAGTCATCTACCTACCAAAAATAGGTAGATTATTGGACCAAACGCCCAAGTCATATAGGCCTATAAATCTATCATCCTCTTTCCTACTTAAAACGATGGAAAGACTGATAGATAGGTACATTAGAGACGAACTACTAAGGGAAAATCCCCTTAGTGAATGTCAATATGCATACCAGCCGGGGAGGTCAACAGACCTTGCGCTGGATTAAACAGACTAGCAAAGTCCTTAGAAGACATGGAAATGGCAGTAGTAACATTTCTAGACATAGAAGGAGCGTTTAATAACGCGACAACGCACTCACCAACAAGGACATTATCAAACAGAGGAGTCCCAACAGTGATCTGCCGATGGATTAAAGCCAGCCTAGATAATAGGATTATAATATCCAATCTAGGTGAGGTCTCCATTGAGGCGAAAGTGAGCACAGGCTGCCCCCAGGGAGGTGTACTATCTCCAATGCTGTGGGCAACCCTGGTTGACGAACTCCTCCGGAAACTTTCCACAGAAAGCTTCTATTGCTTAGGATACGCTGATGATCTAGCAATAGTTGTCAAGGGGCGATTCGAGAATACAATAATGGAGCGTTCGCAAAGAGCCCTAAATGTTGTCGACAAATGGTGTTGTCAGGAAATCCCCACAAAACCACATTCATCAATTTTACACGGAGAAGAGCACTGCAAGGCCTAAAGCCCCTAAGGCTCGACGGAGTGGAAATTCCATTTGCCTGTAAGGCAAAATATTTAGGAGTCATTTTTGACCAGAAATTAACATGGAATTCGCACATCCAAAAAGTCACACAGAAAGCAACAATCAGGGTAGTGAGATCCATGATAACCTATGGATCAGTGGTATGGTGGACTAAGAAGATGCAGTCGGGAGCAATAAGGCTGTTAAGTGACATACAAAGGCTTCCTTGCCTGTGCGCCACAGGGGCCATAAAAACTGCTTCTATGGCTGCACTTGAGGTTCCCTTGGACCTGCCAGCATTACACTATTCATACAAGGTGAAACTCGGTCAGTGGTGTACAGGTTAATGCAAGGCCAAACGCCAATTAGCCAGCAACACGGAACGGAGTACCAGAAGTTATACTCGGAGATGAGGGCAGATCCCATTCTAGGCATGCCCACGGAATAACTTCAACAAGAACTTTCAGACTATAATATCAGAAAGGGATGACTGGAAAAACGGTCCTCCCATAACAGCACAAGCAGTCTGGTACACCGACGGCTCCAAGACAGAACAAGGAGTCGGAGCCAGGATTTACGGGACAAGGTCAAAAGCAAGTATCCCGATAAGTCTAGGGAAATACGCAATGGTGTTTCAGACTGAAGTGATCGCCATACACTGTTGCGCAAGGGAGATAATAGGACAAGGCACTGTTAACCAGTCGATTGCCATTTTCTCTGATAGCCAAGCGGTAATAGAAGTAATCAGTTCCATGCAAATCAACTCAAGATTGATGTGGGACTGCTTGACGGCCCTTACAGAGCTGGAAAGTCGGAACAGAGTGACCTTAGCGTGGGTACCAGGACACGAGGGACACAGAGGAAACGAAAAGGCTGATCAACTGGCCAAGGAAGGCACACTTGAAGTCCCAATAAGACCCGAGCCCTTCTGTGGCATGGCGAAGCCATGCATACAAGCAGCCATTAAGGAATGGGTGCAAAATATATCTCTGGAGTGGTGGAGGAATCTCCCAAGACAGAGACAGGCCAAAGAGTTCATTAAAGAACGTTCAGCCAAATTTACAGAAGACCTACTAAGCCAGAATAGGAAGGCCATCAGAGTAATAGTAGGTCTTCTAACTGGGTACTGCCCAAGCACTGCCGGCTTAATAGAAACATAAATGATTACTTAGTTCAATTAAATTCTGTATACGTACGTAACGCCGCGGCAGAACTATCTTTTTAATTCTCCAGTTTATACATTGTGTACAAATTTTAATTTACATCAGGACTGTTGTGACATATTTGATGACTCATTGCCTAGGTTCAGGACTAGTATTATAAATATGTGATAACTTGCTTGTTTAGAATCTTTTGCGTTGAAGCTTTTGTTTTTATTATTCAAGATAGGTTAGGTTGAGTTGGCTATTCATGATAATCCCTCCAGGGTCCTTCCCCGCACCGGAGAGGGACCCGAGTGGGTGGTCATGAACAGTTTAGAGTAGGGTTAATTTAAGTTAGAGCAATCTGTAAATGGATTTATTATCTGTAGATTGTATATGAGATAAATAAATAAATAAAACGGAATCACTGAAAATGGTTTATAACTGGATGGTCATTTACGGCATTATTTTTATAGATCGGTCCTACTTTTGCTACTACTTTCAGACATCAAGGAAAATGTTATTAGGTTCGTAAGGGAAATTGGTAGAATCCGCAATACCTCGTATGATGGTAATTTGTAGGCATCTTTATTTTTCTTCTATTTGAGATTAATGATAACTTCAGCTACTTCACGAGTAGATTATTGATTGTTATTGTTGCTAGTCTTTCATATACAGAGTGTCCCACGACGAACTGCGGCGATCGATATCTCGAAAAGTAGACATCGGAAAATTTTGAAAATTTGGTAGTAAACTAATGTCGATGGGGGCAACTCGGCTAAAATATTTTCAAGATGGTGGCACTTCCGGTTATACCGGAAGTCGATACCAACTTGCTTATTTTAAATGGGACACCCTATATATTATTACATTTTTGGATTGTACGCAAAATTCTAGGCCGATTTTGTGTATCATGTCCTATACCTAGGTCTCTCCGTTTTTGTAATATTTCAATTTTTATGTCAAAAATGACGTTTGCGGGCCCTAAAAGAATTATCAATTTTTCCTATAAGGAAGCTTTTATTATCTAACTTTAATAGAGTTTTTATACTATTTTGATAAGTATTAATACAGAGTGTTCAAAAAATAAGAATAAAAATGAAATTGAGAAAACTGTCAAAAATCAATTTTTTCAAATGGAAACCCCCAATTTTTATAATCTTATCTTATTCGCCATTAAAACTAAGGGTAAGTTTGTATATGGATGTCTATTCCGAAAATTTTTAGTTTTCGAGATGTTCCCAATTCAATATTTCTATGGTCGAGGCAAGAATTCAAGCGATGTACGTCACAGATCGATTCTATAAATAAGACAATATTGCTAAGAATCATGAAGCCCCATTAAACTGTACCTGTGTCTGAAAAAAGCTTAATAACTGGGTGTCAAGAATTACTCTTTTTAACGTAATTAATGATTAAAAATTATGTTAGTATTAACATTTCTTTAATGAAATCACTCGTGACGTGCAATGCTTGAATTCTTGCCTCGACGTTATATGGGTATTTTTTTATGGATATTAAGTTAAATTACTCTTAGTTGGCTATGACGGCGTTGGGTGCTTAACAAATGTATGTAGCTGTCACTTACCATTTGACAAGTATTAATTATCATGCCGGGGCGCTTAAATTATACGCACGAGGATTACTTAAATTTGCTTATAATCTATGGAGAATGTAACAAAGTTTTATCAAGAACGTGTGAAATATTTGCTAATAGATATCCAGATAAACAAAAACCGTCTCCGAACAGTATTAAACGAATAATGGAGAATTTCAAAAATTTTGGCACCGTTAAGGCAACAGTTCATAAAATAAAACCAATTGTCGATGATGAAAATATCGAAATTGCTATTTTGGGATATTTTGCGGCATATCCTATGACATCCTTAAGACAAGTGGCCTTACAAACAGGAATCTCCAAGAACTCTATTCATAGAATTCTTTTGAAACACAAATTCCATCCCTATTCCATTTCTATGGTTCAACACCTAAACGACACCGATTTGACCAGAAGAGTTCACTTTTGCGAATTTATTTTAACAATGTTACAAGGCGACTTTCGATTTTTGGACAACATAATTTGGACTGACGAGGCAAAATTTACGAAAAATCTACTTTTCAACAGACATAATTCCCACTTTTGGTGTGATTCAAATCCCCATGCCGTGAGATTGTGAAATTTTCAAGAAACCTGGCAATTTAATGTGTACTGTGCTGTGAGAAATGATGGAGTCGTAAAACTTAATTTTTATGAAGAAAACTTAAATGGTAATGAATTAATACTTAAATAGTTTCTGTTTTTCAAATTACGTATCAACTTTTTTTTTAGGTGAAAGATATTTGAATATATTACAAGATTTAGATAATGAATATTTGAACAATTTACCGCTAGCTGAACATAGGCAAATATTTTACTAACACGATGGCACGCCACCACACAGCAGCTTCATAGTTAACAACTTCTTAGAAACTTTTTACGATAAGTGGATTGCTAACAATGGACCTTTTCTGTGGCCTCCCGTTCTCCTGATCTGTCTGTCTTAGACTATTTTATATGGGAAACAATACAAGATATGGTTTATTTTAATCTAGTCACAACAATGGAAGATTGTCAGGCAAGAGTAAGGAATGCTTTTGAAAGATTATCTCCAGGTTCTATTAGAGCGGCCACCCATGACGAACTAATCAAGAGGTGCGAAAAATGTTTAGAAGTTCAGGCTGGACACTTTGAACACTTATTAAAATACAATATTTTCCTGAGTATAAGTAGTTATACTGTTAGTATTTTATGCAAGAACCTTTTGTATCTAAGTTACATTTGTTTAATTATTTTATGAACTGTTACACAGTGCCAAATTTTTTTAAATTCTCCATTATTCATTAAATACTGTTCGGAGACGGAACTTACCCTTATTTTTAATGGCGAATAAGATAAGATTATAAAAATTGGGGGTTTCCATTTGAAAAAATTGAGTTTTGGCAGTTTTCTCAATTTCAAATTTATTCTTATTTTTTGAACACTCTGTATTAATACTTATCAAAATATTATAAAAACTCTATTAAAGTAGGTCTTTTTCAACAAAGAATCGAACCCAAATTAGATAATACAGGCTTCCTTATAGGAAAAATTGATAATTCTTTTAGGGCCCGCAAACGTCATTTTTGACATAAAAATTGAAATATCTCAAAAACGCAGAGACCTAGGTATAGGACATGATCGGCCTAGAATTTTGCATACAATCCAAAAATGTAATAATATATCCCATTTAAAATATGCAAGTTGGTATCGACTTCCGGTATAACCGGATGTGCCACCATCTTGAAAATATTTTAACCGAGTTGCCCCCATCGATATTAGTTTACTACCAAATTTTCAAAATTTTTCGATGTCTACTTTTCGAGATATCGATCGCCGCAGTTCGTCGTGGGACACCCTGTAGTGTGTGTGACGTGACATTACATGAGGGCAATTTGTCGATAAGCTTTTCCGCAAGGTAATTATTGAAATCATCACAGGAAATGTTGTCGGATAAGTTTTGAGGAGTTCATTTGTGATATTCAATAATTTTCAGCATTGTCCATTGGGGATCGTTATGATTTTTTTAAATAAAATTGTTATTTGAACTTTTTTTGGCTGCATTGAACAGTAATTGGATCTAAAATTGATCAACATGACTTTGTTGTTATAGGTGGGACTTCTTTTGTGATAAGATGAGATATTGGTAAAATTGACAAAGTATTGTAATGTAATTGTTTTTATTTGTATTCTACAGCAGCTCTAGTGAGCTAAACTCCGCCATTGTAGAATACAAATAGATTATTTATTTAATTACACTCTACCTAAGACAGTGCCTGTTGCATGAGGTAACATTGACTGGTTGCTCTGTTTATATACTGATAGGAAAAATTAATGCACCACCCAAATCTACCATAATTTTGAGGTTGATTTTTCTAAATCATTGAATTACAATAAAATATAATTTTGCGTGCAGGTTAACTCTTCTGAAATATGTTTTTTTTTATTCAAAACCTGATAATTACCAACAACAAAATTAAAATAAATACAATTTAGACCCAATTGTTGTTACAATCATCTTTTCGTTTTTGATACACTTCATTCGGAGTTGTTCTAGGTTTTGACAGAATGCATATGTGAATAAAAACTAAATTCCTTTATATTCAAAATATATTTATTTTTGTAAAAAGGCAAGGATTGGGATATAAAATAATCAAGTATAAAATATATAAAATCTTAAAATTATTTTCTTAAACTGAAAAAATATCATCACCTGTAAATAGGCAGTGACATGTTTTGTACTAACCACTCTTTGAAATTTCACAAGAATATATGTATAAATAAAGAAAAGTTACTATAGACATATTTTTGTGAAACAAAGCATTATATACACGATTTTTAAATACACCTTCTTGCCACTTTAAATAATATTTAATTTAAATAAAATATAATTTATTTACAAATAACATAATTTTCTGATAAAGTATATTCAACAGTGACGAGAAAAAATGACTGGTATAATACTCTAAATAAATTTACAATAATAAATAAAATAGCCTTTTCAATTTCACCGAGGTCGAATACAAAAGTAAATCTCTATCAATATTCAATGCAACGGAGAATGACTCAAAGAAATTCTCATAATTGTTACTTAAACAAACATATCGAAAACTTAAATTTAGAAAATCATATTAAATGATGAGTCGTTCCCCTGTTGCTAGACCAATAAATAGGAAGCCATAAAAATATTTACTACATTTTCGCAGGTTTTTATTTCAGACTCTTACTATATATACCTAAGGTGCTCGCATTTTGACTAGAACCTTTACCGTTAAATAAAGATACAGAAGTACGTCACTTGGGAAAAAGACACCTTACTATTACCAAAATTATTAGAACTGCTGACATTTCCTTAGGACCAATGATAGGACACCCCAAATTTCTGCAGCTAATTAATAATAAAACATTCAATATCAATACGAGCATTTGTATAACTTTTTTTCCACATACAGAAGGCCCAAGTCAGTTTATGAATATGTAACATATTTCCTTGCTTTTAAAAATACGATAAATGCAATAAAATATATGTATTTTATGGCTCTATATACATTTTTTTACACCAACGTTGACAATTCATGCGGTGAATTAGTAGTAGCTACGCTGCTTAAATCCATAGTGACTGTAGGCATCCCTGGGCTAACGGATCCACTTGCTTCCCTCGGATGAGATAGTTTGGTTAGGTTCAGATTTTCGCCTGTAGGTGGCGTCGTAGTAGAGGGCCTTACGATATAAGGTCCATTATGAACAGCAGTGATGGGGTGCCCAAAACTATGGTTATAATTACTAATATGTGAATGATTCATTTGTGCGGTAGGAGCTGTTATGTTATGAAACGAATTGTGGTGCTGACTCGACTCGTGTTGTTGTAAAGCTAATTCTTTCACTGCATTTGTTTTCTCCTTCTGCCAGATAAACACATTGTGGACCATGGCACAACCACAAAATATTATTCCCAGTCCTATAAATACACTTGTTACTATGGCAGGTGTAGAGTGGAACTGGATGAAGGTATAGAGAATTATACCTGAAACAAATGAAAGAACGTAAGATTATTTAGTTCAAAATATATGCAGGAAATACTCATTGGAACAAATTTCTTAGACTTGGAGATTGTCTAAATTATGTTGTCTATTTTTGTTTTGTTTACGTTATATAAATATAGAGACTGTAAATGCTAAGCTTGCTATGGGGAATATGTATAAACCATGAGCTTAACCATGATTTGTTACATCTGACAGTAACATGCTAGTGTCGTGTGGAATGCATTGTCATAAAGGATAGCATTAAACTATTTCTCATTAAAACAGATAACTATTTTTCGAAGAACGTTCATCCACCGCTACTCACTTCTGCTTTGCTAGAATTCTGACAAGTCACGGCAAACTTAGATAGTGACAGACCTACAGCATGAAACCTGCTCTTGGATGTTTTGGCATTCTCTTCCAAAGGCTTTCGGATATAATAATTTTTATTTTGTTGAAATGATATGTCATCTATACAGCCACAATTATAGATTTTAAGAAAAAATATGTTAATATACTGGTTATGGAACATCTGTGATATTTTTTACATAGATTGTCTATATGTAGTTCCCAGTTTAATGTACTATCTATATAAATGCCAAAAAACTTTATTGAGTGCACCTGTTCAATAGATTTATTATTTATTTTAAGCAATAGGCTTTCCATCAAGTTTGCAGATTTTGGGGAAAATTGCCTTTTACTGGCATTTATGAGTAATCTATTAATAAACCATAACACAAAACTGTTTAACTTCTCCTGCGTATCAGAAATCAAACCCGGTATTCTCAAATGTGTGCTTAGATACGAATTGTCGTCAGCAAACATGGTTAGGTCAGTGCAATTGACATTGTTGGGAAAATCATTTACAAAAATAATAAAAAGTAACGGTCCCAAGATTGAACTTTGAGGTACGCCACAGGTTACTTTTCGTACATTTGATCTCGTGCCATTAATCTCTGTTTTCGACAGGACAACAACCAGTCTCCCAGCCTTCCTCTGAAGCCATAATTTTCAAGTTTGTTTATAAGTAAAGTGTGATCAACAAGATCAAATGCTTTACTTAAGTCTATAAATAGACCCAAATATTTCTTGTTGTTATCTTAATTCTCATATAGACTCTTCAACAAGAAGCCTAGTATAGCTGTCTGTGTCGATCTACCTTCTTGAGAACCATGCTGAGCCATATCTAATAATATATTAGATACAATATGTACGTATTTAAAAAAAATTTCATCCTATTAAATACTACTTTTTCGAGAATTTTAGAGATGGCCGATAACATCGATATTGAACGGTAGTTTACAATACAATATTGATTCTTATTTCCCTTTTTGTAAAATGGCACAATTTTGGCAGTTTTTAATACGCCTGGAAAAGTCCCAGTATTTAGAGACCAATTAATTAGATATGTCAATGGACTTTTTATGAAGTGTGCAACGGATTTGAGAATATAGGACTAACATTGTCAACCCCTAATGAATTTGAGTTCTTTAATGACATTACCACATTAAATATCATTTTAAGTTGCAGGTTCTATGAATATAGTTGGATAATTTTTATTTAACTTAAACTCATGGCTGTTAACATTTGTATTATTAGAATTTTTTGAAAGTAATGTTTTAGGAGTATCAGTGAAGTATTTGTTGAAATGATTCGCAATTTTAAAGGCCTTACACGATTAGTACTGCATACGATATCAAAATATCTGAAATCGACATTTTTACTTTTCAGATACTGTCTGACACTACTATACAAAACTCAGAAATTCCATTTATTAAAAATATGCTAGGCATAATTTCATACTTGTTCGTCTTTAAATAGTTTATGTAAGTTATGTATTTATCACAAAACACAACTTTAATTCGATAAACTATTTTGTTTAATGTTTTAAATATTTATATGACTAATATCAAAACTTTGTTGTTCACTACTCAATTTGTCAGTTCATAAATTAGCAGCGCCATCTATTGATGGGTGATTTTCGCTTATAGGAACATCACTCAGATGTTTTGTAACTGGCATTAACGTATTCTTCCCTTAATGATAAGTATTGGTATTTCAACAACAAAAAATATTACATTCAAGTGACTGAGTCAATAGTGGTATAGCAGTGGAAAGAGGCTTTAAAAAGCTTGAAAATTTTACTGATACTGACTTGAGTGTTAAATATAAAATGTTCACTACTTGATAAGGTACCTACCTGTTAAGAATACTGGTATCGAAATAAAAAATCCTCCTACGGCGCAAACTCTGCTAACTGATGACTTTTGAAGGTACTTATTTGTCCTGCAACAAATAGATGAGTTAGATTCAGACAACAATCTTAAGTTTTCTTTTTTCTTCCTATATGAAGTGTTATTGTACTTCCGGGTGCTCTCCCGCGTCGATGGTCGACTCCTCCAGGAGTCACGGTTGTCTAAGCGACGTTTCGGCAGAATCTCATCTGCCATCTTCAGGTTCTCACTGAAAGCTGCCTACTGGTGCTCCTCGAGCAGTGAGAACCTGAAGATGGCAGATAAGATTCTGCGAAACGTCGTTTAGACAACCGTGGCTCCTGGAGGACGCGGGAGAGCACCCGGAAGTACAATAACACTTCATTTAACACCCGTGAAAACCTAAAAAACAACACACACACATACATATATTCAAAATTAATATAATTGTTCTGAATTGTTGCGATTCAAGCATTTTTAATCTCTAGAACGAACGCCCGAAATTATTGTGATATTTTAAATACGTATAAAGACAGGCAAGCAAAAACCCACACATTCGTAAATATTAAATTTTTACATTGATTCTTTTTGTGTCAATTGTTTGCTTGCTAAAACTAAAACGTTGGATGGTGGTTGTAGACATTGTCTGAGTCGTCCTGTTCCTCACCATGTGTGGTATACGGACAAAAATTTGTTAATCTTTGAATTTTGTAAAAACATTTTTGAAAAGAACAATATTTTGTTTTGAACTATGAATATAATCTTTTTCTTGTATTTCAAGTTTCCCTTTTAGGTTAATTAAGAGAGTGTTAAGTTATTTAGAGTGGAAATTTTGCCGAACCCCCACACTTTGTTGTGGGGAAGGGATCTTTAACGTGCTTACATCGTAGATACACGGAACTCACAGTTTTACATCTCTTACATCAAAGAAGTAACATACTGATAATTTGCCGTAAATTAAATGTGAAAAAAATGGCAATTCTTTATTTTTAATAAAATAATTTAAATTTGCTTTTCTTAAAGTCGTACTTACTAAAAAATAGTTTCAAGAAAAGCAAGGCATGCGCACTTTGTATGATTGTATGCATGATAGATTTTACGACTTTAAGAAAAGCAAGTTTTTGAAAAAAAATATTTTTTTATTTTCTACTTTTTGTTCATACTTTAATTATTTACAACGTACAGAACCAATTTACATAAATTGGAGCTGGGTTCCGAGATATAAGCCTAACGGCATTCCATTATGTTTGAACAGGCGAAAAACTTTTAGTATTCTACGTTCTGCCGGAGGCGCCGCTTGGATAGTATATTTAAACAATTTTCACCCCCGCGCCCCCTACGTGCGGATATTTGCAAAAGTAACGGTGGAATACTGTATTGTCATCCGATCTTAGTAACTGTGCAAAATTTCATCAATTGATTATGTCAGGAAGTGTGTTAAATAAAGGATGTAAGATTTGACAAACGCGAAAACTGAAAAATATTACATTGTGAGTTAAAGAAAAACAAGTAAAAAAACATTGTACGTTTTGCTAACTTTATGTAAAGTTAGCAAAACAACTAATACAATTGTTGTTAAAAATTATTTTGAACAACCATGTGCATGTTAGGAATTTGCCGTGACAGAATACTTATGCTCAAAATTAAGCTGCGCTTTTTTGCTACAAAAATCGAAATACCGTCGAAAACACTAAATTATGCTATTTATGAGCAAATAAAGTCATCAAAATGGTTTTTGAGACAAAATGCAATTGTTTCAACTGGAACCATATTGGTACTGTTGTTCATTTATTAGTGGTACTATTAATAAGGAATATATTCACATGACGTGAGATAAATACGGCATACCTGGAGTACTGTGCTTCCTGAAGTGTTATATAAATAATTTATACAAATATATACCATTTCGTGCTTATCAAAATGTTATGTATAAATATTACTTTCTAATGAAATGTTTTGTTTTATATATTTATTAAATAAGACTGGCGTAACGGCGTAACTACAATGTATATGTTTTTTCAATGTTAATGTCAATACTATGTAAATATCACAAGAATGTAATAGGCATCAATAATAATTTAACATCCGCAGGCTAGCTAGCGTTTTATGCAATAGATCAGGCTATTTTCAGTCGTTTTTATTTCGTAAATAAAAATTTTGGAATTCATGGTAGGTACTTACTACCTATAGGAAAATAGCTTAAAAAATCCTAACAAGCTTATACTTGTCTTTCACGTGCGAGCTTCAAAGTAAAAAATACAGATTAAACATTTAATTCATACTGTTAACTCCGTGAAGAAACTACCTTCACAAGGTCGACTTATGGGCATGGACGGCTTCGGGGGTCAGTGGCGCCCAGAACTTAACTGCTTGGACCCCATACTTTTGATTCGGAAGAGGCAACCGACTTTATTATACTAAATGGAACACCTGCATATTTCTGAATTTTCAGATTCTATAGCAATTTAAGGTCATTTATATAGAATACCTATAAATACCCTTGCGGTTTAGGCGGTATACATTGGTGCAGACTTTTTAAAAATTACTGATAAATAGCATTTGTTCTTGTGTTGACGCCACTAACTTTGGTTTTGTTACGACCGCCATATTGAATTTTTTGCCAGTTCAATAGTGCCTCTAGTTTTCTTTTCAATGATGGTATCACAATTCCAGATGACAAAAAATGAAGATAGAATTTTCTAACAACGTTAACGCTCTACCAATGCATTTATTAAAATTATCGCCTATACGGGAAGTATTTATTATGATAATTATTGTTATAAAATGTTTTCTCTGTTGTCTGTGCTCTCTGCAACATACAGAAATTATAAAATGATTCTCGAGCTTTTAGTGTGCTACGTGCCAACACACAGTGTTGACTCGTTACGCCAATGGGGCGGTAAGCCGCTTATTTATCCCCTCCATTTTCTACTACCTGTTTTGATACAAGTATAATAGTGTAGTTTGTGAGTAAGTTAGCTGATTTATTAGAAACCCCTGGCGTGGAGAATTTTGTCTTAAGATTAAATCTACTCCAATACCACATTCTGCCGATAGGAATTTATCTTAGCTAAACTTTGCCGTAAATCTTCGCAAAGTGTTGGTATGAAATATCATGACAATTTGTAACCAAAATATATGCAAAAGGTGGCTAATTTCGCGGCTATACTTTAAAATTACGAACTTCTCAGACTAAAAAATCTAATTTATTTCGGTCGACTTGGCCACATAGGAAAACGATAAAACTTATCGAGGGTTCTGCCATAAATTTTAATTTTCGAATCTGTCCTAATCCTATTGACCGATAAGACAAATGATTTATACTAATAGAGTGTCAGTTATACAAGCATTTACTGATTAGGGCGTTAAAAGCAAATATTTTAATCTTGTTTCGTTTATTTGTCGAAAACAAAGCTGGCGCTACCCAAGACACCTTTAAAAATTTAGAAGAGGTAATTTGAAAATATGTATTATTTTAATATAGTTAGGTTACAACGTCGCGTCCGTCGGTAAGATTATTTCATATAAATAACGTGCTCGGGGCAATTTTCAGTAATTAAAATCATTTTGAATAAGACTATCTTAAAGTGGAATGTTAACTGCTCTTGCTCTTTCCCGCCATTAAAACTATAAACCAACTTGGTATGCTGCCCCGCTAGAACGGAATTCTATGCAGTGGAACACTGAACAGGTGTTTTCATATCAATTTTAAGATAAAGATAAAAGTCAATTCGCCTCGGATAATTCGAACATGTAATTGTAATTCGCGTTTTGGCAATGACGTAATCCATCATTAAAGTGTTGTGGCGTAATAATATATTATTTCCTCTGCTATTCGATCTGTAATTCTTATACATTGTGTGGTTTGGTTTTATACATTTAGCATTTTAAACGTCCTCATAAGAGAAACTATCTAACAGCGATAAGTCAGGAGAACGGGCTTTTCTTTCTTTTCAAATGTAGTTTGATTTTGTGTTAATGTAGTGTGTTCGCAAATTTTTTGTAATAAAATTTTTATCGAAGTTATTTCGCCGTATGTTGGCGCCAAATAAAAAGAAATCACTGTAAATAGTGTCAAAAAACACACCAGACCCTCGAGAAATTTTTCAATACTACAACGAAATCCTATATTTCGCAATAAACGCGTGCTTTACGTAAAAACGGCGTCGGAGGATGGTTTTTGGGAGTATTACAAAGATTCGCTCCTCAGAGCGTTTTTTATGAAAAAATAAAAATGTCGCTCCGTGGAGTGTAATTTTAGAAGCTAACATGAATGTCGCTGCCTGGGGCGTAACGTTGCGCCGGCCACTAAAATTTTAGCAACTATTATGAAATCCAACTTTTAGTTTCAAATAAACCGTCTTTTTATGAACCGACATTATGATGCACTGCAACTCATGTGTCGTATTAAATAATACTATGAGGATAAGTTAAAAGTTTCGAATTAAAAATTTTAAGGAGGATTTGGCGTGAAAGATAAAATTTTTTGAGGGTACATTTTCAATTTTGGCGGAAAAACGATGTGTTTTCAGCGTATTTGCCCTAAACCGGTTCCTTAGTGATTCGGTGGCAAAAAGGTTTTATTACTATGTACTCACATGTACATGGGACTGCCTTGCCTGAACGTATGAATATATAAGTAATATTATAATTCCGAATTGTTGCGATTCAAGCATTTTTAACTCGATTTTTAAGCTCTAGAACGAGCGCCCGAAATTTTATTACTGTGCAATTTAAAATACGTAAATAGACAGGCAAGCAAAAGCACACATATTCGTAAATATCAAATTTTTACATTGAATCTTTTTGTGTCAATCGTTTGCTAAAAACTAAATATTTTATGGTAGTTGGTGTCTTTGTCGTTTCGTTCCTCACCATTTGTAGTATACGGACTAAACTTTGTTGGTCTTATACACATTTTTTGTATTTTTATAAAAACATTTTTTAAAAGAACAATATCGTATTTTTCTTGTGTTTCAAAATTTCCTTTCAGTGTTAGTTGTTTACAGTGTTAGATTTAAGCCAATGTCCAATTGATGACAGCAGTTAAGCAAAAGAAACAGTAAGTATAAGTAGTTGTATTTTTCGTCTGAATAAGTCGCTACCCTTCAGGTGAACACTTTAATATCCGTCTAGGAAGGGTAGTAAAAAGCCCCTCAGACACGTTAAGATGGATTGTTCACAATAGCAAAGATAATCGACAGTTTTGGAACTTTGTTCTTACCAAATAGTGTAAACGTATAAAGTATTTCTTATTCAATTCTGGCTCTTGACACGTGTATTAATTTTTAGATTTCCATATTTCAAGAAATTCAGCTATTGAAGCGTGCATATGCAATAACTTTTAAGATGGCACAAAAGAACCTCCCGGCTATTTACAACTACGAAGATAGCTATCATTCCGGACTTGTAATCTCACTACCGTTGCATATGAAAACCATAATAATAAATTTCGAATTAATTATACAAATACTTTTAATTTTAAGCTAATTTTAATCTACTATATCAGGAACTGCTTGAGATAGACTGGTCTTTTTAAAATGATCATACCGAGATTAACTCCGCGTGCTAACATTTTTATGAGAAATTAACGGGGGTTTTCACAACCTAAATATGTATACACAAAAAAAGAATAGTAGGCAATTTCCACCTTGGTTCAATGTTGAAATTATCAGAGAATAAGGAAAAACACTTGAAACTCCACAAGCGAATTGGATCATTTATAATGAATTTATGAGACTCCGGTCCAAAATTAAGATAGACAGAGACCCAAACAAGTTTTGGGCTTACATTAATATCAAAAAAGGAGGGACCAACATCAGCAAAAATATGTTTTATAAGGGGGAGCGTTCGAATGACCCAAATGATATTCTAAATGCCTATGCCGACTTTCGAACAATCGTGTTCAACTTTAGAGCAAGAAAACATCTTGTCAGATGGTTTCTGTGACAATAATTTCAACAGCATTAATATAGTTTCATTTTGGGATCCTCGCATTTCCACCTAGAGACTTGTGCTGCTATCTTTGCTTACCCACTTATAATATTATCTAATTTATCTATTAAATGCTGCTGTTTCCTGATATTTGGAAATACTCCAAAGTCTGTCTGGAAATAATAAACTTTCGCCCAATAACTATAATCTGTAACTTTGGTAAAGCCTTTGAAATCTTACTACATAACTTTATTTACCCTCATGCTAAAAATATCATTTCCAGTCAGCAACACGGATTTATGAAAGGTCGCTTTACTACTACAAATCTCATATGTACTACACAATTCATATCTATCGGCATGCAGATGCAAACGGACGTAATATACTTTGGCTTCACGAAAGCTTTTGATAGGCTTAATCATAATATGTTGATTGCAAAACTTTCCAACTTTGACGTTTGGAACTAGCTCATAAGCCTCTTTAGATCTGATCTAACTGAGATACTTCAATATGTCGCGTATAATGGGTTTAAGTCTTGTGATTATGCCTCAACCTCGGGTGTTCCCCAAGGCTCTGTTCTTGGACCACTGCTTTTCAATATATTTATAAATGGCTTTAGATGTGCACTTCTTAATGTATGCAGATGACACAGAATCTCTGGTTTAAACGACTGCATTATAATGCAAAATAATATCACTAATCTGAATTCCTGGTGTGTTAAAAACAATCTATGGATAAAAGTGCAATATAATATCGTTTTCAGCTAGAGATTCTAAGTATACCTACGAGTGCACGCTGACGAAAAACTAACTCGACCGTCCACGTTTAAACACCTTGGTGTAACTTTTGATAAAAATATAACTTGTCGATCATATCGACACGTCTGTATGTGACGTAAACAAAACTTTAGGTTTTACCATACGTAATGGTCCGTAATTTCTTTAATATTTCAACCTTAATTATTATAATTTTCATTTCTGAGATCTAAGCTAGATTATAGCCCTGCTATAACACTCATATTACAAAATTAGAAAACATGCATATTTCCGCCTATTGGTTTTTCTCAATCTAACCTGCTTGACATGTTTTCAATATGTGCAGCTTAAGTGATAGACGTAATAACTTCGTAATAACTTTTTGAAGGAAGTTCATGAAATTGATTGCAGCGAGATACTTCACAAATTGAACTTTCATATTCCTAGAGTTAATTCAAGTCATAATCAAACTTCTTACCTGCCTAGAGCTCGGACTAATGTCCTAAAATTCTCACCTATATAATAAAGTGGGAGAGAAAGAATTAACATGAGTCTAAAATCTAAACTGACTAGTACTAGAGAAGTAAAGAAGACATAAAAGACAGCTAAGAAAAACTATATAGTGCATGGGAAAATTAGAACGATTGTTGTGCATAAGTAATAATATAAAGTATGAAATATAATCAGGAAAATTGATCGGTGAACATAGGCAGGGAACCCCATTATTAAACAATATCAATATTCTGATATTGTAATAGGAGCAAATATTATATATTATATTTAAGCTACTCACTATGTGTATGGCATATTAAATATCCGTTTGTTTCCCATCTTGTAAATGGTCTTTATATTGTTAGATGGTGTATAAATAAATAAATATATACGAAACTGAATTACAAGAGGATTAATTTTATTTACAACAATCATGGAAACAATGTTATTTTTAATTATAGATATTCCACTATTACCTAATACCTTCATTGTAGGTAGTCGGCAAAGCAGCATGCATTTTGTTTTATAATTTTAAAACATTTTTTACAAGTTTAAGAATTATTAATTACGGATTTTAACGCAAAGGAAAAAGTTTTCACTACACGCAGTAAAATGTAAATATTTCCCAAAGCAACAAGGTCGTAAAAATAAATGGTTCTAAAAATACTTTGAATTATTTATTTTTAAATAAAATCTTTTATGTTGCGTGTTTACTACTTGACCAAACTTAAAAAATAAAAAGCAAACACCATAAATTATAATTCTAAGAGTTGTTACAATATTGAAACTGTAATAAAAGGTTTTATAACTTCATTAAAATGTATAAATTATGTCTGTCGATATAAATGTATATGCGAACCAAATATAAGCAATGCTAACAGAACTTTGCTATTAATAGTGTTCTTTTTCTTTTCTTAAAAAAAAAAGAAAGGTTTTACTGCATAGATGTTTACAACTGGAAGACATTGCTGCTAGCTCTCGATATTAAACGATGTATGGAATGTCTATAAAACAGTTATGACGGAGAAGTTTATTCTGATCAAAATTGTGAGCCATCTTGTCTATTTGCCACGATTAAAAAGACATTTTCTTCCTAAATTTTTATTATGCGAGCCAGATGTTCTTAGTATAAAGAAGCTAGCTAAGCTAGATAAAAAAACTGGCATGCTTAGATTTAAGGAAGCAATAAGATCAATTCCCACTATATCAGTTTTGGGTCTTGTTAAACCTCCCCCCATTTTACCAAGGAGAGGGTAGAAGTCCTTATGATAAATTCTATTCCTGACTTGAGCCACGAGAAACTGCAGCAGACTCAGCCGACAGCATGGTGCCCAAATGCTCCTTCCTCCTTCCACAAAACTTTCGAGGTGACTATAGTAGTTCGAGATACGTGGAAGAAAGACACGCCGAAATTCGCGGATTTAGTAAGCAATGAGCTTAATCCCTACTAAACCAGTGGTGAGCCTCGTTAAACCTGCCTTCACTTAACGTAGTGATTTAAGGAGAGGATAGGGCTATTTGGCCTTCTAAAGTGATGCGTCATGGTTCTCGCTTGGATCACGATAAAATATCCTTCAGAAGTCAGCAGACTACATAATGCCAAATGCAAGGTGCTTTTTGGGGTGGTTATAACAGATTGAAAGCTGTGGAAGGAAGGCATATCGGAATTCCTTCATAAAAGGCTGATTTAGTATAATAGACCGAAGAGATATATAGTAGAAATACAAAATAGCAATGGTACTCGACAAGTAGCATAGCGATAAATGACGTAATGACGTTTTGTTTTCGAAGGATCATTGAGGGAGCCTAAAAGGCACTAAAATAAACAATAAAGAAAACAATACTGCATACACTCGGATAAAAAATAAACGAGCCTCAGCAATAATTTCCCAAGTAACAATTTCAGTTTTTTAATAGCCAACAGGACTTTCATAAGAGCTGTTTATGTAACTACTGATAAATCTAAATTTTTGTGACAGTAGTCATAGGAGTCTAATAAACTCAAAACGGGCCCAACGGTTAACGGTTATTAGGAGGTTGTCAAAGCCAAATGCTTAAAGCTACTATAAAACTTATCCTACTCATGAATAACTTACCAAGTTATCTCTGTGAAAGCGCAGAGAGCTTGATAAAACCTATAATAAGAGCCCCCTAAATTTCTAACCTATTTGCTAGTGATTGATTTATTGGGATATCATTAAGAAGTTTTAATAATTTCATTTTTGGTTTAAAATTGCCACCGTTTTTAATTTTTTTCCACTTGCTTGTTGGCGTTGATTTAGACATTCTGTATACGTCTCAGAATTCCTGTAAAATTAATATATCATAACCTCATTTTCTTGAGAGTTTTTAGTTTCTTTCACGTCTCTATATTAAAAGCTAAGAAGATTTATGCTGTATTTAATAAACGAGCCATTGTTTTATTGCATATTTTGATAAGAGACCGCTTTCTTTAGGAGGAGACGGTTTTAAAAGAGGATACAGGAGATCTATATATACAGGGCGTTTCATTAATGATTGTACATAAGCTAACTGGTCGTCTGGTCGATAGCCGAGTGGGTTAAGGCGCGAGGTGGCAATCGCGATTAATCACACGGACATCGCACCACCGGGTTCGAATCCTGGCTCCGGCACTGTCGGAGGAAATGGTTGTATGTCCGTGTTTTTTCAATGTGTAACTCCCTTGCCAACAAGCCCTGGCTTCTGGAATTGGGGGTTGTTTAATTTCTGTGGTGTTTATTTATTTAACTAAAGAATCCTTGACCCAAAATAAGAAGATATAACCCAAAACACTGAGATACAAATTTATTTCAAATTTAAAAAAATATTTTTGCCAATGATTTTGTTAGGTACTGTTTAATATTTATTTTTCATATTTGGCAGAAAGTTTAGGTATTTTAGGTAACATCAGACCGTTGTAAAAGATAGTTTCTCACTATTATTACCAGAGCCGTACGGCAGGGACAGAGGAGTAGTTTTCCCCCTCTAAATACTATGCCACTGGTGGAATCGTCTTTTCAGTATAATTTTTTAATTTTAAACGTTTTTTATGAAAATAATTTACTTCATAACGATAAAGTAATTATTTTTCGAGATAATTGAAGTTAAAGATAAAACTGCACAAGATTCTGATTTTAATGTTTAATTTATTTTACATATTCGTATTGATCATTTCGGCATCTTTACTCATAAAACTGCATTGGTTACGGGAAATAAGTTTTACAGTTAAATTTTTGTAACATATTTAATATGAAAGTGGATACTTACAATCTTAGGTAGGTAACAATTTGAAATAAACACAACTACAGAGCAATAAGCGGGTATCCCAACGAAAAGTGAGTCAATTTGACAACGAATGTTCACTAAATGAAGTAAAATTAATATGCCGCTTTCGCCAGTAACTCTTAGAATTCACAAATGTTTTTTCACGTTTTTGATGGAATAGGGTATTGCACAGAAATAAAACATAATTTATAACAAATGTTCAATGTGTCCTCCATTTACTTCAATACATTTTTGTATTCTTTTGTTAAACGATCTTCTAACATTAAAAAATATTTTCGGTTGAGTTTTAATAAAGTTGGCAGAATTGACTATTTGTTCCCATAAATCTTGGGAGATTATTAATTTCTTGGGCATATATTAAACATTTCACGTGTCCCCAGAAATAAAAATCTAAGGGATTATAATCCAGACTTCAAGGTGGCCACGGAAATTCGCTTTCTCTACCAACCCAACGATGAGGAAATTGATTATTTAGATGGTTGCGCACTACTAAACGAAAATGAGCCGGGGCGCCATCCTGCATAAACCACAATACCTATTCTTCGATTAACCGGCAATCGCTCGAGCTCGTCGAAAATTGTAGTTTGAAGAAACTTCAAGTACTATACATTTATTTTAAACTCATGTTAGAAATATGCCTCTCTAACTACATGTGGATTTTCAATATCCCAACTGTGGCTGTTCCTCCAGGTGCAAACTCCTCTACTAGTAAAAGTGGCTTCATCGGTAACAAAATTAGGATTTAAAATTTTTCTATCTCTAATAGACTGCAAGTTCCACTCGTACAGAAAGATCCATTGGTAATAAATTTTGAACTGGTGTAAAATGGAAAGGTCGAAGGTTTTCTTTTTAAGTATCTTAAATACTGGAACATTGCTTACCCCAGTAATTGCTTTGCTGATAAATGTCGACTGCTTAGTTGGGGATTATCAGCAATTCTCATTAAAATGTCCTCCTCTTGCTCAACAGAAACATTTTTTGGCCGTCCCACATCACGCTCCGGCTTGAATTTTCCAGTTTCTCCTAATCGAATAAAAATATTTCTGAAGGTCTGGTGATTGGGTTGGGCTCTGTTTGGATACATATGGAGATATCTTCGAGTAACCGCACGATAGGAATAATTTTCTTGTGCATAAACACACATCATTTCCCGCATTTCAAAATGTAAAAAGTTATTATGCCGTGGTATTGCAGTAGATACTCTTTTTAAATTTTACAATAAGCGAAATGACTGACAGTGCTATCAAAAATTGACAACAGACACAACCCTACTAGATTCAAATAATTACTTCAGACTAGAGCTGACAGCACAACAAATAAATTAAACATTAAAATCAGAATATTGTGCAGCCTTATCTTTAACTTCAATTATCAATAAAATAATTACTTTATCGTTATGAAGTAAGAGTACATTATTTTCGTAAACGTTTTAACATAAAAAAAATATACTGAAAAGACAATTCCACAAGTGGCGTAGAATTTAGAGGGGGAAACTACTCCTCTGTCCCACCGTACGCCTCTGGTAATAGTGAGAAACTATCTTTTACAATGGTCTGATGTTATCTAAAATACCTAAACTTTCTGCCAAATATGAAGAATGAAGAATTATTAAACAATAACAAAATAATTTGCAAAAATAATTTGAAATCTCAGTAAGGAGGAACATTTTATCTAAGTGTTTTGAGTTACAGCTTTTTATTTTGGGCCAAGGATTATTTAGTTAGCTTATGTACAATTATTAATTAAACACCCTGTATATTTTATAAAGCAATTTTCAAACCATTTGAACGCTTTATAGTTGCTTGAACTGATCAAATTTGCATTTGAAAGTTCTTTTAAGACCAAACTGTTTTGTTAATTCCTTTTAACATTAATAATAAAACTTTGATGAAACTACAGCCGGAGAAAGTCCAAAAGGTTTAAAAAATGCATTAGAGAAAGCTAGAAATATGTATCATTGGTGTAAACTATAAAAATGTCGGTATTTTTAAATAAAATGATATCAATTTATATTTTACGTACGAATATGGAAGGATATCTCTTAATTTTAAGCGGCTCTTTTATAGAATATTCATAACACAACCATTCAATAAAATATAAGTAAAAGTTAGCATATTAAATTAAGATCCATCCACGTACGTTAGATAATGTGAACAAAGAAAACCCACAAGAATTGTGAAGAAATACTAGTGGTAGGCGTAAAACTTGTCATTCCTAAAACAGAGAGAGGTATAGTTAAAAGACCGTATACTATTAAAAACACTTCCAAGAAGGCAAAAAGATTTAGTTAGGAAAGTAAAAAATGAGATGAACTATTAAATCCGCTTGTTATCTGATTTTCCTCCAGTGCTTTCTGTATCTATGTTGCGCTCTTAATGTCCCACTAACAATACAAAATATAACTGTACGTGTATCTTAAAACCAAGCCTTTTTTAAAACCTCCATCTCTACGCTAATGATAGGTTTAAAAATCTAAGTATTCATAGCTATGGTGCCTAAAATCAAGCATCGTCTTGTTTCTGTAGCTTTGTCGAATACGTAATACCAGTGATTAAATACATTTTTTCCGGTTAGTTCTGACAGATTTATTTACTTATGTCACTGAAGTTGAAAAACTCAAGACAAACGTTTTAAATTAATATAAGCAGATGTGTTTAGTTGCGAAAATTTATAAATATTTTGCCACATTTTAAAACCATTTCAAAGAATGACATGGCCATATTAACATATGGCCAGCAATGAGTAATGGATTTATGTAAGTTATGGTTTGGCTTGAAAAGTACCAAACGTGGGAATAAGGCAATAAAGTACTTGTTTAATAAATTTTAATATAAATATTGACGCTTAAATTACCTATAACAAACACAATACAAAGTAATTATACAACAGCATGACAGGGAAGATTTTTATATCTATTCAGGTATTTACGAGGGTATTTATATTTTGGCGTGATCATCGATACAATTTTTAATTCACTTGACCTTAAAGAAGCAGTTTTAATGGAAAATATGACGAATTATATTTAGGGTAGATTATGAAAAGTGAAGGGACATGGGTAAAAAAATTATTTAAAAAAGCTTTTATTTAAATGCGCTAAAAAGTAGAAAATAAACTTTCAAGTTAATCAAACCCATCATTTTTTACATTATATAATTTTTTTTATGATATAAAAGCTTGTCGCGAGATTTTCCCATGTAAAGGAGATTACTTGCGACAAGTTTTTATATCATAAAAAAATTATATAATGTAATAAAATGATGGGTTTGATTTACTTCAAAGTTTATTTTCTACTTTTTAGAGCATTTAAATAAAAGTTTTTTTAAAAACATTTTTTTATATAATTTTATTTTTTACTTTTTAGTCTTTTGATATGCTGTAATCCCCAGATATCGATTTTGATACGAATCGGATTATAAAGTCGTCCACCATCTTGAACTAAGTTTTTTACTAGAAACCCGTAATCCGCGACCCCGAAAACGTCCCCATATCGATTTTGATCAATTTGGACCTAAATGACAAAAGTCGTCAGCCATATTGAATTTCTGAATTTTGGCCAAGAATTCATAATTGGCGATCTCAAAAACCCCCAAATCTCGATTTTGAGTCGAATCGGATTATAAACGGTAAAGTCGTCCGCCATTGTTTTTTCTTATACGAAAATGTTAAAGTGTATTGTCACCGGACTTATACTCATGTGCAAAATTTCAAAGCCTAGCTTAATTAAAACTAATCGAAATTTTGATTGCAAAATTTAACCTAAACAAACTAGCTAACAAAAGACAAACAAACAAACATTGCAAGTTAAATAAAAGCTTTAAAAAAACGAAAACTAGAGATTCTACTCTAATAATACTGTTTTAAGAGTCCGGGTCGCGTCGTGTCTTCGAAATCTTAGCATATCCCCTTTTATCGGCTGTTTATGGAAATTAAGAAAGAATATTTGGTACGACAATAAACAAAATAATCTATGTACCTATGATTTTTGTATTAAATTTATTACGTAAGTTATGAACACTGAAAATCAAAAAGTAAAACGAACTAGCAACTATCTACAGGGTGTCCCAGTTAGTGTTTCCTCAGAAGATTGTGCAACTTTAAACTTTTTAACTTAAAAAAAAAAATATTCTCAACAAAACTTTCAATGTTTTATCTTTACTACAACGTAAAATTATTTGCGCTTCCAAAAGAAAGCTTTTCCGAGGAGCGAGCGTTTTTTTACTTTGTCGCTCGCCGAGCGACAAAGTAAACGCTTTTAGTTACCATGGAAGCCAAAATAAAGAAACAATTACCACAATTTAACAACTTTAGTTACACAAAGTAATAAAAAACTAGCTATTTTTATAGCAATCTATCGTTTTCGGAAACTTTCATTATACTAAAAGTCGTAGAAATTTATATTTAGTAAATAATTCGCAGTATCTATAAATCACACCGGTGCACAGATTATTGCGTTAAATAAAATACAAACTACTAACTTTAGTTACTGAAAACAGTTCAAAAATTGGTTGGTAGTAACTCATCTTTTATTTTTTAACAATTTTGTGCTACTAACGGTGGTAGAAATTGCTATTTTTGCCAATTCAATGAACTTATAAAGCTTTCGCATAGCACAGACGAATATTATGTTTTGGACATAGGAGGCCATGCTTGCCGCTGCTGTCAGCAAAAATAAACAAAAAATTATTTGATGTGTTCTTAAAACAACTATTTGTGTCAAATAAATTTATTCTTATAATTATCAGATAATGGAAAGTTTTGAAAAGTATAATTTATGTGATACTTGTAAAAAATTATGCCATATTCAAATACGCCATTCCAGTTTAATATACTAACTGCCCTAATTGAAAACCGCGACCAAGGCATGTCAAAGAATGGTTGTTTAAGAAGATTCAATGAAGTCTACTACAAATGTCGATCAAATATAATTATATTCCCAGAAGACTGAATACAATCGTTTTAAAGTATTACACGAGGTATTACATACGTATATTTCATCAAACACATTTAATACCCTTTAATTCTTCGCCTTGCTTTTCACCACTAAAGAACGAGGAAGTGTTGGAAGAATTCCAAAAAACATTTAGATTTTGTTATACATAGATATAAATCATAAGATGACAGTATTTAAATAAGTAATTAATAGGTACTAAAGCAATTTTTTATTTTATTTTGCAGTAAATACCATTTTAACAAACATTTTTGCAAAAACATGTGTAGCGCAAACTGATGCTCACGTTTCGAAATCTGAACCGTCAAATTTGGGGTTATCAATAATTATTAATTTTTACCAAACATTTTTATGAAAACATCCTGTGTGTAATTCGACCGCAAAGTGACATTGCCAATGACATGAGGTGATTTTGACAAAAAATGTTTCTAGGCATAAGCCGAATCCAGGATGTTTAGAATGATGGTAGGAATGTAGGGTTTCTTAGGCTTTTAAATTTTTATATTAAACAATTAAGATGTGAGAAAATGGTTTGTTCGAGTTTTAGAAAAACTAGTGATTTTAGAAAAAAAGTACACAATAGAAAGACATGTCTCATATACCTCTTACCACAGAAAAAGAAGGCTCTTGTAGTACAGAAAATTCACGCCAAATCGGGAGTCATATGGGCGAATAATTTTTGCATAATCAATTTGTTAATAATTTTTTGATTTTTTTTAACGCTTATTTCTCAGCGATATGGCGGTTCTATAGCAATCTGCGGGTGCGCAAATTAAAGTTTATTTTTCTATTGTTTATTAACAATTGAAAAAACAGTCATTTTAGCTTATTTTTTGCAATAACTCAAACAAATTATCCGATTTTGATTAAATAGGTCTCATTTTGTAGGTGTAGGTTTCAAGGCGCAAGAAACACTTGTTTTTCTAAAATGAATAGTTTAAAAAAAATACATTTTCTCGCGCTTTAATTGTTCAATAAAAAAATTTACCACGTAAAAAATTGAAGCCAAGAAACCATCATTCTGAATATCCTGGATTCGGCTTATACCTAGAAACATTTTTTTTGCCAAATACTAATTCGATTGGAGTAATATATTAAGTGAAGAAAATGAGCTGGCAATAACTTCAGCGGTAATCGAAAATCCTACGGCAAGTGTTTGGGAGTTAAGCAGAGATTTAGAGATCAGTAAATCCAATGTTTCCCTGTCTTCATAAAAATAAATTTGACCTCTATCAAGTGCAGCTGCATCAAGAGTTTTTTGGAAGTGTATTTATATCGTAGATTAAATTTTTGCCAGTGGGGCTCAAAATCGAATTGGAGAATATGAAGACATTTTTTGTGTTGTTTACAGATGAATCAACGTTCCATCAATGGATTTGCGAATTGGCACAATTTCCATTATCAAGACAGAGAAAATCCTCATGTTGTACAAAAAAATCATTACCAATACACGTGGAGTTTAAATGCTTGGGGAGGAATTGTTATTGTGTTGTTATTGGTTCTCACTTTTTTGAGGGAAATGTGAATGGAGCAGTCTTCTTAGATTTTATACAAAATACGTTTCCACAAATGATCGAGCATATTCCTGATTATATTACAAATAATATGTGGTTACAACTTGATGGTGCACCGCCACATTTTAGTACAAATGTTCGTCAGGCAATTAGTAACCAGTTTCCTCTAAGGTTTCCTCTTAGGTGATATTTTAATAAAGTGTTAGATTATATCTAATTTATTATTTTATTAAATTATGTAAGGTCCCACTGCATGGCCGCCTAGATCACCCGACCTGACATTATGGATTTTTTCCTTTGGGGATTTGTGAAGTCAGACGTTTATAAAGTAGCACCAACGACTCGAGAAAATATCATGGAAAGGACTCGTCAGTGTTTTAATCGTATAAATGTTGATATGTTATACAATGTACGGCGTTTATTTATCAAGAGATCCCAGTGTTGCGTGAATCAAAATGGTGGATATTTTGAGCAATTTTTATTAGGCTAGTTTCAATATCGTGAAAAAATTATTTCTAAAAAAGAATTCATAATTATTAAAAGAAAGTGTATATCAAAATGAGAGAAATTGTATGAATTATTCATCCACGTAAAAAAATTATAGGTATTCCATTTAAAAAAAATTGGAAACAATATAAAACAAAAGATCAAAATGATAGATTTTAATGCTGAAATGAAGAGCACCTTAATTTACCCAAAATTATTTGAAATAATCATGTTCAAACAGTGTATGATATTAAAATGTGGGGAGTTGTATGCTTTATTTACCAATGTGAAAAAATTATTTCAAATAATCATATCTCAAAAACCGTTTGAAATAAAAATGTACTAAAAATGTATTGAATTTTGACGGTTGACATACCGCAGTGACGTCATATCATTTGTTTACTTTTGACGGAGTTGTGAATATCGTGATAAAGTAAAGTGTTTTCAGTGTTTATTCGGCCGTAAATTTGTAACTTGATTTTTAAGATGGATAAATCTGTATGTATTCGTTGAAACACCTCATAATAATCACAAAAGGTCACATTTGCTTAAAACAACTAGTAAATACGGACAGCCAAAATGAAATAAACAAGGGATCATACGTTATGCGCGGGTTGGGTGAGTTCGTCAAAATTCGGCAGTATTCGTAAAGATTCAAATAATTTGAATTTCGATTATTATTTATTAATTATTGGATTGGATATCTAAACAATTTATATTATAATATACTTAGACATTTTCAAATATATACTATCTGATAAAAATATTTTTTGCTGTAAAACTGATATTTTCGTATACCCTATTGTATGCTTTATTTATCTATGTACAAAAATCATATTCATTCCATTTAAAAAAATTGAGAAAAATATTAATTACATATCAAACGTTTTTCAGTAAATGCATCATTTTCAAATAACGTCCTACATTTTTAGAAAAACAATTAATATATCGCGGAGATATGGCAGTCAAAGGAATGTTTGTAAATTTCCAAAAAAAAAAAAAAAATCATAACTTGGCAACGCGGCATCCTATTGGCGAAATATTTTAGGGCGTAATACAGAACCCCTGGAGGCTTAACTGGCGCCAACAAAATATAGGGTGTTCCGAGGAGTGGTCCATTAAAAAAAATTATACATTTTTGTGTAACTCGTTTTTGTATCACCTTGTACAATTGAATATAATTTTATGTTGTAGTAAAGATGAAATACTGAAAGTTTTGTTAAGAAAGTTTTTTTATAAAGTTAGCCGTGTTTAACACTTGCAATTATACACCACATTAAGATTGTTTATTTTTTCTTAGGAAGAATTTTGGTCAATAATAAAGAAACAGTTTTTACATATATGGTCTCCAGATATTCTCATATGTTTAGGTTAAAAGAGCAAGTACCATATACAGAATCGTGAGAATAATATTTTAAAGAGCTTATAAACAAACAGAAATGTGTTTGATAGAATAAACAAAAGTTGGAAGGTTTTTATTTAAGAAGTGACAAAAACAAACACTGTAAATATGTAGATATATACCTATTTAACTTTGTATTGTTGCTTTGTTTGTCTGGTTATTCTCGATGGGACTGAAGAGAATGAGAAGGACTTACGTCTATCGTCTCGATGAATCTTCGAGTAATGAAATATTTCGAGGAACACGTGAAACCTTCATTTTCAGTATTCAATATTTTTTTGTCTGTACTTACTAATATGGTTAATATAAAAAAATAAGCTGACCATGAGATTCAAGGAAGTGTAAATCAATACAACATTAAATTAAAATTTTAAATGTCACTATAGAGCGTTCGATAATTAGGTAAAAAAAAAAGTATAATTGGCTACTATGAAGTAGAGCGAAAAAACTTAGATTAGCTACATGTACATGCTTCCATTCTCTTTTGTGAAGAAAATACCGTAACATTTAAAATATCAAAAAAAAATCATTGCCAGACTAGATACCACAAAGAATGTTTTTCATCAATAATAATATACTGGATTGTAATAACGTGTTAAAATATCATTTCATTATTAATTTAATGAATTAATAACAAGAGACCAAAAAACCTTTTATCGGTTGCGCACGTTCTGCAAAGTTATCCTTATAAATTCCCAATGCCTCATCAGTAAGTACTCACATTTTAAATTTTAAATGAATTTTAGCACTTTTCTTCATTTGTATAATTATATACGGGTGTCCCGTAATAACGTGCAAAAACTTTTAACTATAGTTTCCCTGTCGAAAATTAAGACGGGTTCTTCGTATACAATTTTTCAAAATAACTGATCAAAAGGCATCTAATGAAATCATTTTATCCACCATAGTCATTTTGAATTTCTGAATTTTGACCAAAAATTCATAATCTACGACCTAGAAAATCCCCAGATATCGATTTTGAGTTGAATCGAATCTTAAACGGTAAAGTCGTCCGCCACCTTGAACTCGCCAACCCGAACAAAATTTCTGACAGCAATTTTTTAGGGTTAGGTGGAAGAACAGACAGTCACCTGAACCGACTGTGGTTCAGGTTGCTGAACTGAACCTCGCCAGAATTAATCTATTTTGTCTTTTTTATACATATATTGGAAATGTTCTATATGTAAAGATTAATAAAGAACTTTATTATTATTATTATTTTTTTCGGTTTCCAGATACCGGACAGGACTTCTGTGGCTTCCGACACCACACGGAAATCGCGCCGACGATTAAAATTACAGCCACTCCCCACACCTGTGGGGTCAGTGACTGTAAACACCCGAATCGTGTGCCCTAAGTAGACGAAGGGACCCCAGGATAACTGCTTTCTGCATTTGGCCTACTAGCCATTCGGCAGATTTCTGACAGGCCGGTATGGTCTTCAATTGCGAGAGCAGCGTGGGCTTCATACCTCCGAGTACACCGATGATGAGGACGACCATCTTGACTGAGTAGCCTGGGTGCAGTACTAGGAGCTCGTACCGGAGATCGCGATATTTAGTCCGTTTTTCCTCCTCTTTCAAGGCGATGTTTGTTTCAGCGGGTGCCGAAAACTCGATGACGTACATCGCCTTGGTTTGGTGGTCGAGGAGTACTATGTCAGGCTTGTTGGCTTGAATTAGCCTGATGGTCGGGAACGAGTAGTTCCAGTATATCCTGCACCTCTCGTTCTCGACAACGGACTCAATATCTCCGGGGACGTAAGGCAGCACTGGTGTTTGGTCTACCCCGTACGAGTGCCGTAGATGGTAGTAGAGCACTCGTAATGCCGCGTTATGGCGGTGGATGTAGGCCGAAATCGCGTATACTGGGCATGCAGACAGTAAAGCATGAGCGATTCCGGCGCCTGACGGCAGGTCCTGCAGCTAATATCAGGAACCCCTACACCCATCACACGTCTTCGGTAGACCAAGGTATTAATAACACCATCTTGGCAGGCCACAATGAATCCCTCGGTCTCCGACTTAAGCTCAGCTGACTTCAAAAAGGCAAATGTCAGCTTAGTCGATAAACCAAGTGTTTCTATGTTCTTATAGAAAACACCGTGCAGGGATTTATCGACATGCTGCCTAAGCAAATTTGCCTGCTCGGCAGCTTTAATCTGGGCTTTCAGACGATTTGGCGGAAGCTCAGTGACCGACTCTGGGTCGGCACCTCGCCGGCCTCCTCGCCTGATGTCGAATATGAGACCGAGTTCATCTGCGGCTCTTTTTGCTGCCTTAAATAATCCTGCACCCACACCTGCATTTTCGTGATCTCTCACTGGTTGCAGGAGCGGGTCTGAGCTCCTAAGGATGTTACATGCTATACTCAGTACTACCCGGCCATGCATACACTCAAGGCCCAAGAGTCCTCGGCCCCCCCGTTGACGTGGGAGGTACACTCGAGGAATGGACGATTTAGGATGAATACTACGGTGAATATTCATCATCTTGCGGGTATCTCTATCTAACTGGCGCAGCTCATCTACCGTCCACTTCACTACTCCAAAAGAGTAGAGAAGAACAGGAACGGCAAGCATATTCGTAGCAGACACCTTGTTTTTCCCCGAAAGCTCGGAAGACCAAATCTTTCGGAGTAGGTGTCTGTACTTGCCGCGGAGAGATCCCTTTATCTGTTGCACATCTTGGATGTGAGGTTGTTGCACACCCAGATATGTATAGGTCTCTCCGGCATCCAGATGTCTTAAAATACTTCCGTCTGCTAGCTGCGCCTCTTCAGAAAATTCCGCGCATCGTCCTCTCTTCAGGTGGACGACTGCGCATTTGTCCAACCCAAACTCCATACCAATGGCTCCCATGTACTCTTCAACCACCCTAAGAGCGTTTTGGAGTTCGCGCTCTCCGGAGGCATACAGTTTGAGGTCATCCATATAGAACAGATGGGTGACCTTTTGCCTCCGGTTGCTGGGTGGCCCACAGCGGTATCCGGAAGTTTGGTGGAGCTCAACAGATAACGGCAACAGTGAGATGCAGAAGAGGAGAGGACTCAGAGAATCTCCCTGGAAAACTCCTCTCCTAAAAGCCACCAAGTCTGTCGTAACCCGCTGCGCACCTGATATTATGGTGAAGCGGGTTCTCCAGAGTGGCAGCAGTTGTTCTATGCATCTCACTAGCGGTGCTGCTACCGCAAGATATTGGAGCAAGTGTAAAAGTAGCTCATGAGACCTTGTGTCGAATGCCTTACGGTAGTCTATCCAGGACACCGATAGATTTCGCTTGCGTTGCACAGAATCCTGTGTGACACAGCGATCTATCAGCAGGCTGTCCTTGCACCCTGCCATGCCCTTCTTGGCACCACGTTGCTCGTAGATCTGCTGGAAGACCGGATCAACCTGCCGAAGTGTCCTAGCATACAAAATACGTGTAAATATCTTGTAGCAGGAGTTCAGACAGGTGATTGGTCTATAATTCCTTGGGTCGGACAGATCCCCTTTTTTGGGAATAAGCACAGTACGACCCTCGACAAACCAGTCCGGAATCTGCTTGCTGCCCCTCGTTCAACCATGAGTTGAAAACTCGGGCCAGACGACGGTGAGTGGAAGGAAATTTCTTCCACCACCAGTTGTTTATGCCGTCTGGACCCGGGGCAGCGAAGTTCTTGGTGCCAACAAGTGCTTGTTGGACCTCCTCCGTACTGATTGCCAGACACACTTCCTCTGGCTCTCCTAAGGTTCTGTGACACAGAGCCTGAAAGTGTGTGATTGCTGGAGTGTTGCTATTGAACGGACGCGTCGTTTGGTAGATTCCCTTCCGGAAAACTTCAACATCTGCTACAGTCTGCGGATTATTGAGAGCACGCGGTGGCTCTTGAAATAGACGGGAGGGACTCGTAGGAACAGTGTATTTTGCTCCATACTCCTCAACCGCCTTCTTAGAGTCTTCTTGATTGCCATAAGTGCTCGAATCCGATCTGAACAGTGGTGCTTGATTGTAAGCAACACTCTTAGATTTAGAGTGTGGTGTTGGCGTCTTACTCCAGCCGCTATACGCCGGACTTTCGGCGTGAAGGCCTTATTAGTTGTTATATATTCCACCACACTCTGGATTCGTGAGGTGTGCTGTCTGGCCGACTGTATTTTGCCTTCGACTTTTTGTACGCGCCGCTTAGCTTTCTCGATTCCGCTCGAGGCAGTATCTGCCCTTGTGCGGGGGACAAGTTGGCTGGCGGCGTTGTACACGGCAGTGTTGATCTGCCAGATATCGGCATCTTCCGGAAGTTCCTCTATTCGATGACCGCGTTCATTCGTGCCAGGTCTTGTGGCTTTAGGGCAGCCCTGGTGTTAAGGCTAACCCTCGTCCTTAAGTTAACATCGGTGTTCTCTCTAGGATGTTCCTCGTCAGCTGGTATTTGCCGCGGTGGAAGTGCGGCTGGCACTTCTTCCTGCTGAAGGGGTGCCCTTACATAGCCTGACCTGCGCAGGAAGGATACTTGATCTCTGAGCAAGCTCAGAGAAGGTGGCAAGATCTGGGTGCATGTCGCACCAGACCTGGTGCAATCGCACCATGTACCCCCTGCGCGTAGGCTCACTGCTCTCGTAGCAGGTCAGCAAATCATCCCGGAGTTTCCTCGTCCACTTGAAGCGTCCTTGTCCATTACCAGGGTTGTTACCATTGAGACGGTTCTGTTGGGCCCTTCCAACTTATCTCCGACCCCCATCCGAATGGGGTCGATTGTGAGGGTCCCTTTCTGTCCGTTGGAACCAGAGTCGTGGATCACAGGGTGGTTAGCCCTGGGATCCACGTCCGAAATCAGCCAGGCAGAGTTTCCTCTGCCTGTTGCCCGGGGTGCACCGCGAGGAGGTTGCCGGTCCGTTTTCATTATTATTATTATTATTTTTTTACAAAAAACCAGTCACCTTACTCTGTGGCTCCGACCCTCACAGAGGCGAGCTGGTAATACCAATAACCGCTCCCCACGCCCGTGGGGTGAGTGACTACCGGGTCCGCGAATCGTGTGCCCTGAGTAGACGCAATGAACCGAGGATGACAGCTTTCTGCATTCTACCGGCTAAGATCTCTGCCGAATCTCGGCATGTCGGTATGATCTTTAGTTCTGAAAGCAGCGTCTGTCTCATTCCACCGAGGGCTCCTATAATCAGTACCACTATTTTAACAGAATGGCCTGGATAAAGCCTGCGGAGTTCGAAGAGCAAATCTCGATATTTTGTCCGTTTTTCCTCCTCTTTCAAGACAATGTTGCTCTCAGCGGGAGCTGAGAATTCTACGACATACATTGTCTTGAGTTGGTGGTCGAGGATTACTATGTCAGGCTTGTTGGCTTGTATTTGCCTGACGGTCGACGGACGATCTTAAGAAGGCGAAGGTCAGCCTTTCGGATAAGCCGAGGTCTTCTATATTTTTATAGAAGACCCCGTGCAATGGCTTATCCTTATGGAGCCGCAGAAGGATGTTGTGTTCTGCAGCTCTAATGTGGGCATTTAGTCGAACGGGTTCCAACTCGGTGACAGAGTCGGGGTTTACCCGCTCGACGTCGAAGATGAGACCAAGTTCATCGGCTGCTCTCCGTGCTGCCTTAAAGAGAAAAGCTCCTACCTCTGCATTTTCATGGTCTCGGACCATGCAGAGGAGGGGATCCGAACTCCTGATGACCTTACATGCTCCCTCCAGAACCATCCTGCTATGGAGACTCTCCAAGCTCAAGAGTCCACGGCCTCCCCGATGTCGTGGGAGATATAACCGTGGAACGGACGATTTAGGATGCAAGCTCCTATTGAGATGCATCTTCTTGCGGGTTACTACATCGAGTTGACGCAGCTCTTCTCTAGTCCACTTCCCTACTCCGAAAGAGTAGAGAAGGATCGGAACGGTAAGCATATTTGTAGCAGACACCTTGTTCTTCCCCGACAGTTCTGAAGACCAGATCTGTCGGAGTAGGTGCTGATACTTGCCGCGGAGAGCGTTTTTCACTACACTCACTTCTTGGGTGGAGCGTTGCTCGACACCCAAGTAAGTGTACGACTATCCGGCATCTAGATGGTGTAAGATGCTTCCGTCCACGAGCTGCGCGTCCTCTCCATAGTCACCGCATCGTCCTCTCTTGAGATGGATCAGTGCGCATTTGTCCAACCCGAACTGCATACCGACAGCCTGCGTGTACTCCTGTACCACCCTAAGGGACTGTTGGAGATCCCTCTCTCCAGGGGCATAAAGTTTAAGGTCATCCATATAAAATAGATGGGTGACAGAAGATGCAAAACAGAAGGGGGCTGAGGGAATCTCCCTGAAATACTCCTCTTCTGAATGTTACCGACTCTGTTTGGACTCTATCGTTACCCGATGTTATGGTAAAGCGAGTCCTCCAGAGCGGCATCAGTTCTTCAATACATCTCACTACGGGGCCGGGTACCACAAGACATCGGAGCAAGTGAACAATGAGCTCATGTGATGTCATGTCAAATGCCTTGAGATAGTCGATCCAGGCCATAGAGAGGTTTCGCTTATACTGCATGGAGTCCTGCGTGATACATCTGTCGATCAGCAGGTTCTCCTTGCAGCCAGCGACACCTCTCTTCGACCCTCGTTGCTCATATATCCGTTCGTAAACCGGTTCAACTGCGTGGAGCACCCGCATGTACAAAATGCGTGTAAACACCTTGTAACATGCGTTTAGACAGGTTATCGGTCTGTAATTCTTTGGGTTGGACAAATCTCCGTTCTTGGGGATCAGCACTGTCCGCCCCTCAACAACCCAAGAAGGGATTTGCTGCTCCCCATTCAACCAGGAATTAAAAATTCTGGCCAAATGGTGGTGGGTGCTCGATAACTTTTTCCACCAAAAGTTATTTATCCCATCGGGACCTGGAGCAGCAAAGTTCTTAGAGCCCTCAAGAGCCCTACGAACCTCTTCTGGGGTTATTGGTTCGCACATTTCCTGTGGTTGCTGAAGCCTTTGACAAAAGGCTTCAAAGTGTGCAAGGGCAGAAGAATCTCGATTGAGTGGAAGCCTCTCCTCGTACAGCGTTTTCCAGAAGTTCCCCACCTGATCTGCAGTCGGCGGATTGTCTACAACACGCGGAGGCGGTTGGAAAAGGCGCGAGGGCTTCTCGCGGAACAGTTTATTTTCCGCAAGCCCTCTCGCCCGCCTCACTAGTGACTTTTTACAAGTCACTAGCATCCGTATCCTGTCGAGACAGTGCTGTTTGGTGGTTCGCAGCACTGCCTCATTGAGTGTGTGATGGACGCGTCTTAGGTTGACAGCTAATCGACGCACTTTAGGCGTGAACGGCCTGTTGGCCATCACACATTATTATTATTATTATTAATATTAAATTCGTAATCGGCGATCCTGAAAACCCCTAGATATCGATTTTGATCGACTTGGACCATAAATGACAAAAGTTGTCCGCCATATTGGCCCCGCCATTTTAAATTTCTAAATTTTGATCAAGAATTCATAATTGGCCTGTCTTGAAAACCCCCCAGATAACGATTTTGTGTCGAATCGGATCATAAACGGTAAAGTCGTCCGGCATATTGTCTTTTTCTTATATGAAAATGTTAAAGTGTATTGTCACCGGACTTATACACGTGCAAAATTTCAAAGCTTTAGCTTAATTAGAACTAATCGAAATTTTGATTGCAAGATTTGGCATAAACTAACTAACTAACTAACATTGGAAGTTTAAGAACAGCCCAGGGTCGATCCAGTCAAACCATGAACAAATTAGAGACAAGTTGAAATTTGGTATATAAGTTTGTATTGGGGTCCTTAAAGTACCACCAAATTCCACCGGTAATCCGCAGTGCGTGTCAACCCTAAACAACCCCCGAAAGGGGTGAAAATCGGACTTTTTCTAGTTTTTTGTTAAACGCAAAGCTATATACGGAAAAATATGAAGACAGAAAAATTAAAAAGCATAAAATTTCCTATAAAATTACGTTTAGCAGATATATTTTGCTTTAACAGTGGTGGAGTTATCGTATTGTAAATTTCAGTATGTTTTAACAAAATACACATTTCGCACATTGCATTACATTAATGCATTTTACGTCTTTTACACCAAAACACATTAAAAGTATAATAATATACAAAATATGAGTTTTTTATGTAGTAAGTAGCACAGTTGCCTTTTCTTAAATAAACTAAAATACTACTTACAGGTTACGTTTAAGTAAATGAATGTAATGTATGTTTTTAATGGCCTATTATCCAATATAATTTTATAATAAATATAATGTTTAGATGTCATCATCCGCCTGTAAATCCTCAACTGTCCTATTTAAAACAGGTAATACCATTACACTCTCCACTTTAGGCCCATTTTACGACATGAGCATGCATTTTTGCAAACCATCTAATGAACAGTTGCAAAAAATTTGTTTAAGGATCCATTGGGGGGCTATATCTTGATCAATCTGAACTGGAGAGATTCTGGAACCACTAGAAATCCTTCCCAGTCCTTGAACCTAAAAGTTAATCATACATGTGAACAAGATATGTATATAGGGTTACTGGACTTACCTGATGAGTTCTAAATGCATGGTATTGAGCTGCATGGTCGGTGGAAGTGAAGCCAGATTAAAATCTTTATTTAAATTTTGCTTTGCTGCATATGGCTGGTAGAGAATGTATCTGACGTTATTCAAATCGGTACTTGTTCTATTTTTGACTTATACGGAAATAAAAAATATCGAAATTAAGGTCCTCAATTTGTCTTTGAATACATTTGGATTGTAAAATTCTTCAAGAAGATCAAACGACTTCTTCTTTTTCACAGTATTGACCAAATTAATCGTGCCCCTGTTAAACAGGTCAAATGTAGTATCACATCCGGAAATGGCGTGCATGGCAAGAAGAACATTTTTTTAAAGGTCCCAACTTATGCTGCAACTTTGAAATATAAGTAATTTTATTTGGTTTTGAACTTTTTCCTGGGCGCAGCATTACAAATTTTGTTTAGCGTAGTATATCAATAGAACCATTACATTAGTATCTTCACTTACTACAAACAGGCCCCTTCACACGTCTCACTAAGTGCTGTAGCAGTTATTGCTATAAGCGTATCCGCATCACCATCTGAATATACAATTTGAATTCCCGTTTCCGACGACTTTCCAAGTTGTTTAATAAGACATTGCTTATTTGTTGTGTTGGACAAAAAAATCTTCTTGTGGGAATATGACAACTGATGAATTAAAAATTTCTATAGTTGGTGCCGCTTTCCTACCCATGTATCTACGATTTTGTTCTATTGTTTTTGTACTTAATTGCTGGTATCAATTAAATAGTATAGTTACATTATGGTCATAATGATAAGTAATATAGCTGTAGCATTGAGAAAAAATATTCAAATAAGTTGCCGGTTTGTGTCGTATAAATTTACGTAGTAGATGACCACCATCAATCACGTAGTGTAGTACGGGTTCTGAAAAATGCTCTAGGGCTGGGCACAGTTTATCAAATATTTTGAGTAAAGAAGATTTAGTTGTCTTTCTCAATAATCCGTTATCAAACAAAGAAGGAGGGCATGATGCTAGTTCGTATTTAAAACATTCCTTTATCTGATCAGAGGAAGACGTTAAACAAAGTATTCTACTAAAGATAAGTGTAGGGTTTACATTTATGATTTCATTTCTTAAATTTATGGACGTAGCTCCAAAAGATGGTGGTTTGACTCGGTCTGTACGTTTAAGACGAATTTCACTGTACTTAGTACCAATTATCTTATTTACAAGTTCTTACCCAATATTTGATGATTCATCACAATTTGCATCCTTGGTTCCCGTACTAATTGTCAGCAGTTCTTTAATATCAGATTGAAATGGGTAGCGTATTTCTAACCAATCAAGCAACTTTTTTAGTTTTCGTAGTTCCACATGCTGTTCTGTTACGACTGTAGCGATGCCAGAGACATGTTCCAAAGCTTCAGTTATTTGAAGACATTGAGGTGCACCAGTCATCAAGCGAGAAAGTTTGTTATCTGTAATACCACGTCCATGAGTAAGTCCTCCGGAAAATTTCAATCCCGGCATTAATTCTTGTTCAATTAACATATCTAAACACACACACACCAGTACTTATTAGATGACTACTCAGCTGCCTTGGCATGGGGTATATGTCCTAAATATTATTAATATTAAAATAATTCTTCTCAATTCGTAACAGAAATTGCACGGATATTTTAAAATAATTATTTTGTTACATTTAATAGGCACGTAAAATGTTGAAGTTCTATTAGCTAATACAAAATAATGTATGAAATTAGAAATATAGTACTCCACTTGTATGCTTTTTATTTCTAATTTATTGACGTAAGAATGCATTAAATGTACTTACCAAAATATTCATATACATTGTTATGTATATTTAATGTCAAAATCGAATAAGTAATGGCTAGAGAGTATTTTTACAAAATGCTCAGTTATTAAAAATATCATAACTCCGCCACTGGTAAAGCAAAATATAACTGCTACACGTGATTTCGGAAATTTTAGGCTCTTTAATTTTTCTTCTTTTTAATCTTCATATTTTTTTATATATAGCTTTGTTTTTAAGATATTGCCAATAAACTAAAAAAAGTCCGTTTTCACCCCTTTCGGAGGTTGTTTAGGGGTGACAGACACTGCGGATTGCCGGTGGGGTTTGGTGATATTTAAGGACCCCAATACAAACTTATATATACCAAATTTCTAATTTGTTCATGGTTTCATATATAAAGCTTCAGATCGACCATTAGCTATAAAAGCTTTTAAACAGTAGGGGATTGCTTAAAGAGCATCGAACACTTTATTTGATTGGTATACCAAAATAAACAATATTTTATGTGGAACGGAATCCTGTCTATTACACAAACAAATTATATTTTACACCTTCCCATGGTACATAAATATCACCAAGCATCCACTATTTTTGCCTAGTAGTCTACGTATATCAAAAACAATCTCATTGCAGTGTGTTTTCCTAAGATTTTTTAATAAATAATGCATAAATATCCGCAGACCTCGACTTCCTGTTTTGCACAATAAGTCATAATTAAGGTTATTTATTATAACTTAAACGGACATAGTAAAAGACTATGGGAAAATAGAAACCATTTGAACAGTTCAATCCCATGGGATAAATCTGATAAGTTATAAATTATGTTTTAAATCAGATCAGAGCTTTTACTAGAAACGAATATCATTAGTACCGCGGTAGATTCTTGTATGTATTAGCAGAATGCCGGAGACTCATTGTTACAAGATAATTTATGAATAAAATACATATTTTTATGTAATGTTTAAAAATCTCAAGGCCGTCAAAAATCATACTGTACAAAAGGGATTTAAGTTAAAAACCGCTGCCCAAGGAATAACTACTTGCTTATCCAGATTTTGTATCCAAGTCTTATACACACTAAATTCCAATGTAATATTTTACTCCCTTTAATAATAGGGCGGGGGTGGCATTGGTGGTGGTAGAGGAGGTGGCTAATGACAAAAAAAATTTTAGTCCCTTGGTTCTCGCATACACACTATATCCCAATTTAATTTTTTACGACCTTTAATAATAGTGTGGGGGTAGTATTGAGGGTGATAGTGGGGGGTGGCTGATGCCAAAAAAAATTAGAAACCTTAACTTCATGGTACATGCTCTAAATTGCAATTTTATGGACTCTTACCTGCTTGCTTTGCCGCCTATTTACCCTTATTTACCCGCATGTACCCCCGAACCCTTCAACGGAATTAGATCAAAATATAATCTAGTTCCAAATCCCGGTATAATACATAACTGTACCAAATTTCAAGTCAATATCATAAACGGTTCCAGAGTAAACGTGCGGACAAAAAAAATACAGACCGACAGAAATTTTTTGTGCTTAAATTTAAATTCTTGACGTTTCATGACATTTTAAGCCTATTTAAACAAAAAGAATTTTTTTTCTTGCGTTACTATACTTCCACTGGACGTGGAAGTAAAAATTACGCAGTTTCTTTCTATGTATGTCGATGTTCTTCCTTCTTAAATACCATGTATAAAAGTACTAAGTTAAAAAAATTATTAACAAACAAAAATAGATTACTTAACGTAAACCGTTCACCTCTCTGAACATCTTCAAGAAGTGTAAAAGCTTTTAGCCAGAATCCTACAGTTTTTCTTTGATCTAACCTGAGCTTGAACATTTTTTCAGAAAGTTCTTTATTTTATTTTTTCAATATTTTAATGCTTGATTTTTTTTTACACTAGTATACGCCACGCTAAAAAAAGAATACAACCAAACTCATTTCAATTTTAAAAGGTCACCGGGTAATTTTTATGAACTATGAACTATTTATTTTAGAAAAAAAAGTGTTTCTTAAAAGTTGTGCGCCTTGAAAAAAACTACAATGTGAGTGAGACCTATTTCATCAAAATCGGTTAATTTGTTTATGAGTCATTGTAAAAAAACATATCAACAATTTTCAAATAATCGAGTCGAAAACTTTTGCATAGGATTCTTTGAATATTCTTCTGTAGATTCCAGCTAAAATCATTTTTCCGAGCATTTTTCTAAAACTCGAAAAAAAACATTTTCTCACACCTTAATTTTGTTCAAAAAAAAAAATTGATGCCTAAGAAACCCTACATTCCTACTATCATTCTAAACATCCTGGTTCGGCTTATAACTAGACACTTTTTTTTTGTCAAAATGCTAATTCGACTGGAGTTAGCACAGTAAATGTACCTAACTCATAACGCAATGCACACAGTAATAAATTAAAGTATATTAATCGGTAATTTATTACGGTGACGATAAATTTATCGCTCCGTAATTATTAAAATGATGTGTGCTGACTTGAGCATCAAGGTAGCACAACATCAAAATCAACGTTTCCCCCAGAATTGCAAGTGAAAGAGTTATTGCCAATTTATTACTCACAAATTACCCTGTTATTAACAACCCAATCATTGTTAAAAAAAAAACCGTATGTGTGTGCTGGCCTGAGCATCAAGCTAACACAAACACCAAAATCAACGTCTCTCTCCCTTCGAATTGCATGTGAAACGATTATTTCGAAGTTGTTACTCACAAATCACTCCGTTGTTAACAACCGAATTACTGTTTTTTTACAAAAATGTATGTGTCTGCCCTGAGAATCAAGCTAGCATGCAACACCAAAATCAACGTATCTCCCCTCGAATTGCATGTGAAACAGTTATTGCGAATTTGTTACTAACAAATCACTCTGTTGTTAACAACCGAATTACTGTTTTTTAAAAAAAATGTTAAGTGTCTGGCCTTAGGATCAAGCTAGCACACAACACCAAAATCAATGTACATCCCCTCGAATTGCATGTGAAACAGTTATTGCAAATTTGTTACTAACAAATCACCCTGTTACAAACAATTGAGCGATTGTTTTTTTTTAACATTATTGTGACAATCGTGAGAAGTTTTATAAAATTTCTTCATTTCTTTCAGTTCTTTTACACTAGAAATATTAAATTTCCCATAAGACCGCATGTGTAAGAGCGAGACAGCAACAATATTTTGTAATGCAACTCGAAAACGGCTTCATCAAAATTTTGTTTAGTTCAAAAGAAATTGTAAGCCAATTTTGAAAAAAATTTATTCTTCACTCCCACTCCTTAATAAATCTCGGCAGGAATAATTTAATAAAATCCCTAAAACTCCCTGCAATTCGAGGGGAAAAACTATTATTGTGACAATCGTGAGAAGTTTTATAAAATTTCTTCATTTCTTTCAGTTCTTTTACACTAGAAATATTAAATTTCCCATAAGACCGCATGTGTAAGAGCGAGACAGCAACAATATTTTGTAATGCAACTCGAAAACGGCTTCATCAAAATTTTGTTTTGTTCAGAAGAAATTGTAAGCCAATTTTGAAAAAATTTTATTTTTCACTCCCACTCCTTAATAAATCTCGGCAGGAATAATTTAATAAAATCCCTAAAACTCCCTGCAATTCGAGGGGAAAAACGTTGATTTTGATGTTGTGTGCTAGCTTGATGCTCAGGCCAGCACACACATATGTTAAAAACAGATTACTGCGTTGTTAATAACAAGGTGTATTGTTAGTGATAAATTCGAAATAATTGTTTTATATGCAATTCGAAGGGACGAGAGACGTCGATTTTAGTGTCGTGTGCTAGCTTGATGCTCAGGCCAGCTCATACATACGTTTTATTTTTTAAACAATAATTCGGTTGTTAATAACAGGATAATTTGTGAGTAACAAATTCGCAATAACTGTTTCACATGCAATTCGAGGGGCGAAACGTTGATTTTGACGTGTGCTAGCTTGACGCTCAAGTCAGCACACATCATATTTTTAATAATTATGGAGTGATAAATTTATCTTCACCGTAATAAATTAGCGATTAACATACTTTAATTTATTACCATGTGCATTCCGTTGTGTGCTACATTTGCTGTGCTAACTTTATATACCTAAATATTTCATTGTTTTTAAAGCCACCTTAGGTACCATTTAACTGCAACAAAATTGTATTTTCTTATAGCTGTAATTTTGATTGAATTTATCGCACATTTTAATGAGGCATATGCGTAAATTCCTGATTAAAAGTACTAATCAATGGTACAACGGTTCCATCTAAAAAAATTGTGTTTTGTCCCAAAAATCATGTTGATGAACTTTATTTGCTCATAAATCACTAATTTAGTATACTCGATGGGCTTTCGATTTTTGTAGCATTACACGGGCCAATTAGAATAAATCGGAACAGTCATGACGCACTTAAATGGAAAGCTAAAAATTAAAATAAATATTGACGTTTGAAATGTCACTTATGTGATATCACTGGTTTCAGACATAATTCAAAAATGCAATAATATACAGGATGTTCCATTTGAAAATCAAAAGTGACTGTAATTTCCAGGGTGAAACCGGAAGTTCTGAAGCATGAGCACTCTATTATAAAACTTCGTAGACAGATATCAACTATGAAATGTATTTTAAATATAAATGAGAATATAAAATTCCACAAAAACACTAAGGGCAACATAAAACTGAATGGGGTGAAATGTTACCATTAATTTATAATTTATGCCTCTGGGAACAGACTCTAATTAAGAGTGGCATGCATGCTTGAGCTCAAGGCTCAAGTGCTTATGAAAAGTAATTTTTATGAAATGGTATATTTTAAGAACAGTTATTTGTAATAAAATACAGACGAGATAAAAAACTATACGTAAATTATTATTATTAAACAACAGCCTAAATCTACACCTAATATATTGTTTGCCCAGGGAAGAACGATGGTTGTAAGGATGTGAAAGGAATTTGTAGTAGGAGATGCAATTTGCCAAATATCCTTGGACGTACTTGGCATATATTAATGTAAACAAGGATAATATATCCATAACGGTAGTTATTTATTTTCAACTTATTTAGAATTAACAAGAGTTTTCTACTGAGGCCCGTGATATTTGTGACAAATTAATTAGTTTCCCCACAGATTTATTTTTTATAAATTTAAGGTAAAACACCCAGTAGCTGACAGGTCTCCAATAGTTGACAGCTTTACCAAAATCTCGATAAAATAAGAGTTTGTCTGCAATGAACTCTACTAAAACATGCCTATAAGACAACTGTCTCCATCTGTTACCCAATGTACGATTTTTGCCTTGATAGTACTTTTCCCGCCAAAATGGTGCCATATTGTATTAACAGGTGCATGTTGTTGTGAACTTAAATAGTGTTTTTTAGTAAATGTATTAAGAAATCTTTAGTGGAAAAGTTGTGGTAGCTAAGGTATGTATAATATTTTTATGATGAGTAAAATTCAGCTTATAGTAGGAAGTAAACGTGATTGTTTGCTGTATTTGTTTACCTTTAATTTGTTTGAGGTTGGGTTTTTCAGGGGGTTGTCAAGTATTGGTTCCAAAATATAATGTGGCTCCAAAAGCTGACAGGGGTGTCAACTTTTGGTTCCAAAGCGGTTTATATAATTTGAATTTGTTTTTTATCTCTTTTCATTCCTCTTAAAATACGTTATCCATAAATGTGACTTTCGCAGTTCTAACGTGCCGATATCCAATCGCTGACACCCCTTGTCAACTTTTGGTGCTTGATATGTCAACTTTTGATCCTTTCAGGCCTTGAAGGGGGAAAAATGGCTACTCCAAAGAAAAAAACTCTTAAAAACTACACAGAAGAGAGTATGCTCTCAGCATTGGAAGATTGTGACAGGGGATTATCAGTAGCTGCATCGGCAAAAAAACATGGTGTACCCAGAATTACATTACTTTATAAAACAAATGGAAAATATCCCAGAACTTCGAAAATGGGCCCAGAATCCTATCTCAACAAAGAGGAGAAAGGAATTCTTTGTGAATGGATAATTAATACCGCAAAGGCAGGGTTTCCAATTAGCAAAAATCAGCTACTAGACAGCGTGCAACAACTCATCAGAGAACTGAAGCGGCCAACCCCTTTTAAAAACGGCCGTCCAGGCAAAAAATGGTGTGCACTTTTTTTAAACAGAAATCCCCAAATTTCTCTAAGGACGCCACAAAATCTAACAAACTCCAGAGCTTCCGTCACTCAAGAACGGCTTGGTGCTTGGTTCCAAGAGGTTTTTGAATACTTGCAGAATTCCAACCACAACAATATTCTCAATTACCCTGCACGAGTTTTTAACTGTGATGAAGCAGCCTTTTTCCTTAATCCCAAGGGGGACAAAGTGTTTACAAAAAAAGGAGAGAAAAACGTATACCAAGTTGTTAATAATGATGAAAAGGAATGCTTAACAGTTCTTGTCACCGGAAATGCTGCCGGAGATATGCCCCCACCTATGATTTTATTTAGGTATGAACGAATTCCCAAAGACGTTGCCCTCAGTGTCCCAAAATCATGGGGCATTGGAAAATCAGACTCGGGGTGGATGACGGGGGAGACTTTTTACGAGTTCATAGCAAATATATTTTACCTATGGCTTATAGAGAAACAAATCGAGTTGCCAGTAATTTTATTTATAGACGGTCATGCATCGCACCTTACATTTCATACTAGCCGTTTTTGGGAACAAAATGGGATTATTTTAGTAGCCCTCTACCCAAACGCGACGCATTTAATACAGCCTATGGACGTAGCTGTGTTCAGAACCCTGAAGGGTGGTTGGAGAGAAAACACCAAACGAGTTAGGCTGGAACGCAGTCAGAATCCATCTATAAAAAAGACTGATTTCGCAAACCTTTTGAAATTTACTATGGACGAAAGGCTCCATCCTAATATCCTGAAAAATGGTTTCAGGAAATGTGGTCTATGTCCATGGAACCCTCAAGAAGTGCAGTTGAAAAAAGATTCCGTTATAAGAGATAATGGAAAAAAAGTAGATCTTGCAGAACTTAAAAAATTTGAAGAAGGAATGAGGTTTTTGGAAACTCAAATAGATAAAGAGAAAATTAACAAGTTTAAAAAAATGGAAAGATGGGAAGGTGCAGTAGAGGACATATCTCTTTTTCTATTTTATAAAAAAATTGAAGCGAAAGTAAAAAAGTTGAAGAAGGAAGCATGGGGAGATCTGAAAAATAGCGTATGCGTCGACCAAGACAAAAACGACCCAGAAAACGGAGAAAGTGAGAATTCAGTAACATAGGACAAATTATTAGAAACACAAAACGACAAACAATCATCGACGATAATCTATGTAAATAGTGAACAACCGTCGACACCAATTAAAATAATTAGCAATATTTTGATACAAAGGACCAACGAAGAAAATGTACCATCTCCTAGTGAAGAACCGACGACGTCTCGGGAAAGAACACCTTTAAAAATAATTAGCGATAATTTATTACGAAACACCGAGCAAACACCCAAAGAAGATAAAACTATACCATCTCCTTTTAAGAGAGCACTAATATGGCCAGAGCCGAAGCCGGCCAAAAAAAAGAGAGCAGCAAAAGAAAAAATTCCATCGGTAGTAACTTCCAAAGCATGGCAGGATTATCACGAATCAAAAGAGAGAAAGAAAAAGGAGGAAGAAGAACAAAAGATAAAAAAAGCCGAGGAACGACAAAAAAAGAGAGAACAGCAGATCAAATTAAAAGAACAGAAAAAGGCAGCAAAAGAGAACAAAACAATATCTAAGAAATATTTATCGAAAAAACGAACCTACAGGTATAGTTTTTCATCAGATTCTGAAACGTCTGATTCTTGGAAGTGTTCCGGAAGCAGCGATGAAATGCAGGATGATAATATGGATGAAAATGGCGATGAAGAAGAACAATTATTAGTTGACATTCGTAACCAGGACAAGGTATTCAAGGAGAGTGATTATGTTTTAGTCGAGTTTCCTGGAAAAAAGCGACAGCATAGATATGTCTGTGTTATTCAAAGACTGTTGTCGGAGAGCGAAGCAGGAGTTGTCGCAATGAAACAATGTGAAAATACAGAGTTCTTTAAACTAAATGAAGATGATGTAAGCATAATTTGTTTAAAACAGATAATAAAAAAACTTATGGTTCCAGATATGATTATATGCGGAGATCGTTTAAAATATAAATTCAAAGAGAAATTATCTGTCGATGGCTAGTTTTTCTATGATGATCTAAGTAAGTGTAATCTTGAACTTCCTTGATTCTATTTTCATATTTATAAAAATTATTTTGTGTTATTTGCTGATATTCACCTACTTATGTACTTAATCTAATAATTACTTTTAAAAGTTATTTTAATAAAGCTGTTTTGTTTGTTCAAATCATCTTAGTTATTTATGTTTTCTTACCAATTGTTCTTTGTGAACATTTTACCATAGAGTTGACTTTTGTTTTGCATATTTGCGGATACTTGTATGTGTTCTACCAAAGTTACTTTATTAACTAAATTATGTTTCTATGGTAATAACAAGTATTCTAGATTTTCTCTTATATTTTTATCTGAAATACAAGGTGTCAACCAATGGGTCTAAGACTGTTAGCTAATGGTATTAAAGAGAGTCCTTATAAAATTTTGGTTTAAACGCGTTTTAAAGTTTTTTAAAAATTATTTGACAATGACAAACACTAACAAATATATGTATTTTGATATGGATTTAAACTACCTAGTTTAGATTAACAAATAAAATAGTTTTGGTTGAAATGTCAGCTTTTGGCTCAAAATGTTGTCAAGAAATGGGTAAATCCAAATTTTCATATGTCAGCTATTGGCTATTTTACACTATTTCAAAAAAAATATGATGACTAATCAATAAAGGTATTTTTACGATTGTAAGGGGTTCAAAACACCATGAGACACAACGACATCATATTACTTTTCTTTAAAAAATTGAATAAACCAGTGAAAAATCATACTGATTCTGAAACTTTCCTTAACGTGTCAGCTACTGGGTCTTTTACCTTAATAAATATCTCATTTTTATACTGTTCTTTGGTTGGAAAAAAATATGAATTGAAAATATATTCAACACCAGTTTAACAGAAATTTGGTTGAATATGACATCCATGTTACACCCGACGCCAACGACGTCTGAAGTTGGTCAGATATCCTATTACTAACACAGAATCGAATGTTTTAGACTGTAAATATTTTCCGCAAACTTTCCGATGTATCTCATTAAATTTAATAAATACTTCATGTTTATTTTGTTTGGTCTAAAATATTTGTTTATGAACATTTAAAATTTTCGACATAGGACGTCCATGTCTTCGGCAAACTTGTGCTTGAATGTGATCCAAGATATGGGCATTCTTTTGTCTTCTTCACATTTTCGTCTTCAACGGGGCTACTAAGCTAATAATACAACGATTTTTGTACAGGAAACGACAAAATTTCAGGTCTATCTAGTTAGCACAGCAAATGTAGCACACAACGCAATGCACGTGGATAACAAATTAAAGTATTTATTACTATTAACAACACAGTGATCTTATTTTTTAACATATATGAGAGCATATATGTGTGTGCTGGTCTGAGCATCAAGCTAGCACACATCAAAATCAAAGTTTTCCCCCTCGAATTGCAGGAAGATATTGGGGGTTTATTAAAATATTTCTTGCCAAGATTCATTAAGGATGAATGGGGGTGACTTCTGGACGATTTAACTTTTAAAATATTTTTTTTTTATGAAGCCGTTTTCGAGTTATTGCATAACAAAATATTCTTGCTGTCTCGTGGTTAACACAATTTTATATTTTTAGTATAAAAGAAGCCTTGTCAAAATTTCAGAACTTTTGATGAAGGATTACTGGGCCTGGTCTGCTCAGTTACTGGGCCATTACACAAGTATTGTAAAAAGAGGAAATCAATGGATTGAATACGACGACATAACATGCAGTGCCAAAACACGCAAAGAAACACATAAAATAACACCCCACATTTGAGTAATAAGAAATAAATCATATACACACAGAGAAAATACTATGTTACAAATTCCTATATTCCTAATATCCCTAAGGTACCGTTGTTCAAAGCAAAAATCTTGAATTTGCAGAAGCGTGCTAACTTAATCATCAGGCCAACACACAAATGTTTAAAAAAAAAACAAACGTCTCGTTGTTTATAACAGGGTGATTTGTTAGCACAAATTCGAAATAATTACTAATTACTTTAAATGCAATTCGAGGGGAGAGACGTTGATTTTGGTGTTGTGTGCTAGCTTGTGCTCACGCCAGCACACACATAGTTACATTAAAAAAAAAAACAATCGTTGGGTTGTTTATAACAGGGTGATTTTTTACTAAAAAAATCGCAATTTTGGTGTTGTGTGCTAGCTTGATGCTCAGGCCAGCATACACATATATATATATATATATATATATATATATATATATATTTTAAAACAGTAATTCGGTTGTTAAGAACAGGATTTATGAGTAACAAATTCGAAATAATTGTTTCACATGCAATTCGAGGAGAGAGACGTTGATTTTGGTGTTGTGTGCTAGCTTGATGCTCAGGCGAGCACACACATACGTTTAAAAAAAAAATGATTCGGTTGTTAATAATAGGGTAATATGTGAATAACAAATTCGCAATAACTATTTCACATGCAATTTGAGGGAGGAAACGTTGATTTTGATGTTGTGTGCTAACTTGATGTTGAAGTTAGCACACATCATATTTTTAATAATTATGGAGCACCAGATTAGCGATTAATATACTTTAATTTATTACAAGGTGTATTCCGTTGTGTGCTAATTTGCTGTGCTAACTTTATATATATCTCAAAATTTCACGATTACATAGTTCGTTAGCTGAAAAAATCGAAGATAATGAAAGGAGGGACAAATGAAGGAGCAAGGTTATAACACAAGAATAACTAGGGTACGTTTCTTATGAGACGATTCCACGAATTGAAACAGAAATCGGGCATTTGACGACATCCATAAGAAAAATTACTTTTGATACTGTCAAATTCTTCAGCTGTGAGTGGGAACTCTCCATACTTCTCAGACCTCAAATACAGAACGATATTTCACTGAGATAGGTATCATCACATCACATCTCGGAGGACATCCAAGGACTAAGAAGTTTAATGTAAAATTTGCCTTTTGTATTGTAGTAGCTTGAGACAATTATTTACAGAAAAGTTTCTAAGACTCGGCAAAGTTGAAGGTTTCATGAATGAAACATGAAACTAAAATTAGTTATAAATATCCACCTAAAAATTTAGACCTAAAAAATTTTACTTTGAACATTCTGTACCTCTAGTTAAACCTATTAACTGTAATTGTATTAGCTTATAAAGATCTCTAAAATATTAAAACATTGCACATACATATCCACTCAATTGTATGCAATTTAGTTCTACAATCAAATTCCATTGAAGGCATTTTTTAACTCCTAACGTCTTCACTTCGCCTTGTTCATACTTAATCAATCAAACCATCTTACTACAAGTGTTCACGTTTTTGATTTTTTGTTTCATAAAACTTGCTTTCAGTATTCCTTGAAAAGGTGAGATTCCTATTTATATTTACATGTAAATAGATGCATTTATAAATAGGTTATTTGTCACTTTTTAGGACTGGCAACAACAAAAGTATTATACTTGATGAATTAAGAATTTCACGTATTCGATATCTCTTCAATTTTTTACCTAGTAATGATTATTTGTAAAGGCGTAGTCATTATGTGGCAAGGTACAGTCGACCGTGTCATTTATAACAGTAACTAAATGCGCAAAAACTACACCACAGCCTATAAAAAAGGTTTAAGCTGATTTATCTACCGAAGCATTACAAAAATGTTAGCTGCAACCTCGTTGAAACTACAGAAATCGGATTAATTAGTATGAATAATTTCCGCACACTTGAAGACAGTTCATTGTGCCTAAAAATTAATAATATACTGTGCCCCAAATTGGGGATGCATTGACTGCTCTCCGGGTTATCGTTATGGATACACTTCATAACACTTAATAAAGTTTATGAGATCTAAAAAATATAAATATTCCTGGAAAAAATCCAGTAAAAAAAGATTTGTTAAAAACTATCAAAGAACATAATTTTAAAAAGAATATTTTGTAGACCATATCTGCAAAACACATGGCCATAGTTTATTACGTTTTCATATTACTGCGTATTTAATCAAATATAATTGATTTGGGGCAGTGTTAAATTTAAACACGAGTTGAGAAAATGCAATCAGAATCCGACAATAAGCTCTGTAATTCAAGATAATATAACAACCGTAATATCCGATTTAGACAAAACCGACATGTAAAAAATCCGTGAATCACGTTATAAACAATTGTTATTCAGATAGGGAATGATACTAGTAGTGAGCTTACTGATGACTCCGTTACCATGAGACCATTTTTTTCCTCAAAACTATGAGAATTTCTTTTATTATTTAAACCTTCTTACTTTAATAGAAGTTTCATTTTAATTGAGGTAAAATAACATAACTAATTCCGTTTTGATTGAGATACGACGGTGTATTAATGAGAATTATGTTTTATTTTATATTTATCCTTTTTAACAAGACTTAAATATTATAATTATGTTATTAATGTTATTACTGTTATCAGGTTTGTTAAGTTTATTCTAACGTCCTACCTTACTAATATTATATACCTTTCGCCTTCCCATCGTGGCAAAAACTACTGATACCTTCCCATTGGTTTTTGCTGGACGCTGACATTTTCTATAATATTAAGTTTTTCTAGTGCCTACATTAAATTTGTGTGAACTTAGCAGAACAGCTTTGCAGAATTAAAAAAACTGTAGGCCTATTATTTGCCGTTAATTAACCGCTAATTAATCGTGAAAGTAACAATTTTACCGTTGTTAATTTTTTTAAAATTTTCGGGTGTTCTGCTAACTTCACATGGAAGTTAGCAGAACATCTACCAAAAAATTTTTTTAATTAAAAGTAGGTAGCTCAGAATTTGCCGTTTTTTAACCGTAAACGAATGGTGAATGTAAAATTTAAAAAAAATAAAAATTAAGGCGCTAAAACAAAAAATCATTTTTAGAATAAGCAAAAACTTTGCAGAGTTAAAAACTCATAGGCCTATTATTTGCCGCTAAGTAGCCGCTAATTAATCGTGAAAGCAACAATTTTACCGTTGTTAATTTTTAAAAAAAATTTGGGTGTTCTGCTAACTTCACATGGAAGTTAGCAGAACATCTACCAAAAAATCTTTTTAATTGAAAGTAGGCAGCTCAGAATTTGCCGTTTTTTAACCGTAAACGAGTGGTGAAAATGAAATTTAAAAAAAATTAAAATTAAGGCGATAAAACAAAAAAATTATTTTTTAGAATAAGCAAAAACTTTGCAGAAAGAAAATCCCATAGGCCTATTATTTGCCACTAAGTAGCCGCTAATTAATCGTGAAAGCAACAATTTTACCGTTGTTAATTTTTTGAAAATTTTCGGTTGTTCTGCTAACTTCACATGGAAGTTAGCAGAACATCTACCAAAAAATCTTTTTAATTGAAAGTAGGCAGCTCAGAATTTGCCGTTTTTTAACCGTAAACGAGTGGTGAAAATGAAATTAAAAAAAAATTAAAATTAAGGCGATAAAACAAAAAAATAATTTTTTAGAATAAGCAAAAACTTTGCAGAAATAAAATCCCATAGGCCTATTATTTGCCACTAAGTAGCCGCTAATTAATCGTGAAAGCAACAATTTTACCGTTGTTAATTTTTTGAAAATTTTCGGGTGTTCTGCTAACTTCACCTGGGAGTTAGTAAGAACATCTACCAAAATTGTTTTTAATTAAAAGTGGGCAGCTCAGAATTTGCCGTTTTTTAACCGTAAACGAGTGGTGAAAATGAAATTAAAAAAAAAATTAAAATTAAGGCGATAAAACAAAAAAATCATTTTTTAGAATAAGCAAAAACTTTGCAGAAATAAAATCCCATAGGCCTATTATTTGCCACTAAGTAGCCGCTAATTAATCGTGAAAGCAACAATTTTACCGCTGTTAATTTTTTTAAAATTTTCGGGTGTTCTGCTAACTTCACATGGGAGTTAGTAAGAACATCTACCAAATTTTTTTTTTATTAAAAGTGGGCAGCTCAGAATTTGCCGTTTTTTAACCGTAAACGAATGGTGAAAATGAAATTAAAGAAAAATAAAACTTAAGGCGATAAAACAAAAAAATAATTTTTTAGAATAAGCGAAAGCTTTGCAAAAATAAAAACTCATAAGCCTATTATTTGCCGCTAAGTAGCCGCTAATTAATCGTGAAAGTAACAATTTTACCGTTGTTAATTTTTTAAAATTTTTTTAATCCTGCAAGGTTTTTGCTTATTCTAAAAATGATTTTTTGTTTTAGAGCCTTAATTTTTATTTTTTTTAAAATTTCATTTTCACCATTCGTTTACGGTAAAAAAACGACAAATTCTGAGCTACCTACTTTTAATTAAAAAAATTTTTTGGTAGATGTTCTGCTAACTTCCATGTGAAGTTAGCAGAACACCCGAAAATTTTTAAAAAATTAACAACGGTAAAATTGTTACTTTCACGATTAATTAGCGGCTACTTAATGGCAAATAATAGGCCTATGGGTTTTTAATTCTGCAAAGTTTTTGCTTATTCTAAAAAATGATTTTTTGTTTTAGCGCCTTAATTTTAATTTTTTTTAAATTTCACTTTCACCATTCGTTTACGGTTAAAAAACGGCAAATTATGAGCTATCTACTTTTAATTAAAAAAATTTTTTGGTAGATGTTCTGCTAACTTCCATGTGAAGTTAGCAGAACACCCGAAAATTTTTAAAAAATTAACAACGGTAAAATTGTTACTTTCACGATTAATTAGCGGTTAATTAACGGCAAATAATAGGCATATAGTTTTTTTAATTCTGCAAAGTTATTCTGCTAAGTTCACACAAATCTACATAAAGAGTCGATGAAATTTTTACCTTCTGTAGAAAATGTCATTGACTAAGTGAGTAAAGTTTGTTGTTAGTTTATATAAAAGTATATACGTATTATTATATTACTATAATCCGAGTTACAATCCTGTATACAATACGCATATACATATACATATACAGGGTGTCTCAATAGTGCGTCAAAGTCCAATATCGGCCTTATTAGAACTTTGGAAAATTATTTTTTTATGGAAATGTTATAGTATCAAAAGGCGCACATTTTAAAAATATTTTGAATTATACAGGGTGACTCGCTACAGCGGAGCATCTTCGAGGTCATTTTTTAAATGGAACACCCTATATATTTTTACATTTATGAATTTAGCGTAAAATTACCAACGAACTTCAGATTTATGGTTTTTGACGTGGCGTTGCCGAGATATTCGAAAAAATATGAAAATTTTGGTCGGAACTAGGTTTAACAAATTAATTCGCTGTGTGTTTATTACTATTATAAAACGATTTATTTTGCAACTATGTAGACAAGGGATGTACTACAACGACACAACGATCAAATATTGATTATAATTATACAGGGTGTACTTTGTACTGGCGCTAATTCAGGACATTTCAAAGTGGATTTTCTCAATTTTTTCAAATTGAACACTCTGTATATTATTGTATTTTTGAATTGGCACGTTAATTCTCTACGATTTTTGTGAATAATGTCCTATACCTAAAATCGACAATTCCAGAGATATTTTTACTTTTTCATTAAAAACCGTTAAATTATAATACATTTCATTTCGAACTGATCTAATAGCCTTTCGACATAAAGTAAAATATAAATAAAGTAAATAATTGAAAGTAGTATTAATTTTTTTATTGAGTGCGTCGTGGTTGCCTCAGTAGTATTTTTTCACAGTTTAATTAAATCACATTTGAGTCTATCTGATAAATTTATAAACAATAGTTTAATGTTACAAAAAAGTTGACATAAATAATAGGAACAGAAAATACGGTATTAAGTAATACAAAAATTGGCACTATTATAAATTTTAGGTATAGGACATTATTCACAAAAATCGTAGATAATTAACGTGCCAATTCAAAACTTTAATAATATACAGAGTGAAAAAAATGAAAAAATTCAAAAACAAAAATCTGAAGGTCGTTGGTAAAGTAATTTTACGCTGAATTCATAAATGTAAAAATATATAGTGTGTACCATTAAAAAAAAATGACTCCAAAATATTTTTAAAATGTGCTCCTTTTGACACTATACCACTTCCATAAATAAATTATTTTCCAAACTCTTCTAATAAGGCCGATATTGGACTTTGACGCACTATTGGGATACCCTGTATAGTCGAGTTCATCTGCTGCCGGCACTCAAAAAACGCAACAAAAACTTTACGACATAATTGTTATCGCCGTTGAGCCAAGCGGCATACTGTCATCAAACAAATCGACGCACATTAAAAACCTATAAAGGAAAGCGAGTCAATTTGTGAACGAAATAGTACAGAGAGTACCGGTATGAGGTCGTAAAGTATTTGTTGCGTTTTTTGAGTGCCGGGAAGCGCTGATCTCGACTATATATACTAGTGCAGCGAAAACGATATAAAATTGTATCAAAATTTTTTTTTGAGGTATAACCAGATGAAACCTTCATGATAGGTCACTGGATATCCGAAAAGATCATTTACGACTTTTTTAACGGTACCGATTTTTTTTTTAAATCGAAAAATGTGTAAAATTTGTGAAAATTAAAAAAACGTAATTTGTACTACTCACTTCGCCATATATTCGAAACCGTATGACATACTTTAATGAAATTTTTTAGTTTGAAAGCAGACACATAACCGCAGATGACAGCCGAAGAATTATATTAAAAAAAAATTTATTAGAAAAAATAAAAGATAATTTGATAGTTTCGTTTACCTGGTAATGACTTTTTCATGAATTGAAAAACTTTTTTATTTAAAGAAATTTTGCCATGGTATCTGCGTATGAATTAAAGAAAAAATATTGGAAAAGTTTTTAAAACAAAAATCAACCTTCTGTGGCAAATAGTTTTGTACTTATCGTCATTTAAAATTATTACCATTAAAAAATGGTACCAATAAAAAAAGTCGTAAATGACCTTTTCGGATGTCTAGTGACCTATCTAAGGATGTCATGAAGGTTTCATCTGGTTACACCTCAAAAAATTTTTTTTCAATAAGGAAGCGTCTTTTTCTTGACTTTTTACTGCGCTATACCTATCATTTTACCACTTTCAGTCATAATTTATTATTTAATAAGTCTCCAAAACAGTGTTACGTGTGCTCTGCTCTGGCAAAGCAATGCAGGTTCTCAAAAATTGTCTAATATGTAACTAACACCTTGAAATGCGACAATTACTTGTATACTTAAAAATACTATTTTTTATACATGCTGTAGTGCTTAATTACCCCAATTGCCTTCCTTCCGGTGCATTCGCAATATACTTATAATTGCATAATTTAATAATTAAAGCTTGTTCAATGTATGCAAAAGAATCTAAGGATACAGGTGATCTGGATAATGAAGACTTCGTACAGAGGATGAGAATATTTATGTTATTAATACTGAAATTAAATATTCTTATTTTATGTGACTCAACGCAAGTATATACTTAATTTAATCCAAGAAGTAAAATTGTAAACAGTTGTGTAATAACCTCAGTAATAACATACCTATCATTTCCTCCATGTGGACTTTTAACTAACTTAACAGCGAACAAGAACTGGATAGCACACACTAGGAGGCAGCATAAATTAAGTGATAATGTTAACGCACATAAAGCCAATGTCACTTCGTACACTACCACGTATTCTTCAGCGGTGATCACAGTTAACTGTTCCGACCTTAGCAGTTCACGGATATCATTAGCTGTCACTGGTGATATTTTTAAGAGAAATATCAAAGACAACAATGCTAACAACAGACTTACTAAACACAACAATCCGAGACTCACTAGCATTTCTTTTACACCCACCTCTTTAGATTTTGCGATAAACTTATTAACAGTACTTTGATTGCGCACTCTTGATATATTTAAGCCACCGTTCAAAGTTTTACTGGGAGGTGGCAGAACGGCGTTGCTGTATATAGAATGTTTGGAGTTATCCAAATTTGTAGTGTGGAGCTGCGAAACATTGAGGGGATATTGTTGGGATATCCTCGAGCTGTTGGCATTTGGAGATCGATATCGATGAGGTCCCTGATCCACTCTTGGTTCCATAACCATGGAACTATCTGGTCGGGAACCTCGGTTTGAGATGCCTCCATTTGTTATATGCTTCAACATCTTCACCACGTTTCACAATCATTTGTGTGAGATACTCCCCCTTCAACCATTTAAACCAGTGATTGGTATCACTGATATAATTTTTCCACATATTCTAACTTCATTTTTTATTTTATTTTAGAATTTTTTATATCCACCTTACTGCTCATTCTGTTCAGCTGTGACAAAGTTTCGCATTTTCATTACCTTCTTGACATAATCGGTAACTGGATTTGAATCCTATTGATGCAAGCTAAAGGATTTGCATGGCTTTTTAATGATTGCTTCATTGAGACGTCATATAATCTGAAAAATAATAAATATCATTGAAAATATTTGCGTGGTGATAAACAATAATATGAAAATTCAAACATACGCGGTTGTGGGTAACTTGTACGTAGTTTAATGAGATATGGAGAACTTCGAGAGGTATATAAAATTAGCACAGCAAATATAGTACTCAACGGAATGCACATGGTAATAAATTAAAGTATATTAATTGTTGTATCCGCATAGAACAAGTCTAAATAAAGATGCAAGGAAAATGCTTTGTGAAACGCTGGTTCTGTCACAGTTTTCATTTTGTGCACCTGTCTATGGCCCTTGTCTTGATAGAGACTCAATAAATAGAATACTAAGAGTACAAAATTCTTGTATTAGGTTCATATTTGGCATAAGAAAATATGAGCACGTGTCACATAAATTAAAAGAGCTACGATGGCTTAATATGAAAGACCGCCGCGAAGTATATGCTATCTGTCTGTATCATAAAACAATCGTAACTAGGCAACCGTCATATTTGTAGTAAAATCTCTTTTTGGACTGATGTTCATAACATTAACATTAGTAGAAGAGACCAGTTGCACATTTGTGGGCGACAAATGTGCAACTGGCTTCCTGTCAATAGTTTCCATTTGTGTCGTTTTTTGCTAAATTGTGCCTATCCTTTCAACTTAACTACACCGTGCTGATGAGGACCAAAAAGTCCGAAACATGTGTACATAGATGTACTGTCATTTCTGCGGGCCTGCCCACAAATTTTTTTCTTGGCTAATTGTCCTGTTCCCGCGATAACCTTTCCTTTGTATTTTACCTTGGGCTATGGAACTCCGCGCAGGCGGCTTACAGTTTGCCTCCGTGGCAATGTTGGATGTTGCCTTGAAACCTCAAGGTCTTGCAACTGCAGCCACAAATGTCCAGAGTCATCTGCAAACCGGTTTCGAGCTTTTGGCTCTCATCAGTGCAGAGCAGACCAAAACACCATCGATGCTGCGGTCTCCTGATGGTATACACCGCAAGTATAACATTGGTTGAGTCGGTTGTTAATAACAGGATAATTTGTGAGTAACAAATTAGCAATAAATGTTTCATATGCAATTCGAGAGGAGAGACGTTGATTTTGGTGTTGTGTGCTAGCTTGATGCTCAGGCCAGCGCACACATATGTTTTTAAAAAAACAATCGTTCCGTTATTTATAACAGGGTGATTTGTTAATAACAAATTCCCAATAACTGTTTCACATGCAATTCAAGGGGAGAGACGTTGATTTTGGTGTTGTGTGCTAGCTTGATGCTCAGGCCAGCACACATACACAAAAAAAACAGTAATTCGGTTGTTAACAACAAAAGTGATTGGTGAGTAACAAATTCGCAATAACTGTTTCATATGCAATTCGAAGGGGGAAACATTGATTTTGATGTTGTGTACTAGATTGATGCTCAAGTCAGCACAGAACATCATATTTTTAATAATTATGGAGCGATAAATTTATGTTCACCGTAATAAATTAGCGACTTAGCGATTAATATACTTTTATTTATTGGCCCACATGTACATTCCGTTGAGTGCTACAATTGCTGTGTTAACTATATATACCTAACATCGAGCTGATTCCAAAACACATTCAAATATATCTGCTGGAAGATTTTAAAATTTTTGCCACATTTAATTAAAATTTCCCGCCCGTTTATGATCGCTATATTTACTCAAAATAGCACTGTATTTTTACTCATACCTATAGGTATTGCTTTATAGTCAATATGGGAATGGGAGAGTCCATAAATCAATAAAATAAGAATGGCCATGAGCATACTGCATTTTTCTTCAAATTCATAGAAACTATACAAGCAAGACGAAATAAAATTCCTGATAAATAATGAGATATTTTTGATTAATTAAAATTTTCTATCTAATCTAATGTTGAGGATAGTCCATAGATGTCATTTTTTTATAAAAAAAAACACTAAACATTATTAGTCCACATAACATTTAATATTAACTTACTAGCAAGAATTACTGTTTATGTGGTCGACATAGTGGAAATAGAACAATTTTACCCGTCATAATTATTTTTGAGAAAAAGGAAATTTTCGTAAAGGGATGAGATAGAATTTGGTTCGTAGATTACAAAAATAATAAGATATACAGGGAGAGAGCATACATATATATTTGATGAAATAAATCAAAAGCACCTATTACGAAAAAAAAAATGAAAATAAAATCATAAAAAAAGCTAAAATACTATACAGAGCATAAAGAGTGAGGGTCAAGTTGAAGTTCAGATTTAGACGAGTATTACGATCGTGAGAGGCTTCATTCTGAATAAATATAGATTTATTTTTAAAAGTAAAGAAACATTCTTTATAAATCTGGGGTGCTTAATACTGGTTAGGATTTGAAGATGGCGAAAAGCATCTCTACAGGAATCGCGATAACTCAAATCTGCTAATATGCGGTAACTTTCTATAAAATGAATATACGTTGGTTCTGTTATTATTGTTCAAAATTTATATGGATCTTTGTGATTTACACACTGTTTTATCTTGGTTTATCGGTAAATAATTTTTCTGAGTCTACGACATTGTAACCATCACTCCAAAAGAGTGTCATAAGAATTTCTACACTTTCAGTTGTTATCAAGATATTCGTCTGGGGGCCAGCGTAGGTGCGTCTTTATTGTATATCTGTCGATATACAGGGTCGCTGTAATATATGGAAACGGTCTATTATCTCCTAAAGTAATATAACTAGAGAAAAATGCTAAGACAAAAGATTTAGAAATTTTAAAAATCAATAACAATAAAGAAAAATTAAGTATACAGGATCAGCCAAAAAGCAACAAAGTTGCTTCTTCTTTAATGGAACACCCTGTATATTCTTTCATATTTCAATTCTTCTCGAAATTCTAAACAAAACTCATATAGCACATCATGTATTGAAACTTAACCGTTTTCGAGATATCGAATTTTGAAAATAAGTTTTTACTATTCTCAGTACTCTCAAATTTATTAAAGAAGAAGCCTGAAATGATGGATATTTATTTACTATGAAAATTATACAAGGTGGAGAATATGAATATGATTAAATTTTAATATTATTTTTTACAAAAAATAAAAAAGCATAATTGTTCAGGGTTGATAAAAATGCATGAAACGAAAAAATGTATTTTTTAATGAAGGTCCTGGATATTTTAAATGTTATGAAAACAATAGTTATGTCAGAAAAAAAATCGCTACCCAAGGAATCACTACTTCCACATCCAGATTTTGTATCCAAGACTTATACACACTAAATCCCAATGTAGTAGAGAGAGTGGCTCATGCCAAATAAATTTTAAAGGCCCTTGGTTCTTGTACACACACTAAATCCCAATTTAATTTTTTACTTTCTTTAATAATAGGGTGGGGGTGGCAAAGGAGGTGGCTAATGCCAAAATATAATCAAGTTCCAGATCTCGTTATAATACATAAGGGTATCAAATTTCAAGTCAATATCGTAAACGGTTCCAGAGGAAACATGCACACAAAAAATTTATTTTCACTCAAATTTAAAATCTCGACATTTCATGACATTTTAAGCCTATTTCAACAAACAAAAAAAGAAATATTTTTTTGCGTTACTATACTTCCACTGGACGTGGAAGTGTAAGAGAGAAAACAAGTTTTAATAAACAGCAAACATTTTCTTTGAAATTCTATTTTATAAGGTGCTCAAAATGCTCACCATCTACCTCCTGATGGTAATGAATTCACTGAACAAAATTTTGTAGTGAATCTAAAAGAGTGTTGGGAGGAATAGTGGAAATTTCATGCCTTATACTTTCTTGCAACACTTCGACATTTTGCGGTCTATATTTGTAGATTACATTTTATGTGACCCCACAGAAAAAGTCAAGCGGGGCCATATCAGGAGACGTAGCTGGCCATTCCTTTGCCTCCCTGCATCCAATCCATTTATCAGGAAAAGTTTCATCTAGATATGCACTTACCACACGTTCAAAATTTGTAGGAGCCTCATCTTGTTGAAACCATATTTGTTCTGTCGGTAAATTGGGATTGTTATTGTTCGGGAATAATCATTTAAGTTCCGGAATAATATGCTATTGGAAAAGTAATAAATATCGTTCAAGAGGTCAAATTTCCGTTTATAAAATAGGGTCCTAGAACGTGTCTACCAATAATGCCACATCAAACATTTACTTTTTGCGGTCATTGGGTGTGAACTTCCTCCATCCAATGTGGATTTTGGTCTAACCAATACCTGCAGTTGTCAGTTTACGTGACCGTTTAAACAAAATATAATCAGAAAACAATATGTGGTTGTCATTTTCGTTTAATTTATCCGCAGAACCCGATTTTACGACGAAAATCGCCTTCACTCAAGTCTTGTAAGAAATTAATTTTATATACTGTATATTGTGGCTGTTTGAAATAAATATTATTTTATTATTATTATAGGAAATTTTTCCTGTTTGTAAATTTTTTGAATGGAATATCGACTCATGTTAGGATTTAAAGCCCTCTGTTGTGTCGAATTTATTGGATTCTCCACCATATCTAACATGACATTCAAATAATTTACTTCATTTGCAACGTTTACTGGTCTTCCAGTTTTTGGTCGATCTTTGACACCTCCAGTTTCATGAAAACGCTGCAATAGAAGATAGCTTTGCAAAATATTTCTGTAGTGTATACTTAAAGACAGGCAAGCATTTTTCAACAAATATAAGTAACGCCGTTAACAATAATACGAATATTTGTGTTAGCTCCATATCTGAGCAAGACATTGTTAGTGCCTCAAAGAAGCTGAAAAATAAACCTACATCGGGTATTGAATCTGTTCCTTGTTTTGTGGTAAAAGATTGCATTGGTGCTTTATTTGTTTAATCTCATAATATCTAACAACACCATGCCTAATATGTGGAAAGTTGCCCGTGTATGTCCCATTTTAAAAAAGAGATATCCCTTCAACTAATCAACTACAGAGCTATACCCAACCCATATTACGTAATTTTGCTACACTTTTTGAAACTGTTATCTACACTTATATTTATGTCTCAATGAAAAATATTATTTCTCCAGACCAGCATGGATTTCAGAAGGCCTTTGATCAAATCAATCACTATGTTCTTCTCCATAAACTTGAAGATATTGGTTTCTCTGAAAATTTATTGTTACTCTTTAACTCCTATCTTAATTACCGACAGAAAGCAATTCGTTGAATATGAAGGTGCCAAATCTGCTGAGTACAGTTTTTGGTTTTGGTCTCAATAATTTCATGAAACTACTATTTCTTTAAAGAATTTTCATTTATGAGCTTTATCACTCCCATTTCCAAATAGACTATAGGTACATTATTATTGTTTTAAAATGTATTGCTTCTATGGATTGTTATATAAACACTAATTTTTATAATTATTTTCCAAGTATTAAACACAGGCAAGTAAATATAACGAATTGCTGTGTGTGTGTGTGTGTCTAACAATCTCGTGTGGTGAATGGCCTAAATAAAATGTTAAATGGATTAAAATGATAAATACAAAAGGAAGTAGTAAATTTTAGGTGTTCAGAACGCACCTACTTCGTTGTAGAACGCGAGCTATAAAAATATGTAAATTAACAGAACTTCCAGTTTTTATAAAAAATTGTAATATTAGCATATATTAATTAAGTCAATAATTACTTATTATAATTATAAACACCACCTACAGGGATTGGCTTAAATTCCCCTGATTCAAATAAAAAATATAAATTGTTCAGAAGATAGATATGATCATCATTTTGTGATCTAGTTTCTAGTACACTTGAGATTTTCTAAACCAGGATCTACATTTTTTGATATAGTTAACTGTTATACAAGTAGTTGGGTGTTTACAAAAAGACACAGGTAAATATAACAGCCATGTTATATAACTGTTTTTAATGCATATAATAAACGCAATTGTTTATTTGCATAGTATAAACTGTAATTAAAACCGTATTTATTGCTGATATAAAGTTATTCTCCTTTGACAAAATACTCAATAATTATTAATGTATTCGCATTCTGATACACTTTATAGCGGTTACTTGGTTATACGAAATCAAATTGAAATCATTACAATACCTTCTATTTTAATGAACGCTTGAGCTGCATTTATAATTACCTACGTTATTAATAAACGCATACTATGTACTATAAAAATTTAATTTAACTGTACCTAATGCCCTCGCTAATACCTATAGATGAAATATTAAAAATGCTTTATCATGTCGTTTAAAACAGCGCTATGTCATTATACTATTATGAAATGTTTCCAAATAGATACACTGACTACTAGGCCTAAATAACATAACGGGTGTCTACTGTCTACATCTCATTACGAAGTTATATGACTTTCGTGGACGGTAGCTCTAAAAAATCTAGACATTTCTGTTATACTTTATTCAATGTCAGTTTGAAATATTATAAATTCAGCGTCTCTACCAGGGATGTTCGTTGCTATGTCCATCTACAATGGTAAAATATACAGCCGCATTTTCGATATAATGTATCCCCTTGTATATGACATGCAGTCGAGTATAGTCTAGTATACTTTAACTTGGCGTGTGTATGTATGAGTTAATATTTCCGTACGATTTCATTTTCTCTTGTACACAAAGATCCAGAAATATTGTCCACGTAGACAATGTTCCTGGACTTTGTGTACAATATGGGAGAAAATAAAATCGTACGGAAATATTAACTCATACATATACACGCCAAGTTAAAGTATACTAGACTATAGATGCGGGCGGCCGGTAAATAATTAAAACCAATGACACATTCTAAAACAAGAAAGTGCTGTGAGAGACTGTTCTCGTGGAACTGGGCAGTGGCGTACGTTTATTTAACGTTGTGCGGTGGTTCTCTCCTAATAAAAAAAAACTAAGTTGTTTGTGTCATATTTACCTAAAATAATTATTTTCGACTGTAATATTTCTTTAAAAAAATGTTTAAAATTGCTTTTTATAGACCATTTGATACAGAAGAAAATTTACAGAATGAAAATGTTGAAGACGAGGTATAGTCCAGGTCAGCGCTTCCCGGCACTCCAAAAACGCAACAAAAACGCCGCGGATCATGCGGTATGCCTGTCATCAAACAAGCCGACGCACATTAAAAACTTATAAAGGTAAGCGAGCATTTGTTCAAAATGACAATCTCCAACTTGAATACACGTTTGCAACCGTTTCCTAAAATTACCATACAAGCTGTTTAAAACATGTGGGGAGGTTCGAGCTTCATTGGCAGCATTAAAAATTATCTGTCTTAAAACTTCGACGTTAGGGAAATATGTCGAGTAAACAACATTTTTCAAGTGGCCCGAAAGTTATTTAATTGTGGCTTCTCGCCCTCTTCCAATCCAACTATTTCTAAATGTTGAACTCGAACCTCTAAAGAGTAATAAGGTGGCACAATCCTGTATAAAACACAGTGTTTGACGTAATAGGAGAGGTAAATCGTCTATAAGTTGATACAGGTCATTTTGTAAATATTTTAAATAAGCTGGATCATTTAATCTGTATCATTAATCAAAAGGCCCTATTAATTTATTGCCTATAATTCCACCCCAAATATATTTATTGAAAAGTTGTACTGATATCTTCCATTTACAACAGCGTGAGGATTATCGTCGCTCCATAAATGCTGGTTACCAAAATTTAAAACTCCATGTCGAATAAAGCAGCATTCATCTGTGAATAGTACTTTTCTTGTAAAATCTAACGGCTTCCGAAGTATATTTCTACAAAAATCAAGTCTTACTGGAAAGTCGCGAGAGAACAGCTCTTGTATTCTCTGTAAATGATAGGGGTAATGTCCTCGACTTTTCAAAATCCTCCATACCGATGTTCTTGTTATGTGGAATTGAAGAGCAGCCTGTCTAATACTACATTCAGGATGTTCACCAAAATAATGTAATATTTGTGCCTCCGTTGCATCTCCTATTTGTCTCCAACGACCACAATCATGACTTCTTTTTTTAAACTACCCCCTTTCTCTAAAACCTCAAGTGAATATTAGAAAAGTACGAACATTTGGCACAGTACGAGTAGGGAACTTATAGTTGAAGTAATTAGTTCCCGACACCTGAAAAACGTAACAAAAACTTTGCGACCTCATTAAAATACCGTTACTCTATGTACTATGCCGCCGACAAATTGACTCGCTTTCCTTTATAGGTTTATAATGTGCGTCGGGTCGTTTGATGACATGGCCCGCGGCGATAATAACTATGTCGTAAAGTTTTTTATGTGTCGGGAAGTTCTTACTTGGACTTTTTTATCCAACGATATCGTTCTTTTGCCGCTAAAGCATTTCTTTTACATTCCCCATAAATTAAATGCATATTCCTCATTACTAAAATGCATTTTCAAATCTGGTTAGAAAACTGCTAGTATTACGTACTAAGGAATGATTACCTTATTATTTCAAAGGCACGAAACAACGTAATATTGTCAAATTATAATTTTACACCAGCCTACTTTTATTATCTTACACTAATATAATTGTGCCCATCGCTTTTGATTGATCACTTGGGCAGATGTAATTTAATTTTTTTCTCAAAAATGGTCGATTTTACGAAATTTGTTCAAGAGATAAAAAGTTTCTAAATGAATCATAATGCCTAGTTAATTTAAATGAAAAAAAAAAAAAAATAGCAAGCATAAAGATATTTACAAAATTTCAAGAAGGGTGGTTAATTTCACCCCTTTGTGTACACGCTAGATGGATGTAATAATTTCGTTAGATGCCTTTTGACGAGCTTTTTGATGAGTAATCGAGATGTGCCAAATTTCGTCTTTTTCCGACAAATGAAAAACAGTTTTTTGGCACGCCCTTTTAAAGGGGTGTAACTGGACAGGAAAGAGTTATTTTGAAAATTTTTTTACGAAGAACCCGTCTTAATTTTCGACAGGGAATCTACAGTTGATTTGTTTGCACGTTATTACGGGACACCCTGTATAGGGCCTACGGTGTAAAATTATTTTTACCCTAATATAATGTATCTTTAAATTTATAGAACGGGGATGTCTTAAATTCCCATTTCAATGATCAAATCTGCAATTCAATTCAAAATGGAAACTGGATTTCAAAATGAATAATATTATGCACTACAATTTTCTGCTTTCTATAAACAAACCGAGCTTGACCATAAATGTACATATGTATATAACAAATTACAGTTTTATTCAGGAATATAAAATCGCTAAAATCACTTTCTTCGAGCTTTGATATTATCGTTGCGTGTAGTGTATGTGGATTACCGCATGTTATTTGCATATTTTTCAGAAAGTGTAAAGTTGTACAATTTAATTTTTCCTTGATGCGGAAAGAACTCGCGTTATGTATTTTTTATAATTCCGGGAACGTAAAATTCGAAAAAGAGAAGTTAGATACCGTGAAAACTGTTGGATAACTATATCGTAGTTAATGATATCCAGCAAATAAAGTGGTAGTTGAAGTTGGTACAGTTTATTAAGACTACCTTTTAGTTTAAAGAATTTATTCGTAAGTTGGCTGAGCTAACATTTCAGCAAAACTTTGTGATTGGCTAGCTGTACTTGGTATAATTTGACAAAATAACCTGTGCCGTTTGAATTTGTTGAAAATATCTGATTGTGCACCGTCAATTCCCTGAAACCCCCACGTGCTAAATATTTATGTTTGCTGAAATCTGAAATTAAGTCAAAATGAAACGAATACAATATGACGAGAAGAGAAAACACAATTTGATAAGGACGGGGGAATTTTCTCAAAATTTAATTTTTTTCGCTTTTAATCCTCTATAAATATAAAAACCCATCATGATGACTGAACTCTACAAATCTCCGCTTCTTCTCGCTTGGAATTAATGCCCAATTTTTATCCACGATCACTTGAAATTTAAATAAAAAAAAATGAGAATCTCCTTTTTTTAAATAGTGGAACTACTTTAGCTATTTTTAGTATATCGGGACATACTCCGTGCTCAAATGATAAGTTTATTAAATAAGTAAAAGGTTTGACAACGTAGTTTACAATAGCTTTCAAAATATTAGCACTTATTTCGTCTACACCAAAAGAGTTTGAAGTCTTTCAACTCATTATTATATTATAGATTTCCAATTCATATACGGGACCTAAAAACATTATTGGATATTCTAATCTTAAATTGAGCACTAGATTCTTTGTCAAGTTGATCTACTAATGGCGGGTTTTAGAATCCGAAAAAATGACCATTTCATTTGTTATTTCTACTAGGCTGTGAAATTCAGGAACAAATGAGAAAAGTGTCAAAGCATATTTTGAGTTTTGTTAAAAGGGTGTTTCTTAACACTTCTAGTTTAAAAATAAAAAAAATTATTCAGAACTGATTTTTCTATTTTACGGAAATTCAATCTGTCAAACCCTAATTTCTCAAATTTTGGAGTGTCCTGAACTTGATACAATAATAATTATAACTTTCTGGTATTTTCACGTTGCTTGAACGCTAAATTAGTTACAATGTTCTACATAAGATGTTGCTGGCTCGGGACAGTTGGTCTTGAGCGTTTGAGGTTTACTTCAATTTTTAAAATATTTTACGAACAGCCCAGTTTTCTTCAACCAACACCAATGAGGAAGGCTTGGAAAAAAATATATGCATTTGTTTTATTTTGAAGAAAATTTTATTCTAACAAAGTTGTTTACAACTTCTCTCTAAATCAAACAGCTAGGTACCGAGTTTTAAGGGATTGGTATTGTACTTAGATGTATTATGTGTCTAACTAATTTTCCTTTTTAGAAAATCGGGTTAAATTTGTTTATCTTAGCTTGTGTAATTTCAAAGAAAATTAAATTTTCAACAACTTTCTTGTACGGCTGTTTTCTAAAACCTACACTTTCTAAGTTATAAGCCATTTTATTAATATGTTGGCATATATAGATACGCGTTTTTCCGTTCTAGCGGAAAATCGGTAAAAATTTTTCAATCTAACTAACCTTATTTTGAAGAAAATTTAATTTTAAATAACTTTCTCTTTTACGGCTTTTCTCTAAAACCTATATCTTCTGAATTATAAGCATCTTTTGTAGATTTTTGCCGAAAAAAAAAACACATACCGGGTGACCCAGACCACTTTTTCTACAGTTTTAAAAATAAAATTCTGAAATTAGGGAAATCTAATATCGGTATCAATGGCCACATTTTGACCATTCAGTGGTAAAAAAATTACTTCTGGTGTGGCCGGAAATTGCCACAACTTTCTTATTTTAAATAGCATCCTGTATATTTAAGTCATTTTTCTCATAAAGCTGTAATTTCTCTTTCCAACGCTTTCTCCAGATTGAAAATCGGATGAAAAATAACCTTGGAAATGGCATTTATTTGCTCTAGATGGTTTTAAAATTCAGGAACAAATTTAGAAAATTTCGAAGTAGACTTTGAATTTGAATAAAAGGGTATTTCTCAACAAATTAAATGTAAAATGGCCTATTTTGTTCATTTGCTTGGATTTAGAATTTAGATTTTTTTTCCATATCATGGAAATTGAATTTGTCATAACTCGAATTTTTCAAATAGACCCTGTATATTTTATCAGATAGAGTGGTAAATTTGCTTTAGAGTGGTTTTTCCCGATTAAAAATTGAATATGAGTTAAAATAAATATTAAGCTTTTTGTAGAAGCGTTTCGAACTGCTCCATATCTTGCAGTAAGCCATGAAAAACAGATGAAAAATTTCACACAGCATCTGTTAAAACGTTATTGTTGAGTGAAATAGGAGGGCGTATTTATTATTTGTAAATTTATAATTAGGTGCTTTATTTCAAAATAAGATACAATTTACGATGCAATATACACAAAATGAAAAAGTTGATTTGAGAAAAATGCTCATGCGACCGCACGTCTAGATTATGAAAGATATCCCGATCGTCGTCAGCCATACCGACAGTATTTTAAAATTCTAGAAGAAGCGTCATTCCAAAATGCAGAAAATATTGAGGTGGCAGAGAACATATTTATAGTAAGCCAAGAAACTGAGACAAATATTGGCTTACACACATGTGTACTCAAATGTTTCTACAAGAGAGCTGGCAAAGCAGATAGGTATTGGTCGTGAGACAGTAAGACGTATATTAAAAAAACATGGTTTTAAACGCACCAAATATTAATTACATCAAGAATTATATGAAAACGACGGAAACGGAAGATTAATCTTTTGTAATTGATTTACTCAACACGTATACTTAAACAATAGAATTTTATTTAGTGATGAATCTCGTTTTACGAATAATAGCATATACAATAGACATAATCTACATTATTGGTCTAAAGAAAATTTACACGAAATGTTTGAAGGTAACCATCAGGATAGATATTCGGTACAAAAATTATTGGTTTCAAGGACCACTAACTGGTGCGCATTAATTAAGCTTTTTACAAAATGAAATAGAAAACGAACTGGATGAACTTTCCTTGGAAGACTTCAGAAATAACTAGGGCTACGACATATGAGCACCATCATATTACGCATGCGTCAAACAGTCTGACCATGCCCAGTTAAGTAATGCTTGGTATAACCTCTAACTACATAAATTGTAAAATAAACAATGGACTCAAGCAAATCAAAAAAAAAAAAATATCGTTCTATGAACAAACCACAAATGATCCCAATTAATTCTTTTGTCATACCCATTACCTTATGAAAATATTATAACAACATATTTCAAACTAGTCTATGCCAAAAAAATATGTAAATTTGACGCTGACTTGCATTTTCAACATTTGTCAAAAATATAGAGATTTTTTATAAAATACTAATTATACTAATAACAGATTTTTTTAATATTCTATGATCCTAATAAATTTCCTATCACGAACTTGTGTAGGTGAACATGCTTTTTGCGTATTGGATAATGAATTCGCTTCCGTCATCCTCCAAAAGATGTACAGTTTTAAAATTTTCAGTAGTAGCATCAAATTCTTTACAAAAGTTCCTAAGACCCCTGTTCTTCACATGTTTTTACAAAAACAATCCGTGGAAAACGAGTATTCATAGTTAAACAAATCGTTATGCACATTAAATGTATTTGCTTTCTATCCTCTTTCTAAAGCATCTACATATTCTGTTAATCTCGCAGTTCTAGCTCAACCACATTTTTCGCAAAATTTTATATGACTGGTATAAACATATTTCATAAAAAATATTTTGTGAAAAGCGAGTGTGCGTAAGAGAACAAATGGTTCATGAATTAGCATGTTGAATTTGCTTTTTGCCATATTTCTAAGGCAGATTTATTATAAATTCCCAGTTTAACCCATATCAAAAATTTCCTATAGTTTTATATAATCAATATATATATATATTTAAAAAAAAAATCGTGACGGACGAGGCAAACAAAGTGTTTATAACTGTTATTATATTGAATTTTAAATTTATTTTTACAGTCATATAAATAAAAATGTTTCCCAATTCCCAGTTGTACCTCCAACAAATTTTTCCTACAGTTTCTTAAGACCCTTATGTACGTTTGCCATATAAAAATAATCCGTGACAAACGAGCCTTCACAGGTGAACAAATCGTTTATTACATTGAGTATAAAATTCATTTTTACTGTCATATAAATAAATATTTTTTTCCAAATTCCTAGTTGTACCCCAACAAATTTTTGCTAGTTTCCTGGAGCCCTTATATACATTTACCATACAAAAATAATTCGTGGCAAAAGAGCCTTCACAGGTGAAAAAATCGTTTCTTATATTGCATTTATAATTCATTTTTACTGTCATATAAATGAAGATTTTTTCCCAAATTCCCAGTTGTACCCCACCAAATTTTTCCTACAGTTTCTTAACACCTTTATGTACATTTGTCATACAAAAATAATCCGTGACAAACGAGCCTTCATAGGTGAACAAATCGTTTATTACATTGAATTTAAAATTCATTTTTACTGTCATATAAATAAAGATTTTTTCCCAAATTCACCCAACCCCCAACATATTTTTCCCAGAGTTTCCTGGGCCCCTTATATACATTCGTCATATAAAAATAATCCGTGACAAACGAGGTGAACAAGTCGTTTATTACATTGAATTTCAAATTCATTTCATTTAAAAATAAATAATAAATAAATTAAATAAATAATTTTTTCTAAATTACCAATTGCATTCCCACCAAATTTGTCCGAGATTTCTAATATATAATATTTTTCATTTAAGAATAATTCGTGGAAAATGAGGAAAATTTGATGGGGATACAAATGAGAATTTGGAGAAAAATTTGTATAACAGTAAAAAATAAATTTGAAATTCAATATAATAAACGATTTGTTCACTCATGAAGGCTGGTTTGTTACGGATTATTTTTGTATGGAAAATATACATAAGGGTCTTAAGAAACTGTAGAAAAAACTGGGAATTTGGGAAAAAATTTTCATTTATATGACAGTAAAAATGAATTTTAAATTCAATGTAATAAACGATTTGTTCACCTATGAAGGCTCGTTTGTCACGGATTATTTTTGTACGGCAAATGTACATAAGGGCCTTAAGAAACTGTAGGAAAAATTTGGTGGGGGTATAAATGGGAATTTGGAAAAAATCTTTATTTATATGACAGTAAAAATGAATTTTAAAGTCAATGTAATAAAAGATTTGTTCACCGATGAAAGCTCGTTTGTGACGGATTATTTTTGTATGGCAAAGGGCCTCAGGAAACTGTAGGAAAAATTTGTTGGGGGACAGCTGGGAATTTGGGAAAAATCTTTATACGATTTGTTCACCTATGAAGACTCGTTTGTGACAGATTATTTTTGTATGGCAAATGTATGTACGTGTCTCAGGAAACTGTAGGAAAAATTTGTTGTTGTTGGGGATACAACTGGGAAATTGGGAAAAAACATTTATTTATAGGACAGTAAAAATGAATTTGAAATTCAATGAAATAAACGCTTTGTCCGCCTCGTTCGTCACGAAGAAACTTTTCATATATCATATAAAACTATAGGAAAACTTTGATATGGATAAAATTAGGAATTTATAATCTGTCTTAGAAATATGGTAAAAACCGAACTCAATATTCTATTTCATAAACGATTTATTCTCTTATGCAAACTCGGTTTTCACAAAATATTTTTGTATGAAGAATATCTAAAACAGTCAAATAAAATTTTGCGAAAAGAATTGTTAGTAATAGAACTGTGAGATTCAGAATATGTAATGTTTTAGAAAGACGATAAAAAGAAAATTTTACATTTAATGTGCATAATGATTTGTTCATTTATGAATATTCGTTTTTCACAGACTATTTTTGTGAAAACGTGAAAAACAAGTGTCTCAGGAAATTCTGTAAAAAATTTGGCGCTACTATACTGAACATTTTAAAATTGTACAGGATGACGAAAGCGAGTCAGATGTCCAATACACAAGAAGCCTGTTCACTTACGCAAGTTAGTGGATATGGAAATGACAAAAGAATTAATTGGAATCATTTGTAGTTTGTTCATAGAACGATTTTTAAAAAAATTTCTTGAGTCCATTATTTATTTTACAATGTATGTAATTAGAGGTTATACCAATAAGCATTACTTAACTAGGCATGGTCTGGCTGTTTGGCGTATGTGTAATACGATAGTGCACGTATGTCGTAGCGTCTTACACACTCTACACTGATGGGATAGAATTTCCTCTACGTCAGCATTTGTGGATGAAATTTTGTGGATATCTTCACCTTAACCTTCCAACAAGATGGAGCACCGCCGCGTAATGCTGGTTTTGTGGGAAATTACCTTAGTGCAAAGTTTGACAACCGGGTAATATCTACTAATGGAACTATTAGGTAGCCTGCTAGGTCACCAGACCTAACTCCACTTGACTTTCTTCTTTGAGGTTATCTGAAGAACTCAACGTCGTTTGCAACATTAGGATAACTCCAAAATAAAATTTTAAATGCTTTTGAATCCATAACTCCAGTCATGTTACAAAGTGTTATGAGAGAAACTATTCGAAAAGTGAACAAGTGTTCTGAAGTGGGTGGGCGTCATTTTGAGCACCTCTTATAGGTTTGGTATTTAGTTGTGTTCTGACTACTATAATATTTATAAATTTATAAGTTGCAATCCTATAAATTGACACAGTCAAACTGTGTGAATTTTTGTTTTTTTTCTAATGATTCATAAATTTTTTTTTATATATTTGGCAAAATAAATTTTCTCTAATTACAAATAACTCGCCTGTTTTTCATAGCTTACTGCAAGATATGAACGCAATATGAAACACTTCTACAAAAAGCTTAATATTTATTTTAATTTATATTCAATTTTTAATCGGGAAAAACCAGTCTAAACCAAATTTACCACTCTATCTGATAAAAAAATAAAACATACAAAGTACTACTTGAAAAATTGGAGTTATGACAAATAGAATTTCCATGAAATGGAAAAATGGGAAAAACATTTCTAAATCCAAGCAAATGAACAAATAGGCCAATTTTACAATTAATTTGTTGAGAACCCTTTTTATTCAAATTCAAAATCTACTTCAAAATTTTTTAAATTTGTTTCTGAATTCCAAAGCCAACTAGAAATGGCAAATAAATGCTATTTCCAAGGTTATTTTTCATCCGATTTTAAATCTGACATAAGCATTGGAGGGAGAAATTACAGCTTTATGAGAAAAGTGACTTAAATATTCAGGGTGCTATATAAAATAAGAAAGTAGTGGCAATTTCCGGCCATACCGGAAGTGATTTTTTACCACCGAATGGTCAAAATATAGCCTGTAGAAAAAAGTGGGGGGTAGGTACTTTCTGGGTCACCCGGTATAATAATGTTTCCACGATGAAGATTTTTTTTTGCAAAAAGTTAAAGAAACAAATTTTCCAAATTTTTATACAAAATAAAAAATATATATAAACTTATTTAAAAATATTATAAAAAATTATTTAAAAAAATTATATAAATTTTTTAAAATTTGTTATATTTTAAGTTGTTACAAATCAATATTTATTATATCTAGTGAAAATATGCCTTTTACTAAGCCAAAATATCATGCCAAAGTTAAAATAATATTTGCCTAATAGTCTGATGACAAATTATAAATTAGAAAATTTGACTGTTAATCCTAAGTGGGTTTATAACAGCAAAGACACTTTTTGATCTTAAATCTTAGGTTTTCACGTATATTTTTCGATAATAATGAAACTTTTTTTTTTAAACAACAGGATATTTTTTAAATTCCAATTTTTTCCGTTATAAATAAATGAACGCTAGTTTTTGGCTTTTCGACTAAAATAAAAAGCAAAACATGACTTAATGTTACTCTAAGAAACCTACAATTAAAAAAAAAATTAACATTTTGTAATTTTTTGAAAAATATAGATGAAAACATAGGATTTAAGACCAATAAAATGTATCTACTGCCAAACCCACCTACAGGATTAACAGTCAAATTTTCAAGTTTATAATTTTTGTTACAAAATTTCTAAGTAAATACTGTAATCTCTGGCACGATATTTTGGTTAAGTAAGAGGCATGTTTTAATTAGATATAATGAATATTGGCTTGTACCAATTTAAGATTTAACAAATTACATAACGGAAACAACTTTTACTGGTCACATTTTATAAAAAATTTAATTGTGAAGAAGCCCATATTTTAATTTTTTTGACATGACAAAAACACAATCGGAGATATTCAACAAAAAGTGAGAAAAAACGTAGTCACAGCCTACTGTGTAGTAATTAATTACTGCACTTCCAGTGGAAAACCTAAAATACCTATATGCATATTTGTTGGTGTTATTTATATCCGATATGTCAAAACATATTACAGCTAGACCTATCAACGAACCCTTATATAGTTTTCCCCTCTTGGCCCCTCATTTAAAGCAATGGGCGGAGTCACTCACATAAAAATAAGTCGAAAAGTGCGATTGAAGGTATTTTACATGATTTTTTAGACCAACTTTTTTATACGTATCAAAATTTCATTAAACTCCAGAATGTTAATTAAATAGGTATTCGCAGTTGAGTTAGCCACACCCGATTGCCTTATATTCGTCCTATATTATGTTTACTGATACTTTCATTAATTACTATTGACAAGATAAAGACTCGGTTAAAGATGATACACCCTAATGTCTGCAACAATGGTCTGCGCCAAATTAAACCCAATTACAAAGTGTATCGACGTGTAAAAAATAGGAAATAAAAACTAGGAAGCCACACAACTGTTGGATATAACGAATTTTAGTGTCTTCCCTTATACACCTGTCACTTGGTTTTTATAAACATAGCTAATACCTCTAATAGTATACTCAAGCACTTCTATTGGTTTTTAAATTTTCGTAAAATTTAACAGCTCGATCACGTGAATAACAAACGAGCAACGAATCGTAAATAGTTTGGGCTTGTCATTTAATCATTTAATTTGTTTTTAATTTACTTATTATTCCCCACTTGAGTTTATAATGGGGTAATAAAGAAAAACATGACCAGGGTACCAATGAATTTTATAGTTAGCATGTGTATGCCTATGAAATTTTATAGTCACCGTTTCTTTCAATGACACCTACACAAAAATGAATTAATATAAAGTAAAATTCTTCAGAGTATTTATAAATAATTAATTAGTAGGTATTTAACAATACACTCTAAATGAATCTTTATTAGGAAGGTAGGAATGTGACCTACCTAAATTTTAATTCACACAAGTTTAAAAAACGTTAACAGTGATTTTTATGTACGCAGATGTGAAGAAGTAATAACAATTTTGGAAAATATAATTTAAAAACTAGTTTAGCCTAGGAATTTAATTGAAAAACAAGTTTGGGTATGTTTACTACGGTTTTATTGAGTAAATTGTATTAAACATAACTGTTTGTGCCCAAAAACATATTTGATAAGAATGTGTAGTACTAATACCAATTTTCCTTTCAAATCAATGTTTATTATGATTGTTTTATTAGTATGTAAAGGTACCTGTTCATCCATCATATACACAATAATTATTGGTTAAATGAAACAGGTAAAAAATTGTATACATCGAGGTTGTCTGTATCAAGCAGTGGCATATTATACGTGGCTGGAAGTCACTAGGTAATCAAAATTCACATACCTAATAAATCCCGAATTTAAATTTGTCAACGCACACCACCCCTACCACAAATTAACTGACGTATTTTTTCACAGGATTGTGTTTTAAAAACATTTACGAGACCGTTACGTACACACTACAGTCACTATACCACAGCACTACACTGTAAACGAAATCACATTTTTGTAACGGAATACCGACTAACCGATCTTAGCGCGTCGAATGGTTGCTTTAAGAACAATTCTCTAGTTCAAGAGGAGTGGTTAAGACCCACCCTACCAATCGTCTCAGCAGAATTAATGCGCCAAATTTTTTGAATTCTCCTTTAGGAAATATAAATCAAACTCTTCACAATCAGCACCAATTAGTACTCCCACAAGAAATTGCTTTAACATTCGTTAAAATCTCGACACAAAAACCCTAGCTCGTACAATGTAGTGGCAAGCACAAGTTATTTAATATCTTCTCATTTATGCTTCCAGATATGTGATGGTGATAAATATCTTGTCCCATCATATCGTTACATACAGATAAAATCCTTGAAATTAATCCTTCTGATGCCGAGGTTCTGCATTGAAAAAATAGCAACGGTTCAACACAATACTGGTATGCACACCATCCCAATTGTTTAAACCTATTAACAGATTGCAGTTATACCGGTTTTTATTTCCATTTCAATTGCCCCTTTAATAAGAAGAAATATTTTTTTTGTCTCTTACATTCTGCATCTGAACTGAAAAAAAATCGAACTAGGAAGGAAAATGTAATATATATGTCCAAATGAATTTTGATGAAATATGTAATAACTGGATAAGGTAAAATACTAACTAAAAAATTCAAAACTAGATAGAAAAAAAATGCAAAAAGATAAAAAGTTTGTTCACACTTTTATAAAAAAAAGTTTCACATAATCATTGCAGGAAACTGGAATAACATCCTAGCATCGCCACTTAAATATGGGGAAGAAATTTATCACCGTTAAATGTAATTTAAAAAATGTGATAATTAATATTGTGCGAAAAAATAAATAAATTGTTACATAAGATTCACAGAGACAATTAAAATCGTATTAACATAATTTAGTGTGGTATTTAATAAATTACAAGCATTCTATTTTAGAAAATATATTCTAGTAGATTTATGTTAAATTTCTGTACCACCGAGCAGATCAGCAAGCAAGCAGCAGATCACTTTTACGGATATGCAACCAACAATAAGCTTTCTCTTTAACTTGGTTGCGTGCACCTTATATATTTAGGCGGCAACCAGCAATACATGTTGTGTGAGATAATTTAATTTGCATGTATTTCTCACGATACGTTTCGTGTACAGTTATCTGTAAACAGTGGCGTGGCCATCATAGGGCAAGATGGCACAGTGCAGCAGGGCATCAAGTTCAGGGGGCGTATATTTTTTGTAAATTATTACAACAAATCAAATCAAATTTTATTTATCATTTGGTGTGAACATAGGTTTAACAGATACATCATCAAAAGAACCAAAAGAAATAGTATAATCTAAATCTGTCTGTATACTTAATATATAGTTACGGGTTTTACACTCTAGGCGAGAAGTCTGTGTGTGTATATGTACATATCGCATAGATATTATCTTTTAACAAAAAACATATTTTATGAATGAAATAATATAATTTTATATAAATATTCTAAGCATTAACAAGAATTCGAATAAAAGTAGATTTATTTTCCTTAATAAATGTGTTTAACCTCTTGGAAAACAACTTGGTATTGTTAATTTTTTTTATCGTAATAGGGAGGAGGTTGTAAAATATTGATCTTTGGATGGTTGAGCGTGATATTTGGGGCAGATTGAAATTTAAATTTACTTTATTGCAGGTGCTGTAATCATGATTGACCGTGGTGTGTAATAAACTTTTATTTCTAAAAGTAAATATGAGGGCACTTTTCACATACAACATATCAATGTCAAAAACTTTGAATTTATTAAATAATATATCGGAAGGTTATTGTTTGTTTCCTTTTTAAAATTAATTTAATTAAATATTTCTGCGAAATTTTTAAGGGTTCTAAATTAGAGCGGTAAGTTCCTCCCCATATTGTTATCGCTTAGCGGATTATAGACTGGGCCAAGGCATATTATAATGTTTTTAATATGTAATTAGGCATTATATTTCGGAGATGGTAGAATTTATATATTAATATATGCTCATTCCATTTTATATTTTTGTCATAGTGATTCCCAAATATTTTATGCTCTCTGTTGCTTTTAACTCGCCAGTACAGTCGCAATTGGTTTTATTTTGTAAGAGACAATTAACAGTATGTAATTTTAATGTATTAATATTGGGCGAATTTCTATCATAAATGCTGAAACATATAAATTTTGTTTTATCAAGATTAATTGTTAATAAATTTTCTGAGAGTCATTGCTGCAATGTTGCGAATTCAGTTACGGTTTTTTCCATAGTATTTTGCCAGGTATCTCCTTCCACCAGAAGAACAGTGTCATCGGCAAATGTAATAATTTTACTATTGATGTTTAGAAATAGCATTTCATTGACGTAAATGATGAATAGGAGCGGTCCAAGGACAGTCTCTTGAGGTATGCCCATGTTTATTTCCCTTAAAGAACTATTTTGATTTCGAATTTTTACACATTGTCTCCTGGATTTGAGATAACTAGCAAATAGTTTATTAGGTACACCTCTAATACCATAATTATGAAGTTTCTCTATTAATTTACTATGTGACACAGTATCAAAGGCCTTGGCCAAGTCTAAAAATACCGCTATTTGTTTTTCATTATTTTCAAATGAATTATATAGTGTTTGGGTGACCTCGTATATTGCATCTTCTGTACTTTTTTTATCTTGAAAACCATACTGCTTATTAGACAATATTTTGTTATAGTTTAAGTGTTCCACTAATCTACACTTGATACACATTTCCAAGATTTTGCCCAAATTATTAATTACGGAGATTGGTTTATAATTACCTACTACAGTCCTGTCATCTTTCTTGTAAATGGGAGTAACTATATTTACTTTTAAATCGGATGGGAATATTCCTTCCTCAAAACATAGATTAAAGATATAATTTAATGGTTTAGCAATAATATATGTGCCAATTTTTTTTAATGCTATTGCTGATATTTTATCATAACTAGAGGCAGCATTGTTTTTCAGATTATTAATATTCCTTAAAATTTCATCCTCGCTTACTGGATTAAGAAACATGTTATTGTAAGAAATATCTCTATCATTTAACTTTTTATCTACTTTTATTTTATATGCCATTTCGTTTCAAATATTTATAAAATAATCATTGAATGTTTCTGCAGTTTGATTTTCATTTATGATAATTTGATTATCATGTTTTAACATTAATGTTTGGCAGTTGTTAGTATTTTCATTTAGACCATCTTTTATTATTTCCCAAATTTTTCTTATATTATTTTAGTTTTCTGCAATTTTGTTACAATAAAATTATCTTTTTGTTTTTTTGAGAAGTTCGTTAACTTTATTTCTATATCTTTTATACCCTTGCGCAAGTATTAAATTATTTCTATTTCTATTTAATTGTAATTTAAGTTTATCCCTATTTCTTATTGAAATTACTAGCCCGCTGGTAATCCATGGTTTGATCTTTTTTTCGTTAGATTTAATTTGAAAAATTTTTGTACATTTATGTATATAATACAACAGCTTATCTTTGAAAAACTCAAAAGCAACGTTCACGTCTTTTAATAGATATAATTCATCCCAACATTCTTTCGAAATTAATTCTTTTAAATTGTTATAATTTATATAAGATGTTGATTGTGAATTTATCTTACAGCTAGTTTTATTAGAGTCCTTTTCAACCTTTAAAATTATAGGGTAATGATCAGTTGCATCATTTTGTAAGATAATTGGTATCCATTCAACGTTTTTTATTGATTTTGGATGTGATCTAAGCAACTTGAAGAAGATGGCCTTGTGATTTCATTAATAAATGGTAGAAACCCATTTTGGGAAGTAATATTTAAATATTCATCTTTTATTGCATCGGGTTTATTATTTATATCACCTATTAGAATATGGATTGTATCTTTATTTTCAGTAGTTGTTAAAATTTGTTGCAGTTCATGTAAAAATTGTATTTCATTAGTTGAGGGTAATCGATATACCGATGTAATATTAAAAGGTGTGTCATAAATTTGGAAAGTAAGGTTGATAAATGTGTTTTCTGTAAATTTAGTACATTTAAAATTGGAAATATATAGTCCACTTTTTACATATATAACCAAACCATCATTTTGGTTATAGCTTCCTTCTGAATAGAATATGTTGTAACCTTTGATGTTAAAGTTTTCAATGCAAGTTATTCTCCAAGATTCAGATAAAATAATTATATGAAATTCAAGTTTTTAGGCTTTCCAGTAAAACCATAGAATTATCTATGTTTTTATTAATGCTACGAATATTTAAATGTATGATGTTTAAGGTAGATTTAGAGACTTTGTTTTTTATGATCGAATTATTATGGTCCTTAACTATAAAAGTTTTTATATTATTATCATTTTCTAAATCACGATTAAATTCAAATATATCCATTAAACAAAAAGAAAGAATAAAAGAAAAATAAAAACAGTAGCAATCAAATGCGAATTATCAATAAATGGATATCTTAATCCAATAAAATAATGTAGCAAAAACTTATCGCTAAACTAAAAATATAAAAATATTCTAGTGATAAACATATAAAACAGAATAACTTTTTTATGATCAATTATATATAAGAAACATGGTATACGAGATATTCGACAATTTAATTATAACCTTTTAAATTTATTCCTATTAAATGCTCAGTAAATTAAGTTCTATTGTGTTGTTAACTCTCACTTTAGTATTATCAGGCTTCATTACATAAATGTTTCCATGAAATGTATATGTATTCTTCTTGCCAAATTTGTTCTTAGCTTCTTTTAACAAGTTTAATCTTCGTTTTGTCAAATCCTCCATTATGCCCAGGTTGGAGCCCTTTAACTTACTACAGTTTTTTATAATTAAATTTCTCTGGTACAATTGATTAAACTTTATTATAACCGGTCTCCCTCTTATTCGATTGTTACCTATTCTATAACAGTTCCTTATTTCTTCTTCTTGCAGATCGATGTCCATCTTATCTTTAAATATACTTAGGACTTTACCTTTAAGACTTTCATGTTCTTCTTTCACTAATCCGTACATGCATAATTATTAGATTTTTCATTCTGTTTGAGAACTTCGAGTTGTGATTCCATTTCTACAATTTTTTCCTCACAACTATTTACCTTTTTTTCTAAAACTTGTGTCTTAACAACAAACAAGTATATTATTTAACTCCAAGATCTTGGCCAGAATTTTTCATTCTTTTTGGAGAGCAGTCTACAACGCCGTGCTCGTGCTGGACTGCAATTTTCACCGGTTTTGTAATAAATCTTGTTGAATTCGCTTGAACCTGGCCGAATGGCTGAATGCTTTAGCATTAGGATTGCAGTTGCGAAATCCAGGGCTGAAAGTGAGCTAGACCGCGGTTGTGCGACAGATAACATGGCTAATCGCTGTTATTTTTCGTTCGAGTCTCAGCTGTGGCAGATGGTAGTCTCAGGGTTCATGTGTCCTAGTTGAGTGGTGGAATAGTAGCCTATAGCTAAACTCCGCCAGGACGTTAATATAAATAAGGTCATTTAGTAAAACAAAAAATAGGCAGGGAGAAGGGGGCTGGTTCGGACATGAGGCACCACCGAACAGTTTAAATTTACCGCCAAGATGTTCCACCAGAATAATGAGTCTTTTTTCAAGTATATCCACTTGATGGGTCTCGTGGTATAAAATTGAAAAATAAAATTTATATGCTAAAGCGTTAAAAACGTAAAACTGATATAATTTTGAGATATCTGCTAGTAAGGTCCTACACCTCAAGTTATGGAATTCAGGTAAGAGTTGATAGTTTCATTAGAAAGAGTAATTATTTTTACGTATCTAACCTCACATAATGATAGCACGTGTTTGTAGAAGTTTTATGAATAAAATATTACTATGTACAGCTGAGGCACGTCCGGACGATTGATACACGGCAGGTTCGGACTGTCCGACCCAGCCGCATTTTGTCCAAACCTACCCCGTATTATGTGTCTGAATGTGCCCCATGGTCACTTAGTTATTCCTTATTATTTGTAGGATGGTACGAACTTACAAAAAGAAACCCCTAGCACCGTCTTGAAAGATGCAGTAAAAAAAGTTATTAGGAAGACTATGTCTTTAAGACCTACTGCAATTACATTCAACTTACTGGAGATATCTCAAACAGTGTTCAAGAATATGTTACGGCTTGACATATAAACTTTGTGGTGAACTGGCTTTCGAATATGCTCTAAAGTTGGGCAAAAGAATTCCTAAAAATTGGGACATGGACGTGGAATATGGGTGAAACTGCTGTTACAACTGTCCTCCAAGCACCCAAGGTTATAGTAGAAACAGGCTTAAAAGCAGTAGAACAGTGTGTATCTGCCGAACGAGGATCTCTAGTAACAATGTGTGGAATAATTTCGGCTGTTGGTGCTGCAATTTCACCTCTCTATATCTTTTCTCGTGTGAAAAATCAGTTTTTGTATAGTGTTGTAACGGGGGCCGTTGGTTATGCTGAGAAACCTGGCTGGATGTCGGGAAACATATTTCTTAAACTATTGAAGCACATAAGGAAATATACAAAGTCTAATCCTTCTAATAAGATTCTGCTGCTTATGGACAATCACGAGACACGCGTGGCTTTTAATGCCATCTTGTATGCACGAGAACACGGAATTGTATTACTGTCTTTCCCTCTGGACAAGGGAATCTAGGGAATCTATGGTCCCTTCAAATCTAAATGCAAGGCATCTTTTAATGATTTCATACTCTCGAACCCTGGTAAACCAATTACAATTTATCATGTTGCCAAATTGACAGCTCAACCATATTTACAATCATTCACTCCCTGTAATATCATTAGTAGTTTCAAGATCACTAGGTTATGGCCCATTAACTCATTAGTTTATAAATATGATGACTTTTCTGCCTCTTTTTGCTACAAATCGTGCTTGTCCGATTGATCGAAAATGACGATAATGTATCTTCTACAAAAATTATTAATACAAGCATTGTTACTCAGTTTGATGACATAGAAGCAATGATAAGAGATTTGCTGAATGGAATAGTAGATGAAGCTATCAAGCCTAGGGTTAAAATACTGTCTATTATATCTACTGTAAAACCATCAGATGTAAAGCCTTTACCAAAGGCTGGTCCTAAATAAATCAACAGGAAATCGAGATCAGGAAAATCAAGAATCTACACCAGCACTCCTGAAAAGGAAGGGCTTGAGGAATTGGAAAGAATCAGATCGTTAAAGTTGAAAAAAATGCACATCGAGAAAATTGGTGGCAGAATCTACCAAGAAGAGAACATATAGTGAACAGTCAAAAATAACAAATAAAAGAAAGAAGAGATGATATTTCATCAGATTCTGATATAGACTTACCCTCAAATGAAACTAAACATTTTAAAAATGATTTGTCTGATTCTGATGTAGATTTAGATTTTGAAGCTGATAATGATGAGATCAATTAACTTTTAGACGATGGAAAAATCATAAGCGGCGACTATTTATTAGTGAAGTTTGTAACAAACAAGCGATCCCTACATTATGTTGGAGAGGTAATGGAAGTATTAGAAAATGGAAAATTTTAAGTAACATTTTTAAGGAATTGTAGGAAAGGATCCACATTTCCACAAGTTGAGGATATCTCATGTGTTAACAGAAATTACATTGTCTCGAAGTTACCAAAACCTCTGACAACACCAGGGACTTTAAGAAGGGCATCGTATCTTCAATTTAATGTAAATTTTTTTGGTTGCGATGTTCAGTAATGTTATAAAAGCAATGTTTTATAAATATAAGCTAATAAATTTTCTTTGAAAAGAAACAGTCTTTGGAAATTTATACTTGTCGGAAACTAATTATAACTTTTATCTACTGTAGTCTCGCTAACTCGCTACTATAATTCACAACTTGTTATTGTTAATGATAATGATAATCAATAGCAACTAAGTAGTTTACATATTAACATTTTTCACCAAAATGTAGATAGTATCAAGAATAAAATTGAATACCTTGAAATATTTTTAGAATATAAATTTGACATTGTATGTATCTCTGAGCATCATTTACGTTATGGAGAAATTAGTTGTATTCAGATTGAAGGGTATTTTCTTATCACTATATATTTTAGAGAGTAGACACAAACAGAAAAGGAGGAGTCGCAATTTTTTTAAAGGATTATCTGAAAGGTCATGCAAAAGAAAAAGAATATGTAAAAAAAAATGTTCGTTGGAAAAGGACATTGAAATTTGCGGAGTAGAAATTTCACTGTTGAAAGGTAATATTAAATATTTATAGATCTCCTAGAATTTGGATAACTTCATTTCTGTTTTAAATGACGATTTGTTCAAAATATGTCGTAACAACAAAAATACTCTTGTAATTTGTGGGGATTTTAATATAAATCACGAAGTAAATACGAGCTTCTTAATTCACTATCAATGTATACAGTGGCGGCTCGTGGTTTTTAGCTCTGGGTGGGCAGGATGGGAGATAGAACCGAATAATAATGACACTTCTCCACAAAAAAATCACGCAAAAAACATTCAATGATGCCTCTGCCCACTTCAATCAACATGTATGTTTTTAAATTATCTATCCCTGTTGAATTTCACGAACTTTTACTATTTTTACTGAGTAACATGCAAGGCCAGCAATAAAGTTTATTTTTTATTTAACTTCCAGAAAGCCATAAACATTTTTGATAACCTGTGACACAAAATTTTCTGTGATGAATTTGAATTTACATTAATGAGATTTCCCATAGGAGCAAGGTCGTTCTAATTTAGTTAAAAATTTTGTCATCGTATGTTAGTCTCGCAAAACTGTTTTCTAATAAAAAATGTATAATATCAGAATTATCGCTTACCGTTTGTCTTACGTTGGCCATGGCAAATATTTTAATATTAATAATTTGCCAGCTGTCCACACTTATTTTTTCTGCTAAAGTAGACACTTTACTATTTACTAAATACCAACAAAGATCACAGATTACAAATTTAAAAAAACATAAAATTGAGAGAAAAAAACATTACACAAACCTAATCAAATAAAATCTTCCAATTTTAAAACAGCAGCAACAATTTCCAACATTTGAGATTCGCGAATGCTGGCTTGACTCCACACGTCCAAAAATGAAACGATTCTCGGCGAAACATCACGACACTGTAAAAGAAAAGGGAAGGGATGAGGGTGGCAGTGTCCACATCCCACCGAGCGCGAAGTCCCATATTTGAATATGATACATTTATTCATTTACATATATTAATTTCACATCTAAAACTGCTAAAATAAAATTAAACATTATTTTAGAACTATTTGGATAATATAGAGCCATATGTGTTCTAATACATCATACCTTGAAATGCAAAGAAAAATAAAATTATAGTTATATAGGTAACTTAACTAAGTATATGGCACCGCCGATATGTATTTTAACTTCTTTTTGTCCCAATTTATCAAATTAGAAATTGCTATCATATTTGATATTCATAAAGGATTGATTAATCAATTTTAACACATTAGTTATTTTTCCTGTTTGATATCTTTTCAATTGTGAACATATTCTATTCAATAATCATACTATTTATTACAAGTTTTGTTCAGGGGTGGCATGCCCACTCTAGGTTGTAAATAGCCTAAGCATGCACGACGTACGTCTCGTTTTGATATACATTACAGGCGTAAGATCGAAGTGAATAACCAACATGCACGTAGACGTATTATGATTGAATTCACGATTTCTGAGCGATGCTTGCCTGCCCTGACTTGGCGCATGACACTACTTTAGATAGTATTACGCCAGAGAACATTACGCCCGGTTTCTAAACGGATTCATAAGCGTATCTATACCTATATGAGGCAGAATAATATGTAGTAAAAATAATATTATAAATAAAACTATTTTTTAAATTTTAATACTACAATTAATTAACCGCAAAATTTTACTATATAATTTAACAACAAAAATATATAAAAATATAAATATACCTTTATAACTAATGCTTATGTAATTGGGTGGGCACTGCCTACCCTGCCATCCCTGACGGGCCGCCACTGAATGTATAATATTGAATATATTTTAATTCCGGATTTACGGTATTTATCAATACAATCAAATATCACATGGATGTTGCATTTCTACTAAAAAGTGTTAAGATTAGGAACTCACCAAAAAATAAATAGATTACTAATGAAATTCGTAAACCATGTCAAACATGGCTGCAAAAAACTCTTAAATGACCAAACTTATCATAATGCAGACAACAAATCGAAAGTAACTTAGAATATTATAAATGAAACATTAGGAAGAAATAAAGATAAACAAAATAGTTTTCCACAAGAAAACTAAATGAAGAATTCATGGATAATAATGACATATTTGGGTTTGATATTGTGTTACCTACAATATTTCTGGAACCTGTATCTGAGACAGAAATTTATAATTTAATAATTAATTTTTAAAAAACTAATTCTTATGGGATGGCCGGTATAATTGCGAATATTTTAAAAACTTTCATAAATTACATAGTAAAGCCCTTGACTTATCTAACAAATTTATCTATTGAGAACGGCGAGTTTCCTAACACATTGAAAACTTCCCGTGTTATTCTTATATACACAAAAAAGGTGAATTGTCTAATGCTGAAAACTATCGTCCAGTGTCATTATTGTCCGTAATCTCTAAACTTAGGGGCCGCTCCAGACGGTGCGTATAGTGGGCGGCCGCCCAGGGCGCCGGAATTATAAGGACGGCATTTTTGGTGTAGCGATACTAATATTTTAAGAATCGCAAGCCGCTCTTTTAGTTCGCAGATAAAATAATATATATTTTGACCATCATAATCAGAATCTTTGTAATTGATCGAAAGTATATCTCATAAAAAAGAGAATATTTATATTTTGCTTATAGTGCAGGGAGGGGGGAGGCAAAAGACCATTTCGCCCAGGGCGGCAAAAGAGCTAGAGCGGCCCCTGTTAAACTACTATGTAGAACGAGTTGTATTTAACAGAATGGTATCATTTATGTCACGTTATACAATATTACATCCAGCACAGCATGGATTCTGCAAGGGGTTGTCCACAGAAACAGCTTTATTAGATTTTATTACAAAATTATATAGAAATCTGAATGAAAATAATAAGTGTATTGGCGTGTTTATGGACTTAAGCAAAGCCTTTGACATGTTTAATCATGCCTTGCTGTTAAAAAACTAAACCTATATGGCTTTAGAGGGAAAATTCAAAATTGGATACGCTCTTATTTAGCAGAAAGAGAACAACTAGTTGACATAAATGGGGTGAAGTTAGATAGGTTAAAACTTGTACATGGTGTTCCTCAAGGATCTGTTCTTTCCCCATTGCTATTTATATTGTTCGTTAATGATCTTCCTAACATACTACTGGGAAAAAAAGATTAATTGTTTTTGCTGATGACAACAACTTACTGTCATGATGAAGAACCCCAGAATTTAGTCAGAATTACTCAATCCCTATTAAACAAATTTGTTGCCTATTTCAATAACAATAACAAGCTATTCTGAGGTAGTAGTAAAACGTATTTATTAAATTTACACCTCATAAGACAATTATTGATGAGAGTTATTTAATTAAAATAGAAAGTAAATGAATTGAACAAACTCAAACAACAAAGTTTTTAGGAATACACGTAGACAATGATTTAGATTGGGAAACTCACATAAAATCGGTTTGTAATAGATTACCGTCGGTATGTTTTGCGATGTATAGGTTAAGAGAGTTGACTAGTAAATCTGTAGTATTGGCTTATTATTATGCTCAATTTGTTTCTAGAGCTACTTACGGTGTTTTATTTTGGGGTAATAATAAAAAAGCTATAAGGCCATAAGAAGGCCATATAAGAAGACCATATAAGAAGGCCACAGTTGTACAACGGCTTTGATTCACATAGTTGATGACATTGTAAGGAGCAGCGGATCGAGGAATGTGTACGTGTTTGGTTCTGCTGGATTTCAGTAGAGCCTTTGATACTATAAATTATGATATGCTTACAGCTATGCTTCATTATCAAGGCCTCTCTGAAAATGCGGTAGAATTAATACGAAATTATTTGAAGGAGCGTGAACAATGTGTTCGTTTAAATAATATTAGTTCAAATTATCTGTATTTAAAATCCGGTGTTCCTCAACGATCCATCCTGGGTCCGTTGCTCTTTACAATGTATACGAGTAATCTTGTTAATAAAATTAACTATTGCAAAATTCACTTATATGCAGATGACACTCAACTCTATTATTCTTTTCCCTTCCTTGATATAGAGAGAGCCAATTCTCTAATAAATGAGGATATTAAGAAATTTATTAAAGCAGCTCAGAATCACTATCTAAAAATTAACCCAAACAAATCTGAAGTAATAATTTTTGGACCCAAAAATCAGAGAAATATTGTTAAAGCTAATTTAAATATTGTTTTGGAAAACGCCGTATTTGAAAAAAAAGATACAGTCAAAAGTCTTGGTGTTATTATTGACAGTGATCTGAGATTTGAAAGTCATGTTAATAAAGTGTTACAGAAAGGTTACTTGTCACTGAAATTAATATATGGATGTAGGCACTATCTTCCACAGAGATCTAAAATTTTACTATGCGAAACTCTGGTTTTATCCCATCCTAATTATGCAAATTCTTTATATGGTCCTTGTCTCACGGCACTTTGCAGACGTAAAATACAAAAACTGCAAAACTCATGCCTGAGATTAATATACGGAATACGTAGGAATCAACGAATATCACACAAATTAAGTGAAGTAAAGTGGCTTAATATGCAAAATAGAAGGACTCATCATGCCGTGTGTTTGTTTCATGCATTGATATTGAACAAGTCCCCATCATACCTATATAGAAAAATCAAATTCAGAACAGACGTACATAATTTGAATGTTAGATTTAAGAGTCTCTTAACTCCTCCAATACATGGTACTCAGTTGTTCACAACGTCATTTAGTTATCAAATTTGCAAAATTTACGATGGTATTAATAATGAACTTAAAAGCAAGAATATGTACAGTTTTAAAAAGAAATACAAATCTTTCTTATTTGAGCAGCAGGCTCATAATGTATAGCCTCCTTAATTAGATTAATTTCAGATTTATTTATAACCATATAAGTGTAAGACTGATGGTCATGATTGTTTGTTGGCAAATAATTGTGGCGCATTAAACTTCGCCTTTTATATTCTATATATGTAATATCTCAAGGAATATAATAAAGACCTTTATTATTATTATTATTATATATCGTACAAATTCGAACGTCTTGTCGTCAATTTCTTAAAGACCTTAAAATTTTAACCTTACCATGTTTGTACATCTTAGCTGTATTAATCATGTTAAAAAGATCTCGAGTTTTATGTTTTATTCGAAATAACAGTGTTCACGAATATCCCACCAGGTGTGATAATGATTTACGATTCCCAGGCAGTCTCTTTAAAAAAGTCCCGAGTACGATGGTATTATAATATATACTGCCTTGCCAAAAACTTTATGGATATAAATAGTTGAAAAATGTTCAAAAAACATGTTGAGGATTATCTTTCTGATAATTGCTTTTACTCTGTTGAAAAATATCGAAATTTAAAACAATTGTATTTTTATACTTGTATGTATAATAATTTGAATTGTACATAGTTGTTTTACTATTTTTATTTATTTTACGTGTATCTGTTCTTATATATTTTAATTAATTTTAATGAGTTTTTTTTGTACGTCATTTTCTTGACGAATCCAATGCCAAAATGCATTTTGTATCGGTTTAAATGGAAAATAGATTTTTCTATCTATCTGTTCTTTATCATACCTGATCACTCGTCTCATCTCATCTCATTTCAGAACTGTATTGAACTGGCTGCAATGCGTTGGCTCTGCTACTTATATATCGGTGGCACTTATTCTCGAATCATCCATTTCCCTCCAGACTGTCCCGGATTACTTGTACTGCCTTTCAGTATATTTTTTTGAGGCAGTGTCACCTCTAGGCCGATTGGTAAACTATTATCCTATGATAGCTAGTTAGATAGGTTTCCTTTTATTTCTGCTACTAGGGATCAAACTTCTCATCGTAAGAGGGCGACACATGACATTATTAAAAAACTGTCTACACTCATTCAGAGAAATTTTTAATTTCATGTTTTATTTTCTGTATAACCATTTGTATACGATGATTGTCAGAGTATTTGTGCAATTTTCCTATTTGATTAAATTGCGTAGTTAAAATTGTTCAGAAAAATGGAAAAAAAGTAGAGTGACTTCGCAGTATGTTCAGATGTAAGAACTTCGATATAAATATAAAAAAGATGAGGTGTCCTGTTGGAACTTATATTATTGTACTTTAGAATATTTGCTTTCGATAAATAGTTTTTAATTCTGTTTATTTTTTTACCCCCAAGCCTTAGCCCCAATCCGGCTTCGGGTTCAACCTGGTGGTTAAGGGGAAAATATCCAAGAGAGGGAGGTCTGATAGGGAAATATTTATTGTTTTTGACCATAACTTCTTATTTTAAAACACATATTGCAAACAAACTACAAGACTACCTAAGTAGAACTACAACAAGAGTAGTGTCATAAATTTTCACTCAATAATTTTAAACATATGCGAAATAGTTAGATTTGAATTTAGGAAATACGAAAATTAACGTAATTTTAAAAATTAAATCTAACTATTTGGCAAACAGCTGAAATTATTCAACTTAGGTAGACTTATACTTTTTTTACCAATATATATATTAAAAAAAAAGTTATGGAAAAAAATAATAAATATTTCCTTATCCGATCTCTCTCGCTCTCTCTTGAACATTCCCACCCCTAGTCCCTTCAAATTTAAAGGAATTTCATTAAAGATATCATTTGTAGGTATTAACAGAAATTCGTAATTTTTACATAAATGTTTATTTATAAAATACACAAAAATATAATATATCCATCTAAATCACTTTTGTAACGAGTTTAATAACATAAATATTCACGCATTGCAACAATTTCCTTACTGTTTTATATGTTTGAACAGAATAGTAAGAATTAAGGTAACAATACCTCGTAATCATTCTCTGATTTAAATTAATGCAGAACGATTTTTTTAATACAAAATACTATATAAGTCTTATTTTTCTATTAAAAATTACTATGATTATAAGATATTGCCGGTCTGCCCAGGTTCCTAAAGTATCTAACATTAGAATTCTGAAGAGACTGTCTATAAGCTACAGCTGCCCCTCTATCAGCTGGCCGGTGTCTAGTAGGTTGCTCTGGTCTAGCATATTCGGTTTCATCCGATTCCTGATTCGAAGCCTGTTGGCTTTCTTCTGACGTGTATTGTAACTGATATCTCACTGGTGGTACTTGTTCTTCATCCTGGTACCTGACTTGTTGCCTTACCTTTTGTTGTCTGAGTCTACCAAGTTCCTCTGGTTGTAATTTAGCGATGGCAGCTTGGTATTTTATCAGAGCTTCTTGCTGTTGTGCTGGAATACGTATTTGTTGGTATTTCAAATCTGTTTCTTCTAAAATCGTGGGTTGGTAACGCAATGTTTTCGGTTCAGGCAAGTATTTTGGGCCTTGCTTCAAAGATGGTCGTTGGTATTGGACGGCTGTGGGCTCTTCAGGTTTTGCACGCGCTTGATATTCATATACCGGATCAGGAAATTGGTACCTTTGCGCTTCAGGAGATGTCTGGTACTCTGGTTGGTACTTCACTGGCTGCCTGGATTTTTTAGCTGCAATAAAATTTATCATGTAATATTCACAATTATTCACACACAAAAGTTACATAACTTTCTTAAAAATCCAATTATAATTACCCTGGTGTAAGTGTGAAGTATCATTTTTACGTTATTAGTCATTTGAAATCATATTGTTTATTTATTGCATACCTTGCCTTATTGACATACTTGGTTGATACAATGCTATCTGCTGTTGATACTGTCTAGGTTGTTGATATTGTTCTACTTTTTTCTGTTGGTAAACTAAGGGTTCTTCGGTAGAGGTCGTATCATCTTTTGGATAGGGAATCCTAGCTTGGTACCTTACTTGAGCTGGTTGTTGTGGCTCATAAGGTTGATGTTGTTTCTGCTGAAGTTGCTGTTGTAATTGTTGAAGTTGTGTGTAATAATCCACGTCTTCATCCGCTGGTGATTGTTTCGGTTTGACGATTTTTCGCAATGGTTTCTTTGGAATAGTGTGAGCTACATAAATAGATGATCTTGAGGTATCATCTTGGTTTTCCGATTCTAAAACTTTTTGGTGGGCTAACAAAGCATTTTGATAAGTTGAAAGCCCTGGAGCTTGCGGTTGTAACTCAGGTATTTGTTGAGATTGGGCCTGTTTCGGTTCTGAAGTTTCGTATTGAACCTGCGGTTGAGCTTGAACTTTTCTAAAATAAATTTAAAAAAAATAGTTAGATTCTGCCCAAGTAGCAATATTTATTATATTAAAGCTATGACTAAACCAGTATATCGAAAGTTATGAAAAAAAAAAAAAATTCTATTTGTGCATATTTTCTGGAAAAACACAGTAATATATTAAAATTTAATTTAATATATATACTTAAAATAGCTTCAGTAATACCTATTTACAAAAAAGGTTACAAAAGCGATGTAGATAATTACCAGATATCTATATCGAGCTGTTCATTTAAAATAATAATAAAAAAATTCTATGACCGTGTCATGTCATTTGCACTAAAGTACAACATGGTTTTACACCAACTAAATCCACGGAAACAGCAACTGCATATTTTTTAAAGCATATCTATAAAGATCTAAACGAAGGTAGATATGTTGTATCTCTTTTTTTCGATTTATCCAAAGCCTTCGATAGCGTGGATAAGAATATCCTTTCACAAAAATTAGGAAATATCTGTATAAGGGGATGCCTCCTAGACTGTATTAACTCCTACATGGAAAATCGAAAGCTAGTGGTAAACTGTAACGATTGCCGATCGGATATACATGACGTGATTCTGGGTGTTCCACAAGGCTCGATTTTGGGGCCCCTGTTGTTTCTGTTATACATAAATGATTTACTAGATCACATCAAATATGGGATTAACACAATGTATGCAGACGATGCCACTGTTTCGGTGTCAGCTGCTACATACGAGGAACTAAGTCTGAAAATTTATACGACACTTGAAGATATGCATGTTTGGTGCCAGAGAAACAAGCTCATATTAAATGATGATAAAACGGTTTTTGTAAACTTTAACTACAGGAGAGCCTTAAATTTAGATAGTCTAAAATTTTCCAAATCAACCAAGTTTCTAGGTACTTTCATTGACAGTAGTTTAACATGGGAACCACACATTGATTAAGTATGTAAACTGCTTAATAAAGCCTATTTTGCAATTTTACAGTTAAAAGACACAATTGCTAAGACTGGTCTGCTAAGTGTTTATTATGCCTTGGCTTACTCACATATTTCCTTAAATATAATAGCCTGGGGGAGATCGACGCATTTGCAGCGAATCTTTGTTTACCAACAAATGTTACTCAGATTAATTTATAATTTAAAGAAAAGAGAAATTTGTAAGAGGCATTTATATGAGCAAAAATCTTTTAACTGTTCCTAGTGTTTACATATACAAGTGTCTAATTATTTACATACCTTCCCTACCTCAGCCGATAATCATATGTATAATACGAGAAAAAAAGAATTATTGCCTATTCCGGCTCATAAAACAGCCAATTTCAAAAACTCTTTACGCTTATTTAATGCTTTGCTTCAGTCAATTAAATATATGAATCTAAAATCGTATAAAAAAGAAGTAAAGAACTTACTGCTTTCGTGGCTGAATGAACTATGTCCAAAGCCAATATCCTTAAAGAAAAAAAAAAACTTACTGCTGCAAGATGCCTTTTACAGTGTTGACAAGTTTTTGAATAGGAAGGTGTAGCTTTCACATGATGCTATCTGTTTATAAAATGGAAAACTTTTGAGTCGATTAGTGAATACATATGTATGAAACATTCATATGGTATGTATAGGTATATGTTTATGCATGTTATAATATATGTTGTTTATGTAAGTGTTTTATTTACAATTATTGTTTAATATGTTTGTTTACACTTTGTTTCATTTTGTATAAAATATCTTGTGTTATGTTATCTACCCATGTTAAATATGCCCACTAATTAATGCTGTAATGCTATATTTGTAAAATATCTATCCTGACGTACCAAATGTACATAAATAGGTATCAGAAAAATTGGGAAAATTAATTCAATTCTATCCCATTCTACTCTGTCTATATTAATTGTAGACTCTGATCCACGCTTATTTATACAAATAACTTTATCAGTACGAGATACCACCTTAAACAACATCGGCGAAGGTTTTAATTTACCTTTCCTAATAAAAATATCACATGTTTGTATGTCAGGATTGACAAATGATTTTTCTAAAATACAGTGTTTTGAATCTATCACTTTGAGATTAGTAAATGTTCACGTAAATTTGCTATAAAAATCGGAAGATCTGTGTAATCGTGAGAATTAATAAAAAATTCCCCAGGAAGACGTAACAGTTGACCAAAAAATAAATTCCGCAGAAGAACATTGTAAATCTTCTTTTGGCATTGCTCGCAAATCAAATAAAGTGGTTGGAAGTTCACTCTTCCAATTCCTGGAATTAGATCTGGCAATCAACGTTGTTTTTAGAGTTCTGTGAAATCTTTCAACTAACCCATTACTTTGAGGATGATATGCAGTAATATGCATTCTATGAAATCCTAGGAATTTTGAAAATTGTGAAAATAACATAAAGTTAAATTGAGCACCCTAATCTGTAATTATGTAAAGCAGGCCGCCAAAACGACATATATATTGTCGGGATACTGTTTCAGCAACTGTTTCTGCTGTAATGTTACATAAAGGATATGCCTTCGACCAACGAATAAAACGTTCAACTACAATAAGAATGTAAGAGCAACCTTCGGAAGAATTTTAGCTGTCTGACAATTAATACATGTTTTTGACCATAAGGTGCAGTCTGTTTCATTTTAGGCCAGAAATATTTACTGTTAATTAATTTTATAGTTACTCGAATTCCTGAATGAGTTAAATTATGGAAAATTTCAAAAACGGCGCGTCTCATTTTCGTGGGTATATAGGTCGAAATTTGGAATTAGAAACATCACACCAAATCTCATCTTGCAAATTTGGAATTTTAATTTTCTGTAATTATGTTTTTATTATATGAGCGGGTGTCATGCAGCCTCTGCCGCATCCCACATTTCGATCGCCATATTTCTCTATTTCTCCATTCTTCCTCGTCAATAGCTCTATCTCTCACTGTCTTTACTATTCCATCCATCCATGCCAGTGCTGGTCTTCCTCTCTTTCTTCTATTTTTTGGGACATATTTTATAGCTTTTTTGGCCATCTATTTTCCTCCATCCTCAATTACGTGTCCATACCACAGAAGTTGCCTTTTTTCTATCCTGTTTATCGTCGTATATGTTCTTTTCACGACCCTTCTAATTTCTTGATTCGGTATACGTTCCAACTTTGACACTACTTGCCCTACTTAAATAATTCATCTATTTGATCATCAACAAAGAAGAGAGTTGTTAAGAATTTATCCCCAATATCTATTCCCATTCCTGAACACTTCTTGCTCCAATTTTCCAAAGGTTCTTGAATATATATATATATATATATATATATATATATATATATATATATATATATATATATATATATATATAAATTAGGTATGGTATTATCGATATTATTATTTATGTTAGGTGCGTTATTATTATTTAAATTTAGAGAATTATTATTACTATTATTTGCATTATGTAAATTATTATTATTATTTGACAAGGTTCTAGTAGTGAAAAGAATTTTGTTTAATAGATGTACTGGGTAGGAATTTTCCACTAGGATACCACGTAGTTCTCTCAGTGACTCGTCCCTGTATTGAATATGTGAGAGTTTGATTACTCGATTTTTAAGGGCTCGGATAAGATTTATTTTCATACGTGCTGGATGGTATGATTTATAGTTTATATACCTACCACTACTCATTGGTTTTCTGTACCATTTGGTACAAAGGATGTTTTGTTGTGTCCTGATTACTTTCATGTCGAGGAAAGGTATAGTGTTATTACTTTCAAATTAAACTGTGAACTGTAAGTTCGAGGTGTAGCTGTTGAATATATTTAACACTTCCTCAGTACTGTTTTCGGGTACCGAAAGTAGGAGGTCATCGACGTACCTTTTCACAAAAGGTAAATTAAAAGGGATCCTAGTCAGACAATTCCTAACAAGGTCATCCAACACAAAATTTACTAATATGGGAGAAATAGTAGACCCCATGGGGGTACCAAAAATTTGTTTATAATAACTTTGATTAAATTCAAGATAGTTAGAATCGAAAATAAATTTTAAAATTTCTATGAAAATATCTAGACCTAAGTTGCAATGTTGTGAGATTATATTCCAATTATTTGTTAACGATGAAATAACTAATTCCAGAGGCAAATTAGTGAACAGGGAAACCACATCAAAACTTACGATTATATAATTAGGAGGTAGCTGATAGTTATTGATAAATTCACTGAATGTGAAAGAGTCTTTGACATAAAAATCATTAGTTTTATTGTAGGCATTAGTAAGAATATCTGTTAAAAATTTTGAAAGGTTACCATTCGGGCAGTTAATAGACGAAACAATAGGTCTCATCGATAATGTAGGTTTATGAATTTTAGGTAAAGTATAGAATCTGGGTGCTGTTGAGTTATAAAAGGTCAACGATTTGGCTGTAGTTTCATCAATTAAGTTATCTTTCTTTAATCGGGAGACTAGTTTATTAGACTTTTGTTGCATTGTACTAGTGGGATCATTTCTAAGTTTTTTGTAATATTTATGATCATCTAACAATTCTTGACTTTTCAGGAGATATTCCTCCTTGTACATCACCACTGTTACATTGCCTTTATCACTTCTAACTACATATAACTCAGGGTGTTGTTTCAGAAACTTTTTACAATTATTGAATAAATTCAATAAAAAATGCTTAGTGCCATGATTTTTATGTAAATAGTTGGTAATAATATTAGTGTATTGCGATCTAAAGAAATTTTTATTTTCCTCGTTAAGGTCTTGAATGATAAGTTCTAGGTCTCCCAAAAGAGAGGAAATATCATTAACCGAAGGACAAATGCTACATTTAGGACCTAACGCTAAAATTTTTTCAACTTCAGAAGGAATTTGAACTGTTGTAAGATTTTTTATCCATTTACTGTGTGTTATAATTTTATTCATTTCATTATTATTTAGTCTATTAAATTTATTTATATTTATATTCTTTATTTTATGGAAAATTCTATTATATTTTATCTTTAAACGCCTTTCATATTCATTGATGATGTGTAATGGTAAAGTTAAGTTATTTTTCATCATCAACTAGTCTCCCGATTAAAGAAAGATAACTTAATTGATGAAACTACAGCCAAATCGTTGACCTTTTATAACTCAACAGCACCCAGATTCTATACTTTACCTAAAATTCATAAACCTACATTATCGATGAGACCTATTGTTTCGTCTATTAACTGCCCGAATGGTAACCTTTCAAAATTTTTAACAGATATTCTTACTAATGCCTACAATAAAACTAATGATTTTTATGTCAAAGACTCTTTCACATTCAGTGAATTTATCAATAACTATCAGCTACCTCCTAATTATATAATCGTAAGTTTTGATGTGGTTTCCCTGTTCACTAATTTGCCTCTGGAATTAGTTATTTCATCGTTAACAAATAATTGGAATATAATCTCACAACATTGCAACTTAGGTCTAGATATTTTCATAGAAATTTTAAAATTTATTTTCGATTCTAACTATCTTGAATTTAATCAAAGTTATTATAAACAAATTTTTGGTACCCCCATGGGGTCTACTATTTCTCCCATATTAGTAAATTTTGTGTTGGATGACCTTGTTAGGAATTGTCTGACTAGGATCCCTTTTAATTTACCTTTTGTGAAAAGGTACGTCGATGACCTCCTACTTTCGGTACCCGAAAACAGTACTGAGGAAGTGTTAAATATATTCAACAGCTACACCTCGAACTTACAGTTCACAGTTTAATTTGAAAGTAATAACACTATACCTTTCCTCGACATGAAAGTAATCAGGACACAACAAAACATCCTTTGTACCAAATGGTACAGAAAACCAATGAGTAGTGGTAGGTATATAAACTATAAATCATACCATCCAGCACGTATGAAAATAAATCTTATCCGAGCCCTTAAAAATCGAGTAATCAAACTCTCACATATTCAATACAGGGACGAGTCACTGAGAGAACTACGTGGTATCCTAGTGGAAAATTCCTACCCAGTACATCTATTAAACAAAATTCTTTTCACTACTAGAACCTTGTCAAATAATAATAATAATTTACATAATGCAAATAATAGTAATAATAATTCTCTAAATTTAAATAATAATAACGCACCTAACATAAATAATAATATCGATAATACCATACCTAATTTGGTAAATAATAATATAACTGAGCGAAACCATAACATAACCAATACGAGTCCACTTAAATATATGTCATTACCATTCATTGAAGATCTTACTCCTAAGCTGATAAACTTAGTGAAACACATGGACATAAAAATTGCATTAAAAACATATTAACTGTTGGTAAACTTTTCAGTCGGGTGAAAACCCCATTAAAAAATAAAGAAAAATCAAATGTGGTATACAGAATAGAATGTAACAACTGTAATAAATCTTATATTGGTCAAACCTCTAGGACACTTAATGGTCGTATAACTTCACATAAAAGTGATTGTAACAGAAACGTGAAATCTTGTGCATTAGCAGAACATGTCATCAACACCAGTCATAAAATGAATTATGAAAGTGCTAAGGTTTTGGCTGTAGAGAGTAACTTTAAAAAAAGATCATTCCTTGAAAGGATCCATATTAATAATGAGACAAATAGCTTAAATAAAAAATCTGATATCGATAATTTAAGTAAGATTTATACATACATCCTCAAATTAGAAAAAGAGAATTTTCGCATTTTTCAAAATTCAAACCTCCCGCTGGATCACAGTTGGTAACAGTCACGTTGGAATTAATGTTCCTAACTTAATTCCTAGTACAAGCCAGCCAATTGTAATACCTTTCTGTCATTTAAAAATTTTTTGTATACAGTTTGATAAAGAAATTTAGTTCTATACTCACATGTGATAGTTATTCATGTTCATTTTGTTATATCTATTTTAATCATGGTTTTAATCCTTAATTTTAAATAATCAGTAATTGTTTTACCTTAAATTGTGTACCTGTAAAGGAATTTGTGTATGAATTTGTCTACATTAAGTTAAAAAATGCGACTATTTTATAATACATGTGACCTTAACTTTTAACCTCAAGTTAGTAAGTATTTTAGCGAACTGTATTATATGACTCTTATTAAATAATAATTTTATTTATAGATGTCTTGATAAAGGGAATAAATAATTTCCGAAAGCTTGACAAAGTAACAAAAGAGTTTTTCTTTTTCTGTTTTGTGGCCGTAAACTTTTCACCTCTGACTGCAACCTCAAGATACACTACGTGTGTTTAATTTTGGTTTTCTTAACTAGTCAGTCAAGACTACCCTTCTTCTTATATATATATATATATATATATATATATATATATATATATATATATATTGTTGTAGTGGTGAGAGGTAAGTGAATCCTCTCATGTGGTCTAATGCTACTATACACCAGACATCATAGATGTCTCCATGGTGCATAGCGACTTGCCATTTTGCAAGTACCGAGAGCGGCGACCTTCAGCCCTTGGTGGACTTAACCTATATACTGTTATTACACATGATTTGCAGGAAACAACTACTCAGCGGGCAAATACCCCGACCTGCATTGAACTACACCATACAAATCATGAAAAATTGGTAGCCAATGTCATTTGTCTACTCCCTGACCAGACATAGACCGGTTTCGAACTTATTAGTTCTCCTCAGTATGCCATAGGTCATGGAGCAGACAAATGACAGTGGCCAACCTGCTAGTCTTATACAGACTAATGTAAATGGTGTAGTGGTGAGAGGTAAGTGAATCCTCTCATGTGGTCTAATGCTACTATACACCAGACGTCATAGATGTCTCCATGGTGCATAGCGACTTGCCATTTTGCAAGTACCGAGAGCGGCGACCTTCAGCCCTTGGTGGACTTAACCTATATACTGTTATTACACATGATTTGCAGGAAACAACTACTCAGCGGGCAAATACCCCGACCTGCATTGAACTACACCATACAAATCATGAAAAATTGGTAGCCAATGTCAGTTGTTTCCTGCAAATCATGTGTAATAACAGTATATAGGTTAAGTCCACCAAGGGCTGAAGGTCGCCGCTCTCGGTACTTGCAAAATGGCAAGTCGCTATGCACCATGGAGACATCTATGATGTCTGGTGTATAGTAGCATTAGACCACATGAGAGGATTCACTTACCTCTCACCACTACACCATTTACATTAGTCTGTATAAGACTAGCAGGTTAGCCACTGTCATTTGTCTGCTCCATGACCTATGGCATACTGAGGAGAACTAATAAGTTCGAAACCGGTCTATGTCTGGTCAGGGAGTAGACAAATGACATTGGCTACCAATTTTTCATGATTTGTATGGTGTAGTTCAATGCAGGTCGGGGTATTTGCCCGCTGAGTAGTTGTTTCCTGTAAATCATGTGTAATAACAGTATATAGGTTAAGTCCACCAAGGGCTGAAGGTCGCCGCTCTCGGTACTTGCAAAATGGCAAGTCGCTATGCACCATGGAGACATCTATGATGTCTGGTGTATAGTAGCATTAGACCACATGAGAGGATTCACTTACCTCTCACCACTACACCATTTACATTAGTCTGTATAAGACTAGCAGGTTGGCCACTGTCATTTGTCTGCTCCATGACCTATGGCATACTGAGGAGAACTAATAAGTTCGAAACCGGTCTATGTCTGGTCAGGGAGTAGACAAATGACATTGGCTACCAATTTTTCATGATTTGTATGGTGTAGTTCAATGCAGGTCGGGGTATTTGCCCGCTGAGTAGTTGTTTCCTGCAAATCATGTGTAATATATATATATATCTTAAACAGGGTGGGTGACAGGCAGCATCCCTGTTTAAGACCCTCCGTAACTTTAAATGGTTTAGAGATTTTATTTCCAACCTTTTTACGATGCTTTCTGGGATCTTATATATATTCCAAAGTGCACAAATGTATGTTTTGCTGAAACCGATCTTCGTCAACACACCAAAAAGCTTTGTCAAGGGTACTGTACCGTAGGCTTTTTTAAGATCTATAAATACGTTTTTCTATTGTTTCTTGAACGGGGAATATATTATCCAAGCATGACCCTCCTGCAAGAAAACAGCTTTGCTCCTCTAAGTCTTCATATTTTATTCAATTACTGTCTTAAGAATCCTTCCATACGACCTTCCCAATGAATTAGTGACACTTATCCCCCTATAATTTCCACATTTTTTTTTGTTTCCCTTCTTATAAATTGAACTGGTATATGCTAAATTCCAGTCCGCTGGGATGCCTTCTCCTCTAACCAAATAGACATTAAAAAGCTTTGCTAGAATTTCCAACGAAACATCTGGTCCATGTTTTATTAGTTCAATGGGAATAATGTTTCCCGGTCCCGGAGCTTTGCCGTTTTTCATGCCTTTTAATGCTTTTTTAATTTCAATTATATTTATTTCTCCTCCGTGTTGTCACTTACTTCGATCTCTTCTATTTTTCTTTTAAATTGTTCTCTATTTTCCGTTAATAATGTCCTATAATGTTCTTGCCATTCTTCTTCTCTTATCAAATTTATATTTCCTGTGTTTCTGTCCTTTCTTAAATTTTTTATGGCTTTCCACGCCTGTGTTATTCTAGTTCCTCCTAAACATCACTCGATCTCTTCACATTTTTTCTCCCAAATTTCGTTTTTCTTTTCTTTTCAGTTTCTAGTTCTTTATATTCCTTGTTGTTGTTTCCTTTTCTGTGTATACCATCTAATTTTCTGTAGTTGACAATCACTTTTGCTACCACCAACTAATGATCTGACCTACATTCTGCATTACAACACGCCCTTACATTATTGGTTTTTATGGGTTGTACCCATGTCAATTTGTGTACGTCCTTGTGTGAAAAAAACCCAATCATTACTTTGAGGGATAGAGTTTTACACAAGTCTATAAGTCGTTGACCGTTATTATTTCCTTTTTCTTCACCATATCTCCCCACAGCTGAGTAATTTTCTTTCCATCCAACTCTAGCATTTAAATCTCCGAGTATGCAAATCTCCTTGTTGTTATTTATCTTCACCAATATCTGCGTTAATTTATAGTAAAATTCTTCCTTTATTTCCGTTTCCGCATCCCTGCACCTATTATTACTATGCCTTCTCCATTTATCTCTATCTTCAGCGTTATTATCTCTTCATCTATTTCTTCCCAACTCTTGATATTGTTCTTATATTTCTTATGTACAATTATAGAAACTCGTGCTCTTGCACTCTTGCATACTCCGCTGTAAAAATGAATATATTCTCCCATGTCCTCATTTATCTTGCCCTTGCCTTTTTTTTTGTTTCAGTTAAAACACAGATGTCAATATTTTTCTCTTTAAGATCTTTAAAAACTTCCACTTTTTTGCCCTAAGTCCTTGGATGTTCCATGTAGCCAATCTCAGTCCGTTTCCTTAGCGTTTGTCTTAATTTATGATCATCCCGATTTCGAGGCATGCGATCGAAAATTTTAGCATTTCAGTTTTTTCCAAAAGATGAGTTGCTAACCCATCATTTTCTGTAATACATATTTAATATTATTTTTCTTGGATAAATTAATCACGTCGGGGTCACCAATTTGTTTGGTTAACCACAATAAAAGAATTGTTCATATGATTATTTGGTATAACTTATTGTATTCAAATATGTACCACATATATAATTATGTATGTATATCAATCTTGAAATATTATTCTTCTGTCATAGATACCATTAGCCCTGGGCCTAGATACTAGAGGTATATTTCTAACGTAATAATAACAATAAATAACTAATTAGTAATAGTAGTAAATACGCCACAGTAGGCTCTGTATAAGACCCTCTCAGAAGGAAAATTTATGAACGCTGAAGAAAAAATCTATTTGTTTTTAAACGCTTAAATCGTATGAGGTTCCGGATCCGATAAGGAATTCAATCAAGTGGAAAGTCTGCTATTATATGTTTGTTTTAATTGTTAAGTTCAATACCACAATAACAACATTTGTCTATTACCATAAACTATAAAATAAAGATTATAAAATTTGAAGTAACAACTTTTAATAGGTACCATATAAGTATTATTAAAAGAAACTAGTTACTGGACGGGTAAAGAAAGTCGGCGAAAATTGCTGTTATTGCCAGTTATATACATACAATCTGAAAGTGAAATTTATAAGAAAATGCTGCATTCAAACAGCATGTCAACATGTGTAGTACACAATTTATATTTACTGTGAATAATATTTCCAACTACAATATGCAACCTTGATTCGTCTATGATTTACTCTTTTGTAAAAATGACAGATGCATTTCTGTTATGGGCTTGCTAATGGTAATAATGAATTAACGGCTACTTTTTATCATTATATTAAAAATATGTGAATACAGAGATACATATATCAAAAACATTGTGAAATGAATATGGCATTAAATTAATCTTTTAAGAGAAGCAATGCTACAGATCAAAATGTCAGTGAGGCAATGAACTTCATTGTATGAATTGCACATAATCTGATGAAGTGAAGGATACTTTCTAAGGTTAGTTCTAGATATTAAATGGCAAAAAAAATTGGATGAAGTGTTACCGATCGGTGCCCATACTCATTAAGCATATCTAAAATTTATGTATAGTCGATAATTTTTGAATAAACTTGTAGAGAAATATCAAGTACCATGTGACTGAGGCATATTCTAAGTCAGATTGGATATAAGCTGAGTAAAGCAGCTTCATCATAGATCATTGTTAAATATTGTTGTTTCTTATAGCAGAGGCAAAAAATTTGAATGATTTTACGACGAAATAATTATATGCGGAATAAGAAATAGTTTCCTGTCAAAATATCATAAATTATTAAATACTGTTTACATGCTACTGAACACACATTACATTTAGTAGTATTTAAAGATAATGCATATTTAAGGATTTAGTAAATTCTGTAGTAAATATTGTGATCTAGCCTGCTGAAGATTTTCATGAAATCACCTATAAAAATGTTGTTACTTTTCAACATTTTCGAAAATTCCACATTGACTGCTGTAAACCTAAGTGTAGATGGCGTTCCACGTGGAGTAAGTACACAAGAATACAAACAAAACCACAAAGTCGATGCATCTGATGAACTTTAGAGACAGAATATTTTGCTGCCATTGCTCTGGAAACATTTAAAGATTCTGGCGCCCAATCTGGGGTAGGGTAGGGTTTCAATGCCAAAATGGAAGTTGATAAGCTGTTATAAGCTCCAACCAGTATGAATCTGTAAACGCGGAACAGAAAGAGCACACAATGGGCAATGTATTTAAGAATACTTCGATAGAAAAACACAGTTTTTTCTGACTGTTATTTATATTGATAAGTCTACAGAAAATAAAAAGTATCTATATTAGTGGAATGAATCTAGTACAGAAGGTAACCAATAATATTATTTTCTCAAAATTTGTTTATTGTATCTATATTTTCATTTACATATATAATCCTCTGCTCTTATATTTTTAAAATATTTTATGTCTTTTATTGCCATCGAGCGAGTTAAGTAGTTATGATCTGATTTATTCTTTATCTAGGGATTTTTTTGTACATAATTCAGGATATTTATAATATATAAACTGTCCATGTCCGATATTTTAATATTTTCAAATAATGATTGTGTTGAATAATATATAAGTTTAAAACATAATATTTTTAGTCGCAAACTCCTCTATAAAATCCTTATTTTACTATAAGGAACATAACCAGACTGCAACCAACAGCTACTCTCCGGGATATGTGCCCCGCCGAGCGCTGAATTACAAGTTACAAGTCTGGCGCGTTAAGTGTAATAATTGTATATTACCATCAAAACGCTAATGCTTCGATTACAACAAACACCAGCCGAAAGACTGATCCTACTTAAAGGAGCTCTCTTGCCAGCCGTCACACACCACTTGCAGACTGCAGTTTCGAGCTGTTGGCTCTCGTCAGTGCAAGGTAGGCATGTGACGACCGACACGAGAATCCTTTGACATCCCTGTATTTTTACAATAGCGACATGTAAAATAGTCAGCAGGCGCCATCTAGCGGTCCAGTGTCTGTTGCACGCGAAAAATAAATAGCCTGACTGGGCTTAGCATAGTTCAAATGTGCTTTTAGAGGGCGGAATATTAAAACATAATATTTTTAGTCGCAAAGTCCTCTATAAAATTCTTATTTTACTATGAGGAACATAACCAGACTGCAACCAACAGCTACTCTCCGGGCTATGTTCCCCGCCGAGCGCTGAATTACAAGTTACAAGTCTGGCGCAATTCAGCGCTCGGCGGAGCACATAGCTCGGAGAGTAGCTGTTGGTTGCAGTCTGGTTATGTTCCTTATAGTAAAATAAGGATTTTATAGAGGAGTTTGCGACTAAAAATATTATGTTTTAATATTCCGCCCTCTAAAAGCACATTTGAACTATGCTAAGCCCAGTCAGGCTATTTATTTTTCGATTGCAACATACACTGGACCGCTAGATGGCGCCTGCTGACTATTTTACATGTCGCTATTATAAAAATACCGGGATGTACCAAATAGTCAAAGGATCCTCGTGTCGGTCGTCACATGCCTACCTTGCACTGACGAGAGCCAACAGCTCGAAACTGCAGTCTGCAAGTGGTGTGTGACGGCTCGCAAGAGAGCTCCTTTAAGTAGAATCACTCTTTCGGCTGGTGTTTGTTGCAATCGAAGCATTAGCGTTTTGATGGTAATATGCAATTATTACACTTAACGCGCCAGACTTGTAACTTGAAATTCAGCTCTCGGCGGGGCACATAGCCCAGAGAGTAGCTGTTGATTGCAGTCTGGTTATGTTTCTTATAGTAAAATAAGGATTTTATAGAGGAGTTTGCGACTAAAAATATTATGTTTTAATATTCCGCCCTCTAAAAGCACATTTGAATTATGCTAAGCCCAGTCAGACTATTTACTTTTCGATTGCAACAGACACTGGACCGCTAGATGGCGCCTGCTGACTATTTTACATGTCGCTATTGTAAAAATACCGGGATGTACCAAATAGTCAAAGGATTCTCATGTCGGTCGTCGCATACCTACCTTGCACTGGCGAGAGCCAACAGCTCGAAACTGCAGTCTGCAAGTGGTGTGTGACGACTGGCAAGGGAGCTCCTTTAAGTAGGATCAGTCTTTCGGCTGGTGTTTGTTGCAATCGAAGCATTTGCGTTTTGATGGTAATATGCAATTATTACACTTAACGCGCCAGGCTTGTAACTTGTAATTCAGCGCTCGGCGGGGCAGATAGCCCGGAGAGTAGCTGTTGGTTGCAGTCTGGTTAGGTTCCTTATAGTAAAATAAGGATTTATAGAGGAGTTTGCGACTAGAAATATTATTATGTTTTAATATTCCGCCCTCTAAAAGCACATTTGAACAATATATGTTTGTTTAAAATACTTTTTAAAATGTAACCTTGAAATATTTTAAGGTTATTATAGTACTCTCATATGCCTCTCCCAAAACTATTAAACCGTACTCAATTATAGACTGTACTAAGGCTTTATAAATATTTATTAGAGAATGTAAATCCATGTATTAGCTGATAAAATTTATATATTAACTTTTGAAATTTTCCTGTTAATATTCCCACGTATTTGTCCCATTTCAAAAACTAGTCAATATATTAGATGTTTTCAGTGGATTCAATAATCTTCACAACTATCGCAAGTAATGAGGTCTTTATATTCATGAAATTTTAATTTATTAATATGGGATTTTCCTGCCGAATTTAAGGAAAATGTAAAAAAATTGGTTTATGTTTTATTAAGAGTTAATAAGATTGCGTCATCGGATGATTTCTCCTGAAATATCTAAATTAAGCATGTCATTTATGTAAATTTGAAAAAGAATTCGAGGTATAGCTGTTAAATGAGGTATTCCATACGTAACTAGTTTTACTTCATTTTTTTCTGAGGCTACGCTGACAATCTGTTTTCTATTTGTTATATAGTTTCTGAGTAAATCACCTCACATGCTAGATATAAAGATATTGTCAAAGGATTTTGATTATAATTTAGTTTTTGATACAAATAACTTGTCACATTATACATTGCATCGGCCATAGACACTGCTTCTCTAAATCCGAATTGGGAACTTGATATTATATTATGTTTATTGAGATGTTCTAAAAGCAGTTTTGCTAAATATCTCATTTTTCATTACATTTTTTGTAAATTGACTATAATTTATCAATTTTGAATTATTGATTCGCAGTAAGCTAAAGATTAGTACAAGGTTATATTCCAAACATATCACAAAACTTATTTAAGTTTCTTTAAAACTTTCAAAAATAAATGTTGTTAATATAACATCGTGTGTGTTACAAAATTCTAATCGACTATTACAGATTTAAATCATTGCTCAATCAATAATTGCAAAATGAATATAAATACAAGATATATTCCTCCAAGAGTCTCAACTAAATTAATTATCTTGTGTGTAGATCTCATTTGTAACATACAAATTTATATACCTATACTTGAGATAATGCCAATTAATACTGTGATTTAATCCTCCATTAGATATTTATTATCTTTGGCAGTAATTCTAACTTTACTGTGATTTACTGTTATTTTATTACTTTTATTTTTATTGCATATGAAGAGAGCAAGGCACGAGAAAATTAAAAAAAGAACTGCCTTACATGGGTCTGGTTTTTATCATTTTTTATGACCAAATCGCTCCAAAAAAATATAAAATATGCCAATAAATGCAGGTTGTTTCAAATTCTTATAGTTTAATTACTTTACATACATTATAAAACTTACTGTTGCAAGTCCGATTGCAGAACATAGTGGAATGGTGATTGTGATTGTTTTAGAATGCTTCTTTGAGTTTCTTCAGTTCGTTGTTTATTGGCTCGAGCATGAGCTTGACCGTTCGAGCGTAGATAATTCCCTGGTCGTCGATTATACACTGTTTTAGTTGTAGGAGTAACTTCTTTCAAATACTGTTCTACGAGCGGTTTCATTGCCGCTAAATCTACTCTCTTTGCAATTTGTTGTTCCACATCTCTTGGGGCTTCAGGATAATTGTCATTCGTAGATTCTAACTGCTGGCGTGTGGGGTAGTTGTACCGAATTTCTTGATTGATGTCCTCAGAACTAAATTGGTAGGTGGGTGAGGGCACCCTCTCGGATCGCCTACGAAAGACACTATTTTATAAAATTGTGAACGCTTTTTATTTATACATTATTTTTATATTATCACACATAGTAGAATGAAACTAAAATTTTAAATGTATAGCACTTTTTTACGACTTATACTTACAGGTTAGTCTTTGCTTGTTACATCATATTCCGGGTGGCAGCGTTGCAATTTTGCAAGTGTTTTTTATAAAATCTAATTTTTATAAAAAATGATAGTTTAGATATAGATAATAAATGAAACAAGCGTCAGTCGCCGGCATCTTTGTGGGGGTGGCTGTGAGAAAATTCGAAACATGTAAAAAAAAAGAAGTCATTTCAGCAAACTCGAAAAATTGTAGAATTTATATTTAAGTAATAAAGATTAGAAAAATAATAGTCAGCTGCATTAAAAAAGGGGGATTACTTGTTAGCCTACCCTTATGAACCGATAATAAAAAGTGAGAGAGCAAATTCATTTCATCAAGCACGAAACTTATACAATGTGTTTGTGACATTTTTTTAATGATAAAAACAATAATCAGCTGTGCATGCCGTGGGGGCAAGACTGTCATCTAGGGGGTTATAGGTGTCGAGCGGGCACGGCATTTAAGCCTCGAGTAATTTAATTAACTGCTTAAATGACGATCTTGCCCCTATCATGTCGTCAGCTGACTATCTGACTATTAAATACAATGTCTCAAGTAGTAATTACAAAAATTTCAGCCATGATAAAATTGATTTTATTATTATTTTATCATTTTAATATTTCATCAAGCATTTTTTACATATTAGAATTTCATTAACTGCTTGACTGACGATCTTCCCCTATCAGATCGTCAGCTGAATATTTGTTTCATTAAATACAATGTTTCAAGTAGTAATTATCAAAATTTCAGCCATGATAAAATTAATTTTATTATTATTTTACTGCTTCAGTCTTTCTTTTTATATTATGATGAAAAGTATAGTTGTTTTAAAACATTAAGAAATATACGTAAAATAACAATTAATTAATAATTATTCTAGAGTATATATTGATCATTTTATGTTATTAAATAATTTTATTACAAAACATATTTTCAAAAAAAGTTTTCATTTTATTATTTTTAGAATATACAACATTATGAACATTATATTTTATTATGAATTTATATTTGTTATTTTTTTATTCTCCTTCACTTGAATCTTCACTTATATCAGATTCATCATCACTCTGTTCGCAACTCTGGTCGGAACTGTCAATAAATATTTCGTCTTCCGAAACGAAACTAAATTTATTTTTTATTACAGAAAATAACGAACCAAGAGAAAATATTGAGGAATCTGAACACGAAGAGCAAGCTGAGGAACAAGAAGATGAGTAATTTGAGAACGAAGAAGAGGAAGAAGAAATATTTATTGATAATTTCGATGACAGTTGCGAAGAGAGTGATGATGAATCTGACATAAGTGAAGATTAAAGTGATTAGAATAGAAAAATAATAAATATAAATTCATAATAATTTATAATGTTCATATTGTTGTGTATTCTAAAAATAATAAAATAAAAACTTTTTTTAAAAAAATATTTCTTGTAATAAAATTATTTAATAACATTTATATATAAAATGATCAATATCTACTCCAGAATAATTATTAATTAATTGTTATTTTACATATGTTTCTTAATGTTTTAAACAATTATACTTTTCATCATAATATAAAAAGAAAGATTGAAGAGGTAAACTAATAATAAAATTAATTTTAGCATGGCTGGAATTTTGATAATTACTACTTGAAACATTGTATTTAATGAAACAAATATTCAGCTGACGATCTGATAGGTGAAGATCGTCAGTCAAGCAGTTAATGAAATTCTATAATATGTAAAAAATGCTTGAAGAAATATTAAAATTATAAAATAATAATAAAATCAATTTTATCATGGCTGAAATTTTTGCAATTACTACTTGAGACATTGTATTTAATAAAACAGATAGTCAGCTGACAATATGATAGGGGCAAGATCGTCAGTTAAGCAGTTAATTAAATTACTCGAGGCTTAAATGCCATGCCCGCTCGACACCTATAACACCCTAGACGACGGTCTTGCCCCCACGGCATGCACAGATGATTATTGTTTTTATCATTAAAAAAATGTCACAAACAAATAAGTTTCGTGCTTGATGAAATGAATTTGAACCCTCACTTTTTATTATCGGTTCATAAGGGTAGCTGACGAGTAATTTCCCTTTTTCAGTGCAGCTGATTATTATTTTGCTAATCTTTATTACTTAAATATAAATTCTACAATTTTTCGAGATTGATGAAATGAGAATTGTCTCACAGCCACCTCCACCACTACCCATACAGATGACGCTCAAATCTTTAAACAATTAGAAGAAACATTTGAACTATAAAATTGATTTTATGAAATGATTTATTCGTTTGCAACGCTGACTTCCGGACTATATTCAAAGTTCTGATAAGGAAACGTTTAAGTGAGACACAACGAATTGAAATTATGATGATGATTGGCTATGGAGACAGGCTCCGAACACAAACTTGTGCATTATTTTATGGTAAATACACTTATCGACCTATTACACAATCAACTGTTAGCAAAAGAGAAAAAAAATCCGAGATTGTGGTCATGTAAGAGATTATTTCACGAGATGTCGTCCTGCAATTTCAGAAAAAAAGTTAGATAATAATTCAGTTAGATGTTTTATTGATAATGGAGGACAATCGTCATGAAGTCGCAGCAGAGCTATCAATTAGTAAGTCGACTGTTTTAAAATATTTGAAAAAGAATAAATGGCATCCATGTAAAATGAATTTAATTCAAGAGTTTAACGAAGATGATTTCGACCACAGAGTAGAATTTTACGAAACCATGATGGAACGATGTAACACCAATCCACATTTTTTAAGTCGAGTACTTTTCTCTGACGAGGCCACCTTCTCTTTAAATGGCACTGTAAGTACACAAAATTTTAGATATTGATCGCACAAAAATGGAGGCACGTACCCAGTTTCCAGAGAAAGTTAACGTGTGGACCGGAACTGTTGGGATTACAATGTTGGTGGGATTGGTAGAAGCGGATCAGTAGAATGGCCAGATAGATTTCCGGACCTAACGTCGTTGGATTATTTTTTATGGGCTTACCTTAAATTTATTTTAATAAACCGAACAATGTTGAGGACTTAAAAGATAGAATTAGTTATGAAATTGGAAGAATTAGACCCGAAACATTTACTAAGGTTTTGCGATAATTTCAGTTTCGGCTTGGACATGGCACGTGATTCGAATATTTGATTTAATTCGTTAAATTTGTATTAGAAAGGCTTTCACAAAAATGTAGCAATACACAGAGTGTCCCGTTTACTAATTTTAAGTTGATGTCACGTGATCGGAAATGCGACGTTACTTTATATCAGATATGGTCATCGCATTCTACTGTTTAAGGTAATTAAAATTACTAAATTTCACAATTGTACTTTAAACAGTTTTTGAGATATCGACTGGCCAAAACTTCGTGAACCACCCTGTATGATATAATTATAGTTATATATAGTTTATCCAATGTCAGTTTCAAATATTATAAGTTCAGCGTCTCTACCAGGGATGTCCGTTGCTATATGAGATATCGTCGAGCAGTACAATTGCGCCGATGCTGGCGATTATATATATATATATATATATATATATATATACCAATCTTTCATGATTTGTAAGGTATAATTCAATGCAGGTCGGGGTATTTGCCCGCTGAGTAGTTGTTTCCTGCAAATCATGTATAATAACCATATATATATATATATATAGATTTCTTAGGTTTCCGCGGGTGTTAAATAAAGTGTTATTGTATTTCCGGGTGCACTCCCACGTCTATCGTCGACTCCTCCAGGAGTTAGGGTTGTCTAAACGAAGTTTCGGCAGAATCTCATCTGCCATCTTCAGGTTCTCACTGAAAGCTGCCTACTGCTACTCCCGTTGCTCGAACTGAACTGAACTCAGTTCAGTTCGAGAGACAGGAGAAAACTATTAAGATAACAGAGGAAATAGATTTGTTGCATCGTCTGACTATAGTGTCAAGATCAAGAAGCGATATTAATTTAAGAGATTGTATTGGTGAATATGAATTTGGAACTATCCCACGATGCCGGTGGAAGTTTGTTGCTAGCAACTGACAAATCAAAAATAGTGCCGAAATTAGAAGAAAACGCTAAACGATTTAAAGATTCTGAATCTAGCATTGAAAACCTCATTGATTACAGAAAGAAAAGTTTTATTTTGATTGATGGCATGGCACTGGTTCATTCCATGCACAAAGCAGATGAGATAAAATTTTGTAGAGACTTTGCACAAGCGTTTTTTTTTTAAATAGAAAATGATTATTTTGCTTATAACAATATTTATATCGTGTTTGATGTTTATAAAGAAATCTCATTATAAAACCAAATGAGAGAAAAAAGATCTAGAGGGAAAAACACAGATTATAGAATAACTGATACTATACTGATCAAAACATATGTCTCAAAGATTTCTTCTCAAGTATTAAAACAAAATATCTTGATCAAAAAATTATGGAACGTAATTTCAATTCAAAAAAAGATTTGAAAATGTAGTCGCATGATATGGAAATAAAACATATTCGAAGTCTTCTGATATCCCCCTGAAATTTTAGCAGAAAATAACCATGAGGAAGCTGATACTTTACTTGTGCATCATACAATAATTATTGGAGAAAAATACGGTAACAGCATCAGTTTAATTATAGAGAGTTCCGACACAGACGTTCTTATTATTATATTAAATTATTATAAAGTGTTACCTTAAGAAGTATGACTGATGGTGGAGAGGTGAGCGCACTTGCCTCTCACCCAAAAGTTGAGGGTTCGATCCCCGGTCGTGGCAGTGAAAAATACTGTGAGGGGGATTTTTTCACTATACACGGATATTGGGTGTGTGTCCCTTGTCTCTAAATGTGTAGCCCCCTCCCACACAAGGCTCTTCTAGAGCCTTCCGGGATAAAGGGGGTCGTCATTACCTGTGGTGTATTGTATTGTATTGTAAGAAACAAATAATATATTAATAGGACCTGGAAAAACAAGAGAACGATTTGGCTGAAACATATCACCGCTACTTTAGGACCGGTTATTATAGAAGCTATTATTGGATTCCATGCATTTACTGGAACCAATATAACTGGAAAATTTTTTTGAGGCTTAAATAAACATGACAGTATTTTAAAATCGTTTTCTTTACTGAGTTCGAAGGAAACACCAATTAATGAATTTAATATAGGGACTTTGAAAGATTTGTATGCTTTACAAATCTACAACGATTACTTCTGTCAAGGAATTACGATGTAAATTATATTCTATAAAAGGACAATCAAGGAGGGAATTTGCCACCTACGTTTAAGGCTCTTGAACAGCATAATCTTAGGTAAATATATTAATTTAATCGAATACTGCACTATTTCGGTTTCTTATATAGGGCAAATTTTATAGCGAGGGTATGAAAGTTAAGTCATACCAATATTCAGAAACTTATCAATCCAGACCTATGTGGATAGAAGGAAGTTAATATGCTGCAGTTCCAATTACAAAGCCACCTGTTCTTGAAAGCCTTTGTTTTTAATTAAATGTGGCTGTAAAAAGGGATGCGCCAGCAAAAGTTGCAGTTACAGAAAAAAATTCTTATATTGTACCGAAGCTTGTGCATGTACAGAATTTGAATGTTCCAATATTGAACCAATGGCCATATCTGACATAAATGATGATGACGATACGGAACTTGATATATCTGAGGGTGAACCGGGTAAGATTAATATATTTTAGGTAAAAACAAAATAGCTTCAGGGCTGGTTGACGGCTGCAAGAACTTTCATATACGGCATTGCTGAAAATTTTATATTCATACAGTATTGTTTTTATCTGTATTTAATATCCAATAAATAATGTTTATTTTTTCTTATACTTAAAAAAAAATGATTCGTCGCCAAACTAAGGAAAAATTTTTCATAAGTTTTAATAAACACCTGTCTTAAAACGTTAAGAACTTCTAATTTTAAATTGCTAGTGTCCATAACAGCTACTGAATTGTGGAAGGTTCTTTCGATCGAAAAGCGACACGCGCAAGGTTTTTGACATAAAACTGTTCAATATGAAAATGCACTATTATAATCCTTTATACACAGGAACATATAATATACATATACGTACCTATCATTTCACCACTTTCAGTTATAATTTATTAGTTAATAGATCTGCAAAACAGTGTTACGTGTATAATAAACGATTTTTAAAATATTGTAGGGCATGTATTGCCTTGAAAAGTAAGTTACGCGTGCCTATGTATGGCACAGGTTCGAAGTAAGTTTACAAAGGAATGCCGCCGCGTTCTTGTTTTTTACATCGTTTTAAACTGACATTGGATGAACTATACTGTAGTGCACACGATAAAAACTATTAAAATTTTTATAGTTTAACTTTACTATAGACATTGGAATTGACCTAAGCCTAAGTCTTAAAAACGTATAGTTTAACTAAGTAAGATATTACGCAATTAACCTGACATTTACTGGTTGTGTTAATATGTCACTGTGTGTTATTTATTACTGAGTTTTCTTTAACTTTATGATAATACTGAAATATTTAAAGTACACGAACATTTTAAATGAACAGAAAATTTCTTTTATTGCGGGAATTTTGTTAACATTATCATCTTAAGGTCAAAGTTCATTTGTGTACACCTACTATAATCTGTAATTTGCAAATACAGCTCTATAGGATATTGACAAATTATTTTAATAAATTTATTGCTTAAATCTGTGCTAATTAATTATATCCCGGAAATCGAATCATTACCTTGTAAAATAGTAAAAAATAATAATGTAAAGGGGTCAATGCAAACGATGCTTTAATCACGGTTTCATGTTATTTTGGTTTCAAAACATATCATTTCTGTGTAAAAAGGGCCAACTTGCAATATATATCATATACTTACCTCGAAGCTTTATAATATTGTAATTGTGGATCTTGCCTCTGTGACTCCTCCGTGCCCAATTCAGAATGTGAATAAACATAGCTTTTGGGAGAAGGCTCATATATGTTGTCGTTATCCCTCACCGTTATTGCCTGGCAAGACGCTAAAAACCCTAAACAAATAAAAAAACATTTAAAATTCTGTTAGATCACACTAGAGGAACGCCCGTGTCCATTAACAAAATTTAGGTCATTTTTAATTTTCTATAATAGGGACCTTACACGATCAATATTATCAATATTTAAAAATACTGACAATTTTATTGAACGTGTAAGGCCAGTATTGATGGTAACTTATGACGTATTCATGAAAACAGTAATTATTATTAGCCGTTACTCGAGTCCGAGTATAAAAATGTTACAGTCGATAAATTGTGTACAATAAAAAACAAGTGAAAGGTGTAGTCTATTGTAATTCCCATTCATCTACGGTGCACACGACTATGGCTATAGAGGCCAATTCGGGAGAGCACATGTCGACCGCAGTCAGGACAAACATAGACCTGGTTGGGTATTGGATTCGGCATTCTTACAGCAACATTTCCTTGATAGCTGGCCACAACCCCTCGCCATTCGGTTCTGTCCGCTGCAAGTTGTTCCCACTGCTCGTCTACAATACCGCAGGATTATAGATTTTCATGGAGAGCGTCTTTGAACCTCCACGCCACGCCTTCTTCTACCGCTTAGCAATTCACCATAAAGTGTACATTTAGGAAGGCGGTTATCATGCATACGATGAACGTGACCTGCCCATCTTAGGCGTGCTCTTGAAATAAGCACCTCAATTGGAAGGCTGTTTGTTCTCCTGAGTACTTCCACGTTTGATATGTGATGGAACCAACGGATTTTCATCATACTTCTGAGGTGTCTTTGCTGAAAACGTTCTAATTCTTTCACATGACGACGGTAAGTGACCCAGCTTTCACATCCATATAGCAGTGTTGGAATGACAACTGCTCTGTAGAGAGCCATTTTCGTTGGCAAAGCAAGGTCGTGGTTGTCAAATACTCTCTCTCTAAGTCCCCAGAGTGCTCTAGATGCAGCGTTAATTCTATTGCGAATCTCGCTGTCTATGTTTGCTTTGTCATTAACAACGTTGCCTAAGTAATTGAACTGATCCACCACTTCAAGAGAATTTCCATTAAGTGTAATGTCTATTTGGTTCACTTGATGAGGAGTTGACATAATCTTAGTCTTTCCAATGTTGATTTTAAGTCCCAAGGAATCATAGCTCTGGGCATACACATCTAAAAGTTCTTGAAGCTCTTCCGGCGTAGAGGCTAAAAGTGCACAGTCATCCGCATACTGGAGGTCACAAATGAATCGTGTGCGTGTCTTCGTGAAAGCTCTAAAGCGCCCTATGTTAAAGAGACCGCCATCAAAACGGTATCTGAGACCTATTCCTCTGACTGTCAGTTTGTTGTCAACAATAATTGTTAGAGCAGTGGTAAACAAATTAAAGAGTAGGGGTGCCAGGACACATCCCTGCCTAACTCCAGTGAGGGTTTGGAAAGGTTCGGTTGCCTCATTATTATACATAACCTGGGCGTTGTTGTTTGTATGCAGACTGCGACATACTTCCACAAATTTTCTAGGGATACCTAAGCGGAACATAATTTTCCAGAGCACTTCCCTGTCCACCGAGTCAAACGCCTTGGTTAAATCAATGAAGGCCATGTGAATTTCTCCTTGATGTTCGAGTGCTTTTTCTTGAAGCTGATTAAGTGTGAAGATTAAATCCGATGTGCCTCGGTTTGGTCTAAAGCCACTCTGTGTTTCAGGAAGTAACTTTTCCATAACAGGTGTTAGCCTATTTGCAATCGCTTTAGTGAGTATCTTCCCTCCAACAGCCAGGAGAGCTATACCCCTGTAATTTCCACAGTCCGCAGCGCTCCCTTTGTTTTTGAAGAGGTTGATTAAAAGTGTATCACGAAACTCCTGCGGAGCTTGACCACTTTCCCACACGACATCAAACAGTTTTTTGAGGTAGGGTATGAGCTCTGGCGACACAGCTTTAAAGATCTCAGCTGGGAGTGAGTCGGCGCCGGGAGATTTGTTATTTTTTAGCTGCCCAATGGCGGTTAAGATCTCTTCCGTTGTTAGTGGTTTATCTAAGTCTTCGAAGGTGTCATATTGAGGGATAAGATTTATAATATCGTGATCGGCTTGACTTTGCTGGTTAAGAATGTTAGAGTAGTGTTCTTTCCATCGGGCTCTTATTTCCTGGTCTTCTTTGAGGAGATTTCCATTTAAATCTTTAATAGGGCACATATTTTTCCGACTGGGGCCGTACACTGCTTTTACTCCTTGAAAGAAATTTCTGTAGTCGTGTGAATCGGCGTACCTTTGAATTTCTCTGGCCTTGCTTGCCCACCACTCGTTCTTTATTCTTCTGATTTCGCGTTGCGTTTCATACTTAGATTGGGTAAAAGCTTCTGCTTTTGATGAGTCGTTGGGGTGGTTGATAGCGTTTTGGAAGGCAGTATGTTTGCGGTCAAGAAGTTCTTGTATAAAAGCTTCATTATCATTGAACCAGTCCTCCTGTTTTTTACTTGCTGCAGTGCCAAGAATTTCCTCACTCGCACTTTTTAAACTGTCTTTAATTTGTGTCCAGGTAGCAGCGACATCTACAGAATTGGTTTCTTCTAGTGCACTCAAATTCTCTTGAACTTTTTGCTTTAGCTGTTCCACGGTTTGTTGGTCACGCAATTTACTAATACAGAGACGGACTCTACGTTTTACTTGAGTTCTTCGGTGTTTGGGTCTCATAACAATTTTCATTTTAGAGACAACAGGACGATGATCGGTCTAACATTCGCTATCAATGCGCGCCTTTGTAATTTGGACGTCCTTGAGATGCTTAATACGTACGATAACATAGTCCAGTAGATGCCAGTGACCTGATCTGGGGTGACGCCAGGTGCCTTTAAATTTATCTTTTTGTCGGAAAATGGTGTTTGTTATAACTAGATCATGTTCGGCGCATTTAGTTAGGAGTAGTTGACCGTTAGCGTTCATGTTGCCCAAACCGTTCTTGCCTATGATGCCTGGCCAGGTGTCTGCATCTCTCCCTACTCTAGCGTTAAAATGGCCAAGAATAACGAGTCGTTCCGTTTTAGGTATTCTACAGAGGGTTTCTTCCAGCTGTTGATAGAAGCTTTCCTTGGTTTCGTGACTTGCATCCAGTGTGGGAGCGTAGGCGCTTATTAGATTTACCGCGTTGCCATCTGATAGCTCATAGCGTAGCAGCATTAGACGCTCGGATAGGCCTTGTGGTACTTGTGTTAAGTTGGATACAAGTTGATTCCGAACGGCAAATCCTACTCCATGTTGTCTTCTTGAATTGGTGGGAAGACCTTTCCAATAGAAGGTGTAGTACTTTTCTGTGAGAGAGCCTTCCTCCAAAAATCGAGTTTCGCTGAGAGCTGCAACGTCAACATTGAGTCGGTGAAGTTCTCTATCTATTAGAGCAGTTCTTCTTTCAGGCCGATCGGTGCGAGTGCTATCGTTCAAAGTACGAACATTCCAAGCGCCGTAGATGAAAGAATTAGTTTTCTTGGATTTAACTTGTCGGTGTTTTTTCGACATTCGATGAGGTGTCCCTGTGGGCACCCTCCCCCGGAGATCCGATCGGGAGGGTATTTTACCTCCGGATGATTTTGTCCCACTTGAACGCTCCATCATTTTTTTAAAGCCTTAATCGACTGAAAACGAAGCTGCATTTGAAGTTTTAGCTGGAGCAGGTATGCAACTGACCAGCTCGGTTGCGGAAGGCGAGTGGTGTGGTCCCATGGCACAGAAGGAGACTGCGACGATGGAGTAACCAAACGGTTCCAAAAGCAACCTTTGTGTGCGGTGGGTTATTTTTACCGCACTCTTCGTGAGAAGGTGGATGTGCTCACGGCAAAAGGTAAGGGTTATTCCGCCCTTACTCGGTCGTTAGAGCCTCGTTAGTGAAAACAGGGTGCACCAAGTTCAAATTGAACTCATCGCGAAGGTGAGGTTAACAATTGAGTAGGAGAGGCTATAACTTGCGCTTCACTACCCCATTACACACCCTGAAAACAGTAATACTGATCGTGTGAGGTGTAGAAAAGGATGGCCTGAATATAGGTAGAGTACTGACAATATTATTGAAGTGTCAGTATTAACAATATTATTGATCGGGTAAGGTACCCATTAGGGTTAAATAGGGACCTTGCACGATCAGTAATATTGTCAATCCTCAAATATACTGACAGTTTTATTGAATGTGTAAGGCCAATATTGAGTGATTCATGATATATTGATGGAGGCAGTAATACTGATCGTGTAAAGTGTAGAAAAGATGGCCTGAATATTGGTGTTGACAAAATTATTGAACTACCAATTTTGACAATATTATTGATCGTGTAATACACCTTAAAACTAGTCTTTACTAGCAAATTTCAAGTTCCCAGAATGCTGTGTATCTGTACGTGTATGTATATGTGTGTAGAACTCTTCTTATGAGCATAATGACTTGTGTTAGACGAAACATTTTCATTTTATATTAGGTCCATATATAAAATAGCCTTGTGGGCCCTGACTAGCTAGTTCCCTATGCACACAAACTTTTGTATTCCTATTATATTTTTGCCCCTCCTAGAAGTATTGACATCAGCCCCCACTGCACTTATTAAATCTCAACAACACAAATGCCATACTATTTCAAAAACAACATAATTTATATATATAAATATATGTAAATGTATAAATACTTTTACTTAATGCTTTCAAATCCACATAATAACTCAGATGATCTGGTTTTCAATTTTAATCTAGATTATGAACGAGTTTATCAGGACATCTCAATATCGTTGTTACGTAAGAGCTGCCTCGGTTTAAATGCCGCCTAATTTATGTTGCATAAAACATTATTAGAAGCTATGCAATTAGGCGAACGAGGAACATTATTTGGTGGCCTAGAGCTGTCTGTGATTTGTTACAAAATTCATTACACGTGAATCACTCAACCGATTTTGATGCAGGATTTTTCATTTTAAGCCAAGTTTTCCTAGCTACGCACATTTTACGCTACGCAAGACGCAATACGCTCGGCGTAAAACGAAGTAGATTTGTTCAATGAGAATCAAATGAAAGCGTTTTCCTAGACAGTATAAAACGTTACACTTGCACAAATTGACAAATATCAAAAAGTACCTGGTAAAAAAAATGGTGTAAAAACACGGTATAATATTAAGAATATATATATTTATAGCAGGTTATTGTTTTCGTTTTCTATGCCAAAATGTTCCCTTTTGCGCGTTGATATTTTTACATTGTTTTAAATCTATACTTCCTCACAGTAGGTGTTTATTTGCCATGCTTATACATATTTGAAAATTAAATTGGCACTTATTATGAGTATTATGACTACAGTAAATAGCAACAATATTCGTTTATTTTTGCTCCATTTGCGGATACATAAGCCGGGTCACTTCGACAAAGCGGTGCCGCCGGACCGGACGTTTCAGATTTTCGCACAGCACAAGGGTAGCAATTGCGCTTACTGCTACCGAAGACGAACAATTAATTGAAGAGGTGAGTGGTCACCCTATCTGTGGGACAAAGTTAGCAGAGTTCAAAAATATTGTAAAAAAGGATAAAATCTGGGATGAAATGGACAATATGTTGCAGAAACCAGGTAATAAGTTCGTGTTAATTATTAGGTAAAAATAACATTTTTATATACAGGATAAACAATAATAGCTTTATTTTTGTTAATAACACGTGTGGGTGTTACATAACTCGGTATTGGCGGAAAACTGATGAATTCAAGGTAAACACTGTTACGCAGCGCGTTACGTATTACGTTATGCTAGATATATTGCGTCTTGCGTCTTTCCTTGCGAAATGTGCGTCGCTAGGAAAACTTGGCTTTACAGCTTATAGTCCAGTTCACCTGCAAAGCTTGACAAATATGTGATAGAGTATAATTTTGTTATCAACAATACCGTGTGAATAAAAAGTCCCAGAACGGTCAAATATCTAGAGTAATACATGTTGGATCGAAGAATAAAAACCGCTGCCCAAGGAATCACTACTGCCACATTCAGATTTTGTATCCAAATCTTATACACACTAAATCCCAATGTAATATTTTACTTTCTTTCTTTAATAATAGAGTGGGGGTGGTAGAGGGGTGGCTAATGCCAAAATAAATTTTGGAGGCCCTTGGTTCTCGTACACACACTAAATTTCAATTTAATTTTTTACTCCCTTTAATAATAGGGTGGGGGTGGCAATGGGGGTCATAGAAGGGGTGGCTAACGCCAAGAACTTTTTTGAGACGTTTCGTTCTTGTACATACACTAAATCACATTTTATTTTTTTTACTTTATTTCACAATAGTGTGGTGATGGTATTGGGGGTGATAGAGGGGTAGCTGATGTCAAAAAAAATTTTGAGACCTTGACTTTTCGTACATGCCTTAAATTGCAATTTTATGGTCTCTTGCTTGCTTTGCCTATTTACCCTTATTTACCACATTTACTCCCCAAACCCCCCAACGGAATTAGATCAAAATAATAATCTAGTTCCAGATCTCGTTATAATACATAAGTGTACCAAATTTCAAGTCAATATCATACACGGTTCCAGAGTAAACGTGCGCACAAAAAGAGTTACAGACATGCCGACCGACAGACAGGAAATTTTTTTTCGCTCAAATTTAAAATCTCGACGCTTCATGACATTTTAAGCCTATTTCAACAATAAAAAAATATATTTTTTTTGTGTTACTATACGTATTGAATATTTTTGAAAAAGCTATCCAATAATATCAAACATGACCCCCTACTCCAACTCTTGGGGGTGGGGTGGGGGCAACTTTAAAGTTTTAAATAAAAATCTCCTTTTTTATTGCAGATTCGGATTCCACGCTACAAAAAACGTAGGTTATGACTTCATTTTTTTTGTTTCGCGATAGATGGCGTTGTAACCGCAAAAAAATTAGATTTTTCGCAATTCTTTAGAAATACACCTTTCACTGAAAAGTAAAATAACTTTGACTTTCAACCCTCAAAAAATTTGAATCCCCATCATTGCAGAAAGTAGGTGTACTTGTTTACCGTTTTCTGATGCTTGTTTCAATCCACGTCAATGGTATTCCATTTCACTAGTTTCATTTTGCAATGTTCGATTCATTTGCAGCTTTCGGGGAGACTAGAGCTCAATTTGTACCTACTTCCACCTTCCACTTGATTTTAAGACCCATCTGCTGAGTTTACCCATCACTATTTTGTGGGGTCTGTTTCGATTTGTCGTTTCGCAAAATTTGTTTGTAATGTCTCGTTCAGAAAGTGAAAGAATAACAGTCCTTATGATACGGGGATATGGAGACAAAAAAGATCATACCAGAATGTTGCAGATTTATCCAATGCCACCAATGGTGACCGTGAATGCATTTCAAAATCTACTGTATTTCGAACAGTTAATCGTTTCGAACAAACTAGTTCTGTTAAAGGTGAAGCAAGATCTGGAAGACATAAAAACGTTACAAACGAGGAAAAGTCTTTAGAGGTGTTACTGTATTTTCAAGAAAATTGTCATATATTGAATAGAAAATTAGCTCAACACGTCGGAATAAGTCAAGGTTCAGTTCTTAAAGTTATGAAGTTGCATTACTACCATCCGTATAAAATCAAACAAAGATGACTTTGATAGTAGAGTTAAATTTTGCGATGAAATGATGCAGCGATATGTTGTTGACGATAGATTTTTTTTCTGGACTTGTTTTTCTGATGAAGTTACTTTTCAATTAAATGGTTCTGTAAATCGGCATAATATGAGGTATTGGGCTGATAAAAATTCTCACTGGATGAGGGATTGTCATACCCAATATCCGCAAAAAGTCAATGTCTGCGCTGGAATTTTGTGTAATAGGATAGTAGGGCCATTTTTTTTATTGACGGCAATTTGAATGCTCGAAAGTATGTCAACATGTTAAATGATGGAATAATACCTGCAATACCAGAAATCGTTGAACATGCATTTGGCCAAGTATGGTTCCAGCAAGATGGGGTTCAAGTGCACTATGCTTTAATTGTACGAAATTTGCTAAATAATATTTTCCAGGAATTTGTCGAAGAGGTGCATTAGAATGGTCACCAAGGCCCCCTGACTTGACCCTTCTCGACTTCTTCTATTGGGGTATTTTTTTGTTTTTTGATCCGACGTGTATTTTTCGAGATATTTGACTCATCCGCGGCTTTTTATTTACCCGGTATATAAATACCATAGTCGAGATTATTCATAACAAAGAGATTCTCTATCCGAGGATTACTTTTTGTTATATTTATAGTTTATCGCGTGTTTTATTTTATTCATAGAAATAATATGATTCGCTCTTGTATTATAATTATTATTGCAAATTTAATAAAACATTATATAATAATTTTTATACATTGTATGTGTGTGTGATGTTTACAATAATAAGACGAAAAGACAATAGAATTAAAAGGTTGTTATGTTATATTGACGTAATTTTCATTTATTATTTTTTAATTAATAACTGATTTCTTTTTCTTTACAAGTTGTTTCCGAATGCAAGAGAGCAGTATAAGATAGAAAGTATGAATATCATATTATTCCATATAAAGTATATAAACAATTGCATAATTATAATGTTAATGTTTTTTTAAGTTAAAATTCCAATTTCTTAGCAAATGTCTCGGAATTGTGTGTATAATGTATATATTTGTAAAGCGATTCGTTAAACCGTTTACGAGATAAAAAATATTTAATAATTTCATATTTGCTCTACATTAATACTTTAATATGTCAGTTTTCGAACAAAATATCTTAGAGATTAGTAGGTGTCAACGATAGTAACTTACACAAAAAATATCTGCTATATAACTGCAGGGGCACAATCATCAAGCTTATCCTGCTATGGCATTTCTCGTGTCACCCTGTATATAATTAATATCAACCTTAGCGTCACACATGTACAGAGTGGCTACTTCTTATATTGAACAGTATTGCTATCTCGCAAACCATAACAGTTACAAAGTCGGTTAAATGGGACCAAAGTCTGAGTTGAAAGCCAATAAAATGGGTTATATAAATTGAAACTATTACGATTGGTTCCGGAGATATACAGTAGCATCCGAAACAGCTCGTTTTCTTTTTTTGCATAAGAATATATTTTTATCCATTAACTTTGCTATATCCCCGTATTCAAATTTTTATTATGAGGTTTCGTCTCTTCAGGGTCACCATCAACTTTATTTTTTTAAATACGGACCTGGCATCTCTATAGCGAATTTTTAAAGCATTTGGCATTGTGAATTCAAGAGTATGTCACACTTGATGGTTTTACTACGTTTCGTTAGAAACATAACCATCATTCATTTATTGCGTACGCCCTTCACAAAATATTTTCTGTTCATCAACACAAGATGTGACTCATCATTTAAAATCTTCTTTTATGAACAATCAAATGCATTAAATAAGATGGCTAGTCTGTACCTGCTGTTAACTCATTATTATTTTGCAGAATGAAGGTTTCCCGCCTAAATTCCTAACCTATTTGCCAGTGATTGATTGATTGGAGCATCATTAAGACGTTTTTGGCGTTGTTTTAGACATTCTGTATACGTCTCCTTAGAATTCCTGTCAAGTTAATATATCCTAACCTCATTTTCTTAAGAGATTTTAGTTTCATTTATAAAAAACCGCCTTAAGCGGAACATTCAACAGAGCTGAAGTTGCTGGAATACAGTTTTTCAATTTTCACACGAGCCGAAACATTAATTTCCGTTCCTTCTTCGATAATAAACTTTTCTTTGTGCTCATTGTTGTCTATCAGGATATCGTTATAAAAGTCGGTAGCCACAACTACATTTTTCCTACATTCCCCATAGATAATTAACTAAATTAACAAAAATTTTAAACAATTTTAAAGACAATAAAAATACCGATAAACCAACAAATGTTTATTCTTTATTGTACCGAATATTGTATGTATTGACTTAAAATTTGGTAAGGTTATGTTTTTTAGGTCTTTAATTGCAATGGTGTTAATGGTGTCACATTTCATAGAGGGCGCTAGTTACAGTACTTTTCTGTGATATTTTGGATCATAACTTCTTTGTGTTTAGATTTTGGAAATTATCTTCCATTATGTTTGAAACACAATTTAATTTTTCAAAAAAAAGTATACTTATTGAAGTTCGATAAGACGCACTCTTGTAGAGAAATACACCATTTTAGACAAATAATGAATAACAATTTTTGACTTTACTCTCTCTTTACTCTTGCCATTCAAAAAGCTAGTCCCTACTTTTTGGTTCCTACCTACAATCTTTTTAGAGAACACCCCGTATAATGTATCTGGTAAATTTTATTTTATATAGTGTACCTGCTTTAATTATACCTAAAATTAAATTAAAATATATTCGCCCCCTCTAGAACCCAGAATAAATTACCTATATTTAATATTACTTCCACTTTCAGTGGAAGTATAGTAATGAAATAGGCTTAAAATGTCATGAAAAGTCGAGATTTTAAATTTGAGCGAAAAAAATGTCTATCTGTAACTTTTTTGCGCATGCTTACTCTGGAACCGTTTATGATATTGACTTGAAATTTGGTACATTTATGTATTATAACGAGATCTGCAACAATATTATATTTTGATCTAATTCCGTTGAAGAGTTCAGGGGTAAATAGGCAAAGCAAGCAGGCAAGAGTCCATAAAAATGCAATGTACGACATGTACGAAAAGTCAAGGTCTCAACATTTTCAGCCACCCCTCCACTGTCACCCCCAATACCACACCCACATTATTATGAAAGGGAGTAAAAAATTAAAATGTGACATAATGTCCATACAAGAACGAAATGTCTCAAAAAATTTTTTTGGTATTAGCCACCCCCTCTACCACCCCCATTGCCACCCCCACCCTATTTTAAAAGAGTAAAAAATTAAATTGGGATTTAGTGTGTATACGAGAACCAAGGCGTTTGAAATTTTTTTGGCATTAGCCACCCCCTTCACCACCCTCATTGCCACCCTCACCCTGTTATTAAAGGGAGTAAAATATTACATTGGGATTTAGTGTGTATAAGACTTGGACACAAAATCTGGATCTGGAAGTGGTGATTCCTTGGGCAGCGGTTTTTTTTTTAAATTTTAATTATCTTCTTCTAGAAGCTGTATCTTCCTTACGGACTATTTATTCACGGTCAGAAGTTGACTGTTTTGCTAGTCTCTTATATATATTTTTTTATATACATTTATTTAACGTCGGCCTATTTCCGCTACTGAGGCCTAACACCGACGCCTGTAGACGAGCTACCCCCAACCAGGAACTTTGCCGAACCTCTTCCCTTAAGAAGAGTAGGGATCTTTTACTTGCCTAACATTTAATAGACAAGGGACCGACGGCTTTACATCCCCTCCGAAGGATGGTATATCTCCTATACAACCCTCGCCTAAGGTTGTATAGTTTCCGCGCATACACTGATATACAAGCCGCTGGAAGATGTGTGAGGCGAGAACGCGGTTTCCGTTGGAATGGTCACCCATCCAAGTACTAACTGCGCCTGTCGTTGCCGAAGTATGTACATAGTAAAGACGCACCTACGCTCGCCCCCGTCTCATATATATAATAATAATTTATTTATTTTTACGTTTTTACTTCAAGCTTCACTAGGTGTAATTATCGGAAAATTAAGCTTCTAGTTTCTGATGGATTCTATATCACTCCCAAAAACTTTTTAGTTTAGAAAAATGTCATATGTGTTTGTATGGCATCGTTTGGTCCAGAACCGATACCAGTTGATCGATCGCGTATAAGCTTAATATTTAGATCTTTCTTATGAAATATTTTAGACTTTTTTATTTTTCACGTACTCTTAAAATTAAATATAGTTCACATAGAAAAAACAATCAATCACACCTAGTATTATGCCATTACTGTTTGGAAAATTCACGTAAGGGTAGTTTACTAATAGAAAATTTAAACTAAATGTTCTCGAAAATGTTTTAACAATTTTGCTCAAATTGTATACGATAATAGCACATTATAAAGCTAACATTGGTTTTTTCCACACAATTCACATAATTAAGGGCAGTTTACTGATGAAATTTTCTTTCTGTGACGCGAGAAAGTAAGTGCGGTGTAGTCTATCATTTACTTAAGAATATATCAAATATTATGTGACCGTTTGAAAAATATAATAAACATAAAATAGAAATTAATCACATATATTTGGTTGTACCGTGTTTTTGCGATACCAAGTCAAAATATTTATACCCAAAAACTGAACAATGAATGAATTCACTTTTATCACTAATTTTCACCACACAGTTTTTCACAAAACAAATATTACCTAAAATTAACAAATTCTTCATAGTAAGGGTAAAGATTAGCATTGAAACTAAAGTTTAAAGTCGAGATATTGCAATTTATATAGCTTTACTAAAAGAGAAAGGGTTTATACGAAGATTCATTCAATGCAGAGTGGTATCGCAACATATACTCGTAACATTCAGTAGTGAATCCTTTCTCAATATAGTTGAATTATCGAAATTGTTAAATATAGGACTGTTATAGATTTGTAATTATATCCTATCCGCGAAATTTTTAAAATTAGGAAAGGTCTCAATTAATATCTACACTACAGTCGAAATTACTTCAAATTTACCTACTAATAGGTCAGAATTAGTGACAGATAACTAAAGTAAATTAGAAGTTGAAAAATGAGAGCACTTTGTTAAGAATTAATAGTCATATTAGTAACTTAAGATAATTTCAAGATAATTGTTGAGATGAAAGAATTGCAATGTTGGTAAATGTCTGAATAATTATTGGGATGGAACATTATCCTCCTCGGATCCACGGCTAAATTGATCTTAAAATTTAAATGCCAGATGACCTAACTTATTTCGTTCTCTAAATAACACTCAGAGGAGCACCAAATTTTTAATTTTTTTCTAATTTTTGAAAAAACAAGTATTGTAGAGAGTACTTCGGATCTGTACCACTACAAATAAAATCATATACAACTCATATTTTATTAATTGAATTGAGCAAAGCAGTTCCGTTCAACACTGCAGCATAAAAAACATTACAATCTGACCATTTTGCGAAGGTAAGTTTTTTGCAGCCTGGGTACCATCATTTGGATCTGAATTTTTGGTCATGTTTCATAAACTATGGTAGATGTTTACTCTCTCTTTCTCTCTTTCGAATTTGTTTGCCCGGAATGGGTTCCGCTCTTCTGCGCTTTCTACTGGGCTCTGTCTCTTCCTCACTCTCACTCGAATCACAATTTTCAGGACTACCAGCAAGTCCTGACCTAAGTAGTGACTTTGCAATTGAAATTTTGAATTCAAGGTAGTCCATAGTATCCCTTTTTGAGACTCTTGCAGCTGCAGCATCTTCTCGATATTGTAGCCACTGTACTGAAGTCCATAAAATGGTAAATTGCTCGAATAGTTTACTTGTTACTTCGGCTCCTCATACGATAGTTTGAAATAATTCGATCAAATAAGTCTACTCCTTCCATACTATCATTGTAATACTTCACAATTGAAGGACGGTTTATCCCAATATATTTTTTATCACACTTTAACCAGTGCTTGCACAATTCCACAGGTTCTACTTCAAATTCTAAGGAAGCCATGATAATGGGTTTGGAGCAATTGGAACTCTGGTGTCTAGTCTCCAAAACATCCTGAGTCTTGGTAAGTTGTAGATGGCAATTAACATGCTGCATGCAAAAAATATTTTCAGTTCTGCCTCAGAAGTGTTGAGAGATTTTCCGGTGGTATTTATCGCCTTCATGTTGATCACAAGGGACATGGATTCAAAAAAATCGTCTTCGAGATATCTGATAAAATAATGAATCGGATGTTTTCTGACTCAGTACGCGCCGGGGTGTATATTTCTCACTAATTCTTGGAATAAAAATGGTTCGATTCCATTTCCTTTTCTCTCCCTTAGGAAGCAGGTCGACTAAAGGTAGGTCTTCGTCTGAAGAAGCGATTGTTGCATTGCGTTGGCTTTCAACGGCTGCATCTTCTTGGCCATTTACTGCACTTATTTCGCCCTCTTCTTTACTTCTTGCGCTGCTTTCACCCTCACCTTCACTTACAGCTACACCTTCATTTCCACTCACAATTTGTTGCCGATAGTTCCCTCCAATAACACCAATTTCGTCTTCGCGTTCACTCTCATCATTATGTAGTAGATCATCGTCCAGATGAGATTCGTCGAAATTCAAATTGTCAGCTAGGTCCTGGAGTTCTGCCTCACAGAGCTAAAAAAATTTGGTGTTATAAATAGATATTGTAGAATATCCACAGTATCTCCAGGAATACTCAGAGTTCAAATGGCAGTAGATTATGTAAATATCGGAATATTTCATCTTGCAACATATTACTATAAAGAACTAACCTCTGATCAATAAGATTCTAACACAGAATGCAATATCTTCAGTTACTTACCTCTATTTCTATTGTACTATACAGTGGAACACATACTGTATTATTAGACACAAGATGACTGCTTAAAAGTGCGGTTAAAACAACTACAGAACCGCTATAAGTTTTTGTGCGCGTTTTCTGACGCATATCAAATATGATACCATAAGGAGCTAGTTACTGCTACCTATTATAGTTAGTAATAGGGATACGTAAATAAACTGATGCTGTGCTCTTATCCCGTTATGCAAGAAAGAAATTTAGTTGTAAAGAATTTCTTTCCTTAGATCGAAGGCGAAATTATCAAATGTTTTCGACATCGAGGACCATATTTCCTAATTAAGGAAAGTTGACCTGAAATTAGCTTTACATTTTTTACCATTAGGCCAAATTCATACATAAATCATCAGATCTTCCGGAAAATGATCATTTTTAGACATGAAATAATCCTACGAGTAGAGTAGTGTGCAGGTGGGAAACAGAACGTAGTTTTACCTTTGAATATTCACGAAGACCAAAATGATTCTTGGCACATTTTTAATGGTAATTTAGATTTGTATGTCGCCGTGGTATTTAATGATAATAATTTTGCGTAATATCTTCTAGTGTTCTCACGGCTTCATTTGAATTTGAAAAATGTAAAAGTTACAGCCTGCCAAATTATTTTATGATCAATTAACCTCGTTAAAAGCCCTAATAAACCCATGGATATTGAAGGTATTTTTGTAAATAAAACTTAACTTGGACCTGTGAAATAGTTTAATTTGTTTGTGCTATTTTTCTTTGCATTTCATCGTTTGATAGATGAGTATTAGAGAAATATTGTCATGTGCTGCTCTTTGACGGAGAGAGATTTAAATAGTCCCTGATACTGAGTGAAGGGAGACCTGTTTAGTTGACGGCCGGTAGAGTATAGCCATCTCTGGGCCAACTGGCGAACTGCCATTTCCATGGAATATACGAGAATGGCGCTATATAAGAAATGAATCCAGCGCACTCGGACATTTGATATGAACATTTTCATTCTACTAAAACTTATCAAATGGACACATGCGGACAGACACACAAATATAATGTATTCTGGAACGGATTTATGTACAATAATAGCTTTTCTATGACTATTAATTACTTTGATCAGATTAATATATTTATTTGATTAAATCAAACACTTTTTTCAATTAAAGTTAGCTTTTACAATTTGTTTGCTTATGCTAGAGGTAATAAGGCATTTAGTCATTACTAATGTTAGCGGGTGTACAAATTGATGTTAACCGATTAATTATAACAATTAATAACAAATACTTTTCTAGAAAATAGATCGGCAGACATGCCATGTGGAAATTATTAGCTTAAACTTCTACTTACACTGTCAGTTATGTAAGCGTGTCGTTACTTTGGGATGATACGCCTAAATAAAAAATATGTGGACGTAGGTATTTTTATATCAGTAAGGCAATAATTTGGAAATCTCAATATATATGTAACACTTTTTTCAGATTTAATTAAGGTTACGTTCAGATATAAATGATCTTTATTTTAATTAACATGGTTCGAATTCCTGTGTATTACGTTTATACAGGGATGACAACGGTAGACAATTTTTATTTCAATTATAAATTATTTTTTATAAATTTATTTATATAGTGATTATTTTCTTTTATTTTATTAAGCCGGCGATAAAACCGATGTTTTTGCATTTAATGCATATGTTTGTCTGTAGGTATGTCGGTAGCTTCGTAACTTAAAGAAGCGTTGACAGATTTTGACACAAGGAAGCATCCAATCATATGCTGTTTTTAACCCTAACTGTAAATAGACACATTTCAGATTCCACTATACACCGAAAAAAGTGATCCAGTATTCTGTTATGTTCCTTTTCAATTTGTTTCTTCAAGATCCAAATATACTTTAATTTGTTCGCTGTTAAAATCTCTCCTTACTGGCCTATAACTCATACAACAGAGCGGGCTTTGCCCCTTCTTTGACTGTTTGTGATTTAGTATCCCAACCTAGCGCTAAAATTCCTGCATGAAAATCAAGTAGGTATAATCGAGTGCATCAGTTCCTGGCACTCAAAAAACGCAACAAAAACTTTACGACATAATTATTATCATCGTTGGGCCAAGCGGCATGATGTCATCAAACAAGCCGACGCACATTAAAAACCTATAAAGGTAAGCGAGTCAATTTGCGAACGACATAGTACAGAGAGTCCCGGTATTTTAAATGAGGTCATACAGTTTTTGTTGCGTTTTTTGAATGCCGAAAACAGGTGAACTCGACTATAACAACAATGCACAAAATCACGCGTAGGTTGAAAAAGCGCCATTTGCCAAATTCAAAGCATATTTAAATAATATGTTTGTTATAGTTTCAACTTTCGATATGACAAAGATTTAATTGATTAGTGATCCAACTATTTTTTAATATTTTTAATCTTGTGGTTTTTATTATGTAGTGAGTGCATTGTAAAATTAAGTAGCAGAATTTCTGGAATAGCTTGATATCACGCTACTAAGCGATGCCTAAAATGGAAAAGGTTGATGATTACAAATGATTACAAAATTCAACAGTGACGTCATCAATTGACAGCCTGAAAACGGTTTCGTTGCATTTTGAAGAATTTGGCGCAAGAGTACGTCTTCGATTGTAAACGATTTAAATATTAGTGGTGCATAATTTTAATATCAAATTTGTGCGATATGCCATTTATTAACGTTTTTTTAAAATTGTAATTTGAAAAAAATTTGGATATATATCGTATCGGTGCTGTTGTTGGAAAAAGAAAATTTGTTGTCAGGTATGTTGACATCCTTGTTAACTCGTAAATTGTAAAAATAAGCACTAATAACGCTTTCGTTCCGTGTTAGGTAGGTATATAATATGACTTATTTGCTTAAATATTATTTAATATATGCATTCAATATTCATAGATATGGTATAAGCCAATATTGACAGAATATAATAGGTTAGGTAGTAGTAATTTGCATTTACTATAATATTCAGCGACGGATTTGGGTTTTGTGCGGCCCAAAGCATGGTTAAATTTGCCGCCCCTGAAGAGTCAATACTACCAATTAAATAAAACTGTTGCTTATAAAAACTTTCTTTAAAAACATTGTTATATATCATTTCCCGGAACCTCCTGCTGCAACAGTCACAATTTTTTTATGTTGCCCCCCGACATAAATTTTGCCGCCCCCACCTTCCTGCCGCCCTAGGCACGTGCCTACTATGCCTATTGCTAAATCCGCCACTGATAATATTAGTTTAGTTTTATAAATATATATGTATTATATTATATATCTATTGCTGTGAAATTTAATTTTTCTGACAATATTACTAATTCCCTGCTAAAAATGGCATATAGAAACTTCTCCAAAGTAATTCAAAATGTATACTTTTCTATGAGCATGGGTAGGATCTATGTAGATGATAATTGATAACAGTTTTACCTGTGGATTTCTATGACATTCTATTGCAGAATGATCCATCATTTGGAAGAGGAATAACTTTTGGAATGTTTATGGTTATTGATATGACTATATGCGGAATTGACTAATTTCTTTCAAAAATCGATACGTCTTATAGAACCTCATAGCTTTATTTTTATCTGTTTCTATGAGCCCTTTTTGGCAGGGTTGTACTTCAAGCTCAAAAGTTTCTAATAAGTTTAAATTTGTTACCATTTTAGAAACAGAATGTCGGCGACAGCTGTTCTTGTGTGCACTAATCAATGGAATCGAAAAAGAACAATGAGATTTTTTGAATTTCCATCTACTCAAATCAGATGACAAGTAGAGCCTGCAAGAATAGAAATATGAGCCCAGCCCAGCAGCGCTCCGTGGCGATGATTTTCTCGAAACGAAAATAAAAAATGTAAGAATATGTTCCAAAGATTTTATTATGGGTATTGCAATCTTGACTTGACAGTGAACTTATTTAGTCAAAATAAGATGTATACATGTTCTTGAAATTTCACTTGAAGCGTAGATGTTTCATAAGGTGACATGTAACATGTTTCTTTTTTTAGTACGCTTTCTTTACATATTATATTAATAACATAAATAAAATTGATTGAATATGTAGTCATAATTACTTCCTCCTCCAGTAACGTGCGAATAGACATAGTTTTGGATGTGATAAATGAAGTAGGTTCTAAGATCACTTTGAGTGTAGTACACGATGCAAAATACATGGTAGAATGAACAAAGCCGCCAACTTTTTGAAAAACTTCGTTTTTGTGCATCTGAACAGTTTGAAATTCAGGAATAAAGTACGATGAATATATTAAATGTAGATAGAACAGCATAGAGCAAAACACTTTTATAGCAATACAGAGTGGATTTGTTGTTTTGATTAACATATACAATAAAATGAAACAGTAAAAGTTATTACTAATTATTGCATATACAATGTTTGTTAACTTAGTATATTTGTGTGAATCTTACCTGAACCTGTATCATGGCACTACACTATCACCATTAACCATTAAAAATTCTTTATTTTATTTATCTGTGGTTCACATGTCAAAGATATTTCATTTATTTGATTTATTTCATGTATATTATGTACAATGTGCACTATGTGCAGTATACCCGACTCGATACAAATTTACACATAAACGAATCCAGTCGGACGGCGGATCTAATGCCACATGAAATTTTATATCAATGATTACTATTTTTCAGGTAACTATCATTGCCCTCCTATAAGATTGAACAAATTAAAGATTTTTATATTCCAAAAGGTTAAAAAAGTAAAAGATTACGCTCAAAAATAAAATTAAATAATATTTACAAAATTCTAGTATTGTACTACAGGAAAACGTAAAAAACCTGTTTTATGACTGCTATTTACATATTTACAAAATAAACGAGTTTATCTGTTAAAAAGGAAAATTAAATGTGATTCTTGAAAAATAAATGTGATTCTAAAATAAATGAAAATGAAAAATGTTCTAATTGAGAAAAATAAAAATAATTCTGTTAAAATGAGACAAAAATTCTACTTCTGTTTAAATGTTGCATATCGCACAGCATGGTCACACCCCCTTTGCAGGGCTAAGCCAGTTTTACGTATTTTCCTATCGTTACCTCTGGTGGTAGAGGGGTAACCCCTCATGGATCAATTTATGAGTGTGTGGAGTCTCATTATGACTCCTCATACTGGTCAAGTTAGCGGTTAGTGTGGAATTACCCACTTTATATTTAAAAAACCTATCCGCAGTTTCTTGTATATAATCTCTGATCATGGGGACATTTGCATCATTATGAATTTGTATAATAGGTGTATATCTATTAGACTCTGTCAGTAGTCTAAGGATCTTATTTTGTGTCCTCTGGAGGCGGTTGCATTGCGCATCAGAAATGGTATTCCATGACGCACATGCATAAGTGAGGATTGGTTTAAAAATGGTTTTATACAATGTTACTTTGTTGTCCTTAGATAATGTGCTCCTTTTGTTGACTAAAGGATATAGTCGACTTAAGGCAGCATACGTACTGTTTATAATATTTGTTATGTGAGGTCCGAAACGCAGTCTCGTATCTAGGGTGACCCCCAGGTACTTGACCGCGCTCTTCTCTCTTATAACAGTATTTTTAATTTTCAGTTTATTAAACACGCGAATGTTTGTGAACTTCCTGTGTAAAATTATTAACTCGGTTTTATCATCGTTAATGGAGATTTTCCATTTTTCATAATATTTTAACAATTTTGCTAGGTGGAATTTTATCTTTTTAACCGCAGTTTCGGCATAAAAAGACCTAGCATATATAGCGGTGTCATCCGCATATAATAAGATATCTGTACTAGTATGCGTAGGTATGTCTGCCAAGTATATATTATATAGGGTAGGTGATAATATCGCCCCCTGCGGTACCCCTGCGGACAATCTCCTAAAGGAGGAAATTGTTCCGTTGATGCCGACTGCTGCGTGTCTGCCTAATAAATAATTTTTAATTAGAGACACCAAATACATGGGAAGTTCACACGCATTCGCGAGTTTGTATATAAGGCCGTTGATCCAGACCGAATCATAAGCTTTCTCAATATCAATTAGGATCATGGCATTACAATTTTTCTTATTATACGCCTCAATGGTGTCCTGCACCACCTTGGATAGAGCTAGGGTGGTGCTATGACCCTCTCTAAAGCCGAATTGGATTTGCGGTAGGATGTGTTTTTTATGTAAATGATTATTTACAATTTTAAGTAAAACCTTATCCACGACTTTAGAGAGGGTGTTTAGGAGTGAAATGGGGCGGTAGCTGGATGGGAGGTGGGAGGGTTTTCTAGGTTTTAATATCGGAATTATAATTGCTATCTTCCAGGCACCCGGGTAGTGTTGTGTTTTTAAAATTGCGTTGATAATATAAGTTAGCTGTACCAAACATTTATTTGGCATATTTTTCAACATTAGATTGTGGATGCCATCTACGCCGGGTGCTTTATTATTGGGAAGTAACTTAAGAATTTTTCTGACGTCTGAAGGACAAGTAATTAGTTTTGAATATTTATTAGGAGGGATAGGATAACTGTCTAGTATCGTCTGTGCGTCTCTGGTGATGGCGTCGTGTTCGGCGGTCTCGTTGGGTTTAGATGTGTTAGTAGTTTGTAAGTAGTCAACAAATGCCTCCGCTTTGTCCAGGTCGGAGTAGAAAGCCACTCCTTCCCGCACAAGCGTCGGCATTTGAATGTAAGGGCGTCGTAGTAGTTTAGTCATTCGCCACAGGGAGTTGTCCTGGCGCGACAAGGCTGCAATCTTGTCGTTCCAGGCCTCCTCCCTGTGGTTTTTCAGTCGAGTCTTTATCGTTTCCTGTAGGTCTCGTAGTCTATGTCTGTCGATTTCCCGTCTGTTTCGCTGCCAGGACTTTTTAATTTTATTTTTAAATTTTATTAAATTTAATATTTCCGTGGGGATTATTTCAATCCTGGGTTTCAGTTTAATTTGTCTGGTAGTTTTGTCGCGTGCGTGTTGTAGAATTTTAGTAAGTCGAGTCACTTCGTCGTCGATGTCCTGTGGCGTTATTATATTGTTATTTATATTTAAATTGTCGTTAATTAATTGTCTGTAGCGTTTCCAGTTAGTAGTTTTGTAATCGTATGTCTTTTTGTGTGTGTCCTGTGTGGTTTTCGTCGGGATGGTGAAAAGGGCGGGGTTGTGGTCCGAGGACAGGAAGGGGAACTATCACCGTTGTCTTGCACATCCACTGACACTTCACTCTTATTTGATGCTGTGGTGCTGCCTCGTAGTCCTGGCTTAGAAGATGAGCTGGCATCAATCTATCTATGGTTATATTGACTTCTTTTTCGCCACATTGGATGATAAAGTTTCATTCTTTACGTTTATGAACTTTAAAGGGACCGTCGTAGGTAGGTGCCAGGATTGTGCGTAGCGCGTCCTGTCTAACAAAAACATAGGCTGCTGTTTTTAAGTCCTTAAAAACAAAAGTCGAGCGATTTCTGTGTCGACGCATGGGTGTAGGTTTCAACGCTCGCATGTGTTTGCGTAGATCTGTGACAAAGTCGCTAGCATTTGTTGTAGTACCAGGGGATGCGGTGATTATTTCGCTTGGCAAGCGTAAATTGTGTCCGGAAACCATTTCTGCTGTGGTGGTACCCATGTTTTCTTTACTCGGAAGTGTGACGTGCCTATCAGGCGTGTCAATTCCTTAAATATATTTGACTCGAACTGCCTACCTTAGTCTGTGGTGATTGCTTGGGGAACTCCAAAACGAGCGATCCGTGTTTCGACGAATGTTCTCGCGACTGTCTGCGGTGATGTCTTGGAGGGGTATTGCTTCTGGCCATCGTGTGAACCGATCCACATACGTAAAGATATATCTATATCAGTTACAGAACGGCAGGGGTTCCACTAGTTCCATATGCACGTTTTTCGGTTTAGGGAAGTCCAAAATTGCTTGTAATTTCTCTGCGAGTGGCTTAGTTCCTTCCGCGTTAACGGAATATCCTAGAAATTTCACTTCTTTTGCACCGAATATACACTTTTTGGGGTTGATAACGATACGTTGGAGTTTTTCGAAAACTAACCTTAGGTGTTGGAGATGCTGTTGTTCGTCTTCTGATGCGACCATGCAGGATATCGTCTAAATATGCGTAGCAAAAATCCAGTCCTCGCAAAACAGAGTCTATGAACCGTTAAAATATTTGTGCTGCGTTACGTAAGCCGAACGGCATCGCATTGAATTCAAAAAGTCCAAAAGGTGTTTTCACTGCCGTTTTCGATACGTCCTCGGAGTTTATTGGTATCTGGTGATAGGCTCTGACTAGGTCAATGGTAGAGAATGTCTTCTTACCCGCCAACATGTGTGCATAATCCTCTATGTGTGGCAGGGGATACCTGTCAGGGATGGTGCGCGAATTCAGGGCATGGAGGGACGTGTAATGTCGATATATTACTTAATTTAAATTAAGTAAAAACAAACAAATAAATAAAATAATAAAAAAGAAATTAAGAGTAAATAAGGACGCAACAAAATTAGAGCATGTAAAAGTTTAGTTGCTCGATCTTAAAACCTACTTCATTTATCACACACAAAAATATGTCTATTCGCATGTTACTAGAGAAGTAATAAATAACCATGTAACTACATATTCATTCAATTTTATTTGCGTTATTAACGTAATACATGATTTACACAAGTCAATATTTAATAGAACACTATATTAAGCCTAATTAGGTGAGAACATAGTTACACTAATCAAGAAACATAATATGTAAAGAAAGCGTACTTAAAAGACACATGTTATATATCACCTTACGAACAATCTATGTTTTAATTTTAAGAACTTTTATACATCTTAATTTGATTAAATAAGTTCACTGTCAAGGTTGCAATATGTTATAAATCATGTAAAAACTATCATATAAGTACCCATAATAAAATCTTCGGAACATATTCTCACTGTTCTTTTTCGATTTCATCGATTAGTGCACCCAACAACAGCCAACGTTGTCATTAACTGCAATAGAACGTCGCAGAAACTCACAGGTAAAACTGTTATCATCATCATCATCTCCTCCTATTCTAGAAAGTTATACATCTTGAATTATTTTGGAGATGTTTCAATGTGCCATTTTTGGCAGGGAATTAATATTATTGTCAGAAAAAGTAAATTACTACTACCTAACCTATTATATTCTATGTCAATAATGGCTTATACCATATCTAAGTATGCATATATTAAATGAATATATATCCAAATAAGTCATATTAAATACCTACTTAAGAAGATCCGATAAAGAAATATTTATTATTTTTGGCCATAACTTTTTTTAAATACATATATTGGCAAAAAAAGTATAGGAATACCTAAGTAGTACTATGACAGGTGTAGTGATATGAATTTTCACTCAATTATTTCAGTTGTTTGCAAAATAGTTAGATTTAATTATATCAATCTTCGTATTTCCCAAATTTAAACCTAACTATTTCGCAGGTGTTTGAAATTATTGAGTGAAAATTTATAACACTACTCTTGTTATAGTTCTATTTAGGTAGTCTTATAGTTTGTTTGCAATATATGTTTTATAATAAGAAGTTACGTTCAAGAACAGTAAATATTTCCCTATCGGATCGCTCTCTCTCTCTCTCTCTCTCTCTCTCTCTTGGATATGGCGACTTTAACAAACAAAAAAAAAAGAAAACTAAATTATTAGTTTTATTACTGCTTATTTTTACAATTTACGAGTTAACAGGAATGTCAATGTATCTGAGAACAATTTTTCTTTTTCCAACAACATCACCGATACTAACTATATCCTAATTTCTTTCAAATTACACTTTTAAAAAAACGTTAATAAATGCTATATCACACAAATTTGATATTAAAATTATGCACCACTAATATTTAAATCGATTACAATCGAAGACGTACTCTTATGTCAAATTCTTCAAAATGTCCACGGACCCGTTTTGAGGCTATCAAATGATGACCTCACTACTAGTACCATTAATTTTATTAATTCTTGTTGTTTTCATTGCATAGTTAGTGTGTATTGTAAAATTAAGTAGCCGAAGAGGTTGGTGATTACTTTTAACAAGAGCCTCAATTTTATTATAATGTAACCCTCGACTTCAAAATAATAAATCTTTTAAAAAAAGGACATCTAGGTTTTTAATACAATTAAGAGTTCTGTGCCGAATGTACGTATCTAACACAGTACTGAAAATATTGAAAACATTATTTTAGCAGGGCGTTCTTTAAAATTTTGTTTATTTTCTAATATTAATAGAAGGACATTTTCTTTAATTTTTGATTCAGAGGTTTCATAAATAGATGAATAATTAATGTGTCGGTTTCTAACGAATTCAAGTGAACTAAAATTTATGTCAAGAGAATAGCCAGATAATTTGTCTTTGACAATTATAAATCAAAATAATGTATACATATCGTAAATTAAGTATTTCTCAATTAATGCAATTTTTGCATTCATCCAATATAGAAGACGGTTCTGTGCTCCTAGTAATATACTGAATAAAATCTTATTTTATTTAATATGGAAAATATTAGAAGAATTAAAAAAATGCTATAGTTAATATTTAGGCTACAAAAATATTTTTTTAATTAAATTTCACTAAGCATTTTTAATAGTTTTTGATTTGTTAATATTTTTTAGATGAACAAGTGATTGTTTGTTCCATAAGCACAAACAAATTCCAGTGTTGTCTTATAAATAGTCTTATTTTCTGATTTAGGAAAATACCACGACGTACAAAACGCTTTGTTAACACTCAAATCTAACAGATTGTGAAACTTTAAATGAATAATTTAAAGAGGCCATAAAATGAAAAGTAATAGGTGATCAGAGCATTTACAGTTGATTCTATATCGAAAAAAATATAACAACTTACTTTCTACCATGCAAGTATCAGATTCTCTTAGTTACATACAGCATCAGGATGTTGTAATTGTCAAGAAATAAATTAATTGTAGATAACTAAGTAAATGCAGTAAATTTTCATTCATTATTAATCGTCCTTTGGTGATCTGTGATAGGATGGTGTGCAGTTACTTGAAGGTTACTTCGTGACTGTATAGCTAGCTGTCCGATTTTAAAAAGAACTGCGTGCATATGCTTTTAAATATCATCTCAAATTGTTTTTATTTATTTTGTTCTGTTTGCTATGTAACAAACTAGCCATTAGCTACTTTTCTGACCTGCCTACAGGTATCAATTCAGTAGATGAATACACTTAAGCCAAAAATTAAATTGGATATTATTAATAACTGTCACCATGAGTGTCAATCGTAGGTATAATTAATAAGGGATCTAATAAATTCTGGGTTAGTACGACAAAGACAAGTAGAAGTTGTGGTCGGGCGTGGCCGAAAAAGAAGAAGTCGGGAAATGGAAAAAAATTTCTAAATCCAAGCAAATGACCAAAATAGGACAATTTTACATTTAATTTGTTGATAAATACCCTTTTATTCAAATTCAAAGTCTACTTCGACATTTTTTAAATTTGTTTCTGCATTCCAAAGCCAACTAGAAATAGCAAATAAATGTCATTTCCAACGTTATTTTTCATCCGATTTTAAATTTAAAAAAAGTGTTGGAAAGAGAAATTACAGCTTTATTATAAATATACAGGGTGGGATTGAAAATATGAAAGTTGTGGCAATTTCCGGCCATATCGGAAGTGATTTTTTTATCACCGAATGGTCAAAATGTGGTCATTGGTATCTATATTTGAGTTCCCTAATTTCAGAATTTTATTTTTAAAACTGTAGAAAAAAAAGTGGGTACTTTCTTGGTCACCCGGTATAGCAGGGATACGATGAGCACTTATTGCTAGATGAAGTATTTGTCTTGTCGCCTCCTACTTCAATATACGGGTGTCGGACATGTCTGGTAGCCATGCCTTTTATATGCTATATGCTACAGATTGCAAGATTAGAAGTGTCCAACTTCACTTCCAGTATGAACATGGTCATACCAGAGGTATGTCCGTCTTTGAACATGTTTCAGTGGAGATGCTGTTGTTCTCCGCCTCATTGTGGGCCGTTAGAAAAGGCTGTGTAATAAAGCGTGGTTTTATCACGGCAGTGTGGAGACACAAGATACGTCCTGGGTGAATAATTTCAGGACCTCCTTATTGCTTTATGACGATGCTAGAACTCCTCACAATCCCTGCATGTCTTTACTTTCATACCCGTCTTTCAATTTAAGGTGCTAGCAAACATGACCCCCAGGTATTTGGCGTTAAGTGAAACGGAGTGTTTGTTCTACATATTAACTAATTATAGAGTAGGCAGTGTTGGTTTATGGGTCCCTCTGGGATGCAAATGTATTGATTTAGAGGTAGTGAGTGTACTACTAGTACTCTATATCCAATTTTTTGATCACATAGTCTTTTTAGACCTTTCAGTAGAAAGGAAGTGAGGCTAATGGGCTGATATGATTTTAGTAAGGAATTGTCAATACCTGGTAATTTAAAAGAATGATAGGTATTGATTGCCAAGTTCATTTTGTGTCGTCCACGCCCCAGTCTGCAGGGTGGGATATATTGGGCCAATTTGAACAGTATGACATAATGTTGGTTCTAGCAGGATTTCGGATGTTTTAGAAAAGTTGATTGCAAAGAAGCAATCTGGTCTTTGCTGATTGTTGTGGAGTATTCGTGGAGACTAACTTTTTGTACTGTGCTGCTGAAGCGTTGAATTCCTCTTTACTGCAGAAAGATCTCCATGATGTCATGAATAGCCTTTTTGTACAGCCTTTGGCTATCCTTCTATGTTTCCGGGATTTATCACTTTTAGACTTATTTGCGCTGTTGTAGAGTTTTATTGTCACAGCTAGTTCAGTTTTTTCCCATCAAAGTGTCACACTTCTAATCCAGCTGCCCGTAAGGGATGAGAGTGCTCATAGCTTAAATCTAGGGCTTTCTGCAACTAATCAACGTTACGGCCAATGTCCATACATTTCTTAATTCTTTTACGATTATGATTGACTACTGACTACTCTTCTCAGCTATGGAATACTGATTTCGCGACAGACTCGTCTTAAATTAGCACAAAGTTCTTCTCGATTTCTGGGCCTTGTTTTGTAAACTTTATACTCCACTGTTCCCCAGAAATAAAACTCTAGGAGTGTAAAATCGGGGGAGCTAGGATGCCAGAGTTCAAAAAGTCGGTCTCCTAAAATTCCATACCATACGTTAAATTTCTCTGAATGCTGGCCTTTACAATCAATAACCCAATGAGGATTTTCTGTAGCCCAGTATCTACAGTTTTGAGAAAACACCACCCATTAGTGGTAAAAATGTAGCCTCATCAGTAAACAAAATTTTACTTATAAATTTCTTCTTCCTTTCCTTCTGTCAAAGTATGTAAAAATTTTGGTTCATAAGGCTTGATATTATGTCGTCTCCAACATCTTCTAATTTTCTCCTTGTTGATGTTCAGCTGAGATGCTAAATCTTGTAGACTCAATATTGCATCCGTTTGATTTGCAGCTAAGATTACGTTATCTTTAGGATGCGGATATATTCTACGAGGTTGGTCATTTTCGGATTTTTTAATAACTGCCAGTTTCATTGAAAAGAGCATTTATTACGACTGCAGTTCTATAACTAATATTGATTGGTAGAGGATGTCTTCGGTTAGATATTGCGGCTACTTCTCTGCTACTACGAGCCTCATCACCAAATAGCCTTATTATTTTGATTTTTTACTTAATTATGTCACTGAATTTCTTTCTGACAGGTTATCAATTTTAAGGATAAAATATAAGATGTCCCCACAATCCGATATTACAAATTGATGTCTTTATTTTTATAAACGTAAAACAGAAGAAAAGTTATGAATTCTATGGGTATAAATCACTAGCTCATAATGGCACTCATGTATGAAAGGACTGATAAGTCCTAAATTTATTTTTTGAGACATATACACACTTTACAAACTTACTGTGTTAAAATAAAATTGTTATTTCATGACAATTTTTGCAAAAAATGGTTTGACTGCACCAGAGCTAGGTGAAGTACTCTGACAAAGTGCTTTAAGTACCGAGTACCAAGCACTTAGCCTAGAGTTCTTTAAAGCACGAAGTATCAAGTACTTTAATTTACAAAAGTGCTTCTATTACCAAGTACAGTACTTGAAAAAGTAAAGCACCAAGTACCAAGCTCTCAAAGATATAAATGTCAAGTACAAAGTACTATTGGTACAGTACTTGAAGCCCTTAAAGTACTATCAAAGGTACAAATATTTAAATAACAAAACTCCAATCTGTTTATTATCCAATTTGTAAAAGTTCGTTTATTGAATATTACTTTCTACGATCCTACGTCAACTAATTTTGTACGAATGTAACTAATTGACACCAGAAATAAAGATAGATTGACGGAATTAAAATACCTTAATTTTCTTAATATACATAATCTAAATTGTGAAAATCCGGTGAAATCTCGGTATGTGATATTTTCACGATTACCATACTTCCCTTTGGTATGCGAGGGAAGTAAAGATAGTACTTTTCGTAAAAAAAAAATAAAAAGTCGTCATTGCGGCAGTGAATATAACGCACAAGGTGCGCAGGAGCATATGTGTATTAAATTTTATGCAAATCGGAAAGCTCGTTTATTATTTTTTTCACTTCAATTCCTTGCAACCTCCCTCACCGTGTGCCAATGAGTTTAATAATTTGTAAATAGGAAGACTGCCTTAAATAATACATATACTACATTTCGTACAAATTGGAAGTTCCATTCTTGTTTTTAACCCCTTTGACAAATGACAAATGCCGTATCGTACATCAGTGAGTTTAATACGATGAGGTTTAAAATTTTGTAGGAATGGAAGAATGGAACAATTACCTCACTAAAAATGTACCAAATTTTGTACAAATAATGCAAAGACCACATATAACGAGATAACACAAATCTGTTTACTGTTTATTTGTTGTTATGAATTAATTTCTCCCATCAAAAACCAATCTGATGTATGTTGCTCCAAATTCAATTTTACAATTATTGCAATACAGTTTATAGGGCGAAAATAAATAAACTATCTCATCAGTCTTCAATTATTATAAAACTTACCTTTTCTTTATTTCACAATACAATACACAATAACAGGGGTGGTAACACTTGCATCACCTCACCAACTATGACTATGGATAACTGAACACTGAACACAAGCTGCTTTGTTTTTCTATTAGTTCCTGTGTGCCTGATAATTCATGATGAGACTTGTCTAGAAGGGCATTGAATGAATTTTAAAAAGAGCTTGCAAGTACTTTAGAAATACTTCAAGTACTTCAAAAGGACTTCCAATTACTTTTCAAAGTAATTGAAGTACCTACTAAAAAATTATATAAAAAATATTTTAAAAAGCTTGTATTTAAATACTCTAAAAAGTAGAAAATAAACTTTGAAATAAATCTAACCCGTCATTTTGATACATTACATAATTTTTTATATGATATAAAAGTTTGTCGCGAGACTTTCCTGTGTAAAGGAGATTGCTCGCGACAAGCCTTTATATCATAAAAAAAATTATATAATGTAACAAAATGATGGATTTGATTTACTTCAAAGTTTATTTTCTAGTTTTTAAATCATTTAAATAAAAGCTTTTTTTTAAAATATTATTTTATATAATTTTATTTTGTACTTTTTAGTCTTTTGATATGCTGTAATCCCCAGATATTGATTTTGAGACGAATTGGATCTTAAACGGTAAAGTCGTCCGCCATCTTGAAGCCGCCATCTTGTTTTCTATATGAAGATGTTAAAGTGTATTGTCACCGGACTTATACATATGTCCAACATTTCAAAGCTCTAGCTTAATTAGAACTATCCGAAATTTTGATTGCAAGATTTGACCCAAACAAACTAACAAACAAACATTGCAAGTTAAATAAAAGCTTTTAAAATGGACTTTAATTACTTTAAAAGTAATTGAAGCACTTTCGATAGTAATTGAAGCCCTCTGAAAGGGCTTTAAAGCCCTAAGTACTTATGCAAAGTAATTCAAATGTCAAGTACCAAATATCCTATTTCTTAAAAGTAATTGAAGATTGAAGCATAGTGCTTGAAGCCCTAAAAGTGCTTCAAGTACTACTTAAAGCACTTTACCAAGAGTACTTTACCCAGCTCTGAATTGCAGTAATTTGGAAGACTGGAACTGACGGAATGAGTTATTTTGGGGTAAATAAACATTGAAATATTATGAAATAAACCCTCTGATTTATTCTTAAAATTAAAAGTCATACAATCGCTTTTGGTTAAGCCTACTAAGTAATTAATAATGATAACCACTACATGACGTATATACGTCTAACAATTGAATCAACAATATCAATGGCACTGGTTAAATATCACCCGATTCTATAAGTATATGTATGCATAAGTAACAAATAATTTTTGTTATTTATTTACAGTATAATAATAATAATTTTAACTTGGAGATTAAATATAAGTAATTCCAAGTAAATAGATCATTTGAGTTTTTCTTTATTTAGTTAAAATATTAATCAATTTAGAACTAAAAACTAGATCAACAAATTATTAGAATTATTATATCACACAATTCTACACATATTCTACAAAATAAATAGTCAACACAAACATAGATATATACAATACGAATTAAAATATCTATATACCAAGAAACATATAACAAAAAATAAATTATTGTCATATTTTTCACTACAATTATTTTGTCGAATTACATTCTTTGGTCAATTCCCTAATCGAACTGAGCAATAGTCAAATAAAAATCCCATAAAATAAATTGATTTTTTTAACTAAATAAAACCGTGTAAATATTTTTCAATGTAAATGGATCTATTAACTTGTACTTTGGGGTAAGGGGAGTAAACGAAACGCAGAGTGTCCATAGAGCAAACTTGTTAATAAGAGCGGAGGGAGTAGGTACATCAGTCAGGGTCACTCTGCTAGACGTGACTAGAAATAAAGGAGTCGGGGGGGAGCGTGACCTGGGGGCGCCCCGTGACCTGATCGTCGCGCCCTTCGCTCGGCCGCGGCTGCTTTAAAGGTACTCAATCACAGTAAGATTCAATTATCTCCATACACTACGAAAAGCATCTTCAAATCTCTTACTACCACTATCGAAATTATAATTCTTGAACTAAAATTATGTCTAAGTACAAAGCGACAAATTCCCTCTAAATTAATATTGACCTGTATTATAATTTTGTAATAAAAACTATTAGTACACTGACTCAAATCAAATGTGTTTAAAAATTCCAGCAGCAGAAGGTAGTAATATGGATATTTTAAATATATAAAAAAATGTTCTCGTTCTGTTTCATAAATTTTTATTAAAGCTCTACACTTCTTTCAACTTATTAGGCAGAGTACAGAGAATCCCAAAATAGATATTTGTGTTACCTCTAAGAATTTAAAATAAATAATTTTATATAACTCTTATGCTAATATCTTACAAATTTTTTAGAATTTATATAATTTTTTAAGAACGTTCTTACAATCCTCATCATTTCTAATTGTTTTAATGAATTCAATGTTTGCATTTTTTTGAGTGGAGTAATTTAATTCAGGTTTATGTAAATTTACAAAATGATACACTATATTAACATGCCCATAACATGCATTGTTTATGGCCTTCTAGTCACTTTCTCCGAATTAAAACCAGTTTGACCCATGTCACACTTATTATAGTTTAACCGATACACTTTTATACTTGCTTTTACCTAAGTCAGTATTCTCTATAAATGCCTAATAAACACGTGTAGTTTTAACAAAACTTTTTGAAATATTAAAAGGCACATTTTTTATATATTTCAAGTATTGAATAATATTTCACGAGGAGCCAACCGTAGAATCAATACAATGTAACAAAATCGACTTGGAATACCAATGAGTTGGTTGTGTACGCGATTGTTCTACGTAATTTCGTGGCTCTTATTGACATTACATTCAAATTGCCTTGTTAAATTCACTCACATATCTAACAAACAATAGTGACCACTATTACAATACTAAGTGTCCAAGTTAGCGCTATTCAAATCTATTCAACACACACACACATACAAAATATATAATGAGATCAAATATAACTGAAATTGATAGGTAGTGGCAGAACGGAAAATGCCTTAGAACTTGATGCTATCTAGATCAGTTTGAAGTAAAAACTATAGAATATAAATTTCATATGAAGAGACTTTGATGATATGCAATCCTCCCTTAGTATATAAAAGTTCACGATGGGGTTTTGTTTATTCGTTATCGGCAAGTAAAACAACGGAGTGTGTACTTATTTAGTAGGTTTTAGGTGTTTTAACCTCTTACAGTGCACGAACTGTGCCTGACTTTCAAATTAATTAAACTTTAATCTAGAGGGAATTCGAATAAAAATGATAAAGTGTTGACCTGTAAACACGTAAATGCGCAATTTATTGCTAATTTGTTCATTAGAAGGAACATGTCGTCTATGGGTTTATTTAAAATGCATGATTGATTTTCACAGGGGTTGCAGGTGTATGGATTTTCCGAGAAAGAGAGATGCTTTTCGCCTCGTGGCGACCTTACATACAACAGTATATAAATATATATTATATACATGTAAACTATAATGCCGTTTTTTTTGCAGCTGCAACTCACCTATACTTGTAATCCTTGACACCATTCTCAAACATGTCACATGGTTCTATTTATTCCTTATCACTTGTAAATGTCGCAGGCAAGTCACTGGAACAGTCAAAAACAGTCGGTCGTTAACTATGGATTTGGTTCTATTTTTTAAGTTTTTTCTTTTAGAGAGATCGCATAATGATAATTTGAGTTTCGGAAGTTTTAAGCGAGGAGTATTCCTTTTATCATTGTTTAAACAGTTGAAACGTGTTTTTTGAGAATGCAAAATCTTGTGAAGAATATCCCTTTTAAAAGTTATAAATAATTAAACTTGATAATTTTATTAATTTTTTGTTTCTTAACAAAGGAATATAAGAACTTATTAGCTTATGCTTTAAACTTGATGCCGATATTATTACCTTTTGAAACTCTCTAATTTGTAATTTTTTACAACTACCTACTATTAAACATTAAATTGTTATAGAAAACAAAAATTGTGAAATTTTCACGTTTTATCTAGAAAAGAAAATTCTCATATCCTTGAGTTAAATATTGATTCTGATGCAATGAAACCTTCAGTTTTTACTCTCAAAAAAGCAGTTTCCAATTGTTTAGATAGTGATACAAAAATACCCCAAACTTATAACTACGAAAATTCATCATTAGTATTTTGGGATCTCTCGACAAAATTATGTCCAGATACATAGTTTACGAGATTTGCCTCCAATGACTGGCCTACCCGTACAGATATCTAATTTAAAACTAAGTGTGTTGTATTTGATGACTACATATTATGTGACCTGTGTGACGTGATTGTGACCTGAAGCGTCAAGTGATAATAATTTACAGGGAAGCTGGCTGCGATATGAGCAGAGCAAGCTCGATTATAACGTCTCTAACTAGGCTACGGTAACAGTATCAATATTATTGTAATACTAAGGCACAGACCCAGCTCACTGCTTGTTCACGCAACAAGCACATTCGTGGAAGACAAGCATCGCTGGATATTCTACCCAACATAGGAACGGAATTGAAACACGCCACCATAATAAACCCGCCAGCTTTCGAAATTCTTCGTCCAAATCCACGCATTTTTATTCTCAAAATGTCATGAAAATATAGAAATTTGACAAAAAATTTGCTACTCTTTTTGGTCTCTTTATTTCCTAAAGTGTTTACAGCTATTAAATAAAAATGTATGAATTCAAAGCCGTGAAAGTCGAAAAGCAAGGGATAAACTTAGTGGTCGTAATTGAAACTAACGTCACTGACGGTGCCCGTGACAAGAGGACCAAATCGAAGGTGTGTCGCCGTCGATATTAGCAGGTCCTTCACGAACGTTCGTCTTGGCACCGGTGTCTATCCTAAAAGTATACAAGTGAACTATTCTACACCTCTACGCTACTTGAGCAGCCTCTATTTGCGCACAGAGTCGCGAGAAATTATCAAAATCCAACAGAAACATCACACATAAATTGGCAAGAAAGCTGCAGAAGATCATAAGGCAGTTTGTCGTTGTTTTCCGAAGTTATGGTGATTTTGGTGCGGGCAGTTGATCAGGTTCTCGAGAAGCGGAACTCTCTAAAGCGTCGCCTGCTTGAAAAAATCTGTCCGCATCACACATTAGGGTTCCACTGTTACAGCACTGTCCCGCGTGTTCCGAAGATGACGCTGCGGCCGTTGCCTCGTCCATCAATATTATCGTATTGGGTTCGGGATTGGAGGGATGTGTTATCATACTGAAGTCTTCCTGATCCAAAGTAAACAGGGGAGTACTCCACCTAGGGATACTATTAGAACGCGGAGTACCTGAAATTAATAGTATTTCATTATCTCAGTTAACTTTTTCAGTTTTCCTATGCATCTCTTAGAAATATTTTCAAAATTAGGGCCTTATTATGCAAAGTTTTCTGCTGTGTCCATTTGCGCGAGGAGCAAAGAAATTGGTACTTGCAGCGTGTATTAATCTTTTTGAAATATATTTCTTGATGTTTCGAAAACTGTATGTCCAAAAGTTGCATAATGATAAAAAAAATAAGCGGAATCTAAATGGTACCAGATACAATTAAGGGATATATTAGGAATTTACTTAAATTATAAAGACTGTTACCTAATCGTTGAAGTGGGTAGATTGAAAGCAGATATCTTGCAGTCTGAGATGTAATTAATTCAGTAAAAAAACTTGTTGGTAAAAATGTGTAGCCAAGGACAAAATTTTACTTTTCTGTTCCTAATCAATCCCAAATATTATTGCTGGTACGTTTTCCGACACTTTTTGTACAACGATTAATCACATAGCCCTTTGACAATGTAAATAGTTTGTTATTAAATACTTATTCCTCATAATAATGTTTGTTCAAAGTTGTTAGTCAAGAGAAAACACTAGAATTGAGACAAGTAGCAAAAGACGTTCTGTTTATATAATATTTTGCAAAAATAAATTTCAAAATTGCAAAAAACTCTTAAGTTGTTTCATTATATCTGTCTTCGATATATTGTATTAAACACACAGTGTATATAACGAAAATACAAAAGACGGACGTCCACACTGCTCCATTCTTTATAAAAATAATTACAAATATGTAAAAAACTGGCAAATCATTTTATCATCTTTCTTCAGGATTTCATTGTCTTCAATATAGTTCCCAGAAGTAAAAAATACAAGAGGCAAAGTGTAGATCTCTGATTTTATTTATTTATTTATAAAACCACTCTACAGAAACGATAACTCGAACTCAGGAGTGGTACAGTGACTAGACGTGTTGTCTCTCACACAAGCTCGTCTAGTTCACTGCTACCAACTCAGTTTTAAGCTGTATAAAAAAATGCTCCAAAAAATAAAAGCGGAGAACAAATAATCATTACATGACTATTCTGTATACATAATTACACTTCTAATTATTTGAAAGTATTATACCCGGTATTAAGCTGATTTATATGTGCATTACTACGAGACGTATTAATATGTGGTAAAATATTATCATAAATAAAATTAACTTTCAATATGAAAATTAATTAATCGTAAAATTTCACTTGATTATAAAAATATGTATAGATAGGACTTTATAACGAACGCTTAGGTATTAATTAACAAAAATTTCCAGCTATATTTTAATAGATAGAAGAGATCTCAAACTTCATTAAAAACACGAAAGAACAAAAACGTGTTATGAAATGTACAGGGTTATTCGTTATATTTAGGTCACCCTTTATTATCGTTATTTGGAAGTACAGTGGCGTACAGAAATTGAGGGGTACAAGAAGCAATAATATTTTTTTAAATGGAATGCCCTGGTGTATTGTTGAATTTTTGAATTACCCTGTGTAATGTGCATTTATAGTGTACTGAAGTATGGAATTATGCATTGGGGAGTTTGTAGCGAATTTAACAAATTGTGTATACTACAGAAACGAGCAGTACGTATTATTACAAGCCTTAATCGGCTTGAATCGTGCAAAGAAACTTTTAAAAATTTAAAAACGTTAATATTACCATGCATCGATATCTGAGGCTGTTTTCTTTGTCTATAAGAATTAATAGATCAGTCGACTTACCTGTAAGGAAAAATGATCTTAATTATATGAGTAGTCTCGTCGAAGGATTATAACACCATGTAATTGTAGCTTGCAGCACGAATCGTACGACGTTCAAAGATTAAAACTTTTGAATCCTATCCCGAGTGCGTGGCTACTCAGCTCGCCTTTGTATACACTCCCACCACGCAACCGTTATTCATCACATACCTCACTAGTTTAAAGTATTTTAGGTTTAGATTGGTTTTATCACGGGTTGGGATTTTACTTTTTGGGAGGGTTGTTATAATCCTTCGACGAGACTGCTCATATAATTAAGATCATTCTTCCTTACAGGTAAGTCGACTGATCTATTAATTATATTTCGCAGTCTCGTCTCGAATTATAACACCATGTAGATGTTTAAAGGACTATGCAATCTAAACTTAACCTCGTATTTATGTATTGTTTTTCTGTTAATAACATCTAAACAATACCTACCCACAAATATTCGATTAAAACACTTTCTAATACTAGTCAAACAGTCTTAAAATTTTCGGTAGTCCTACACATAATTATATTATACTTTATAACTTATACTAGCTACTAATACTATGGCCAATTTTCTAATGTCACGTATCAAAATTATTAACTCTCTGGCAAATATACCTGAAAGAATTGCCAACAAAACATATTAGATCGCAATATTCTTAATCCATTCACTTAATGCTTGAGTAGATGTAGTGCATATTGGCTTTTTTATCGTTTAAATAAGGCTATTTTTGTAGTCCATGTTTTATAGTTTTGACAAATAATTAAAAATAAAGTCCACGTCAACCAAAGATTTGGAATATTCTTAAAATAAGATTAAACAAGTATTGGCTGCTGTCAATCTTCTCCAGTATTATTCCTGTCCTCTATAATTCTTTTAATACGATTTTCCAACTGTAATATATTACTTATCTTTGATCATATAGTTTGCATCCTATGCATATGAACTAATAAAGTTGCTGGTTTTAATGTTAATTTTTCCATGGTCAAATATTCTACCGCATACAAAATTTGACAAATAGACGAACACAGGATGTGGGTCCCATGTTGTATAATAGTTTAAGGTCTTATGTTAAAAAATCCAACTGAGTTAGGGCACACTAAGCCACTTTTTTTTTCTTAACTGAATTTTACAGAATTAGATCCTTACAAGAACCCAGACACAAAACTCACCAATAGGTTTTTAAAAACTGAGTACTATGGTTTCCATCTTGGAACCACCTCGATACCTTCCGTCTGATAATTTTCTTTAACACTTTAAATATTAACGCAACGAGTGGAAATGCATAAAATAACATGTTACATTGCCAAGACCTGCTGAAAGCATGAACACAACAAAAATCTGAATCTGATTTCCATGAAACTTAATCTGCACATTTTGCATTTAGTTTTGAAACATATAGGTCCACTTGTAGCACCCAAAATTTGTTGCAACTAGCTTCAAAATAACTAATCTTAGTTTTATACTTAGCTTCAACTCATCTTAGTAAACTAGATCTAGACACTATACATCCTATAATATTACCTTTTGAGTTTACATACGAGGGAAAACATATGAATATTTTTCTCTTCACAGTAATTTTTATAATTCAGGTTTTTGCGTTTGATTCAACCTATTCGGCTTATACAGCTACCACTGGCTGTATTGTTATTAATTCTCGTACTTATATCACTGAATACATACGTTTTATGTAACATTTCAAAGTGTTAAAGGCCGTCTAAATAATTTATACGTTTATCGCCTTCCTAATAGGTCCTTACAAATTTCTCAAACTCTCTTATAGACAAGATTTCAGTTCTATAAATTGTATACATATTTTTTGTATTTTTGGTTGTTAAAAACATATCCATGTTTACAGTGTTTCAATTAAATTCTTACAACTTACGCCGCTGATTCGGCAATACATTTTTCTTTTCACTATTTACAATTTTGTAAAACTGAATGCAGCTGTACACAGCCTTATGCATACAGTTCAATTCATATAATTCATAAAAAAATTTAAATATAAATTATTTTCTAGCAAGTTTATCAATAGTACTAAAATATGCATCTTTCAGTTCCACCAAACATAAATAATAACTTTTACCTATATTTCGGATTCATGTGAGCCAACATTTTTTAGACCGCACTCATGGCACGTCATATGTCGGCCATTACCTCGTATACTAGATATTTCTCCATGTGATGTGAACAAGAAGTTTTGATTTATTAGATATTGTATGACATGTGTCAGCGATTTGACGAGGGATACGTCTATATTTCGGACTCATGTGAGCCAAAATCTTTTAGACCTTTACCTAAAATTGATAAAAAATTGCTTGATCTGTCGGATTTGTATTTTAATTATTTTCTTCATATTGTCTCCCACTTTTCGTTTTATCTTTTCCCATTTTTAAATCACAAGCACTAGTACTTTAATACGTCCTACTCGATGCGTACGACAAACTACAGTGAGGTATGTGATGAATTGCTGCGTGGTGGGAGTGTATACAGGGGCGAACTGGGTAGCCACGCACCCAGGATAGGCTTAAAAAAATTTAATCTTTGAACGTCGTACATTTCGTGCAGCAAGCTACAACTACATGGTGTTATAATTCGAGACGAGACTACGAAATATAATAAACGTATCTTTATTGCTAATCATATAGACCATCTGTATTATACTCGCAGGAAAGATTATCTCATACCAAAAAAAATGAAACAGCCGTGTTTCAGAAAAAATCGTACTTTACTGGATGTAACTTTTTTAATGCACTACCTGATAATGTAAAAACTCAACCTAACTTAAATAAATTTAAATGTAAAGTTAAAAATTTACTGATATTCAAGGCATACTAAAATGGTAACGAATTTTTATTTAATGTATTGTGATGTGTGACGTGTGACATATATGTACCTATATTTATTTTTATATTGTATATATTTATTGTTTGTAGTGTTTATTTTTCTTTTTTTAACAATCTGTTAAATTCCTATTAAAATATACACATTTTTAATTTTTTATAATTAATATGTATGTATACTGCTCTTTCTTGCTTGATTAGATTTCTGTAATTAAATAAAGAATTTATTTATTTATTTATTTATTTATTTAACCAAATAAAAATGGGGTACAGTGGTGCATAAAATGTGCAAATATACACTTGTTATATAAAAAATAATAAAACTAAACCTACAGCACGAAGACAATACAGAGTGTTGTATGTAAATCATCCAACGCCATCAATAAGCACGTCTGAATATGTTTACTGGAAGGTAAATAATACCTCCAGCGTTCTGTTAGAGCAAACGAAGAAGAACAGTAGGATATCTTGTTACATTTTGAAGGTAAACCTATGTTTAATAACCATTAAGATACTATTGTTGAAATATTATTATTTGTAGAAAATTCAGGAAGCAGTCTGAAAAATGCTGCCGTTCAATTCGACAAAAGTTACTCCAAGAGTCAACGAACGCTAAAAAAGAACAACAAAATATTACCAGTTCAGCATTTAACGAAAGTTCAGAGGAAGAAACGGCGGGATTTTTGCCGCCAGATATTCGAAAATTAAACGAAGATCCAGATTATTTCAATAAATTATTATGGACAGGTGAATCATGATTTTACCCAGCGAGTGTTTTTAATACAAAAATTCGACGCTCTTGGGAAAGAAAAACAACAGAAAAAGATTGGTTCAACAAATAAAAAAATCTCAAAAAAGCTGTCAGCGTTTGGTATGGCATTTTCCGCAAAAAATAGTGGGACCAATATTCTATTATTTTGAATCGTGCTACCTATCTAAAATAAATTCTGCCAGAAGTTGAAAACATTCTTTTACAGAATTTTTCGGATAATGAACTTGATAATATGATTTGGATGCAGGATAGTGCGCTACAAGTTCAAGAGCATTTAAACAATGCATTTCCAGTATGGATGGAGAATAATGGAACTATTAAATGGCCCCCGAATAGTTACGATCTTACTCCACTAGATTCATTTTTGTGGAGATTCTTAAAGGGCATAGTTAATAAAAATAATAATCACAGTATTCCTGCTATAAAAGAAGAGATTCAGAATGAAATAAATAGTCTAAACTTTGTCAATAATGATATCATCTTGAGTACTTTTCGGAATTTAATAAGACGATATGAACTCTGCATCCAAAACAATCGAACAACTTTTATAATTTATTATTTGTATTTGTTGTTGCTTTGGTAATGATTAAATATTTTAAATAAATGAGTTTTTTAGTTTTCTTAATAATCTATTAATTTTCAATGTTCAAAAACTCTACAACGGTTAAAAATAGGACTGTCATATGTCATATTTTTGAAATAAGAAAAAAAAGTAATTCAGAAATGGCCTAAATATAATGAATTATAATTTATAAGGAAAAGGTTTGTCAGATGTCAACTAACAAAAATTTCCAGTAAGACAAGTTTTTACTAGTCTGGTGGGCATCAACGCATCAACAAAAATGTCTGCCTCTTACATTTACCTTTTGTGTTATTGTTATTGTTTATGGTACCTTTCTTAAAACAAATTTAAAGGGCCCTCCATTGATAATGCAGAGACAGCGTATTGGCATAGATTGTTTTTACTATTTATTTTATTTAGAATTATTATTAATCTCTGCCAGACGATAAAATCATTTAAAAATATCTGCTATCACCTCCCTAGCTATATTAAGATCTGAAGTAGGCAATGTAACTTTATGCAACCCAGTTTTTAGATAAGTATAGCCTAAGATCACTGATAAGAACTAAATATTTAGGGTTTCTTGTTAATTTTGCAGCGAGAAAAAACATGTATGAAGAAAAAGTTTTAGAAACATAATTCCCGGCCTAGGGCTATGTGTACATGAAATAGCAACACTGTAAAGCATGTGGCAACAGTGGATAAGTGACAAATGCTGAAGGTATATATTTTATTATTATATTATCACTTTCGATTGTTTTGGAAATCATTCTGATAATAAGACAATTTTTTTCTCACCTGAATCAATTTTCAAGTTTTCACTGTGTTCATTTGCTTTTGAAGTTGTGGCAGACCAATCCAAAACACGTACTCTGGACATAACATTCAGATATTAACATTTTTCTATTATTGGCCAGTTAAGGGCCCAGACGTCATCGAAATCAAACATATCCGCTCTCACTGGACTGTTTATGTAAATTACAAAAAGTTATTTGGTACCAAGATGAACAAAACAATAAACTTTCTATTTTATAATTTTTTATAAAATTATAAATTTCCAAATTCAAAAAGTAAATCCATAGAGAGGTCTATTAATTAGTTTTTATATATTTATAAGAAATAATTGCCGGTTTCCCGAACTGCCATTTCAGGCAATTATTCTTTTACAAAGCCGGATGTTAATAAAACTCATAAACAGAATTTTTTATTGTTTATAACTTACGTAATGATTCAAAAAAATAAAAAGAAACAAATTCTTATTGCTGTTTATCTTCGTACCAAATGGCTTCTTCAAATTTTGATAAACAGCCAATTGGAAATGTATATAGAATTTTTAATTTTTTCAGATTATTCGGATTTCCCAAACTTGTATTTTTGCAAAAATACATGCTAATAAAACTCATTCACTCATATCTACTTTGATTTGTTTTTTGACTTTCATTGTTTATAACTTACATAATAAGTAAAAAAAATGAAAAGATAAAATATCGTTCAAAGATTCCTTGCAAATAAAAAATGCAACAAAAACTTTACTGCCTCATTAAAATACCGTTACCCCCTGTACTAACTCTCCGCCAGCAAATTGAATCACTTATTATACCTTTATAGGTTTTTGTACGTTGGCTTGTTTGATGGCACCATACCGACTGATTCGCCGGTGTTAATAATGAGCTCGTAAAGTTTTTGTTGCATTTTTTATTTGGAGAGAATCTTTGAACGATACTATACATATAGTCCAAGTAAGGAGATCCCTGCACTCAAAAAATGCAACAAAAACTTTACGACATAATCATTATCGCCGCGGGTCATGACGCTATGCCTACATCAAACGACCCTGACGCACATTAAAAACCAATAAAGGTAAGCGAATCAATTTGCGAATAGCAGTACAAAGAGTACCGGTATTTTAATGAGGTCGTAAAGTTTTTATTGCATTTTTTGAGTGCAGGGACATTCCTACTTGGACTATACATATATTATTGTTTTGTTTATCTTCGTATCAAATAACTTTTCATAATTTTTATGAACAGCCTACTGAGTGCGGTTATGCTAGATTTCGCCGATGCGTGTGGGGTCTTAACGATAAAGTGTTAAACCAAAATGGTGAAAATATTTAAAACAATGTTTTTTATAGGTACTAGCAACTTTTAAAAATGATAGATATTACTTATTGATTTTAAAAATACAACTATAAATAGAGATTAAACAGCATGCGGATATCCGTTGTTTTAAGAAATACAAATTCATAACGTGTTGTTTTGAAATCAAAAATGTCATTCATTTTGCATATTTTGTTTTCACTTCCTTTTAAGGTTACTTTTAACAACATTAAAAAATATATTGATGTTAACGAAATTTCTTTGCTCTGTTTCTTCATTTCCCGCCACCGTCGGTGGCGGCTGGTGTTTTGGTTAGTCATATGGAATGAAACAATGCTTTAAGGCATAAAAAATTGCCAGAAACTAGTGCGCTCCCAAGTTTTATGTGAAAATACTTATTTCACAGCAAGGAGAGAAACTTTTTCGCTAATACCAAACTTTTAATTTCAGTAAAAATATGTACAGAATGATTCAGAACTTATCATTAAAATTTTATGTAGATGTTCAGGGTCATCCATTATATATTGACCCCCTTTATTTCTGTTATTATTGAAACTAGAACAAAAAGTTTCGTATAAAAGTTGTCGGATCTTACCTCTATTTTATTAAAACGTGATAAAAAAAAACAATATCATGTATAGGCCACATGAACGAATTGAATATGTTTTTTAAATGGTGTATATATTATTGCATTTTCGAGAAGCCCTTTTTCAAGTATTTTATAGGTCTACCTTAAATACTTCATGGCATAATTTGACATTCAAAATGCAAATGAGCTGCTTTATTGCAAGAAGAGTGAGCCATGCGTGTCAAAACTCAAGGTAGGCCACGTAAATAATTATTTTATTGTTTATTCAATTTTGACATTTCAAACCGTAATTATTAACCCCATAACAACAACCGTAAATATGACTGCTTTGAAAAGTACTACTAGCTACGCACTACTAATTACGCTTGAAAATTATTGATTTTACATAGCTTGTGATAAATGTTTAACGCACGCTAACAGTATGTGAAAACGCTTTCACGTATGAAAAATGCTATTTTCAACATGCAAATTATATTTGATATTTTCAATGCAAAGCTCATAGCGTCTTCTTAAGTTTAGCAAAATATTGCAAATAGAGTTATTATAGTTTCTGTTTAAGTTGTTAATACTGAATTTTTGCTTTAATGGCCTGAAGATTGTGGTTATGATTAAAATTGACTTTGTCTTTTAAAACCCCCCATAAAAAGCTATCTAGTGGCATCAAATCAGTGCTATTTGGTGGCCATCGAATGGTCCCAGCATTGCCTATCCAAGTGGGAAATTGAAATTAAAATTAAATGTTCCCGAACTTCTAAAACGCTATGTGGAGTCGCTCCATCCTGATGCCAAATCATTCTAGATGTCTATAGGGAATTCTTGAATTAGACGATCAATCTCTGGTAAAATTATTTCGAGATATGTTTATCGTGTCAAAGTAAAATCATAAAATATAGGCCCAACTACATTGAAAAATTCCGCACCAAATGTGAATTGATTTTCTACCCGATTTTTTTATTTGCTTGACCTTTCCCTGTCTTTGGTTTTATTGTCCCCAGGAACGTTTGTTTTTTTTTCTATTAAAAACTCCGGCCGTGGAAAAGCTTGACTCATCTGTTCACATAATTTCTTTTAAAAAATCAGGATTTTCATCTAATTCATGGAGCATGATCTGACAAGACTCCAATCTTCTACGTTTTTGGTCTTCGTTCAGTTTCTGGACGGGTAATATTTTGTAAGGCCTATATTGATGCCTTTTCAAAGTTCTTTGAATGTTGGAATAACTTTTTTCCATTTCTCGATAAGCAAGCAGTTAATAAACTATTAACCGAATTTTCTAAAACAAATATTTAAATAAGGTATCGATCTATTTTTATAATAAATTAATTTTTTACCTTCAAAATATAACAATATATCTAGACCTTCTTTCTCGTTTGCTGTAACGTTAAGTTGTTTTTTTGAAAAACTATGGCTCCTATTTACATGACGATAAACATTCAAAAACGTGTTTACACTTGGAATCCCTCAATTCGGATACAACGCCATGTATTCTCTCCTTGCGGCACACTTACTTTTATTATTTTTAACATAAAAGGAAAATATTTCGACCATTTCAACCTCACTATAACCCATCTTGATTAAATAAATGTTAATGATAACGGTTTGATATGTCAAAATTGAATAAACAATAAAATAATTATTTTCGTGGCCAACCTTGTTATTTTTGTTTCACTTGTGCTTTGACACACATGGCTCACTCTTCTTGCAATAAAGCAGCTCATTTGCATTTTGAATGTCAAATGTGTCAAGAAGTATTTAAGATAGACCTTAAAATGTTTTCTTAACCGCCTCTCAAGTTACCGAAGTAACCCCCTGGAAGATCTCAAGGATCTTGTGCTAGGTAAAGAGAGACGAGGCCCTACAGTTTAATGTGGACTCCGAACCACTCTTGGGGCAATTTTTTTAATGAAAAATTGTTTCGCCTTGCGGGAATCGAACCCACTTCGCTAGGCAACTCAGTTTGCTAGCCAGTCGCTTTAACACACTGAGCTACCATTCCCCATTACCTATACAATATTATATATTTGAAATCAGGGGATAAAGAGCTTCTCGAAAATGGAAGAATATATAGGGTGTTCTGTTCCATTAAAAAAAAAACATGTATTTATTTCGTATCACGTGACCTATACATGATATTGTTATTTTTGATCACGTATAATAATAATAATAATAATAATAATAATAATAATAATAACAAATTTATTTCAAAGAAAGTCTTACATTATCAACATACATGTAAAACATAAAAATGAAATAACGTCAATATGAAACATCTATCTAACTTCTATTTGCAAGATACTCATTCAAAGTATAAGGTTCTAATTTTACTAGGTATCGTTTTAATTTCTTTTTAAATTCATTAAGATTTTCAATGTATTTAAACTTCTCAGGCAAGTTGTTGTACAGTTTGACGCACATGTAATGTGGATTTTTTTCTGTTAAAGTAAGCCTATGTATTGGATAGTTTATATTTACAGTTCTTGTATTATACTTATGTTCAATATTGTAGTTAAATAAAATTTGCTTGTTTTTAAAAATAAATAAAAGGCATTCATATATATAAATAGCAATTACTGTACATATGTTTTTTGATTTAAAAACTCCTCTACATGTTTCCGTAAATTTCATGTCATACATTAACCTCAGAACTCTCTTTTGTATAATAAAAACATTATTTATGTCCTTGTTGCTACCCCAAAAAATAATTCCAAATCTAGCTACTGACTCAAAATTAGCAAAGTATATATCTCTCATAGATTTCTCACTTAAATATTTCTTTATGACTCTCATACTGTAGCAAGTTTTATTCAGTTTTTGACATACAATACCTACCTGAATTGACCAGTCTAAATTGGCATCAATTTGCACACCCAAGAATTTGATATCATTTTTCAGGTCAACAGAATCTTCAACAATTTTTATATTCTTAGGCGATTCAATTTGTAATTGTTTTGTTCTAAATAGCATGACGTTTGTTTTATCTATATTTAATAAAAATCCGTTTTTTATGAACCAATCTCTGACTTTTAAAAACAACATATTACTCTCAGTAATAATATTTGGATAATTTTCTGAAGATACCAAAAGATTCGTGTCATCAGCATAATTTGTTATCATAGTATTAGTGTTCGTTAGTATTGTGGATAAATCATTCATAAAAATAATAAATAAAATTGGTCCCACTACACTACCTTGCGGGATGCCTATGTTTGTTTCTAAAATTTCAGATTTAACTTTACTACCGTTTTTATCGATTACAACTCTTTGCCGACGAGATGTAAGATATGACTTAAACCATTCCAATGCTTTCCCACGTATTCCATATAGCTCAAGTTTTTCTAATAGAAACTCATGATTAAGACAGTCATACGCTTTCGACAAATCTAAGAATATTCCCAATGAGAGTTCATTTTGTTCGAACGATTTTAAAATTTTTTCTGTAAATTGAAAAATAGCCGTTTCTACGAAACGGCCCTTAATATAACCATGCTGAATATTATTAAGATTATTACACGCTGTCATGAAACTCATCACTCTGTCACACATCGACATTTCAAATATTTTTGAAAATGAAGGCAACATACTTATAGGCCTATGACTTTCCATAAGTTCAGGATCTCCTTTTTTATATAGAGGTTTAATTGATGCCAATTTCAACTGCTCAGGAAATATACCAAATTTGAACGAATTATTAATTATATAACATACAGGTTTTTCGATAATAGTTATGCACATTTTAATAATATTTGTGGGAATTTCATCGTCACCACTGCTCATTTTATTTTTTAGTCTTTGTGATAAATTATTCAATTCTTTCGGTGTCATGGGTTTTACAAACATAGATTTGGTATTATTTTTTATATTACAATTGAATGGTATTCTTTCTATTTTACTTAATAGTTCTGGTACAATATTTAATAAAAAATTGTTATACTCATTAGCAATGGTTGACGGACGTCCTTTTAATTGTATATCTTTGTTTTTATTTTTTCCTATAATTTCATTATGAATACTCCACATACATTTAATTTTATTGTCAGACTTTTTTATTTTATTTTCATAGTATTTAGTCCTTGCCTTCATTAATAAATTATTATACTCCTTTTTCGTCTCATTATACACTTTTTTATAATTTCCATTATTTCTATATAAAGTTAATAATATATCTAACCTATTTTCATCAATATCAATAACTTTCTATTTTCAATAATAACAAAAATAAATTGAGGATCAATATACCCCTTACAATAAATTCACGAAAATGCGACAACGTACAGAAAAGGGAAAAATATTTTAAAAGTTTACAACGTAAAAAGTTAGACAGTTTCACAAAGAACCATTCTGCATCAGAATTATGCCGGGATCCTTTTTTGTCTTTATTTAACTTTGTATTTCTTAAGATAAGTAATCTCAATACTGCTTATTTTTATTCTGAAAACACTGTATCTTCGCTGCCATGCTGATTTTTAGAGAGATGAAAGGTTAATAAAAAATTTATAATTTTTCAGCATTTATCACATGCTTTGCAGTGTTATTACTGTCGTTATTTCTCACGTTACGTATGATTTAATGTCAAATTGATTTCTATTTGATAGCATTACGCTGTTATATTCTTTGGAGGCAAATTAAAAACTCACGGGCACTCCAAAGTCAAGACCAGTAATGTTTATGCAGATAGGATGCCCTGTAAATCATGGATAATCATGGAACTGGTCATGACCTGTCAGAATACCAAAACTTGAGCTGGGTAATAAAACCCTGACGATTTTCGAGTATGGGAACGTTTTTGAAATGATAAAAAAATCGCTATTTTGGTTTTTAGTTAATATCTCCAGAGAAAATAACATCTTAATGTAAGTATATATAACGGGTGTTTTGAAAAGATTGGGCAACGTTTAGTCGTAGATTCTAGACATGATAGCAAGTCGATTTAACCCAAAAGGTAGTGGTCTAACTCTTTTCGTTTTCAAGATACAGGGTGGTAAAGTAAAAAATTGTACTCGTATTTTGTCTCTATCTTGAAGACTATTGTAGGTATCTACTTCAAAGTTGGTAACGACAAGTTTTCCAGGTTGCTAATTACAATGGTGATACTGCCGATGTCACATTTTATAAGGGGCACTAGTTACAGTAGTTTTATGTGACACTTTAAGACATAACAGTTTTGAGGTTAGGTTTTGGACATTTTCCACTATTATAATCGAAACGCAATTTAATTTCCTTAATAGAAGGTGTACTTGTTTAAACACGATAAAATGCACCCTTTCAGAGAAATTTATTTGTATCTATGAAATAAAAATAAAATGAAATAAACAACGAAATCTCCTATTTTAGTAGTAGTAGTAGTAGAAAATTAATAACAGTAAATCAAAACTTTCTCATAATCTCAAATTTTCAATGTGATTTCCATTCACTTCAATACATTTTCTACAACGTTTCATGGTATTTCTTCCTGATTTTTAATAATATTTCCTGCTTCTTGGATTTTTTTGAATAACTCGTCACGATTTTCTATCACTTGGGATCCATAGAGCTAATTTTTCATGTAGCCCCATGCGAAGAAATCCAAGGGATTTAAATCCGGGTTGCGAGCTGGCCATGCAAACTTGCTTGCCCGTTCAATCCAATGGCGTGGAAAACGTTCATTTGGAAGGTTACATGCTGCTATTGAAAAATGGGGAGGAGCACCGTTTTGCAAAAATCACATCTGTCTTCTGTTAATATTATTAAACATTATTTAATAAGTTGTCCAAATTGTTCCGTAGAAATTGTAAGTATGACGCCCCATTTAACCTATTAGGAAGCTCAACAGGCCCTAACTCATTGTCACCGATAATCCCCCACCAGACATTAATTGAAAATTCATCCTGAAAATGATCAAGACGCGCTTTATGAGGATTTTCTATGGCCCGAATATGACTATTGCGTCAACAAAAAGAACACTTTTCAGGAATTATGCATTATTATTTTGTTTGTTTCTAATCCAGTGACAGAAAGCTACTCTTGCTGGTAGATCTCGGAGTTTTAAATGTTGAACGGATCTAAAATGGTAAGGGTGAAGTTGGTTTCTATAAATCACTGTGTAAATAATTCTTGAGCTAATTCTAGTTCTAGCAGATAGCTTTCGTATACTTATTTTGTGATTCTGTTCAATACGCATCAAAATATTTTCTTCTTGCTGCGGTGTGTAATTAATAGGACGGCTTGATCCTCCTCTTCTGCGAACACTTCCAGATTCTCTAAATCTTTAGAAAATACCTTGAAACGTTTTATGATTTGGTACCGTTCGATTAGGATATAACAACAGATACCTTCTCGTAGCCGCATGGTTTACTCAAGAAAATCATAATGGTTATGCGATTGTGCGAAGATATCAATCAAACAGACTATGTCACACATTTCTAGATTTGAATACTGGTAGCGGCGAATTCTCAAATAAAAAAGTTAAATAGATTAACGAAGAATGTAGTCCAAAATGTATGTAACAAATGCAAAGTTTACCAGCAGAACAACAATACAAATTATTAATATTTTATAATGTATACAATGTTTGACACAACAAGTACTATTGGCGATATAAAGAGATCATACTTGAAGTGCACCTACTAGAATTTTTTTTTTATAAAAAAATGCTTTTATTTAAATGCTCTAAAAAGTAGAAAATAAATTTTGAAGTAAATCAAACCCATTATTTTGTTACATTATATAATTTTTTTATGACATAAAAGCTTGTCGCGACATTTTCCTGTGTAAAGGAGATTGCTCGCGAAAAGCTTTTATATCATGCAAAAAATTATATAATGTAACAAAATGATGGGTTTGATGTACTTCAAAGTTTATTTTATACTTTTTAGAGCTTTTTTAAAAATATTTTTTTATATAACTTTATTTTTTACTTTTTAGTCTTTTGATATACTGTAATCCCCAGATATCGATTTTGAGTCGAATTTGGATCTAAATGACAAAAGTCGTCAGCCATATTCGTCGGCATTTTGAATGTCTGAATTTTGACCAAAAATGTATAATTGGCGATCTGAAAAACCCCCAGATATCAATTTTGAGTCGAATCGAATCATGAACGATAAAGTCGTCCGCCATCCTGAAACCGCCATCCGGAAGTAAATTTTTTACTAGAAATTCGTAATCGGCGAACCCGAAAACCCCCAGATATCGATTTTTATCGATTTGGATTTAAATGACAAAATTCGTCAGCCGTATTGGCGCCGCCATTTTGGCGCCGCCATTTTGAATTTTGGACAAGAATTCATAATTGGCGATCTCGAAAACCCCCAGATATCGATTTTGAGTCTAATCGAATCATGAACGATAAAGTCGTCCGCCATCTTGAAGTCGCCATCCCGAACTAAATTTTTAACTAGAAATTCGTAATCGGCGAACCCGAGAACCCCCATATCTCGATTTTGATCGATTTGGACCATAAATGACAAAAATCGTCCGTCATATTGGCTCGGCCATTTTGAATTTCTAAATTTTGAAACCGCCACCTGTTTTTCCCTTATATAAAAATGTTAAAGTGTATTGTCACCGGATTTATACACATGTGCAAAATTTCAGAGCTCTAGTTTAATTAGAACTAATCGAAATTTTGGTTGCAAGATTTGACCTAAACAAACTAACTAACAAACATTCAACTTTAATAAAAGCTTTTAAAAACCGTTTTTATGTACAATTGAATTTTTTTCAACTGCATTTTATCGCGTTTAAACAGGTACACATTTTATTTAAGAAATTAAATTGCTTTTCGATTATAATAGTAGAAAATGTCCAAACCTAACCTCAAAAAAGTTATGGCTTAAAGTATCACATAAAAGTACTGTAACTAGCGCCCTCTATAAAATGTGACATCAGCAGTATCACCATTGTAATTAGCAACCTGAAAAACATGTCGTTACCAACTGAAGTAGATACGTACAATAGTCTCCAAGATAGAAACAAAATACGAATACATTTTTTTACTTTATCACCCTGTATGTTGAAAATAAAAAGAGTTAGACCACTACTTTTTGAGTTAAATCGAGTTGCTTTGATGTCAAGAATCTACGGCTAAGCACTGTACTAATCTTTTCGAAACACCCTGTATAAATAAATAATTAATCTGAATAATTTCTACTTAATTTCCAATTTATCGAATTGAATTACATACCTCTCGACGTACTCACGCTGGGTGAGTACATACTGAGGTTCGTAGGGCTGATAACGCCAGACATCCCTGTCATACTGGGGTAGCTGAAGAGCTGGAAAAGATAAATTTTAGAATCATGTTTCCCGGAATCTATTTATCTGCTGTCCCAAGGACGACCACCGTATCTTAATAAACTAACGGATTTTATCGAATTGGTAAAAGAACTGTCTTGAAAATTTTGACGATGCGGGGGTCTTCCTTGGGACAACAGTATCCACTACCAACATGTCCCGGTTGCCCATGGAAGTGGTTGAAAGAATAGTCCCTGCTTGGAGAGTAAGGGCTACTTGTAGGTACTGAATTTCTTTGCGAAGGTGATTTCCGCCTCTCGTGGCTCCCAGGACTTAAAGGTGGCGATGAACTGATCTCCGGAACTTCGTCTGCCGGTGAGGCCTCGCCACAGGGTGGTGTTATACTTGCAGGGGGTGAATTGGTCCCACTCATCGTTACGTCGCCCGTGGAACGAATTATTGCGACCGGTCGGGCCATTGGGGGAAGCGGTGGCGGTGGAAGCATGGTCGAAGGGAAGTATTGAGGTTTCGGACTCCTAGATAAATTAGACTGCATCTGAAATAATGCCGTATTTGTTGAATTTTATATACATCACCCGGAAAGGGCACGTAACCTAGATAACATAAACTAGTCCTTGAATAAACCTTGAATAATAATTTCTGTTCCCGTAATATTAAGATTAGAGTAGTATTCTGTGGAATATTTCTAAAATAATATTTATTACCATAAATACTCGGTTCAGAATATTTGCTGAATATTTTACGAGTGCTTCCTCTGTTTTTCAAATATTTTTTAAACTGTGTTAAAATTGAATATACTTAGAATACTCTCTGTGGAATATTACCTACGGGATATTTTATTCGCAATTGTCAAACTGTATACCGTCTGTCTATTTTACGAGGGCCACGCCAATTAATATCTCTTGTAGAATAATAAAGTTTTAGAAAGAGTTATCCCATTTTTTGTGCGCTATATTTCAGCAAAAATGAAATCCATAGCCTACTTTGTGAGATATATTACAAAAACTTGAAAAATAGGAAAACCACAAACGATTATAGCTACCTTATTTGAGGAGATACGAAAAAAGTTAAAGGGATCAAAGTTGACGGCAAAGACAATAAGAATAATAATGTGTATGCGTATATGCTCTTGTGCAAAAATGAGAAGAACAAATCTCAAAGTAGGACATGACACCAATAATTCCGTTTATTTTTCCTCTTTCCAACGATATAAAACATGTTAGAAAAATTTTAATTGATAGTGTCAATATTTAATATTTTACGAAAATCACAATTCAACAGCTCACAGAAAATGGGATAACTGTTTCTAAAACTTTATCTTCTATAATAGATCGAGATATTTGGTATGGACCTCGTAAAATAGACAGACGGTATATTCACATTCAGTATTCCTGTAGTAATGAGAATAATATATTAGTTACATAATTGGTTTATTAATATTTTAATCGCTCTTGCAATGTTTCTTAAATAATACTGATATTGAATAACTCTTTATTGTTCATTTTAGAATATTATAAGAAAAACTCTGAGGTCATTTATTTTATCCAGTTACTTTCTTTGTCCCTACAATATATTATACAGATCGAATAATACTTACTTAATAATTTTTCGTTTATTTTTAAACTAATTATTTATGTTCAATATTCGTTCAATATTCTGATTAAAATATTACAAATAAAGTGTTTGCAGCAAATCCCAGTAGAGGCACCTAATTGCCCAATTTCAAATTATCCACTTGGTACTTCTTATCGTTTATGAAAGTAAAAGTACCCAGCGACAAAGGTGGAAAGGTGTCCTATATAACGTTTCTAATAGTAGATGACTAAAATACAGGCCACCCTGTATATCAGTCAGAACACATACACCCCTAATTTAGATATTAATGCCCCAAGATTAATGCGATTGTATTTTTTAATTCTAAAATAATTAGTTTTGCGATAATTTTCTGAATATTCTAGAGAGTTAATGAAAGATTATTCTTTGAATCTACAAATATTGCCTATAAATTTTCCGATACTATTGAGGATTATTTTTCGAGGACTATTTCATTATACAGTGAGATCCATAAGTAACGGATAATTTTTTTTTTTTTTTTTTTATACATTTATTTAACGTCGGCCTATTTCCGCTACTGAGGCCTAACACCGACGCCTGCAGACGAGCTACCCCCAACCAGGAATTTTGCCGAACCTCTGCCCTTAAGAAGAGTAGGGATCTTTTACTTGCCTAACATTTAATAGACAAGGGACCGACGGCTTTACATCCCCTCCGAAGGATGGTATATCTCCTATACAACCCTCGCCTAAGGTTGTATAGCTTCCGCGCATACACTGATATACAAGCCGCTGGAAGATGTGTGAGGCGAGAACGCGGTTTCCGTTGTAGTACTAACTGCGCCTGTCGTTGCTTTACATCGCATACCGAAGTATGTACATAGTAAAGACGCACCTACGCTCGCCCCAATAAATTCATTTATTTACGTAATTAACAATTTATGAGTAAAATCCTAAAACACGTCAATTTTTAATTCTAAAATGACATATTTTGAGCATATTATATACCCTCTCCTTTAACCCCCTTGGAATGACAGCTACCCCTTTAAAATTTGTAAATCGAACGAGGATGCGTGTGATAGCTCATTTGAAAGAATTTTTAATTTTCTATCCAGAAATATAAGGTTTTTGAATTTTGTATATTCTTCATCAAGAAAATTAAATTTGAAAATTTTGAAATATATTTGAAATTTATACAATCAAATGTATTCGAAACTATTTTATGTACCAAATATCTGTCAAATCTGACTTTTCTAATTAATTTTGTGTCATAACATTCAATTTGAATGTATCGTTTTTTCTGATACGCAGGTGGCAAAATACCCAACAAAAAGAAAGAAGTAAAAAGAGTTTCTTTTTACATATCAGGAAAAATTATAAGTTCTTTATTTGCTACATCTGTACAAGCTTATAATTCTAGTTAGTTATCGCTGATTGTCAAGTTGATCATTATTTTAAAAATGAATCTTTCGGTTACCCAAAGAATTGAAATTTTGATATTAGAATGTAGTGATAAATCAAGAACGCAGAAGCAGTAAGCGAAATCTTCAATAAAGTATTCTGACCGTCGCATTTCTCAGTCTTCGGTTAGTAAAATAGAACACAAATTTTGTGTGTTTAGAAATGTCACAGATATTTCTAAATCTAGTAGGAAACGCATTTTAGACCATAAAAATAAATTGGATATAAATAAATAATTTATAAATAAACTTCACAGAAATTAGACAACCCGCAATTCCAGGAGCCAGAGGCTTGTGCGAAAGAGGGTTACACATTGAACAACGCACACATACAACCATATAATAGGTATTCAAGATGATCCATATAAACCTACAAGACAAGTTGCCGCCGATAACGATGTTAGTAAAACGTCTATATTGTGTCTTCTAAAAAATAAAAAGTACCACACGTATAAAATTCATTTGGTACAAGAACTTAACGACGATGACCCTGCTCGCTGATTGGAATTTTGCGAAATTATGGCAAATAGATGCCAAGATGATCCGTTATTTATAAAGAACATTCTTTTTTCTGATGAAGCATATTCGTCTTAAATGGAACAGTCAACAAATTGAACTGTAGATACCGGAGTACGGAAAATCCACATTGGATGATGGAGGCATACTCAATATCCTGAGAAGGTGATAGTTTAAGCTGGAATTATAAATTCTTAAATTATCGGACCATATTTTTTTGATAGCACATTAACTGGCGCGCGTTACTTGAATTTCTTGCAAAATTTCTTAGTTCCAGCGTTAAGAATACTTTTCCCAGATGAAGACAACCCTAATGAAATTGATAGAAATATTTGGTATCAACAGGACGGAGCTACACCACATTTTGCATTGGAAGTAAGAGCCCATCTCAATCAAGTTTTTCCCAATAGATGGATCGATAGACGCGGTGTTATTGAGTGGCCTACCAGTTCTCCCGATTTGGCCCCGTTTGACTATTTTTTATGGGGTTACTTAAAATCGAAAGTCTACTTTAACAGATCAAATAACGTCGATGATTTAAAAGATAGAGTAAAGCAAGAAATTAATCAAAACACCCCGAAACGATGCAAAATGTTTCAGAAGAATTTCAGCAACGCCTCCATTATTGTCAAGAAGCTACAGACGCCCAGTTTGTACATTTGATTTAAACCGTTTCTTGTTCTTTTGTATACTTAGTAACTTTAAAAATGTAATATTTTTCAATAAGAAAAAATCTTATATTGCTGGATAGAGAATTAATGCCCTTCCAAACGAGCTATCACATGCACCCTCGTTCCATTTAAAAATTTGAAAGGAGTAGTTATCACTCCAAGGGTTGAAGGAAAGGTATAAATTTATGCTAAAAAAAAATGCCATTTTAGAATTAAATATTGACGTGTTTTAGGATTTTACTTATAAATTGTTAATTATATAGATAATGAATTTATCCATTACTTATGGACTTCATTATATATTATTAATTAAGTTATTCCCAATATAATCTATAAATTTACATATATTTTTTTGTGATTCAAATATTACTGTTCATTAAAATTTTTGAATGATTCTTTAATCACTGAAGCATTTTTAAAGTCGAAGCAAATTTGAAGGCATTTTTAAAAACCATAAATTTAGTCTAATTTAAAAATGCGTAAATTTTGTAATTTTCTGTTATAAAATACGATAAGCATAAACAGCACCAACACCAACCTGTGCGTTTTGATTACTGTCCGTTTCTTGACAAACAAACGTTACAAAATCTGAGAGTGTGTCGTGTCCATTTTCCGGATATTTTACTTGATTTTGATGTTGATGATGAGGTTCTGGACTGTGCTGATAAAATAACGTACTTGGGCTTGCTTGAGAGCTGGAAGACACTAGTGTAGTATTTTGAGGCATCGCTAAAACAAGAAAAACGTTAAAGAAAACCAAAAAGGCTAACATTGAGTTATATAACGACGCAGACGGATATTTGTCGAAAGAAGGAGAATTTGTGGTAATAATTTAGTTCCTTCCGCCCCATGGGCGTCCAAAAAAAGGATTGCGTCATATTTCGTATTGATTTTCCGTATAGGCGTCGTATTTAAGAAAAGCAAGGCATCTACTGCAATATCCAGAACATTACACTTTCAACTATCTACTTTACGAAGATTTAAGAGGCTGTTATTTTAATTTATGAGTCGCGTAACTGTATTAGAAGACATTTGAAACGATTTTTCCAGTCTTGTATACGGGGTATGCCGATTTAAATGCGAAGATATGAACTAGAGATTTTCATTTTGATTTCCAAGGGAATTAATGGAACTAGTATGGTAGTTGCATAATTTAACATATTTATGTGGTCCTAAAGAGTTGTATATTTCGTTTACTAGTCTAATTTCCTTTTTCTATCCAATGTTTTAGTAAATTTTCGTGTTATTTTAGCATTTTAACTAGAGCAACAATTCACTGAAGATGGTTATCGTGACACTTCTGTTCTACAGCTGGTCCCAGAACAATTAATAATATAGACCTTCAAGTCAATACAAAAATTAAATTTTATTTTATTTTTGTGTCCCGAGGAATGTATAATAATAATAAAAGTTACAGTCATAATGTTTGCAGACGGTTTTCATTTTTGCCCTTGCTTTTTGTTTCCGATTATCCAAAAAATTTTTATTTTACTTTGTACATTTTATGTGAATTTTAGAAAATTACTTACAGTATGTCGCCGAAACGACCATGGCGTCTACCGAGGAGGATCGATCTGCAACCACGGGTCCTTGTTCTGGATAATTATTACAATAGAAAGGGGCATGTTCTAATTTGACGCTGTTCATGTTCGGCTGTGGGTCCGACAATTCGTGTAAGATTGAGGCTAAAAACAAACAAAATTAGTAGAGAAGTTTTCTGTAAATTAAAAAAGAAAATTACATTTGGATAACTTCCATAATTCCTTTGATGAAAATACTCCAGTGGCTAATATAATGTCATTACATACCACTCCATTATAAGGATTGTGGGTGTATCCTGTAACTGGAAATAATTTCTGTTTAGGTCAATAACGCCAACCGTATAAACTATACAAATCATTTTTTCTTGTTTACTTCGGTAATTTAAAAATAAATAATGCCCTATTGTATATGGCCAAATAGCTAATAACAAACGTATACTGTATCTTTAATGTATAACAAGATCTTATCCGAATTCTGTCGCTAAATCTTATACAAAGAAATTTTTAAAATCGACAAATGGGCCTTCAGGAGGGGACGAATATTCTTCATCTTACACAAGAAAATAGTTGTATGCTGGATTATCTAATTTTTTAAACTTATTTTTTGTATTCCATAATCTTAAAGTTTGAATTAAGGTTTTAACCTTATGAACGCGCAAAAATTTGATAAAGTTATAAACAATAATAACCGACAGTTAAGTAACCATAGTAATTCGACGTTGAATCATCATCCCTGTATATTTCAATGCATATTACAACGTTTTTATAACGTCCTGATTGTAGTATAAATCACCAATACATCTTAACCTTAAGATCACCTACATTTTTTGATTTTTATCTATAACTCTTCAGGAAATGAACCAATTTTACTGAAATTTCGGGAAATAGCGTAGCCTGTGGTTATGAAAACGTATGCTAAATTTCTAAAATTCCTAATAAACACATTTTACTTTAAAAATTGGGAACGCTGTACTGTTTCCTGATAAAAATCAAAAAACTACTTCGTATGGGTTTTTAGGTGTTCGAATTTAAAGATGAAATCTATTCAGGGTGTTAGACAATTTTGGCGTTAACTTTAGACGTTCTTCTAACGTTTATTTATTTCGTGATATTATATTTTAACCGTCACTTTCTAATAAAACATATATTATTTAATTATATCTTTAAACTACGAAAATTTCATGTTAATATACCGCTAATGTTATAAATAGGGTCCCTGGAAATGTCTTTTCAAGTAACCCTTCTCTAACGTTTATCGTTTCTTTAGCAGATTATATAATATACGGTTATACGCCTTTAAGTCACATAAATTTCACTCTTTGACGTAGATATAGCGTTGACAAGGATAGCGGAAATAATTTTTCAGTTGATTTCTAATTTTTCTAAAATTCTGATTGTAGTTCTTATATATATATATATATATATATATATATATATATATATATATATATATATAACATTCAGTTAAATTGGCGTCTTTCAGTCACGTTAATTTTACTTTAGTACATGAGCAACATTACACAGGCCGACGAAATACCAAACGCTGTTGAATATAACTTTCTGAATTTCAGCGATATTTAAATTTCACGATAAAACTAAGTTTTCTGTAATCAATAAAACCTTAACAAGGATCGCGGAAAAAATTCTTCGGTTAACTTTAGATGTTTGTCAAATGTTCAATTGTTTCGTGGAATTATAATTGTCTAACATAAGTCTACGATGTTTAACAGAATTAACATCTTTATATCACGTAAATTTGACGTCAATATAGTGGTATATGATGAAATTTGCGTAAACGTTGAATGCTATAAATACTTTCAAAGATTTGTAAACTATAATGATATTATATAGGTGCTTGAAAGTATTATAACGTTTGTCCACTGAGAAAAATAATTTTTTAGTGGCCTCTTATGTGGTCTGTTCGTAACAAGAAATTAATTGCCTCTTCTTTGTGGATCACTGACGCATTCGCCAAATGTGAGAATAGTCTGGTGAGGTGATATAAAAAATCAAAAACATGTATTTTTCCAGTACCACTCAAGTTATTGCATCATCTACGGGAAAAGTTTTCTCTTTCAAACAAAAACAGAATCAGTATTGGAGAACCTGGTATACAGCTACATTGAACAATACAATAAATGGAATTTGTAACCTGTTTTATTTTACTTTTGAAGTCGGTTAAAAATAAATTTAATATTACAGCCATTTACTATGATAAATTTCCGTTTCTTACGTGAAATAAAAAACTATATATTCAAAGTGAAGACATAATGTAAGAGATAAAGAATTATGTATTCAAAATTACTGAAGTAAACAAATCTTCCAAAAATCAAGTAGAAAATATTGGTAATAAAAAACTGTTGAAATTGTTACCAATTACCATACACTATATATATGCAGAATGAATTAGACTCACCTTTGTTTTTCCGTTCATCTTCTTTTTTGTTGTTGTTGTTGTAACATACTCCACTTAATATTTCTGAAAGAAAAAATTGCGATTAAAACTGTTCTAGGCATAATTCGAAAGTATGAAAAAAATCGTTACGACTTGACTACATTTTCGAATTGTCAGGTCTAGTTATACTATTGAATTTTCCGGTATCAAACTAAAATCACGCGTTTATGCATAGTAGCTCTAACAAACTTTAGTTTATTTTTAAATTTAATGCGTAAATATAATTTAATACATCTATGTGTTTAACCACATTTTAATTTTCTTTCTGAAAATAAAAATGTTTTTGGGTATTTTTAGATACGAAAGATTTCTCAATGTGGGTATATAGGCGTTCTAAATATAGATTGTTTTGATACAAAAATTAAAGATTAATAAAACCTTATAGCCGCTAATTCCTTTTCGTCATTAAGCAAAACAGATCATTAACATAATTTTCACTTTTATTAAGGTATTGTATTAAACATCGATAAAAGATAGCCCCTGTTTTACAAAAGCGTCATACAACACAAAAATAAATTTATTAATAGCAACCTAGCATTTCCCACTCTCTAGCTTCATTGTTTGTGTATATTCTGGTTACGACGCATATTTTGCTACAATTAAATTACGAATTTAACTTAAATTAATGATGATGAGGACAACCACTGTACATGAAGAAAAATACGTATCGAAATTACTTAATGGTTACATTATCAACGAAAATAAATTACGTGGATTCTGCCACTATATTATTGGCTGCCAAAAGAAATTATTCCACATAAACAAAACATTATTACTTTACATAATTTGATAAAAAAATATGTCATTTAATTTCAGTTAAAAAATTAATTAAGGGAATGAATTAGTTTACTTTTAAAGACATTTCTGAGACTACCTGATTTTTGGGGCTATTTTTATTTTTGCATCTAGAGTGCAGTGAATACACTCAAATCAATCAAATTTAACAAAACAATAAGAGAAAATGTAAACGTGAGATTTTTTGAATTAGTTTAGTACCTACGAAGAACCAAAATTTCCGAAATCACTTAATTTCTAGTTAAGTCAACTTTTTCAAATGCCAACGTCTTTTAGACACCCAGTAATTAAATATTAATTTTCACGACAAATCCATTGATAATCTCAAATCGAAATTAACCTAAATACACAAGTTCTTTGGAGGATAATAATAAAAATATCGAGAAATACGCTTATCAAGTAAGTATGCCGTGAAAACTAATTAAAACTAAATTCAAAACTCATTTTGTCAAAAAACAACGCTGCAAATAACAAGTGTTCTATCCGAACAATACCAATAACAATAACAAACATTAAAAGGTTACTACCTTCATGTTCAAAAAATATCCCCCCTTCTTCTTGATATTTTTCTAACTCGATCAATGGTGTTTCGCATAACATTTCGCATCATAGTTATATTTACAAAAACTTCGCGGATACGACTTTGTAAAATTTCAAGTATTTGCGGGGGTATATAGAAAACTTGTTCTTTCACATAATCCCTCACAAAAAAATCTAAAATGTTTAGATCTGGTGAGCGGGCAGGCAAAGGTATAGGTCAATTTGCTGTAATTACTCGTTCATTATACCGGTTTACTAAATGGGCCATAATACGAGCGACATTGTTAGGCAGATCTTCATCTTGGTGTAACATAAATTTGTTCTGAAACTGCAAGTGATAACATTTTTTCAATATCATTTTGTGGGAATTCTAAATATCTCTTCCTTATTAAAGGTCCTTGAAAGAAAATAGGTCCAATAATTCTTGTTCTAATCACCCCAGCCCACACATTTAATGTTGATTTTCCTGCGCCCAACATCTAATGTTTTATTCATTGGACACTCCATTGTTGGTGAATCTCGACTCGTCAGAAAACAATATGAAAGAAAGGAAATTTGGGTTAGCGGTATTGTTCTGAAGTAACCAGTCAGTAAGCTAATAATAATAATAAAGCAGTTTATTTCCAACAGGTTACACCCAATTACAGGAAATACTTAAATTAGAAGTAAATAGAGAGAGAGAGAAAGAAGCAAAAAAGATACTTATACATAAAATATTAAGGGGAACATAATAGTGTAGTAGTGAAGAGGCATAGCTAACAAGTAAAAGTAAAACAAAACATATTGATAAATTAACATAAACAAACAGTTTGATTAAGAGAATTCTGATGAATATCGCATAGCTGACAAATTTTATTAAAATTATTGCTTATAATAAATACTGGTGATCTGACTAAATAATTTGTCACAAATAAATGTGCAGCTATGTTTACCTGTTAATCTAGACATAAGAAATGACAGTTTGTTAATAAAAAAACTACAATCAATATTGTTATGTAGCAAATTGTAGAGGAACTTAATGGACACAATAACACGCCTAATTCTAACGATTGTAACTGAAATCTGTCTAACAAGGTGCCGTTTACATAAATGATAAATATTTAAGAAACTTTCTTTGTGGAGACTCAATATTATCTAAATGACATTGATAATAGGGTACCATTTCAGCGCTTCGTACTCAAGTTTTAATCTTACGTATGAGAAATACAATTTAAAAGTTGAGATATTCTGGAAATTTTTGCAGTTTCTCATAATAGAGCCCAACTGTTTACATGCTGCAGAAACAACTTAATTAACATGCGACATGAAGTGTAGTTCATCATCGAACAATATACCTAAATCTTTAACCCCCTGGCAGCGACTGATTTTAGTTGAGTTTATATGATAAGGATGGTTATAGGCACATTTATTTCTAAAGAAAGAGACAACATTACATTTGGATATGTTAAGGCTGAGGCGATATTTATTACACCAGTTGGCAACACTATTGAGGACTGATTGTAGGTACAAACAATCTTGTACTGCTCGAATTTATTTATAAATCTTGAGATCATCCGCAAAAAGAAGTTTTGGACAATTGATTTGGGTAGCCAGGTCATTAATAGAGATAATGAAAAGTAAAGGGGCGAGATTGAACCCTTGTGACACACCTGAGGTTACACTGTACTCAACAGATTTGGCACCTTCATATTCAACGAATTGCTTTCTGTCGGTAAAATAGTAGTTGAAGAGTAACAATAAATTTTCAGAGAAACCAATATCTTCAAGTTTATGGAGAAGGATCAAAGGCCTTCTGAAAGACCATATAAATTATATGAACTTGGCCTTGATTATCTAATGTTTCACATATATACTGTGTAAAACAAGCTAGATTAGTAAGTAACACAAGATCTGTCCACGAATCCATGCTGGTCTGGAGAAATAATATATACATAAATATAAGTGTAGATAACAGTTTCAAAAAGTTTAACAAGATTACTTAATATGGATATCTCTCTATAGTTGATTAGTTCGGAGGGGTGTCCTTTTTTTAAAATGGGACATACACGGGCAACTTTTCACATACTATGAATGGTGTTGTTAGATAGTATGTGATTAAACAAATAAAGCAGTGGATTCATTAAAATACCAATGCAATCTTTTACCACAAAACAATCAAATCTTCGGTTACCGTCATCTTTGTACAAATGCTGGTGCCATTGATATTTAGTCGTGCGATAACCATATTTTTTTGGGAATCTTTCTTGCTTACTTACTTACAACTAATTTGCACCTCGTGCCAAATTTCTCTAGTAAAAGTAGTAGTATTCCCTTTTACAAAAGCCCACACGTTAATTCCTGTCGCTTCATCAACGATAAAAGCTTCACGATTGTTATCAATCCCTTTCTTGATTTATTTCTCCACAATTGGAAAATATTGAAAACATGGATGATGTCTGTTCGAATGTCTTTGGGCGTATGATTCTGCGGTGTTTCTGAAATTTTTGGGACATTCTTCAAAAATTAATAACATGTCTACTTTTCATCCAATAATGTAATGAACAAATAATGACATTAAGTAAAACTAAATACTGAATAATTAGACAATATGATTAGCCTCCAGCAGATTCAATTGAATTATTTAAATTTGGTGGAAAAGAGTGGGCAAGCAATTTTTAGACTACAATTTAACAACAAACAAATTGAAATTATAATTGCAAAAAATTAAAATTTAAATATCTACTATATAAAAATATATTCCACTTTATTAATTAAACATACTTTGAAAGATCTCAAAATGTGAACTAATGTATTTCTTTACTGCTTTTTTAAATTTATTATAGTTTAATTAGTTTTAATTTCAGGTGATAATAAGTTAAATAATTTAGAACCTAAATAAAATATAAATCTTTGGGTATGGGTTTTTTGCACAGTGGAGTAACAATGTTTTGTGATGAAATGTTAATAAAATGATGCGGCTGAATGTACGGTGTGCTCGAAAAGTGAGAGATAGAGATGTAGTAGAATATGACATTGGACAAATTTATTATACCTAATCTTTAAATTTCTCTGTGCATTTGAGGACATTAGGGCTAATTTTATTTTAGTTCTACAAAAGGGAAAATGTTTATTTTAATAATACCTATGTGGGATGACAAGAATTATTTTTGCAAATCGAAAATAGAAGAAAAAAAATATTTTTTTATATATACTTTTTTCTCTCTCGTTATCCCACATTGTAACATGCTTTTAATGTCTTTTAGTGAAAGACGTTTTTTAAAATAATGATTTATATGAGAGTAAATTGCACCGTCTTTCCGGCTTATATCCGGAGCGCTCTTAAGTTTAACAAGTAATACACACGTATAATTATTTGTCAAACTTTTTTTTGTTTCCACAGCATGAACATACTTCTTTATTTGCAATGTTGTTTTGTTGACAATATGAATGCTTAGAATCTAGTTTTGTTCAATTTCCCTGACACACTTTTCTCAATTTTTTAATTATTATTTACCAAAAAAGTGTGTACTTGCGTTAATATCGAACCGATTTTCGATTTGAAGTTATATCAATGGATTTGTCGTGAAAATTAATATTCAACTACTGGGTGTCTAAAAAATGTGGCCATTTGAAAAAGTTGACATAATTACAAAATAAATTTCGGAAATTTTGGTTGGTCTAGCTACTAAACCTATTCGAAAAATTTCACGTTACATTTTCTCTTATCGTCTTGATTGATTTGAGTGCACTCACTGTACTTATAGATGCAAAAATAAAAATGGCTTTAAAATATCAAGTAGCCTCATTTTTTTTAAACTAGGCAATCGTACTTAAATCGTCTCCGGAGTTCAAAATGTAAGAATATATTGTTGTAATATTATAACCTACCTTAATAGTGTAAGATAGGAAATTAATAACAATTAAAAGTTATTTTCAAAAGAAAAACAAAAAGGAGTCGGTTCTAGAAACACACAAACTGTCAATTTAAAGAATGTCCCAAGTAAAAAAACGTTATACTATTAAATTTATATTGGTACGACAAATCAACAGTTACAAAGAATAATAAAGGACGCCGCACATTTCTTATGGGAAATGGCCCCTGGTGAAACTCGTTGGAATCGATATATATTATTCCTCTTGAGCTCCTGATCAAAAGTCCTCATGGCCACAAGGTCGGAAAATGTACAGTTTTCCAGATAAGGGGAGGGGGGGGGTAGAGTCGATTGTTCGGGATTTTTTCACTAATAGTATAAAGCCATGACCCTTTCAATGCCTCTTCGCTAGTGTTCTACGGGAGTTTTTAGGGTCGTTGATTTCAAATCCGATGTCAAAAGTAGTGCTTGACAGATGTCAATGTCACTGTCAACTTAAGGACTGTAAACAAAGAGGATGGCCAGATCCCTATGCTTCAATGTTCGCCACTTACCAACGAGGCTGTGATGTCACTGCGAGGCCTGAAGAGTTTTGTTTACGTTCGTTTCTCCATGTTTGGTGGTGTGATATCGGAGTTTATTTAATCCATTGTATTTATTATTTCGTGGTGAATTGTGTATTTATAGATCTTTTGTGTTTTATATGTTTTTTAAATTATAAGAACCTTTTTTAGTAGTGAGCTCGTGTGTGCAAGGATAATATTGCCTATACTATTTCGAACCTTTTAAAGATTTCAAAGACAATTATTCTTAGCGTTCTATAATAATTTTGCATATATAATTTATGAAAGGTAAAAGAGACTTCAGATTTTATTTATCAAATTTACTTATTATATGTTATTACAGTTTTCAGTTATAGACCTAAAGAAAAATGCTAGGAATAAGGCGTGCGATTTATGGGTGTAGTAACATTTATTCTACAAAGAAAAGTACTGGGCAAAATATAATTTTTAACGTTTTCCCGAAAGCCAAAGATCTCGTTTCCCAAACTATGAGAAGGCAGGATAAAAACCCAGATGCAAATAGGATTTGCTCGGTTCATTTTCTGGAGAGTGATTATGAAGGAGACCTACAAAATGAATTTCTAGGTAAAAATTTCCATTTCCCATATACTTGTAACTTTACTATGTTTTAGGGTCGCATGATACCTACTACGTGAAATTTTATAAGGAATTTTTAAAAAATCTACAGGATTAGAACTTAAATTACATTTCATATCTTTCGGATTGACTGAAACGTTTAAGTTGTCATCATCATCCTACGGTTTTTTTTAATGCCTTGTTTATATTTAGGTCCTGGCGGAGTTTAGCTGCTATAGCTACTCTTCCACTCAACCAGGACGGCGAAATGAGATGAAGACGATCACGTCCTCTGCGTTGGAAAAATAGAAAATTGCTTCAGTGGTGAGCAAGAGTTGAGACCCTAGAGGGCGTTCGTGCACTTAATTATGATGTGAGAAGCCTTTGAGTTCGAATTCTGGTAGTGGTAGTTAGGGTCAATTGTTACACCCTGTATAATGTGGTCTGGAACTGTTGTAGCACTTCGTTTAAACGAAAGTACAATATTATTTATTTAGATTTAAACGGAACAGAGTTTGAAAAGGGGGTTATTTTATTTAACAAGTTTCCCTTTTGGAAATAGAAAACTAATCGACAACAGAAATTCTGTCTTTAAAACTTCTGTAAAAATATATTTAATGAAAGGTCTTTTCAAATTTTTAATCTGAAAAAATTCACTTAAAAAATGCTAATGAAAAATAAGGGGGCCACTTAAAGCGAAGCATTTTCTTAAAACTAAATGGGGCCACTTAAGGCGAATACTTAAAACTAACTCTTTTTAACCAGGTTTCGTCCTGGGAAGCTAGATCTGAAGAGTTAGTCACGAAAGATATGCAGGGTTAGAGGATAAGAAAGCCTAACTAGACGGTGGGTATCTACAACTTTAGTTAAATAGTAACCGGACCGATGCACTAGTAAAATCAGCTTATTACACTAAAATCAATTTTAAATAACTTTTTCCACTAAACCACTTCGCGAGTACTTAACACAGGAGTCACCGTCAAAACTGAACTTGCCTTGGGCTTGCTATGCTCGGGTATTTATACGTTTAGAAAGGTTGTGTGTTTCGTGCCCCATTGAGTCTCGCGTCCCGTTTTAAAACGTCTGGAAAAGCTGGATATCGCTCCGTGCTGGCGAGGATGAGTCATCAATTGCGAAATACTGCGCAATACTTGAAAAATTGAAATTTCGAAAATGAAAGTTATACGGAAAATCGGCAATGAAAAGGGGAATTTTTTGATATGAAAACGAAGTTGATAAATAATCGGGTTTGGGAGTTATTGAAGTTTGATTGAAATAATCTGAAACGAGTCCGTAGAAAATCACGGAGGTCCGATGTTTACTTAATTGAAATGATATGAGAATGTTCCCGATAGAGGCGAGGTGGTTGGAATAAGATATGAGAATGTTCCTAATAGGCACGGGTCGAGTTTGAGCGGAGATACCGGTTGCAAGGGGAATCGAGATATTGCATGCGATACGAGAGGTAATCAAAAAGTGGTGAAATTTAAATTAGCAATCGGGTTGCAAGAAAACGTGGTTTAACGTATACGGGGGTTGTCAAAAAAGTAATAAAATTTGAAACGCGAATTAATTGCAAGATTTTTATGAAATGAATTAGAATGTTAAGGTATGGAACGTAGTTTGAAGTACACGAGGGGTTGTCAAAAAGCAATAAAATTTGAAATGTGAAGAAGTTGATGAAATGATTCAGAATATTGAGACTGGAAGTACGGAACGCAGTTTGAAGTATACGAAGGGTTATCAAAAAATAACAAAATTTTTTAATGTGAAACGGTTTATAGAAAGTTAACGAAATGAAGTAAAACGTTGAAATTAGGTACGGATAGTAATTTTCGTCTTGTCGATGAATATATGGGAGCTGTATTTTTAAGGGGTGTTTTTTGTGATGAATCTTTTGTGAAATGACTAGTATGAATGCTGAAAGTCTGATATCGGTGAATTTACGTTATTTTTGAATTATCGAGTGCTTGTGAATTTTTTCAGATTTTTGTGACCTTGAATGTAGTTTTTCGGTGTGATTTGGTGGACTTTTTTATATGGTTTGCCATGGTGCATGAATTGATATGATTTTTTGATTAATTTTAAAATTTTTTGTTTTTGTTTTGTGACTTGTAGGGGAGATACCCTACAACACAGATGCCGTTCACCCATCCAAGTGACGGACTTGACCAACGCTACTTAACTTCGCCGATCGCGGTAAGCCGATGACGGTATCTTACTAATTTCACATAGGTGTCATACAATCCTACCATAAAATTGAAATTACATTAACTGTTGTTTTAGGGTTACTTTTGAAAGGGAAACGGCAGTTCCTACACTGGGAATAAATACTGCAACGAAAACTAACTCAGCTCGGTCTGACATACTTTCCACGAGAAAGAGAAAACAAGAAGTAGTTGAGTGCAGGTTCTTTTCGTATAATATTTATAACATACCTCTACAATAAAATTCCCCATAATATAAAGAATCTAAACCAAACCAATTCAAATTTCAAATGAAGAAATTAATTTTCTTAGGCGAATTCAATAGTTCATAATTACTAGATCGCAATATACTAATTCATTCATTATATTTACATTTTTATTTCTTTTAGGCCCAAAATACGTAAAACCTAACTTTTTCTTTAATATGAATTGTAATCATTTAGTTATTTTTTGTTTGTTTACACGTAGATATGTATATTTGCATGCATGAGTATAGCTGACTTTTTTCGGTTGAGTGTAAGGGGACTTCTTATATTGTATATAAGAAAGCAAACTTTGCCGATTGGTAATAAATATTAAGTTAAGTTGCTTGTGTCCAGCCTCTCTGTAGACATGTCCAGTTATTTATTATTAATAAAGACTATCATCATTATTATTATTGTATATTTACCTATTACCTTTAGTATAATACTAAGTTACTACTTGAACTTGTATGATAAGTAGGTATTTTAATTAAAGTTTTACATTATTTGTTTCATATTGTGATGGATATTAAATTGTATTATCATACTTATGTACAAATATTATTGAAAGTGTTGCATTCCTCAATCATATCAATAAATTGTTTATGTGTGACTGCGTTAATATTGTAAAGAAAATATGCTTTCCTCCAGGCATTTTAAACAGAAGCGCGCCGAAAGAGGCTTCGTAATACGTCACAGCGATGGCGGCGTCGCGCTGACAGATTTGGTCGAACTGGCCATCCTTTTTGTTATATATACAAGGGGTTTCTTTGGGTCGCTGCTGTCAAATCCGATGGCGAAGGTGGCGTTTGACAGTTGACAGCTGTCAGTAACAGTGTTAGCTGTATTACTCGGAAAAGATTTGTCACAGTGTTCCCGGGCCGGCTAAAAGTAGATGCAAACAATCCAATTAATATGTCGTGTTTGAGAACTTTTATACTATATTACTCAACACGCCAGTACAAGGTGATATTCTTTTTGTTGATTGCTGATCGAATTATAACGTGATTTTACATGTGACGCATTCACCTGTGCTGGTCAGTGAAGAAGTTTATTTAGAACTTGTGTGAGAAAAATATTAATTGGATTGTTTACGTCTACTTTTAGCGTGACCCGGGAACACCTATAAATCTTACAGCGACCCAAAAAACCTCTTGTATATATTCTGATAAATCTTTTCCGGAGAATAAGGCGAGCTGACAGTGCGACTGACAGCTGTCAACTGTCAAATGCTACTTTTGACATTGGATTTGAAGTCAGTGATCCGAAAAATCCCCGTAGAACACTAACGAAGCCGCACTGAAAGGAAAATGACTCCATACCGTTAGTGACCCCCCCCCCCCATATCTGGAAAACTGTACATTTTTCGACCTTGTGACCATGCGGACTTTTGATCAGGAGCTAAAGAAGAATAACATATATCGATTCCAGCGAGTTTCACCGAGGGCCATTTCCCATAAGAAATGTGCGGTGTCTTTTGAATTAGACTACTCAGCCTTAGATGTTCAATTTCTTAATTTCGTTTATGTTGTATTTCTTGTCTCCTGCTATATAATTCCAATTTACTTTCGAAAATCAATCACCTTCCAATTAGTCTTAGTTAATTTTTCTTGTTTTCTTTCTAAACCTTAAATGTTCAATTTCTTTCAAAATTCAATCACCTTCCAATCCATATTGGTTAATTTTTCTATATTATTTTCCAAATCTTCGTACTATTTTCATTTGATAATCTCGTTCATCTTCTAAAATTCTTATGCATCATAATTCTCTCCTTCCTAGCTACCTTTTCTAACAAGCCTCTTTTTTCTCATTACACTCGTTAAAAATTCCATTGTTTTCAATGATCACAAAACAATTGTACCAACAATTAAACTACCCCGTCAAATAAACACTAGGCATAACCTTAAAATAATAACATGAAACTTCAGATTCGACAATTGTCAGAATCTACAAATGTTGACTTGATTGAATTTAACTGAATATTTTAAATGTCTATAACTACAAATAAAATGACAGTCAAAAATATTTAGTTTAATACAAAATACGGTGTTCCATTTAAAATTTCAAAATTGGGGTCATTTCCGGGGAAACAAGAAGTGATGGAAAAGTGTCAAATAAAGAAAAATTGGTAGCTTTTGACATATACTATTCCTGTTAAGTTGCAGTCCCATATCTTGAAAACTCTAATAATACATAAATGTTTTAACCGATTTCTAGATCGCTTAAATGGTTTATAATGGATCCGAACTACTTCTTGGGGGTAATTCATAATTGAAAATTACTTTGCAGTTAGGTAGGGCTCGAACCCACCTCGCTTTTTACACTCAGAGGAAAGCTAGAAGCGCTAATCATCATTTCATTTGAAAAATTCGTCTTAGCTCGTCCTATATATTCGAAAATAATTTTTTGTTATAGACTTTTCATCTAGTTGCATCTTTTTTCAGAATTTCTAGCTATTACAGAATTCAAGCTATCGAATTTGGACGCAGTCTTGCTCCACCCTGTATAACATTGAAATTTAAGGTTAAAATATTTTTTATATTTTTAATTAGATTATCAAGTCAATTTATTGGAACTGTATACTAAAAATATAAAGCGTATGTAAAATATACTTTCATTAATTGACTTTCTGTGTTAAATTTTCTGAAATTAGGAAAGTTTAAATATATGTTTTTTATTATATAAAGGAAGAGCGTACCATATATTAAAACACCTTGTACGAAACACATGCATGTGTTATTTTTAGTACCCACTACAAATTACAAAATAGACTGCTTTGTTCTAATTATAAATACGTATTAAGACCGCCTTAATTTGTCCACGACAGTAGTTCCATTATAATTGCTTTGGGAAAGGTAGTAATATATTTTCCAAACATTCATCATTATTATTTGAGCTGGTATTGTGAAAAAAGCAGTAGGTACCGCAGTTACAACTATGTTGTGGTAGTATCAGTCACTACTTTCAACTAATGATTGAAAATACCTAAGATTTTCACCAAACGTTCCAAGGACTAAGCGAACTTGTAAAAACTGTCACCAAATCAATCTTGTGGCACGATTTTGGATTGGGTCCAAAATTTTCAATAAAATTTTAGGTCCAGATCACCTCGTATCAAAATAGTTTCCAAACCAACAGTAGCAATTGCAGGAGTAACATATTTAATAAAATAAACGGAAGCATAAGGTTTACATTATTTTTTGAGTATTTGAGAATGTGCACTGCGTTCTAGTTGTATCAATACCAACGAGAATGTTTCGTCCTCAATCTTCCAAGTTAATCTAGTCGGTCGGCGGTCTTCTGAAGAATCTGTCAGTATGATTAGTAAAACGTCAAATTGGGCGACCATGGCAAAACCCGAATCTAGATATTGATCGATATATAGGTATACCACAAATGGACACGCATTTTAATTTTAACACAAAAAGTCATTATAAAAATGTTGCTTGTTAAAAAAATGCGATTACAGTTCAGATTTTTTATACACGGTGCTGAAAAACTTTAAAGATATGAATTTACCTAAGAGTAAACTACCTTCCCAAGTAGTAATTTTATATTTTATTAAAGCTAAGAATAGTGATAGACAACAAATTCAAAACTATTTGATTCCCGTATTTATGTATTGGAGCATACTTGAAACCTTTATATAATATTAATAACTACAAAATGGGCATAGATCTAAAACGCTAGTCAGTTGTTTAAAATATTTTATAGCTAGCTTCAGAAACCATTATAGAACAGCTACGTATTTACAGTTTTTATAAAAAATATTTTATAGGGCAAATAATAGTAGTATTATAAGCTGTATTATTGTTACTTGGTGACAATGACATTTAATAGTTCCTTTTCTCAACAGCAAAAATATTAATTGTGTTTCAATACATTCAATATATCCTTAGAAAGGCTATATTATTTTTGTTTAACACGGTTGAAAGTTAAAAATGGCTGGTAAACAGTTTAGTATCTAAATAATATTTATATGGATATCCTGATAAGATTTCAGTTCATAGTTAATTTTATTTGCGAATAAAATTTACTAATAACAATAGAGTGAATTTGCAAAAATGCAAAATTTTTATACGCTACCTAGTTGAATAAAATTGACGAATAACAGGTATCGAAAATTATGAAAATATTCTATTTGTGCATATTTTTTGTAAAAATACGGTACTATATTAAATGAATTGTATAAATAAGTTGAAAGAGGCAACAATTTATGACAACGATATGGATTAAAATATAATTTTTCAGTCGTAAACTCCTCTATAAAATCCTTATTATACTATAAGGAACGTAACCAGACTGCAACCAACAGCTACTCTCCGGGCCATGTGCCCGCCGAACCCTGAATTATAAGTTACAAGTCTGGCGCGTTAAGTATAATAATTGCATATTACCAAAAGAACGCTAATGCTTCGAGTGCCTACTTTGCACTGACGAGAGCCAACAGCTCGAAATTGCAGTCTGCAAGTGGTGTGGTACGACTGGCACGAGAGCTCCTTTAAGTAGGATCAGTCTTTCGGCTGGTGTTTGTTGGAATCGAAGCATTAGCGTTCTTTTGGTAATAGGCTTGTAACTTGTAATTCAGCGCTCGGCGGGGCACATAGCACATAGCTGTTGGTTGCAGTCTGGTTACGTTCCTTATAGTAAAATGAGGATTTTATAGAGAAGTTTTAATATTCTGCGTTCTAGAAGCACATTTGAACAAAGATATGGATGTTTGTGAATTTAACGATGAATTCGTAGTGGTATTCCTTTATCGTTCAATATGGCTGTCTGAAAAAGGAATGGTTTTCTTCTAATAAAACAGCATTGAAGCATTAGCATCTTTTATACAGCATTTTTGCTGCCTGAATAAATCATTTGTTAGAACAGTAAAACTGCTTATATCACGTGTAATAAGATCATGGCACACCCCTTTCTTCCTTTATTTTTAAAGATATAGACTATTAAAATTTGGAACATATTTCATACTCAATAAACGTCACTGACATACCAATGATTTTTTGCACTTCCGGTTTCACCGGAAGTGACACTAACCTTTGATTTTCAAATGAAACACTCTGTACATTATTGCATTCTTCAATAATAAAATTTTCCCCGGGGAGACAACAATAAATTGTATTTTGTCTCAAAAACCATTTTGATGAACTTTATTTGCTCATAAATCATAAAGTTTAGTATTTTCGACGGGATTTCGGTTTTTGGCTTGAGGAATGAAGGACTCTGAGGGAATGCCTTCATCTGCGGAGATAGTACAATGGGCCCACTTTCGGGGCTTGAGTGTATGTGAGTGCAACCTCACCCCCTAACAATCCAGATCCAAATCTCTAGTAATATCAAATTTTCGTATTAAGATTTCTAAATTCTGTCGACTAATATGGACAGTAGGATACGATTCTTCAAACAATTTAATGTTATAGTGGTGAGAGGTAAGTGAAACCCCTCAAATGGTCAATTGCTACTATACACCATAGATGTCTCTATGGGCGTATAGCGACTTGCGATTCTGCAAGTACCTGAGAGCGGCGACCTTTCAGTCCTAGGTGGACTTAACCTACTGTTATAATATATGATTTGCAGGAAACAACTACTCAGCGGGCAAATACCCCGACCTGCATTGAATTACACCTTACAAATCATTAAAGAATGGTAACCAATATCATTTGTCAACTCCCTGACCAGACATAGACCGGTTTCGAACTTATTAGTTCTCATCAGTATGCCATAGGTCATGGAGCAGACAAATGATAGTGGCCAACCTGCTAGTTTTATACAAACTATAGTAAATTGAGTAGTGGTGAGAGGTAAGTGAAACCTCTCAAATGGTCAATTGCTACTATACACCATAGATGTCTCTATGGACGTATAGCGACATGCGATTCTGCAAGTACCTGAGAGCGGCGACCTTTCAGTCCTAGGTGGACTTAACCTACTGTTATAATATATGATTTGCAGGAAACAACTACTCAGCGGGCAAATACCCCGACCTGCATTGAATTACACCTTACAAATCATTAAAGAATGGTAACCAATATCATTTGTCAACTCCCTGACCAGACATAGACCGGTTTCGAACTTATTAGTTCTCATCAGTATGCCATAGGTCATGGAGCAGACAAATGATAGTGGCCAACCTGCTAGGTTTATACAAACTATAGTAAATTGAGTAGTGGTGAGAGGTAAGTGAAACCTCTCAAATGGTCAATTGCTACTATACACCATAGATGTCTCTATGGGCGTATAACGACTTGCGATTCTGCAAGTACCTGAGAGCGGCGACCTTTCAGTCCTAGGTGGACTTAACCTACTGTTATAATATATGATTTGCAGGAAACAACTACTCAGCGGGCAAATACCCCGACCTGCATTGAATTACACCTTACAAATCATTAAAGAATGGTAACCAATATCATTTGTCAACTCCCTGACCAGACATAGACCGGTTTCGAACTTATTAGTTCTCATCAGTATGCCATAGGTCATGGAGCAGACAAATGATAGTGGCCAACCTGCTAGTTTTATACAAACTATAGTAAATTGAGTAGTGGTGAGAGGTAAGTGAAACCTCTCAAATGGTCAATTGCTACTATACACCATAGATGTCTCTATGGGCGTATAGCGACTTGCGATTCTGCAAATACCTGAGAGCGGCGACCTTTCAGTCCTAGGTGGACTTAACCTACTGTTATAATATATGATTTGCAGGAAACAACTACTCAGCGGGCAAATACCCCGACCTGCATTGAATTACACCTTACAAATCATTAAAGAATGGTAACCAATATCATTTGTCAACTCCCTGACCAGACATAGACCGGTTTCGAACTTATTAGTTCTCATCAGTATGCCATAGGTCATGGAGCAGACAAATGATACCACCACTACTCAATTTACTATAGTTTGTATAAAACTAGCAGGTTGGCCACTATCATTTGTCTGCTCCATGACCTATGGCATACTGATGAGAACTAATAAGTTCGAAACCGGTCTATGTCTGGTCAGGGAGTTGACAAATGATATTGGTTACCATTCTTTAATGATTTGTAAGGTGTAATTCAATGCAGGTCGGGGTATTTGCCCGCTGAGTAGTTGTTTCCTGCAAATCATATATTATAACAGTAGGTTAAGTCCACCTAGGACTGAAAGGTCGCCGCTCTCAGGTACTTGCAGAATCGCAAGTCGCTATACGCCCATAGAGACATCTATGGTGTATAGTAGCAATTGACCATTTGAGAGGTTTCACTTACCTCTCACCACTACTCAATTTACTATAGTTTGTATAAAACTAGCAGGTTGGCCACTATCATTTGTCTGCTCCATGACCTATGGCATACTGATGAGAACTAATAAGTTCGAAACCGGTCTATGTCTGGTCAGGGAGTTGACAAATGATATTGGTTACCATTCTTTAATGATTTGTAAGGTGTAATTCAATGCAGGTCGGGGTATTTGCCCGCTGAGTAGTTGTTTCCTGCAAATCATATATTATAACAGTAGGTTAAGTCCACCTAGGACTGAAAGGTCGCCGCTCTCAGGTACTTGCAGAATCGCAAGTCGTTATACGCCCATAGAGACATCTATGGTGTATAGTAGCAATTGACCATTTGAGAGGTTTCACTTACCTCTCACCACTACTCAATTTACTATAGTTTGTATAAAACTAGCAGGTTGGCCACTATCATTTGTCTGCTCCATGACCTATGGCATACTGATGAGAACTAATAAGTTCGAAACCGGTCTATGTCTGGTCAGGGAGTTGACAAATGATATTGGTTACCATTCTTTAATGATTTGTAAGGTGTAATTCAATGCAGGTCGGGGTATTTGCCCGCTGAGTAGTTGTTTCCTGCAAATCATATATTATAACAGTAGGTTAAGTCCACCTAGGACTGAAAGGTCGCCGCTCTCAGGTACTTGCAGAATCGCAAGTCGCTATACGCCCATAGAGACATCTATGGTGTATAGTAGCAATTGACCATTTGAGAGGTTTCACTTACCTCTCACCACTACTCAATTTACTATAGTTTGTATAAAACTAGCAGGTTGGCCACTATCATTTGTCTGCTCCATGACCTATGGCATACTGATGAGAACTAATAAGTTCGAAACCGGTCTATGTCTGGTCAGGGAGTTGACAAATGATATTGGTTACCATTCTTTAATGATTTGTAAGGTGTAATTCAATGCAGGTCGGGGTATTTGCCCGCTGAGTAGTTGTTTCCTGCAAATCATATATTATAATTTAATGTTATGTTGGTAGGAAATGTCTTCTATATCCATAATATTTAATTAAATAAATTAATTGCTGTAAAGTAACCGTTATTCGAATTTAAATTGACACACAATGACACCGACACTTCTAAAACTTTATATTCTAACCTCACATATGAGAAAATACAGAAACTGGCGCATTGGAAAAAGTAATTTAAATAATATTTTATTCAAATTATGATGACTAAGAAAGTAATTGTAACTGTTTCAAATGGCATTTTCCTTAAAAATGAAAAAAAGACGGAGGTAAAATTTATATTTTTGAAAATTTTAGCAAGTTTTGCTCTAAAATCGTTCAACACCTAGTGCACCTAAACATAATACACTACTATATAAGGAGATTTCTCCGAATTATAAATTTTATTTCAATATATCTTGACATATTATTGCGTTGACAAGTTGCTAGGCGAACATATTAAGTACAAATTTTTTATTCTGCGTTGAATACTAATGTAGAATGTTTATCCCGTTATAATATATTATTTGACAATATCTCAAGTAGATACAATTATAAATAGTTCAAACACACCAAGTAAGGCAAGGTCTGCGTATTTTGTGGCCCAATAATGAATCTTATAAAGGGAATGCAAAACATTTTGAATACTGAAGAATTGGAAACTTCCTTCTATATTCAGAACTTGTCTAATAGTGAAAACTGGTATATGACAGTTTCACCGTATAAAGGACATTTTTAAAATATAACATTCTCGTGATTTTTGAAACATCATAACGATTGGACCCTCTTTTTAAATTTGTTTCCATCATTTGCCTATTTCATTAAAATAAATTTCTTAGAAGAAGAAATTTATTTTCTTAGTCTATTTTCAAATTAATATAAACTTAATGCAATGTAATATCTGTAATTATTTACCATGACTATTAATGAAGTTAGCTAAATATAGATCCAGTTCCCTTACTGAGACGTTAATATGATATGGATTCACGCACAGTCCGGGTTGTGAGCAATCTGGATTTTTTTCTAACCTCTCACCATCGGTGCTTTCCAGAGGTATTGCTTTGAATAGTATCACCATAACGAGATCAAGCCGCCAAACCTTATCGGCTTGACGAAGGCAGTCTATCCGGCGCATTTTGCCTTTTTGGTCTGGGTTGGATAAGACACAAACAGCGGGACGTTTTCCTGTAATACTCAGCACGAAATCTTCACGACATTCTTGGGTGATGTCTTTCCGTAGCTTTCCCAGTAAGCGAGATGCCCACTTCTGTTTGACTTCCGCTTTCTCGTTCTGCAAAATAAACACAGTTTGTTATTAACGGGAGTTTATCTGAACTGCGAAGTTAATCCTAAATTAATAATTTTTCAACCCTTAATAATAATGTGGGTTAGGTTAGGTTAGGTTAGGTTAGGTTCCCAACCTACTAGCCCTTAATATGTCCAATATAATAGTATAAGCAGAATTTTCAAAACTTTCTTGTGTATGAAATCAGAGGTACTCAAGAGCTTATCCGCAAGCCTCACTTTTTTAAAAACCCTCAATTATTTCGTAATTTTTAATTTTCCAAATACAGTTATGAATATAATTAGATGGGTAACTTGATAAAGGTAAAAAATATAGGATGTTCCATTTAAAATAACGAAGTTGATGCCCCATCAACGAGAACTAAATGTATAATTCTTTTTTCGGGTTATTCAGAATTGAAAACCAAGAAAATAATCTATAGACAGCATTTTTCTAAACATTTCAAATACAGCCGTAATCGACCAAATTGAGAACTTTGGAGCACCCTGTATAATAAAATAGGAACATATTATTTTATAAATAAAAACAGCAGCAATAAAAGAGTCAAATTCAAAACAATGAACATAAAACCACAATGTTCAATATCCATATACAGGGTGGGGCAATAAAGCGCCCGACTTCGATAGTTCGAATTCTACGATAGGTAAGAATTAAAAAAAATACAGGTAAATTACAAAAAAGTCTATAATTGGAAATTATTTTGGAATATACATAATGAACCAGGCAAGACGATTGTACAGGACCAAGTGCCATTTTTTAAAATGGAATGCTATAAATAATAATATAATAATGATAATAATAATAATAATTTTATTTATTTGAAAGTAATTGACATAGTATTATACATTATTCAAATATTGCGCCAATTCTTATAAGTTTGTTTGTTTCTATTCACAAAAATATTTAAACATTGTTATTTTACTAAGTAATAAAAAGTTCAAATATTGACACCTAAGCTTACAGGGAGCTTGTGTCGATCTATTAATAATTATTTGATGTGTTTAATTACCGGGTACTGAATATATATATATATATATTTGTATATCATATTGTTACGTGTTTACAATCTCCAGTAAACACCCTGTATGTAGGTTCAATAAATTGCAAAGTAAAAAATAATGTTTAAATATTAAGATTCATTTTATTGTAAAAAGCGTGGGGTGCTTGATATCAATTGTAATAAACCCCACGCTTTTTACAATAAAATGAATCTTAATATTTAAACATTTTTTTTTACTTGTTAGTTCGGTTTGCTATTAAAGCGTGCTTTTTTAGTTTTTTCGAACTATATTTTTTTTGTCACCCTCTTGCCACTCATCTCTCGGCACGTTTCTCACCAATAATAAAATATATATTAATGACAACGGCTCCTTCGCCAAAATGTCGACAATAGATTGGATATTTTTTTAAATTTTATTTTATCCTGATGATCCTGGTGAGGACATTAGGACAAAGTTGTCAAATTATTGTATTGTCATCGGTCCTGGATAAGTGTGCAAAGTTTCAGTTTAATCTGACGTTTTGAAGTGGGGAAGATGTCTCGTAACTGGTATTTACAAATTTTTTTCTTAAAATCCATGATAATGATTCTAGTGATTTTTTCAAAATGCATCTGCAGAAATTGAAGAAATGTAATAAATATATCAGAATTTAATAGTACCATATTTATTCTATAATTGTTTAATCCATCAAGCATGACGTGACACTAGATCAGGACCCCCTATCCTCTTGTCATATTTCATCACATTATGACAGATCAACTCCCACCAGTTTTAGTATGACACAATTTATAAATGGCCCCAAAGCATAAAAAATATATATATAGTTTCATAATAATAACAACAATAATACACGCCATAGGTAATATTGACCCTCCTCAGCCTTGAAGTCTCTGGAAGAACCTTGTGCGGAAGGGGCTACACACGAGAGACAAAAATACATTCAATATTCCTGTATACTGGGATTAATTTTCCTAGGTTTTACTAGGTCCGAGAATCGAACCAGAGGCTCGTGGGTGAGGGTCAAGTGTGCTTGCCTCTCGACTAAGCAAATACAATTAATAAACTTATTAATTCATTATCCACCTGAAGTTTGTTCTGAACTAAGAGCCACTCTATATATTACTGTTTCTATGTTTTGTACTTCGGATTTTTACTTAATACCTATTACTCTTTATTTTTGTGGATGAATGAAGAAATGTATTTCCACAACACGAGTGGTTTTGTTGAAAGCAACGGAACATCTTGTATAATTCCACATATTTTCGGGTTATACAGAACTGAAAACAAAAAAAAAATTATCCCTGGACAAAATTTTTCTACCATAAAGCCAGCCATAATCGACCAAATTCAATGTGGGATTCCTTCCTTCTACAAGATAAAATAAAAGAATTTTAAATTTTAAATCGACAGGTTGTAATTCTACTCGCCATCAATTGTCTTATTTCCAGTCGTTGTTAAATGGTGTTTGCATATTAAAAGAACAATCCATCTTGTAAACTAGAAAATATTTCATTTAGGTTATATAAACATGACATGACGTCTTTATTGGAATTTTTAAAATAGAATCGTACTTTTATATTGTTATATTTTTAACGTAAATATTTGAGTTGGAGATTTAATATTTGCTTCAATAAACAGCTGGAATTAATGTGTTTATACGGCCACAAACCAGAAAATAAAATGAGCAAGGAAGCATTGAGAATTACGGCAGTACTTTATGAGATTTCCAGGATTAGCACTTGGTTAAGATCTTTGGCTGTAAACAACATGATACTTCCATCAAACGTTTTTGTCATTGGTTAACATACGCATTTAGGATTATACCTAGTAAATAATTTAATCGTACTAACTACGAACAACCCGCTCCGGCTTATCTTGGAATCATTTCGGGCTTTCTCTATTTTCTTCTTATTCTTCTTCTTCGTAGTGTATTTATTGGTATACTTATGCCAACAATGTAGTCTACAAAACGCGCAAGTTTCGTCAACATAGATTCAATATTTTTGGAGTTAAAACGGAACAGACAAACAGACAGAAAATATTCTTTTAAATTTCATTTTGTCATGAAAAAGGCTCAATACATACACCATGTGAAGTCAAGGCGGATTGATATTTTTAAGTAAGCGTAGTTCTTTAAATTAATATCAATTTTTTTGCCACAAAGTGGTCAAAAATAGCTAAATAATCGTTCAATTTTAATTGTAAAATAGCTTAAATTAGATGGCGAGCCTATATACAGGGTGTGTGGCATTTTTAAAAAATAAGGCCCATATTATGTGAAATGTCTCCTATTACTTTTTTACATATTTTCGAAGATATTTGAAAATTTTGGATAGTTTGGGATATTTGGACTCTTTATGTAAAAATATGCGCTGATCACGAAAAAAATATTTCCAAAATTCCAAACATGTCGCAACATGTTCTTATATATATTTAGTAAAAATGCAAATATCTCGTCATATAATCATTTTTTTTTTTGAAAAATACAAGCATAAAAAGTGGTTATAATCCCATTTTCCATATGACGATGGTATTAGATTTGCAATTTTCTCTTTAGTTTTCCGGAAAAACATATTTATAGTTTTCTTTGACTATCTCGATATCTATGCGTGTTTTCAAAAAATGTATGAGAACAAAGAATATTTAAAACATAATATTTTTAGTCGCAAACTCCTCTATAAAATCCTTATTTTATTATAAGGAACGTAACCAGACTGCAACCAACAGCTACTCTCCGGGCTATGTGCCCCGCCGAGCGCTCGATGTACGAAATAGTCAAGTGATCCTCGTGTCGGTCGTCACATGCCTACCTTGCACTGACGAGAGCCAACAGCTCGAAACTGCAGTCTGCAAGTGGTGTGTGACGACTGGCACGAGAGTTCCTTTAAGTAGGATCAATCTTTCGGCTGTTTGTTGCAATCGAAGCATTAGCGTTTTGATGGTAATATGCAATTATTACACTTAACGCGCCAGGCTTGTAACTTGGTAGTCATGGTAGACCCCCTTTCTTCACTTATTTTTAAGAATATCGGAATGAAACTTAGTAAATGTATTATATGACCAAGAAGACACTTCGTGGCATAACTGTAATTTTTTCCCCACTTCCGGTTTCACCCGAAATGACCCCAACTTTTGATTCTCAAATAGAACACCCTGTATATTATTATATTTTTGGAATCCTTGAAAAATTCCGAGTACGGTGATGCCCCATAAGTGACATTTCAACTCCATTAAAAAAATTTGACTTAAAATTTAAAAAAAAACAAAAAAAATTAAAATAAGAAAAAATTGCTTTTCGGCACATCCACCGATTCCTTAGAACATCCGCTATTTTATCGTAGTACTCTAGCATTATGGTTCCATTTGAAAAAAATTAAGTTTTGGTAAAAAACTGTTCAGGCCAAATTTGATGGCCTACAAAATACACATTTTCAAATTTTTATGCTCGATTTGATTTTTCTGACATCACACCGGTCCGTTACAAGCAATTTTTTCTGGTCATGGCACTCTAGATGTACCAACAAATTTCGAGTTCAGCTCACTTGTAAACCATTTTTTATATGGTTTATTTTGGTTGTTGAGACTTTGTTTTATATTTTTTTGAGATAATGACAGTTGATATGCATTACATAGCTTATCCAGAAATATTTCAAATTTGTTAGCAGCGTTAATTTCATTGGTCGCATTCAGCGGACGTAACAGTTGTGTAACTGTAGCGCAAACGTACTCTGACGGATACACTATTTTCGCAACATGTTAAGTAGCGGTCGCCATTTTTGGTAGCGTAAAGCATTTGTGCTATAAGTTGTGAGCGGTGAGCAGTTGCGAGGAAAATTTAAAAAATAAACAAAATTAATACAACACAATTTATTATATCCATCATGGACAACTTCTGGAAGTTGAGGAGACTGATACTTTTGATAAAATAGCTTCTGCTAGTTCTGCTCACATATATCTAACATAAAATACTGAAAGCATCGTGTTACCAAAAAAATTCCAAAGTTCCGTAAAAAGGTATATAGCTCATCGTAAGAGACTTGCTTAAAGTTGCAAAAGTTTCAAATTTCAAATGATGACAAATAAACACATATATTTTGACATTTGGCTACAGCACAAAAATTGTTATTTCAGAGAACGTTTCAACGGTTCCGTAGCAGTAACGGTAGCAGAGCGCTTTATGCTACGTCCGCTGAATGCGACCGTTGTCTGACAGAAAATCCCAGTTTATTTCGGCAATATGACTGATGGTCGAGAGGTGAACGCACTTGTCTCTCACCCAAAAGTTCCGGGTTCGATCCCCGGTCGTGGCAGTGGAAAATACTGTGACAGGGATTTTTCCACTATACACGAATATTGGGTGTGTGTCCCTTGTCTCTAAATGTGTAGCCCCCTCACACACAAGGCTCTTCTCCTTCCGGGATAAAGGGGGTCGTCATTACCTGTGGTGTATTTATTTATTTATTTAACTAAGTTATAGAATTGTATTTTGCCAATTTCCGATATGGGTATGATAGTTATTTTTTCTGTGGTATTTGTAGTCAGTTGGGCTTGTTTGGGCAGACCATTGTAAATGAAAATCTTAATGTGATGAATAAAGACATTGTTACTATTATTACCATTGGTCGTAGTACTAAATCCATAATTTTTTTTAAAGTCGCATATAAGATAAACCCCTCCCCCATGTCACATTTTGTGACGTTTTGATGAATCCACTACCCCTTTAAATTATCACGCATTTTTTCAGCCCCTACACGAGCTATAACGTAAACCAAATACATCAAAATTTACTAGTCGATTCGATAATATTATCTTATTTCGACAATATATTGTTCAAGTTGTTCGTAGAAAGAAAAATAGAAACTGTTTTAAAAATAATCCTGATTTATTACGACGCCAGGTATAGTAGACCTTTTAAATGGCAGAGAAGTGGACTTTTCTGGACGGCAAAAATATGGAATCTTTGGGAAAGTTCAGATATTTTGAATATCTTCCAGTTTCATTGTTGAAGATCTCACAATATAAATGTGTATTCAATGAAAACTGCCAAAAAACTCTAAAACATTTAGAACAAATAACATTAGTAATATGTGGTTGGTATAGTAGAAAATACATATGTTTATTGTTAGTGTTACATTCACTAACATTTTTAACCCACTTTGAGTGTGTTTACAATAATTTCTTCGTATTAACTTTGAATGTTACGAGATTCACAAAAAAATTACAAGGTAATACCCACTGAACTCTATTACAGTAATAGAGTTCAGTGGGTAATACGCGATAACACATTAATACCTAGATCTGCTCCTGGCGATTACTTCTATGCCTGGAAATCAACTAAAGTTTGATAAAATTTTATTAGTTACGCCAAGGTCGCTTTTGAAAATGCAAGAACTCACTGTTGCCTTTTCTGTAATAAATATCTTTCATTTATTTGTCATTTCCAAAATTGTGTTTTTATGTTTATTTTCGTAATATGTATATTATATTTGCTCTCTAATGAGAAATTATTATTTCAGTTTAAGATAAATTTAAATATTAAACAATATTAATTCCTTGATAAATAGAATTATGTAGGTTATTATCCCAAATAACAATTTCAGTTTTTTAATAACTTACGGCACTTTCATAAGAACTGTTTATATAACTATTGATAAATCTATATTTCTTCTATAGTCATAGGAGTCTAATAAACTTAAAAAGGGCCCAAAGATTAACGATATTCTACTCATGAAGAACTTTCCAAGTTATCTTTGTGAAGGCGTAGAAAGCTTGATAAAACGTATAATAACGGCATTTAGTCTTAGACTTTCATGGTGCCATGAAAAGCTAAATTTTCCTTGAATAATGATCGTTAAAACTGTTTTATTGTAGAATATTTACCATTCCAATGACATTTCAGTTTATTGTTACATGTAGCAAAACAGAAACGTTTTAAAGTCAACGGAGAAGACTACTTAATACTATGAAACATCATGTCAGGTTAATGAAATTATTTTATATGTTCTCAATATGTTTGTAGAAAGCCGCTAAATGATGTTGGTACTACCAAAAGTTTCAAACGACAGTTTATTGTTGAAATGTATGAAACTAGCTCTAAGTTTTCAAACCCCCCCCCAATAATTTTGAATTTTATGAAATTTCTTAAACTTTATAAAAACACCGGTTCCAATCAAAAGTCAATTTTTGATTATTAACATTACAAAACTCAGGTAATATAATTTGCATGTATTAAAGTAAAGTTTTTATACAGAAAAAATATCGGATTAAATATATTTGATTATACTTTTCTAAAACCGTTCTATTTTGGTTAAATATTTTTTAAGATCTTTAACTCGTATGAAAGTAATAAATAAATCATAAATATAAATAGATTCAATTTAGTTACTTACAAGTTCTTCCTGGCCTAGATAAACCAAATTGAACTTGAATAAATTTGTATAATCCTAGTTAAAACTAAATGTTTGCATGTACTTGTATAAAGTCTTATAATCCTGGTTAAAATCAAACTGTTTGAAGTCAGAACCTGTGTAAGAGTGCTTAGTTTTAAAGTGGTTTTATGATTATTCAAACGTTTCCCGCCTAAATTTCTAACCTATTTACTAGTGATTCTAGACTGGAGTATCACTAAGGCGTTTTAAATAATTTAATTTAATTTTTTTTTTTAAATTGCCACTGTTTTTATTTTTTTGTACACTTCCTTGTTGGCTTTGACTTAGACATTCTGTATACGTCGCCTCAGAATTCCTGTCAAATTAATATATCCTAACCTCATCTTAGTTTCATCACGCATATTAAAATTAATAAGATTTATGATGTATTTAATAAATGAGTCATTGTTTTATTGCGTATTTTGACAAGAGACCGCTTTCTTAGGAAGGGAACGTTTTAAAAGAGGATACAGGAGATCTATATGTATATTTTATAAAGCATTTTAAAACCCATTTGAGTGCTTAATATTTTTATAGTTGCTTGAATTGATCAAATTTGCATTCGAACCCTTTTGTTAATTCCTCTTAATATTAATAATAAGACTTTTACAAAACTGCAGCCATTCTTGTACTCTAGAAATACAATTGATTTCAAATAAACTTAATTTAAAACTAATTAATCTGCAAACATTCTTCATAAAACTTTATAAAACGCGAGCCAGACTAAACAGCATTTAAATTGTTACATGGGATATTAGTCCAGTGCAATTAGGAATTGACCCAAAAATTTTGGGTACATTTTTTCTTTTGTTCCTTATTCGAAAGAGGGGTCAATGAAAACCTTAAGTCTGAATTTGCGCATTCCTACTTCCCCCCCTTTCGCCGCCATCTTGGATTTGTTTTTTTTTTTTCAATCGCTCATAACTCGAGTTCTATTTATCGCACAGTAATGAAAAAAACCTCGTTGTACTCGTGAGAATTTACTCTTTATGTCATCACGAATGCATTTTTGCCGTAAAAGTTATTGCAAAAAAGTTATTAGAGCTCAAAGTTGAGAAATGATTTCAAAAAAAATTTTTTTCGCTTTCTTGGCTCGCCACTCTTTTGCAGTGCATCTGACACTCTCTGCCAATAAAATGTTATTTAAACTAGACGCGATTTCTAGGATTTAGAAAAAAAAATTAAGTCCGTAAGTGGATTCCTCGCCCGCCAATCCACGCTCAAAGTTGACATGTGCGCGGAGCGTTTTCAATCAGTCATAGTATTTTAACTTGTACATTTTGTAAACTCATTTCCACACCACCTTTGAGGTAGAGTCGACGGCGCGTTTTATTTAACGTGGTTTCCCCCCGAGGCCTAATTCACGATTTCTTTGCTTGATGTTCGATTTCTTGCCACTTTTCTATAGGAAATTAATAGTTTTCGTCAGTTTCCTGGGATACTTCAGACGCTTTTCTTTTCGTCGCTCTGGGTAATGGTACCATAGTAGGAAGGTCGTAGCAATCCTTGTCTTCATCACCCAAGATTTCTGCAACTTCCTTGACGTTTGTGCAATTTTCGCCGCAGCAAATTTGACATGTTCAAATAAGCGCGGAGCGTTTTCAATCAGTCATAGTATTTTAACTTGTACATTTTGTAAACTTATTTCCACACCACCTTTGATTCACAGTGAAACAATCATGGGAAGATGCGGACGTGGATATCGTGAAAACTGCAATTGATTTAAGTCCACAATTTGATACTGTCGTCATCGTAGGAGAGGATACGGACCTGCTTGTGTTGCTGTGTGCACTCGGGAAAATTTAAAAAAAATGTCTATTTCCGTAAAATAGGAAGGGGAACAACGGCATCGAAGACGTATTCTAAAGCAGCTTCAAACACGCACTTCTGCTGGAGCATTTGCTTTTCATACATGCCTTTTCAGGATGTGACACTGTGTCAGCAATCTGCGGAATGGGAAAGAAAAAAATAATTGACATCAAAAAAAATGTTCACCTTCAAGAGGATATAAAATTATTCCAAACAACCACTCCTGGACAAAATGTCATCGCTGCAGCTGGAGAGAGCGTGTTAATCGCACTGTACGGAGGAAATGAATCCGATGTGTCCATCGATCGATTGCGATTTAAAATATATACACGATTGGGTCTTAAAAAGAAAACGGATTTGTCGCGCTTCCCCCAACGAGTTCCGCAACACGTCAGCATTCCCTACGGACTTATCATCAGGTCCAGAAGTGGCTCGGGCAAGACAAAACGCGATTTCTTGGGGCTGGAAAAATGGCTACCGCGGTTTAGAGCCTGTGACCATCGAACAAGACCCGATTCCACAAATTCTATTGGACATTATATCCTGTGGATCCGCCAAACACTGCGGTAAAGCTTGCGGCTGCCGAAAGGCCGGATTAAAGTGTTCCATCTTATGCAAAATTTGCTGCGGCGAAAATTGCACAAACGTCAAGGAAGTTGCAGAAATCTTGGGTGATGAAGACAAGGATTGCTACGACCTTCCTACTATGGTACCATTACCCAGAGCGACGAAAAGAAAAGCGTCTGAAGTATCCCAGGAAACTGACGAAAACTATTAATTTTCTATAGAAAAGTGGCAAGAAATCGAACATCAAGCAAAGAAATCGTGAATTACTCCTCGGGGGGAAACCACGTTAAAAAAAAACGCGCCGTCGACTCTACCTCAAAGGTGGTGTGGAAATGAGTTTACAAAATGTACAAGTTAAAATACTATGACTGATTGAAAACGCTCCGCGCATATTTGAACATGTCAACTTTGAGCGTGGATTGGCGGGCGAGGAATCCACTTACGGACTTAATTTTTTTTTTTTAATCCTAGAAATCGCGTCTAGTTTAAATAACATTTTGTTGGCAGAGAGTGTCAGATACACTGCAAAAGAGTGGCGAGCCAAGAAAGCGAAAAAAAATTTTTTTGAAATCATTTCTCAACTTTGAGCTCTAATAACTTTTTTGCAATAACTTTTACGGCAAAAATGCATTCGTGATGACATAAAGAGTAAATCCTCACGAGTACAACGATGTTTTTTTCATTACTGTGCGATAAATAGAACTCGAGTTATGAGCGATTGAAAAAAAAAACAAATCCAAGATGGCGGCGAAAGGGGGGGAAGTAGGAATGCGGAAATTCAGACTTAAGGTTTTCATTGACCCCCCTTTCGAATAAGGAACAAAAGAAAAAATGTACCCAAAATTTTTGGGTCACATCAGTAAATTTTTCCTAATTGCACTGGAGTATATAACAATATAATGAAAAGTGATATGCGCATATGTCTCAAAGCATTTTTAAAGATAATTTTAGACAACGGTAAATTTTCTTCAAATCCGGCAACGCTGTTGCAATTGTATTATATCACATAGGCAAAATCAAATAAATATAAATGTCATACACATAATACCATCTGATGGCGAAAGAAGTACTGGTGTCCATTCTACAGATACTTTTGTGATTTTTTTCTGTTGTGAATGTGGCAACCAAAACAATATTTCTAGAAGTTTAAAAAGTACCGCTACATTTTTCTCTAATATTGTTTCATACGTAAAGGTATGTCCAAGCGTTAATAACAATCAAGAAATAAGCGTACCGAATTCCTGTCTAAAATATACTGACATGTATGACATTTGGCCCTGTAAAATCGTCTTGGTTCACACTAATGTTCGAAAATAAATGGCTGTGCACAATTCAGAAACAAATAGACACAATAATCAGGGCCACCGAGAGCAAGATGGGGCTCCAGGGAAGCGAATTATTACCAGACTCCCCCCAGCATCATATGAAGTAAACAAATTAATGCTGGTTCTTTCTCTCTAAATTAAAGGTGCAATTTTTCTCTAGTAGTGTGAGGCGATGGTGCAGAAATATATTTTTTTAAATTTCTAACTTGTATAACCAGAAATTGCCCAATGACCACAGGTTTTTTGCCTGTAAATATGTAAATCTGTGAATTATTCATATTTCAGGAGGCCCAGCGGGCCCTCCTCGATCACCGGGCCCTGGGAATTAGGGAATCATCTCCGTCCTCTCGTCGACCTTAACAGTAATAATAACAATTATAAATAAATTGGCGATACATCGACCTTTATTTTAATTTTAATTATTGGAATAGTTCAAAGGAAACAGTTTTTGTTACAGGCATAAATTCACCTTCATTTATAACAAATCTAGCCTTGCCCTTTTAATTAAGTATTTTAAAAGTAGACATAGATTTATTAAATGTCCTAGTCGCCTTTTTGTATATCAAAATTAAAACAGGATATTGCTTTGACGTTAAATTATAAGGTGCCGAAAATAATATTTGAATGTGATTTATGACTTTAATTTCTTATATTTTTCGAATGCCTCATTAAATACTTGTTTTATGATATTAAGAAAAAGTATCTTAAACGACAGTACATTTATTACTTAGTATTTGACAAATCAGTATATATTTTTGAATATATATAGTATGGTGTAAATGTATTGATATACTTTGACTTATGCAAAAATTTTGTTATTTAAAGCAACAATAAACTATATATCTATCTATACACCATTTGGTACTTCATTCATATTGTTGTAATGACGTCATCGATGATTCTTTTTTTTTTTTTTTCGGGAGGTATATTAATTGTCTATCTTACCATATACTAATATTAAATATATACAGTGTGACCCATTTTAAATGGAAACATCTCTGTAAAAAATGTATTTATAATCCTATGTTAACGCTTTTTTTTTAAATGATGAACCATCGAAAACTCCACTTTATGACAAAAATTTAGAGATAAATTTCAATTTTCAAGGCTTTCTATGATTTATTTTCAATGTCGAAAATGGACAAATTTGATTAGCGATTTTTTTATTGAAAGAAAGATAATTTAAGTGAATAGTTTTAATAAATATTACATTTTTATTGAGTAATGGCAGATAATAATAGCGTGCCATGGAAAACAAATTTTATAGTCAAACGTCAAATCTTTAAAATTCGCATATTCTCATATTCATTGTTATTGAATTTTAAAATTAATCGATAGTTATTATCAAGTATTAGTTTATTAGTTTGTAGTTAATTATGGATAATCTAAATGTACAGGAAAAAATTGAACTTGTGCACCTTAGAGGAGATAATGACAGAACTTTGAAAGATGTATGAGAGATATTCAACAACAGGCATCCGAATCAGCCCAACATTACTAAAAGTACTGTTTATAAAATAAACAAAATTTTTAATGAGTGGAGATGAGAAGAGTATCTTAATAACAGAAATTTTAATAAAAATATTTTATTCAGCGATGACGCAACTTTTACAACAACCGGGTAGTATCGTCACAAAATTCTAGGTTTTGGGCTATAGAAAACCCACAGTTTGTTAATTGTAAAAGACAATATTCCCAAAAAGTTAATGTTTGGTGTGGGTTGCTCAATGAAACAATCATTGGCCCTTTCTTTTTTGAAGGTAATATGAATAGCATGCAGTTTTTACAGTTCCTAAGAAATGAATTTTGGAATATTCTACATGAAGTTTCAATACAAGAAAGAGTAAATCTACATTTTCAATTAGCTGAAAGCCCTGTCCATAATGCCAGAGTGGTTACCAGATGGCTGAATGCTAACTTTCCTAATCGATGGATAGGTCGTGGTAGCCCGTTAATTGAACGGCCACCCCGATCCCCGGACTTAACACCGATGTACTTCTTTTTATGGGGTTTAATAAAATCTAAAGTTTACAGGTCACGCCCGAGTAATAGAGAAGATTTGTGTGCAAGAATAAGACAAGCTTTTGCAGAAGTTACCCGGCAACAATTACAGAATGTCGTAAAAAATATTAAAAAACGATTCGACAAGTGCATCGAAATAAATAGCGGCCTTGTAGAGGCTACAAAAATTTAAGAAGTTTTAGTGTAATGTTGTACAATGTGTTATTTTTTTTTATTTAATAGGTAACTCTAATTATTATTACTTTTAATTGTTCATACTTATGTTTTTAAGTCCAATATGATTGAGTTTGTTTAAATGACAATATTTATTAAAACTATTCACTTAATTTATCTTTCTTTTGTTTATTTTTCATGGGCTACTTCGATTTTTAGAAAAAATCAAGTAAAAGTTACTATGAGCCTAAATTAATTTTGTCATAAATCTGTCATTTTTCAATATTTTTTCATGAAACTTGGGATTTACCCACTTGAGAGGTTACTGAATCCAGTGGTGTAGTTAAAATTTCAATAAAAAATCGCTAATCAAATTTGTCCATTTTCAACATTGAAAATAAATCATAGAAGGCTTTGAGAATTGAAATTTATCTCTAAATTTTTGTCATAAAGTGAAGTTTTCGATGGTTTATCATTTAAAAAAGAAGCGTTAACATAGGACTATAAATAATTTTTTTACAGAGAGGTTTCCATTTGAAATGGGTCACACTGTAGGATGGAAAAAGAAATATTTTATGCTTTAACAATAATCATTGCAATAAATGTTCAAATTGGTGACCTTCAGCGATAATACATTGAGATAGATGGGAAACAAATTCTTCTTGAAATTTTGCTGTCATTTCTGGAGTTATCTGTAAAATCTTCACTCTTATTATGTTCTTTAAAATCTTCTAAACTTTCAGGTCTATTTACATAAACTTTGCTTTTTGTTTGTCGAGACCTAGGTGGCCATCCAATGGACCCTCTTCGACCTATCCATCGATTACGAAAACAAACATTTAGGTAATTCCGTACAGTAATAGCATAATGAGGTGGTGCCCAATCTTGACATTCACTTAATATTTTTCGCTTAATTATAATAGTAATAATAATAATATTTATTAACCATTCTCGATACAAAATATACATATGGCAAGTCAGTTTAAATTAACATTAACAATAATGCATATAAATATATGGGGGTAATGGGGTAGTGAAACGCAAGTTATAGTCTCTCCTACTCAATTGTTAACCTCACCTTCGCGATGAGTTCAATTTGAACTTGGTGCACCCTGTTTTCACTAACGAGGCTCTAACGACCGAGTAAGGGCGGAATAACCCTTACCTTTTGCCGTGAGCACATCCACCTTCTCACGAAGAGTGCGGTAAAAATAACCCACCGCACACAAAGGTTGCTTTTGGAATCGTTTGGTTACCCCATCGTCGCAGTCTCCTTCTGTGCCATGGGACCACACCACTCGCCTTCCGCAACCGAGCTGGTCAGCTGCATACCTGCTCCAGCTAAAACTTCAAATGCAGCTTCGTTTTCAGTCGATTAAGGCTTTAAAAAAATGATGGAGCGTTCAAGTGGGACAAAATCATCCGGAGGTAAAATACCCTCCCGATCGGATCTCCGGGGGAGGGTGCCCACAGGGACACCTCATCGAATGTCGAAAAAACACCGACAAGTTAAATCCAACAAAACTAATTATTTCATCTACGGCGCTTGGAATGTTCGTACTTTGAACGACAGCACTCGCACTGATCGGCTTGAAAGAAGAACTGCTCTAATAGATAGAGAACTTCACCGACTCAATGTTGACATTGCAGCTCTCAGCGAAACTCGATTTTTGGAGGAAGGCTCTCTCACAGAAAAGTACTACACCTTCTATTGGAAAGGTCTTCCCACCAATTCAAGAAGACAATATGGGGTAGGATTTGCCGTTCGGAATCAACTTGTATCCAACTTAACACAAGTACCACAAGGCCTATCCGAACGTCTAATGCTGCTACGCTATGAGCTATCAGATGGCAACGCGGTAAATCTAATAAGCGCCTACGCTCCCACTCTGGATGCAAGTCACGAAACCAAGGAAAGCTTCTATCAACAGCTGGAAGAAACCCTCTGTAGAATACCTAAAACGGAACGACTCGTTATTCTTGGCAATTTTAACGCTAGAGTAGGGAGAGATGCAGACACCTGGCCAGGCATCATAGGCAAGAACGGTTTAGGCAACATGAACGCTAACGGTCAACTACTCCTAACTAAATGCGCCGAACATGATCTAGTTATAACAAACACCATTTTCCGACAAAAGGATAAATTTAAAGGCACCTGGCGTCACCCCAGATCAGGTCACTGGCATCTACTGGACTATGTTATCGTACGTAAGAAGCATCTCAAGGACGTCCAAATTACAAAGGCGCGCATTGATAGCGAATGTTGGACCGATCATCGTCCTGTTGTCTCTAAAATGAAAATTGTTATGAGACCCAAACACCGAAGAACTCAAGTAAAACGTAGAATCCGTCTCTGTATTAGTAAATTGCGTGACCAACAAACCGTCGAACAGCTAAAGCAAAAAGTTCAAGAGAATTTGAGTGCACTAGAAGAAACCAATTCTGTAGATGTCGCTGCTACCTGGACACAAATTAAAGACAGTTTAAAAAGTGCGAGTGAGGAAATTCTTGGCACTGCAGCAAGTAAAAAACAGGAGGACTGGTTCAATGATAATCAAGCTTTTATACAAGAACTTCTTGACCGCAAACATACTGCCTTCCAAAACGCTATGAACCACCCCAACGACTCATCAAAAGCAGAAGCTTTTACCCAATCTAAGTATGAAACGCAACGCGAAATCAGAAGAATAAAGAACGAGTGGTGGGCGAGCAAGGCCAGAGAAATTCAAAGGTACGCCGATTCACACGACTACAGGAATTTCTTTCAAGGAGTAAAAGCAGTGTACGGCCCCAGTCGGAAAAATATGTGCCCTATTAAAGATTTAAATGGAAATCTCCTCAAAGAAGACCAGGAAATAAGAGCCCGATGGAAAGAACACTACTCTAACATTCTTAACCAGCAAAGTCAAGCCGATCACGATATTATAAATCTTATCCCTCAATATGACACCTTCGAAGACTTAGATAAACCACTAACAACGGAAGAGATCTTAACCGCCATTGGGCAGCTAAAAAATAACAAATCTCCCGGCGCCGACTCACTCCCAGCTGAGATCTTTAAAGCTGTGTCGTCAGAGCTCATACCCTACCTCAAAAAACTGTTTGATGTCGTGTGGGAAACTGGTCAAGCTCCGCAGGAGTTTCGTGATACACTTTTAATCAACCTCTTCAAAAACAAAGGGAGCGCTGCGGACTGTGGAAATTACAGGGGTATAGCTCTCCTGGCTGTTGGAGGGAAGATACTCACTAAAGCGATGGCAAATAGGCTAACACTTGTTATGGAAAAGTTACTTCCTGAAACACAGAGTGGCTTTAGACCAAACCGAGGCACATCGGACCTAATCTTCACACTTAAACAGCTTCAAGAAAAAGCACTCGAACATCAAGGAGAAATTCACATGGCCTTCATTGATTTAACCAAGGCGTTTGACTCGGTGGACAGGGAAGTGCTCTGGAAAATTATGCTCCGCTTAGGTATCCCTAGAAAATTTGTGGAAGTATGTCGCAGTCTACATACAAACAACAACGCCCAGGTTATGTATAATAATGAGGCAACCGAACCTTTCCAAACCCTCACTGGAGTCAGGCAGGGATGTGTCCTGGCACCACTACTCTTTAATTTGTTTACCACTGCTCTAACAATTATTGTTGACAACAAACTGACAGTCAGAGGAATAGGTCTCAGATACCGTTTTGATGGCGGTCTCTTTAACATAGGGCGCTTTAGAGCTTTCACGAAGACACGCACACGATTCATTTGTGATCTCCAGTATGCGGATGACTGTGCACTTTTAGCCTCTACGCCGGAAGAGCTTCAAGAACTTTTAGATGTGTATGCCCAGAGCTATGATTCCTTGGGACTTAAAATCAACATTGGAAAGACTAAGATTATGTCAACTCCTCATCAAGTGAACCAAATAGACATTACACTTAACGGAAATTCTCTTGAAGTGGTGGATCAGTTCAATTACTTAGGCAACGTTGTTAATGACAAAGCAAACATGGACAGCGAGATTCGCAATAGAATTAACGCTGCATCTAGAGCGCTCTGGGGACTTAGAGAGAGAGTATTTGACAACCACGACCTTACTTTGTCAACGAAAATGGCTGTCTACAGAGCAGTTGTCATTCCAACACTGCTATATGGATGTGAAAGCTGGGTCACTTACCGTCGTCATGTGAAAGAATTAGAACGTTTTCAGCAAAGACACCTCAGAAGTATGATGAAAATCCGTTGGTTCCATCACATATCAAACGTGTAAGTACTCAGGAGAGCAAACAGCCTTCCAATTGAGGTGCTTATTTCAAGAGCACGCCTAAGATGGGCAGGTCACGTTCATCGCATGCATGATAACCGCCTTCCTAAATGTACACTTTATGGTGAATTGCTAAGCGGTAGAAGAAGGCGTGGCGGTCAACGAAAGAGGTTCAAAGACGCTCTCCATGAAAATCTAAAATCCTGCGGTATTGCAGACGAGCAATGGGAACAACTTGCAGCGGACAGAACCGAATGGCGAGGGGTTGTGGCCAGCTATCAAGGAAATGTTGCTGCAAGAAGGCCGAATCCAAGACCTAACCAGGTCTATGTTTGTCCTGACTGCGGTCGACATGTGCTCTCTCGAATTGGCCTCTATAGCCATAGTCGTGTGCACCGTAGATGAATGGGAATTACAATAAACTCCACCTTTTACTTGTTTTTTTATTGTACACAATTTATCATCGACTGTAGCATTTTTATACTCGGACTCGAGTAACGGCTAATAATAATAATAATAATAATAATAATAAATATACATTATTTAAAATTTTTAATAAAATTTATACACACAACAAATGAATTAATATGACGTTCACATTAGTAAAGACAAACATAAGTATATATAATAATAAACAAAATTTCTGTATAAAGAAAAGTACATTAAAATAAATTAATTTTAAAACGCGTCAGATTCCCTATTTAAAAAGTCCTGGACGCTATAAAAAACCACCATTGAGTAACAAATTTTTGACCACACTTTTATATTTTTTATAATTTTGCAAATTTTTTATTTCTGTCGGGAGACTATTGAACAACATAATGCAATTATATTGTGGGGAATGTTTATAATTTGTTGTATGGTGTAACGGTATAGTTAGTAGATCTCCTTATCTAGTTCTGTATGAGTGGTGCTCATTTCTTTGGGTGAATAACCCAATATTTTTCTTGGTATATGTCAAATATTTTAAAATAAATATACATGGTACAGTCATTTTTTAAAATTTTTAAACTTCTCGGTGCATCTTTGATTATATCTCATCGTAAATATAAGCCTAATAAGTCTTTTTTGGCTAATAAATACTCTAGATCTATCCTTTGAATTACTCCAAGCAATAATATTAAGAGAGATATGCGAATAAGCAAAAGCATTGAGGTACTTCAAACATGTCGTTATAAGTGTCTGAGTATACGTCATTATGTTGTACTTTTAGAGTCCTACATTTCATGTAACTACCAATCCATGATAATAGATCGCCCCTTATTCCAATGTTGTATAGTTTTTGTTTTAGAAAAGAATTATTTGCGGTATTGAATGCTTTTGATAAATCGAACAATATTGAAACGTATTTGCCATCCTCTAGACAGGTATATACATGGTCTAGCAGCTGGCAAATTGCAGTCTCTGTCGATTTTCCAGTACTACTGCCGTGTTGAAAAGAAGTTAAAATATTGTAGCTTTTAGTAAACGAAATAATTCTGTTGTAAATAATTCTTTCAAATAATCTGGCAATTGTACTAAATATAAAAATGTAACGGTAATTTTCTATTTCTCCAGATGACCTTCATTTTAATACGACTTTAGCTTCTTTCAATATGTCAGGAAAACAGCCCTGGTTTACTGTCATATTAAACAAATGGACTAAATACTGTAGTACGCTTAGAAGTAAGTATTTGGTTATCAGTTGACAACAGTAAGTTACTTTAATAAGAATTTACTTCCTAGTTATATAACTAGATTTACTGAAAATATGTCTGTTGCTTTACCATTGGTTAGTAAAAGCCACACACAAAGATCTGTCATTTATTGTGACATAAAACTTTATAACATTTTACCACTTCACATAAAAAAATAGAAAAATTTAATAAATACAAAATTGAAGAAAATTTATTACTCAAAATCAAGATTGTATAAAGAATATTCTCAATTAGTAATGTAACTCGATCCTTACCTGTTTAATTAATTTTGAAATATATATATAGAAAAGCATATAACAACAAAGTTGCAAAAATCAGACTTTCCAATATGGATAGTCCATTTACATTTGCTGCCTTTACTTACAATCAATATATTATGTTAAACATCATCTCCTAATTTCTCACCTATTCAAGCAGTTAACATTTTGTGTTTATATACTGATGTGTATAATTGTTCTAAAACGTCACTGTTTCTCTCGTTGTTCCACTATTATGATATATAATTATTGTTTGTCTTCTTATCTGTAATTACTTTTTAATTGTTTTAATTAGTAAACGCAATAATTAAATAATGAATCAATTCAGTAATCGAGTTAATATGAAATTCACAATACAAGCATTCTATGCTTAGGTACTTTCATATCAGCTTGGTGCTATTCATCTGTATACTTATATATAAAAAAGTATATAACTAATTTGAATTTAATTGTTCTTTTGTTACATTTACTTATACATAAATTATTGTAGATTTTAGTATAGGATGAACCTATGTAAGAATTTTGTATTCTTTTTGGTTTAATAAACTTGAAACTTGAAACCCGCCCTGTATATTTGTTTAATTAATATTGGTATATGGTTAGAGATACAATTAATATACCTTCCGAAAAAAAAATTGAACGGGCTATGTTTCTATTTAAAAAAATCATCGATGAAATCATATATGATGGCATAAATAGAGTACTAGTGTCCCAAAAAACATTAGTGATACTAATTTTTAAGCTACAAACTTGTTTAGCTGCAAAGACTATTTTTGAAAGCAAAAATATATTAACAACACCTTTCATGTTTTTAAGCAAATGTATTCTATATGTTTTTAATAAAAAAAATAATTTCGAAGCAATGGCAACAATACCATAATTACATAATTAGAGAAAAAGACAGGGCAGCAATGGTTGCTCATAACTCCTAAGACAACTGCATATAAAGAAATTCTCTGTCGACAGCTTCCTAACCCTAACCCAAACACGTTATGTGGAAAAGGCTTTATTCTATATAAAAATTTTTGTGTACAAAAATATAGATATGCTTCAGTACCAACATAACTTAGGTGTGTTATTTTTTATTTATTTTTATATATCTCTACCTGTTTGAACGCAAATGTTTGTGCATATGCTTTATTTTTACATTTTAATGCATTATGATTTAACACATACACAAAAATGTACCTGTAAATAAATATCTATCTATATGTATAATGTATATTAAAGTGGTATGTTATTTTAAATAAACTAATAGGTGTTTCAATGACAATGACTTATTACAACCCACTTACTATACCCAGTAGTTAAACTAAAAATAAATGGCATCTTAAATAACAAATTTTTCACCCGGTGAGACACAAATAAAAACTGCAATGTCACTTTAACAAAAATAAACCGAATCGGAAAAGTACAAATCTATTGCCTTTTTTATACAATGTAGACCCGACAACGATAAAATTAGAGTCAATCGATGTACTAGTTTGTTATTTTTTTTTTCAAAATTATACTGTGGCGGAATCAGAACTTATGCTATCCCAGAATATATTGTAAAGTTTGTAAAATTGTAAATCGTGAATTGCACTTACACTTTTTATGAGGTCCTTATAATTTTTATCCCGTGCTCTAAATTCACCATTAAATATAAAGTTATTGTTTGTTGTGTGTACAATACGACTGATAGTGATGGATATCGTGTTGGGCATTTGATTTGACTTACGTGAATAGCTTCACATTCGAGAAAAAGGTTTTCTGATAAAGGTGTCATAATTTCAAAATCGGAATCTAATGGCTATATATTTTTTTTAGACTGGTTTCAAGGTCATTTGAAGGTCAACTTTTTCTTTTACATGCAAACCCCAATTTTTCTTAAACAGATTGACATAGTGCAATAAAAAATAAATAACTATTGTTTATCTATTTTTTATTTGATCTCATTGCTTGCGAGTATTGACCGTGGAAGTAACTGGGAAAAAAATATGAAAAAGTATTCGAAGAGAAAACTATGGAATTATTGTAAAATTCAATGTTTAACAGTAGTAACAATTGAGAATTCAACAATTCCAGATAAGACATATTTATCAACGCGTTTATCAAGGTAATTAAGTTTTATTGTCATAAATAAATAATCTTTTGCACAAAGTTTTTGGAAAACATATAGCTTAAATTCAAATTTATCCAAAAATTGCCCTGTGAAAAGCGTTATTAATATTAATGAATAGCTGTTTTATATTCTGCCGAATATTGGAAACGATAGCTGTGTGATTAGGTAGTTCAAATGTGCTTTTAGAGGGCGGAATATTAAACATAATATTTTTAGTCGCAAACTCCTCTATAAATCCTTATTTTACTATAAGGAAAGTAACCAGACTGCAACCAAAGTTACAAATCTGGCGCGTTAAGTGTAATAATTGCATATTACCATCAAAACGCTAACGCTTCGATTGCAACAAACACCAGCCGAAAGACTGATCCTACTTAAAGGAGCTCCCTTGCCAGTCGTCACACACCACTTGCAGACTGCAGTTTCGAGCTGTTGGCTCTCGTCAGTGCAAGGTAGGTATGCGACGACCGACATGAGACAGGCCATAATATAGACTTCGATAATACCAAAACCATAGCACCATCATTTTTCCAGAAACCGCGAATCATCCGCGAAGCAATTGAGATTGAAAAACGTCCCAATTGTCTAAACAAAAGGGATGACGGTCATCGTCTTCCAGTCGCTTGGAAATCATTGATCTCCAGGCTAGCCCCACAATATTCATCCACACCTCATAATCCTGATAGCAGTTGTTCTGCTCTGATGCCTCCATCAACAGACCCTCAACCCCCAACCACTCTCCCACCCACAGACAGCTTTCGTATAAATAACACTTCGTCCGATACTGCCAGCGAGTTCGCTCTAAGGAGTAGGCAGGTTGAGGCCTTAGAGACGAATCGTGGTGAGATCTGGGGAGTAGGCAGATTGAGACCCCGGAATCGAACCAGTTCCACGAACTCCTAGCATTATTTTCTTTGACAATTTTTACTTGACCCATTTTTTCTCTTGAAAATGGCTCCAAAACGGGAGCCGAAACGTCGAGACATTAACAATCTCAGACGCGGTTCAACCCGAGAACCTAGTATTTTTCATATATATATATATATATATATATATATATATATGTTTATACCTAAAAAATGAATTACGGCTAACTTAGCCAAAATAAACCGAATTTGATGAAACTTTAAGTGAAAGTAATCTATATAACCGAGAAATAGGCTGTCAAATTTTAGCAAAAAGTATCCAATAGTTTGTCCGCAATTCCATTTTTAGTCCAAAATTCCATAGAATTTTCAAAACGCTCCCAATTTGTCCAAATAGTCGTACGAAATTTTATTTTTACCAAAATGAAGGTTTTTTATGTACTTTCACGTGATGTATCGCTAAAATCGTATACATCTGAGATATTCTCTGAAATATAAACATCTTCTGCATAATTATCATCTTCTTCGAATTCTTCAATATTATAAATATCAGGACTAATTTCTAACTGCTCAGGCTCTGCATCAACCACAGCTTCGTCAATAATATTATCTGCATTTTGACACAAAGTATTCCTTTCATTGTGTCATAAATTGCTGCATGTAACGCCAATGGTTTTGTATGAGCAATGTTTAGTTTTGCAACCGAACCGACCTTACAATCGCAAGCAATTATATTGGATAATTCGTTAGGAAGAGGAGCTTTAGCAGTCCTTATCGGCATCACCCAATTATCTGTTGATTGCTGCCATCCAAAATACTGTCAATTTTGGTACTTCAAAGATATCTCAGATGTATACGACTTTAACGATGACGAGGGTGAAGAAATATTCCAAACTTCAGTTACCGATTCGGAAGTAGACACTTTTTAGAGTAGCACATGTAATACAACTACTAGAAAAAGAAAACATGAATAAAATAAAATAATAATCAATATATGTAAAATTTTTAATAAAAATCAAGTGAATTTTCGAGAAAAAAAATATATTTTACCTTCAAGAGTTTTTTTTATCTAAATATTTAAAACCTGCTCACAATCACTTTTTATTATTAATATTGAAATTTTTATAATGAATAATTACATGTATACTTGTGCGCGCATACGTATAATACCGAAAATGACGGGAAATCACCGCGCGCATATGTATACTAAAAATGACAAAAAATCGGCTAAATTAAAAAATGTCATTTTTAGTTACATCACGCGAAAGTACATTAAAAAACTTTCATTTTGGCAAAAAAAATTGTACGACCATTTGGTCAAGTTAGCCGTAATTCAATTTTTCACGTTTAAAAGGGTCCATTTTAAAAGGTCCAAAGTAAATTAAAACTGAAAAACCACCCTTAAAAATGACCAATTTACCCTTTTTCGCAAAAAAGGGTTCCCCACCTAATCGATGTGGAAAACTCAGGTTATTCTTATTTTCACCAAAACAAATTTCTATATCTCGTTGCCTCTATGTAAAATTTTCTCTCAAAATCTATCTTCACTATATTTCGATCATAAGAACTAAATATCTATTTTGTAATATATCGAGGAAAAAAATTTAAAATAATTACCTGTAGGGCTTCTTTACACTGCCTTTCCTCTTCCAGAGACATACGTTTCTCGTGCTTTTTGTAGTATTTTCTCTTGGCTGCCTGCAGGTTAAACCACGTGTAGGAAAAGGACTTGACGAAAGGCAGCAGGGCCTCGATGAAAGGATGGAACTCGTCCTGGTAATTAGGACACATTAATTCACTTTATCCTGTCATTTAACTGTCATATTTAGCAAAACTTAACACAAAATCAGTTACTGAATGAAAACAAAATCTAATATCCATCTGTTGGTTCTAAAAACGTTTTAGTTTTGTTCATTATATACGACAATATTCCAGTGGTAGGCTATTCCAGTGAAAATTATAACATGTATTTTTTAGCGCGTCCCAGTTACACTGCTGACTTTTCAATCTAACTTTATTTATACACAGAAATAGCTATATTGATTTGGATAACAATTACTGTGCAAAAACATTTAAACAGAAAGTGCGTAAGTTTAACTTAGAATTCACTTTAGGAACATCTATCTTAGACATCAAACTACTCACTGAACAGTTTGTCTACTTCTGCTTGGAAGGCTATATAGATGTATGCGTTAAATATATACTAGAGAGTACAGTGCATATGCGATTCTATTACTTACAAAGTAAAATATTGTACTCTTTATATTTTAACATAATATGTTCTTAACCGAGAGATATGTCAGCATCAGCATACTTAATTTTAAAATAAGACAAAATTCCTAAATATATCTAAAATCTAAATTTAGCCGTACCGCTATTGCTATTACAACTTCCAAGCTTATACTTGAGCCTAGCGCTTTGACAATACAGAACTAAATCCGACCTTCGTCTCAACAGAGCTCTCAAAAATATCTGACAATTTGAAACATAATTATTATTTGGTTATACAGATGCAACAGAATTGTTATTTATGAACGTTTTCTGAACTAACAGATGATGTGAAAAATTAAAATCTACAATATCAAAATGCCCCTAATACAAAAAAAAATGGTGTGGTTAATAATAACTGCCAAAATGAAGATAGATAGATAAGGAGGCTGGAAGATAGTCGAACTGTTTTAAGCTTTTGTATTACAGAGTAGTATAATATTATAAATGTTACAATATATAATTTCCTATGCATCCATTTTTTTTTTTGATTTTTTAGCAAATAAGCAGCACACTTTGACATTATTGATTCATATTTACTAATAAAACTTGCTGTCACCAATTTGCTTTAGTTTATTATGAAGATAAAAAAAATTATTATTTTCAATTGGAACCCTAAATAGCAAAAAAATATATTGTACTGACATCTTATTGATTTGGATTTGTATTTGAAGAAATTGCTTCTATTATCTAATCTTTAAAGGTGTTTTATTAAATACAAATCATTCGCCCATTATTCAACCTTTCCAGAATAAAATTGTATTTAAAAAAATCATATTATAGAATTTATATCTCATATTTGCTGTTTTCTAAAACAGAATAAAAAAATTACTGGATACATTTGAGATATATGTTTTTGCTAACTACCCATCTGTGGTTCTCTTGGGTTAACTACAGGTTGACAATATCTTCGTGTTACATTACAAAATGGTCCTTAAATAATTTGAGTCCATAGAAGGAATCTCCCGCAGACGGACGATCATTGAGAAAAAAATGTATATATTACATGGCCAATCTCGTTACATTCGATTTTTTTAGCCGACGAATTACGAACGATACAATCTAAAACCATTATTTTCTTCATTTTAAAAACCTCTAAATTCCATGTATTTTTCAGTTGAGTATCACATTAAGGTCAAATATAAATTTTGATAACATTGTTAATAACAAAGAGAGAATTAACGTCGAAAACTAGAGAATGACTTAAATAAAAATATAAATAATTAACCTATATAACATATTAAATTTAATGGCAGTAACATTTTTATATTATATGAAGAGTGTCCTACCATTTATTGAAAAATCAAATAAAAATAAAAAATAAACCATGCATACAATACTTGTTTACTTTTAAATTATAATTTATGTATTAATTTTTCTTAAAGCATTTTTTAACATTATTAAATTCAATTTAAAAGATCTCTTAGGAGCTGCTCTTTGATTTTTTTCTTAAAGACGTTATATGACGATGTTTGAACGTTCTCTTGAATTTTATTATAATAATATGTGGCACAATAACAGAAAGCTAACTTAAATGATGTGGTTCTATGCTTAGGTATGTGCAATATATTACTTACATGTCTAAGGTTGTTATCATGTATATCTGATCTAAGTTTAAGTTTTTCTCGAAGATAGGTGGGGACGTTACTTATTAAAAGGGAATGCACCAGACAACGTAGGTGAAGAATCCATCTTTTTTTAATATTTAATATTCCGTTCTCAATCATTATTGGCGTTATCTGATCTCGTCTCTCAGCTAAGGTGGCAAATCGAATGCATGAATTCTGTAGTTTTTGGATTTTGAGCAGGACATTGTTTGTTAGACAAGGTCAAGATCAACTAGTTTTAGTTTTACTTTAGTAGATAATATGTATTTAAACTGGTACATGTATCTGAGTTTAGCAAAACAGGTTTGGATGATATGGTTGACATGGTCATTGAAGGTAAGCTGTGCATCGATTCTTAAAACGAGATTTTTTACGCATGTCGAGGAATTTATTTTAGTGTCATTTAAAAATACATTTATATCGCCTATATTCAACTTACTTAATCTTTTTGTCTTACAGACGCGATTTTTTCAGCATTCAGTATAAGACCGAGTAACTGAGTATCGGGAAATTCGTTCTAGGTTGTCATTAATCATTATACAGGCATTCACAGCCACAGCATCCAATGGCTCATAAGAAATATGCTGATCGTCGGCATATGAGTGAAATACACAGTGCTTAATTTACCTATATAAATCGGGCATATATAAAACAAATAAAATTGGCCCCAAAAGGGAGACTTGTGGAACCCCTCTTTCTAATGTAAGTGGCTTCGAAGAAAAATTTTCACTACAAGTCACGATCTTTACCTGCTGACTTCCATTACTCAAATAAGATTTAAATCACTGAAGAGTATTTTCTGATATTCCCAGATAAGATAATTTTGCAAGTAATAAGTTGTGATTTAAACAGTCAAACGATTTACTATAATCTAATAACACTGTCGTAGTAATTTGAGAGTGGTCAATAGCTGTGAGATAAACATCAATGGTGTCGGTCAAAACTCGCACTGTACTATGTTTGGTGCGAAATCCTGATTGGAGGTGGGGTAAAAGACTATTTGTTGTTAAGTATTCAGTAAATTGTAAGTAGATAATGCATTCCATAACCTTTAACAAGACAGGTAAGAGGCTTATTACTCTAAAATCTTTAAATATTTCTGGTGAACTATTTTTCGCAATAGGTGTTACAACCGCTCGTTTTCATTGACATGGATATATATTTCTTTCGATGGACGTATTAATAATAAAAGTAATGGCCTCTAGACAATAGGGTTAACAAAGTTTTAACATTTTTAGTGAAATATTATCAACACCTTCCGCGTTTGATTTGATATAGGGAACAGCTTTTTCGGCGTCTTCTGTAGAGACTTTACTAAAATTGAAAAGGTTAAAAATATCTATGCTTTCGTGATAATTGCTTTCATAATGGTTTATGGTGTTCTCTTGAACTTGAGTTGGAGGTACGGAATTAATAAAATACATGTTAAAGTTATCTGGTTTGCTCAAGTTCTGTGGGATGTCCATATTACCCTTTTTGTTGTTTATACTAAGGTTTTCAATAGTTCTCCACCATTCTCGAGAATTTGATATTTGATTATCTAAACGCCATTCCAAGTAAGCTTTCTTTTCTCTACGAATGAATGAAGTTACTAGGTTCCGTAACTGTTTGTAATAAATCCATTTAGAATTTATTTGCTCTATGGTATATTTGTTATTTTTTTGTGCTTGTTTATATTTGGAATATGCAACATTTCTGATTTTGGTCATGAACTTAATATTGTCGGTCAACCATGTGCTGGAGGTTTACTTATTTTAATTGCTTTTGTTGGCGTAAATTTATTAAAAAGTTATAGAATATTGCCAGTGACAAAGTCAACTTGATTATTAATATCCTCCATGCTTTTCACTGCTGACCAATTAGTTATGCTCGCGCTGTACGAAAATGAAACATAATTAAAATTCTTAAAATCTCTTATCTTAATTAACCTTGTGGGGCTTTTTACAGTCGGGCAGTCTATACAACAATACGTTAAAAGATGATCGGTCACATTGGACATATTAACAGTACCAGGTTTGCTAATGTTTTCTGATTTAGTTGTGGCAATGATATCTATCAGGGTGGCGGATCTATTATTAATTCTAATAGGGTCAGATATTACCTGTTTTAAATTATAATATATTGTCAAGATACATGTAGGATGGCAAATTTGGTTTCAGCATGTTAATGGTTAGGTCAAACATTGGCAACACAGTTGCAAGTTGGTTGTCGAGTACGGAGAGTTCGCAATGAACATTTGGAGGTCGGTACAAAACACCTAAAATAATATTCCGCTTATTAATTTTCACTTCTATCCAAAGCTGTTAGACTTGTGAAACATTTTCTAGATGATCCATTGTTTTATAAAACATTAAATTTGATCTTATGTAGAACGCAACGCCTCCACTTCTACGATTAGGCCTATCAGCGCGGCATAGACAATAACCAGAAATTCCAACAGCTTTTGATATAATTTGAGGTTTCAGCCAGATTTCTGTTACGCCCACAATGTCAAAATTTTGCATTAAGATGTAGTCCTTTAGGTCAACAAAGAAGTTTATGAGTGACCTGCAATTAATATGAGCTACAAATAAGTTTTGATCATTATTATAGATGGGTTGGATTGACATGGTTTATTTCAGTTCAATTAAATGAAAATATAGGTATATATAAACAAAATGAATAAAATATGTGTAATTAAAATACAACATTAAATTCTAATAACATAATATGGGACAAGGTAACAATTAAATATTATATTTAAGAAATACATAAAGATTACAGGTATATAATACATTGGCTGTTTGGTAAAGAGGAGCTCTTCTTAACCTTCGATCTTGTAACAATTTTCGTTTGCTTTTTCTTATTTAGTTTTCCTTTTCCACAGCATCAGTAATAGACACGAGAGTATTATCAATGTCAATAGTATTTGGAGTAGCACTTGAGATAGAAGGGATTGGTTGAATTCTATTTTCTCTAAATGTAATATTTTCAATATTCTTGTTTATTTTTAAATCACTATAGGTGTAAGTTTTCCGTTCTAATGTAAGTTTTTAATCCCAGTTTGACGTTTAAATTTTTTCCCTTTGCAACTTTAAAATGTTCGTAGAAGACTTTTTGTCCTTCTTTATCGCTTTTAATAAGATCGTTTGATATGGTTAAACCAGTTCCTTTGAACTTATATGCTTCTTTAAATACTTCTCCTTTTTTTATATTTGCTATAAATTGAACCAGTATAGGACGCGATTTATTTTCTACCTTATTAAACACTGTTTATATCCAATTTACCCTGTCAGTTTTATAAATACTTCGAAATTAGCACAATTCGCATTTTTTTGTAATCTAGCAATTCATTATATAAAAAATCGAACGCAAGGAGATTGGCCACATAAAAATCTAGAGAATCTATAAACTTCTAGAAAATTATCAAAAATTGCCAACATTTTTTTTTCTATGAAGTTTTTCCACTATCTAAATCGACACTATCAATTACTTGCAATATCTAATTTTTATTTTGTTCTATAGGTATATCACGTTACATCGATACCTATCAGTACAATTTATTTGCTGCATTTTAAGTAATTGTTAGTTATATGGTGTGTTCACGAATAGGGTTCAACTGAAAATATTTCCATATGTGGTTTTAGGGAGTAAAGTTATAGTTTACAACAAACTTGTCCTAGGGCCCCTAACAACACACAAAAAGTTTGCATACACGAAGTAATCACTATAACCAAATAAATGAAAATCTATTAAGTTTGTTTGCTCACATGGAAAGGAAATATTGTGATATTAGCTACATTCCCAAATTAAAGTTTTCTTTGTGAATAACTGGCGCATTCGCCAAATTTGAGAATATTCTGGTAACAGGGTTTATTCACATAAAGTTTGCTTACATTTTTTACAATTTAGTTTATTTCTACTTGTAAAAAATACAATAGAAATCCGCTAAAATCAGAAGTTATTCGTGAAAACATGTATTTTTGTTTTTTTTCTAGTTATGTTTATAAATAGCTGCAAAATTATATTAATCGTATTTATTGAATTGAATAATATATATACGAATAGTAATGCAAAATTTACGAAAAATTCTCCTCTACAATATAACAATGAGCTTTAATATAAAATAAATTAATATTTTATTAATAATTCTAGTTCTTCCTAAATATGCAATGTGTTTTTTAATTTTTATATATTCGGTTAACAATATTGTTTTCTATGAAAGCAGAGTTCTTGATTAGCTTGCGTTTAGTTTCTAGTTACATAATTTTAATTCAAAGGGGTAAATTGTGAATGTTTATCATTAAATTGATATAAATATATATTCACACAGAACAGTTGCCTAGTATCCATTATATTAGATCCCTTACAGAGTTGATTGGATGGATGTAGCGTACTTTTACAAAAAATAATTTAAGAAAACCTTTTTTTACATTTTTAAGTGTAACCAAATGAACAGCTACAGCTCCTCCTCATATTAAAATACCCTATGAAAACCTAGATTCTATAGTTTATTTAAGTATTTAATTTTACATAAAATGAATCTTAGGTTGTTTTAATATATTTTTTATGTTAGTAGTTTTTGAAAATTATGACGACTTTATTCCATAAAACTACAAATAGAGAGGGTTTAGCTCATTGAGGCCCTATTTGTGGACCAGCTGAATATGGTAGAACATACTACGTTCTAGAACAGGCATAACAATAGCTAAATTCTGTACATTCAATCCTGTTTGGTATATAACTAAGGAATGTCAAAAATGAGTCGAATGAAATGGGTTATAATCAAATTTGCAAAAATCGTGCAAACACCATTGATTGTAAAGGGAATTACGTAATGGTGGAAATATCTCTGCTCGATATTTTTCCCAATAATTTAAATTTTTTTGTTTGATTTACACATTTCCTTCTTCAAGCATATGCTTTAAATTTGCTTTGATTGCCTATTATGTGTTACTTTGTAAATTGTCTGATATCAGAATTGCTAATATTAATGTTTCTTGATCTCACCTAGTGGCACCCTAGAATTCTCACTAATGAAATCAAAAACATTATCTTCATTATATTCTTTCCTTTTCCCTTTTGTGTTAAGATTTCTACTAGTAGCCAAAACCTTATTAATTATTCTCATAACCGCATACGTGATACAACAATATTATAATAATGTTAAGTGTGCTTGAAATATATCAATAATAATTAAAGTTTGGAACTCATTCATAAATTCAAGAAACAACTAATAGACAGGCTATAACATTTCTAGAGCAAAATTCCATGTAATTTTTCTTGGAGGTTTATTTTGCAGAATTTTGAATCGGGACGCTATGGATTTGGAATTCTGAGAATTCGGACTTTTGCGAAATCACATCAGAATCTGATTGATACTAGGGAATATATATTAGATTAGTATATTTAATGTACAGTTGTATATAATTTAATCTAATGGAATTCGGGATATTGGGAAACGGTATTAATGACTCTTCTCTATAAATATTTAAATTCATTTTTAATATGGAATAATGACAATTAGGAACTTATAAACTTGACAAAAGATATTTGTATGATTTCAAAGTTCTTTCAACTAGCAAAAATTGATTTTTTAAAGGTTTATCGCATCATTCAGAATAAAATATGAGTTTATTTTAAATAAAAAACAGGGATGCGTAAAATTGCATTCTAAACAATTTTTTTCAGTGGAATTCTTTCATATTTTGAAAAATATTAAACTCATAATTTAGTAGTGATGATTTTTACAAATTTGCTTATAAATCACCCTGTATAATACCAGTTGAATCCATTTTTTTAATCGACTTTGCTTCCCGAATCCCCAAGTAATTCATGAAAATTAACTGGAGCGGTAAAATTAAATAAATTGATGTATTTAGCTTGTAACATTTATAATATTAAAGATTATTTTGATAAAATAATCAAAATTTGACCACCTTGTACTCTGCATGGATTAAAACGGCGGGGCCAACGCCTCCGACATGGGGCATCGGCAATGTAGAAGTAGAAGCCCGCTGGATCACGTACAAACTTTGCATGCACAAAACAACAATTGCAACGCACAAACAGAAACAACAACCGTATGAGAATGTGTCGCGAAACGTATCCCGGCGATGAGATGCATTTAAATTAATGAATTCCCGGTGGGCCTGGCCTCATGGCGCTCTAGGTATGCATTGCTATTGCAGAGCAGTGAAAACAGTGAAGGCTCTAAAAACATACTCCAATCATACTTATAAATGCAGGTTTTTTTTATGCGCTTACACAAGTTGAGAAATTGTTTGATAAAATATACCTCCACAGAATTTATGATTCATAGGATTCAGTTTATTAAAGTTTTTGGTGAATTTAATTTAGGATTTCTGAACCTATAAGGCAGTTTTCTTACTTAGGTAAACAATAATACGTTACTTCCTGCATCTGTGAATTACTTAAGTATCTTGACTTTGGATTTACAACTTCGAGAAAATTAGTATTCTGCAAGAGATATATAACACAAACCAAACTAACATTACAATTTAGGTTTTCCTTGGCTATTGTATCATGTATTTAAAAGTATATTATTTCAAATTTGCAAGAAACTATTCTTAGAAATAGAAAACGTAATGGTCGTATATTTTACAGATAGCTTCATACGAGCATATCGCAGTGTTTATTAACATGTTTTCGAACTCTATTATATCATTAGAGGAAGCCCAAAAGTAATTGTCTATGTATTACCTAAACAGTTAGCAGAAATTTATCTGCAGGGCCCAATGAGGCTCCATTGCAAGTTTACCAATGTTTTTAAATCTAAGCAGCAATTTATGTCCAAAGCTATTAATAAACATGAAATTTCACATGTAGTTAAAGTTTGAAAATATATTTGATCCAAGCAGATCTTTTTTGAATATTAATTGGAAATAGATCATCCTGTCAGCTTCTTCAGTCTTTAGAATCCTTCTGAAGAAGCTGACAGGATGATCAGCGGAACGTCAAGTCAAGTTCGACGACCACGGCAAGACCCGGAAGAAACTACTTCATTAATTGGAAATGTTCGCCTTTCCTATTTGATATCTGACAAAAAATTGAAATTTCAGGCCCAATACATTTCAGAAAAATTATAGTGAACTTTACATTTAACTAATACTTAGGTTACTAACAAAGTTTATATACTCTATCTAAAGATTTAGATCTTTTAGGCAGCTTTAAATTTTAAAATTTTAAAATTTTTATTGATTACAATTTTTATACTAATAGATCCTGGGATATGTTAATCTTAAGGCTTAAATTGTGCTAGCATTAAGCGAGCCCCCTCAAATCACATGAAATAACATGCCCTCACCAATCACATGGCGTAACATTTTTAAAAATATTCCCTAACAAATTATAATAGGAACAAGATTGCGATATTTTTGTAAAACACTGTATAATAATAAGTAAGCGAATGATTCCGAACTATCCCTCGTATATCTCAATATAATTTTAATATGTTACAGTTCTACCAAAATTATGTTTAATTATAATAACGAGCAATTTTTTTACGTTTCATTATAACAAAGTACGCTTATTTTAATGAAAAAAGTAATAAATATAACAGCTTATTTTTGAATCCTAATTTTACCCGTGTCGTGTTGCTTTGAAAAGGTTTAGAAAGTATTTAACTAGAAGCAAATAACTTGTTACATTTCCCCGTTGCAACCAACCAAATAAAGTTAGTTAATTTATAGTTAAAAAATCCACCTCACCTGCACTTTGAGCGTTGGTCGAGGAAAAACTTGCTATCAACTAAAAAGATGTAAATTCAAAGTCGTATATCGCTGTAGAATATTTTAAAAGTATTAGGAATCAACGTTAAAAAAATAATAATAATCCGAATTGTTTTAAGTAATGGACAAATTAAGAGAATTAAATTCCAATAATTTCAGTTATGCTAGTTGTTTAACAGTTGCTTATTTTACAGCAAAATATAATTAAGTGCAAGAAGTATTTTAAAATTTTATCAAATATTTCGGCTGATGTTGCGCCCATATTAATTTATAATTTCCGCAGTGTCAATAATTTTCGACAGTTTCAGGAACTGTCGAAACTAGCGGTAGTTTTCAGTATTCTTATAATTAATAAAAATTATTGATTAAGCTTAATTAGTATTCTGCTGTCAGCGAAAATGGAATATTTAGAGCCATCACTGATTGAGTTGGTAAAAGCAGAAGTAAGCACTGGTTGCCGCCTTCGTTTACAAGAGGATATTGTCCATAACTCTTCGGCGACGGCGTCCAGTCACATGCTGCAACACGGCAACGACGGTTCAGCAGAAGGTCTTCTTCTATGTCTACACCCGCATTAGACCGTTAGATTCCGACTATTTATACCGCAGTATTTTTAGCCGCTAGCGGTGAAGTGACATAGCGAAGAGAGAGAACAGATGGAACGGTTTGGAGGTTGTAATTCAGGGACTCGTTCCATTACTCCAACTCAGTGAAATGTCATAAAATCCTCGTTGAATCTTTAATTATCTCTTCTAATATCAATCAGTACATTTTTATGCGTTAATCTCAGTAATTTATTATTAATCGTAATTATAAGTAAGCGAGTTTATTTTATATATTATATATGCCAAGTACGAACAAGAAAATGTAGTAGAAAATCTAAGTAGTGAAAATTAAAGACTTTGCTGCTGAAATAATGAAAATTAATTACGCATGCAGTTAGTAATGGGTTTTCTAAAAGCAATTGGTGAAGTGGCTGTTTGGTAAAAGTTGGAGTAGTGGAAGGCAACCCAGGAGAGGTGGTTTCCGTATAGTTCCACAAGTGAACACCAACACCGAGCAATAAACAAATATATAGGTAATAGCAAATGAGCAGATAGCAAACAATAGTAAGACAACAATAACAGTAAGTACGACGGTGCATAGATGAACAGACATGAGACAGAAACAAAACAGTCAAGTCAACAGTAATAACAGTTAATAAACATCAAAATCAAACATGTCAACATCGAAAGCCGCGGTCAGGCCGGCCGATGGACTGCAAGGGTGTGTTGTCCTTAGACCGACCGACCGGGCCGCGGGCCGGACAGCGAACAGTATACAGAACAGAATAACACTCATGTTAATCATGTTAATTACATATCACGCATGACGGCGCGGGGGGAGAAGGGAGGGTAGCAGCGGGTAGGCACCTGTCCCGAGGACGGCGTCTGCAGGTACGAGGACACATCGGGCTCCACCATGCAGCTGCGCAACGTGTCGGGGATGAACATTCCTCAGGGTCACGTCACCGTCACCGGCTGGCGGTGTGCTGCGTGCCGTGTCCCATCACCAGGAACTAAGGGCTGCCTGTGTCTGTTCTTTCACCAAAGGCTCACACGCACACTGTATCGCACCGGGACGGTACTCGCCGACGCCGGTGTGTTCCTCATCGATTTCACACTGCGCACTGCGGACTCCACTAGTTCGTATTGTATCTTTTCGATGGCGACGACGACGACCACAACGGCACTCACACACCACCAGCCACTGTTTTCGTTGTCACCGTCGCAGCGCACCACTGATACGCCACCAAGTCGAACGATCTAGTCGTCCTCGCAATCGTCGTTGACCGACCCGAAACAGAAACACTCAAACCACACTGCAAATGTCCGGCTTCTCTTCGTGATCTACGATCGGATCGCTATTAATAAAGGGGTATGGAACGTCGGCTCGCAACGTCGCGTGTATTTATATTTTGCTACGACGTTAACAACGGCTGAAGCTGGCGTCCGGACGCTGGTTCTGCTTCAGCACTGGCCGTGGCGGTATCATGCTAATGTGTACTTTGATGCCATGTGTTCCTTTCCTCCTATTCAGCTAGGCGATGCTTATGCGATCTGCGACGACGCGAGTGCAAATTTTCAGCGCCGCCAGCCGATTTTCCTAACGATCGCTAACACGCGCTGCCTGCTGCCGCTGCAATTGCACCACCGCAGATTTACGGCGGCTGCCTTGCTGGCTACTAGCAGGGCTGTTTTCATCATTGGCGTAGATATAAATAATTAGGAAAAGTTCTTCTGCACGATACTCCTATTTAAATTTTAAATCGTTTCAAAATACCTAAAATATAATCACTGGCAAAATTCATTAACAACACAATTTATTAGCTATTAGAAAATTCTTTAAATTTGATGTAATTATTTATATCCCGATTTAATGTGTAATTTGATATTGGCAATGTAAGAAATAACATAGACCATTTACTTTATGTCATATAACTCAAACACCCTAAATGTTATTAAAATTAGATTATATCGAATTCAATTATTGACTGCGATTTCTCCCAAATGCAGATTTTATAACTATGGTGCATTAAGTTTCCGATTTTATGTTTATTATATAATGTACAGCCTTTTTACTTCGTACATAGTTACATAAATGTAACTGCAATACGCCAGTAGATTTTCTTTGAAAAAAATATTTCAGGGGTACAGCATACTTACCTTCCTTTTATACCCTTTTACTTAACTTCATTTGTTATTGTAAGCAACCAATATTAAAACTAATTTTTCAGGCATTTTCAGTTCACTTGGAGCTCTGATATTTTACAGTGGTACAGTTTTTCAGTGGTGTTGAAAATTGCTTATTTCGATATCAGATTTTTGTTTATATGATCACAGCATTTTCGGACTCACATGACATTAGATAAAACTATGCACCTCATCAAAATTATATAAAATAGATTCAAACTTTTGGTGGGCACCCCAGGTTATTACTTTTAGTCCTTTAGTTGATTTTTTTTCTTAAACAAATGATGTGTAAGTATATATTTTTGTTTTCTATTATTGAATCGGTAATTTCCAAACTGTAAGGAAAGAAGGTCGGTTGAGTTAAAGAAAAACCAATTTTAATTTTTTCTAATAACTCGCAAATGACAATATTTAAATATATATATAAATTATAAATGCATATAATAAGTAAATATAAATTATAATTAAATCTGAAGATAGTTCTAGATTTAGCATAATACATTTTTATTGGGAAACAAAATTTAAAAAATGCTAAAAGTTTTTTTTTCCTTATGGTATAAAAAAGATACCAAAAATAAAAGTTGGCAAGATTTGACAATTTTCCATATAAGCATCCAAATAGTCTTTAAATTATATCTAAAATTTGTTTTCTAAAATTAAAAATAACGATTTTCAGTGCTTTGAAGATATCTCCGAAACTATTGAAATTTTTTAAATCTGAGAAGAGCATCTCAGCAACTTTTAAATTGCACATTTCACTAATATAGCCGACCCCAGTAACTATTCTATACAGAATATCTTAAATTTTAAAGTTTGTTAGAAAGCAACTATAACTTATCACAAATTTATTTTACATCTTTATTTTAATTTCAACATAATTATATTAGTTCCAATAAATAGTTTTAATTATACTCTATAACCAAGTTTTTTGCTAAAATTTTAACACATCCGTTAAATTTTGTTACTATTAAAATAAAGGATATTAAGATTTAAATAAATTTGTTACAAAATTTAACATATCTTTTATAGAATAGCCACTCACCTATTTCTTACGGTTTTGAAGTTACAAATGCAATCCCAATGAAAATAAAAATATAAACCGATATCCTTCATTTCTGCTTTGATAATAATTATTGACAAATGTTATTTAGGTATGTAGTAGATGGCTTTCATTCATTCAAAATTTAATATTTAACCGAAAAACAAATAATCCTACTTTTTATCCACTATTGGTCCAAATTTTTATAATTTTCTCAATTTGGACCAAATAGTATAGATAAAAAATTGATTTCTTCTTTATAGTGTTAAATATTAGACTTTGAATGTGCAAAGTTATCGGCTAAATTCCTAAATAACAATTATGAATTATATAATCACATTTTTCTGCGACATTAAGTATTTTAGTTATTAGTTAACCAATAAGATTTCATAGTTTTAGTGAACTTTTTTAAAAAATCTTGCGGTAGAGGTTGTGAACCGTTGACATGGGTATACTAAAAACCTTCCCGCCCAAACATCATTATTCGTTTAGTAAAAGTTTCTAAGGTTGTTCTATAAAGGTTGTTTTCTAAAAAATGGCGGAGGTTCTGGTGGTTCTGAAAATCCTCTTAAAATTTTTAATCCTTATGTGCAGCCCATTGCCAACTAGGTAAAGTATTTGAAAATATTGGATTATAAATTTCGATATTTACCATCGTTTTGGATATTTCAAAATATTTAACAACATAATATACTCTCTCATGAGAGAAATTATTTATTTCTGTAGTAATTTTAAACTTAAAATAAATTAGTAATTATAATCACGTTCACAACAGTTTTCCTAAGCAAGATGCCATTTATAGAGTCGCATAAGCTTCACAACAAATGCTACTATCGACGACACCTGGTCTGAAAGTATAAATAAAGTGACGATACATGCGTCCTCTTAATCACTACAGTTTTGTTACAAAAAGTGAAGAATTTCGGATTACTTCTTAGAAATATTTGGTATATTCCACTTAAGGTGAATTGAAGGACTCAAATTTTTTTTACCTAGTATTGCTATTTGTGAAAAAGTAAAATGTTACATATTGGATGAGAGAAATTACTTTATTTAATAACTAAAAACTGAATACTGACCGGATGAACAAAATAAACGACTTCCTCTCATGGATTTTTTTATGTAAAATATACGTGAAATGCTACGAATTAAAATTGTTTTATGAACAAAAAATATTAGAAATTTGTAAAAATTTCCTGTTGCTGTTGTCGACATTTCCTGCAAAACCAGAGGTAATAATAGTTTTAACGTAATCAAAAGGTGTATTTATGTTTTCAAAATTTTCAACTCCTATGTAATAGCAAGAATAATAATAAGAAACAGTCACTTCGTACACATATCTATACCTATTACAAATCATTGCAAATCGATTGCCACTTACAGACATGTTTAGAGACGTTAGGCAGACATGGCCAAAACAAATGCTGCCATTCTGAAGAACATTGACATTTTTTCTGGAATGACAATGCGTCTAAAATTAATAATGATTTGTATTGACTTCACAAATAAGCGTGCAAAGCTGCTACTTCTTATTATGAATCGCAACTTTTGTGGCTTACTGCTTCTAATAATACATAACTTATAATAGCAAGGAAATGGCGAGGTCTTACCCAAATAGCTTTTTAGAAACGATAACAATATCTATTCCACATATTTATAAAGCGTAATGCTGTATAACTAAGAGTTAGTAACATTATAACAATACTGTTCAATACAGAAAGTAGCCACCCTGTATATCTTGCCCTATATCTAATAATTATTCACATTGCAGTGTAACAATTAACAACAAAGAACACATGAAAAATGCTCAATTTTAATTATCTAAGCAATCTTTTTAGGGTTTATAAGACGTAGTAAATTTAGCTGTAAAAGAGTTCCATAAAGGCGGAAAATTGCAGCCAGATTTTAATGAAAGTGTCAGTTATACAGGGTGTCCCGTAATAACTTGCAAAAAATTTAACTGTAGATTCCCTGTCGAAAATTAAGATATGAAATTTTTCAAAATAACCCTTCCTGTCCAGCTACACCCCCTTAAAGGGGTGTGTCAAAGACACGATTTTTAATTGAGATGTGTCAAATTTCGTATTTTTCCGATTACGTTATTTTGAGATAGAAAGTAAAAACCGGTTTTTGGCACACCGGTTAAGGGGATATAGCTGGACAGGAAAGGGTTTTTTGAAAAACTTTATATGAAGAACTCGTCTTAATTTTTGACAGGGAATCTACAGTTAATTTTTTTTCACTATACACATAGAAATCAATTTCAAGTAATCTATATTAGGACTGACATCGATGACATTAGATTTATATAATTATATTGCTGTAAAATTTTGTTTTAAAAGCATTTAAAACTATATAGCCACATTACAGAGATGGCTAAACTATAAACCAGTTGTATATATGTTAAATAAATATTCATATACCTATTTTAAATGCATGTGGTTTGTATCTGTATAAAAGATCCTACTAAGCTTTTTATGAAGTAAAGGAAGCTTTACTATATGCTTTAAAAAAGATTTATGCTACGAGATAGGTTCACCAGCAATGTTATTTCACCAAATTGTTTTATAAGTAATTTAGTTCTGAATAAAACTTGAATATAACCAGTTAGCTCTATAGTTGCCATAATACCGTCATTTTTTTAAACACTTTTGAACACCCTGTATATTACTATATTTTTGGAATCCTTGAAAACATCTGAGTCTGAGACATTTCGGCTAGATGAAAAAAAATTGACTCGAAATTTGTTGGTATATCTGGAATATGTCATGCTTTTGGGCACATCCACCGATTCCTTACAATATCCGCTTTATTATAATAGTACTCTACCATTATAGTTCCATTTGAAAAAATTTTGCCAAAATTTTGTGGTCATGGTACTCTAGATGCACCAACAAATTTCGAGTCCAATTTTTTCATGGAAATGTCACTTATAGGTTATCATCTTACTCGGAATTTTTCAAGGATTCCAAAAATATAATAATATACAGGGTGCTCCTTTTTAAAATCTAAGTGTTGTGGGGAAAAATGACAGTTATGCCACAAATTGTCATCTTGGTATTATAATACATCTACTAAGTTTCATTCTGATATTCTAAAAAATAAGAAAAAAAAGGGGGTCTACTATGATCTATTGACAACCGGTATATTATTTATCAGGTTTTAAGTGTAATGAGAGGACCTGTGCTACTTGGGTACTTACCTCTCTGCCTACCGACCTAATAAAACACTATAACAATAAATAAAACATTTATTATGTTACATAAGTCTTACCTTTTACAACATGGTAATCATTTGTTTATACTAATATATTATAAATTAGAAATGCAAAAGGCAAGGCCTAGAACTAACATAATCCTGATAATTGTGCTACAATTCCAAACCTAAAATTAAGCCGTCATAGAAAAGTTGACCAGTAAACAACGTTTAGAATTAAAAATGAAAACGGGAAGAAGAATCTAGAAAACTGATCTATACATAGAGCTATGCTTCTTCCATCACAAAATGTTTCGTACTGCGGTTGACTCACCGTGCTAAATCTAGGTCGTTCCATCCCCTGAAAAATTCATTTAAAAACAATAGACTATAAATATTATGAACATTCAGAACCCCAATGGGCGATATGTCAACTAATTTAATAAGAAAATAGTGAACTATTTGAAAAAACCGCATGTAATACCAATTTTTTAAAATGATTATCATATGAGTGATATTACATGCGATTTTAGTAATCATTCACAGCATTTAGTGAAAAATGAGCCGAAACTTCAGACCGATTCATACAAAAGCAAATGATAGATTTCCAGGTAGGTTGTGGTGTCCTGGATAAGGTCTCAAAAGTCCCCAAAGTAAGGATACAATTTGGCAACACTGTAAAGAGCTAAAATCGTGCTCTGAAACGCTTTGGAAATTATCTATAAAAAAGATCTTCTTTTCGTATACGCAATAGTTTTCTTGAAAAATTCTAATATGTCTAAAATTTAAAAAAAATTATTTGTGGCAGTTTTTATTGCACGTAGGGTTAAAACATAAAAAAAAAAACGTGTGCATCTCTGAGTGCGAGCTGGAAGTGAAACTTCTTTACCGATTTTTTCTTTTATTTTTCACCTCCACTAATTTAGTTTAATAAAGATGCACAGTCCTTCGCAAAAATGCGGTGGATCCGCAGCGAGATCCACGTCGAATGCTTGAATGCGACGGTGGTAATGCTATTCTGGTGGCGGATCGGTAAATAACAGTATTGTATAGTTCTATGTGGCATACACGGTGTAAGACACTAAAGATAATTGCTGTCATGAAGAGAACAAATGAAGAGCTTCGCACCTACTTGGAGCATGAATTGGCTCCGTATCCCGGTGTCACTCTTTGACGAAGCTGGTATGCGTAAGAGTCAGCTTTCTATGATAATTTCCGGCCAACTGAAACTGAACCAGATCTCCAATATGCCACTTATGTCGTTGATGTTTTTGATGGTTATGAAAATATTAGCAACAGTGTGATGGCTGTGGAGCAGCTTCGCCGGTCCTCAAAAGCTTGATGAGCAGATGGTTGCAATTGTAAGCCAAGAGAAACTTCTTTCCAACAATAAAAACATAACCAGATTGACTTCGATGTTGACAGAAAAGTTTCAGGCAAATGATTATATTGTTAGACATGCCGAAGATGATGCTGACATTTTGATAGTCGAAACAGCGCTTGACGAATCATGTAAAAATACTACGGTTGTGGTTGGGGAAGATGTGGATCTTCTTATAATTTTAATTGCTCGTACATCTATTGATAAAGAAATTATTCTCCTTAAACCAGGCAGAGGGAAGGTCGACCGAAAAATTTATTCTTCACAAAGCCTCTGATCCCCATAAAGATATTCGAGATCACCTATTATTTCTCCACGCATTCTCTGGATGTGACAATATATCTGCCCTATTCAATAAAGGCAAGACTGCAACTTTGAAAGTGATGAAAAGACGGCAGGACTTGAAACTTGTAGATGAAGTTTTCAGTAAGACTGGTACTTCGCATGACATAGTTACTTCGAATGGGATAACATTTTCTTGGCAATCTATAATGCTCCATTTAAAGAAGTTTCCATCGATAACTATCGCTATTCTTGCTTAATTAAAGCTGTGAGCAAAAGCAAACCAATGAAATTGAATTCATTACCACCCACTCATGACGCAGTTCAACAGCATTATTTCGTGTTTATTTTCAAGTACAGAAATGGTTGAGTAAAGTATTGAATCCTAAACAGTGTTGAAAGATACCATATTACGGCCAAGACAACATTCCAACTTCCTGCACCTGATTACCTTTTGAAGATGATTTTCTGCAACTGTACCAAAGGCTATGGACCATTGTGTGGCTGTCGGAGGTTGGGACTTAATTGCTACCAGTTTGCGGCAACTCCCATGGACAATCTTGATTGAATGCTGAACCGATTGAAGATTCGTCAGAAATAGAAGCCATCACTGAAGCAGAAACTTAAAGTTCTCAGATTGGTTCGGATTTCCTCAAACAATGAATCGATGAATAGAAGGAAAAAACGGACAAGAAGAAAATTATTAATTTGACAACATTTTAATAAGTATGACAGTCATGGATTAAGCCTGCCGGGGAAACCACATAGAAAGAGCACCTAGTACTCAAACTTAAGGGTGGTGTGAAATAGAGTACTTAAATTATTCATAATATCATATAACTTCAAATTCAATGCAATATTTTGAAAAAAATATTGCGTATACGAAAAAAGACCCTCATCTTTTTTATATAGAATTTCCATAGCTTTCTTTTTGGTATTTTTGTCGTAGATGAAATGGAAACCGAGATATCTCAAAAAATTCGTTTCAGGACAAGATTTTAGCCGTTTACAGCATTGCCAAATTTTATCCTTACACTCCCACTTCGGGGACTTTTGAGACCTTATTCAGGACACCAGAACCTACCTGGAAAACCATAATTTGCTTTTGTATGAATTGGTCTGTAGAAAAACCCTAAATGCAGTGGATTATAAAGCATTCAATGTGTTTTATAGTAAGAGTAAAATTAAATACCTAAACATCAAAACAATATTCACATATATAAAATTTCTTATCAGTTAATGCTAGAATTACCGCATAATATTAACAGAAGAAATACATATGAACAATATATTCCTATCCAAGAGCACTCTGTTTTTATAGAGCCTTTTATTGTGAAGAGTTATCAGCCATATTAAATAATTAGTTAAAAAATAAAATGTCGGCCGATCCTGAGGAAATCCCTGTATTTACAATTAAAAAAAGCAATTGCTTTGGTAATACGGCCACTCACTTATTTAATAAATTTATCTTTTCTAACAGGTACTTTTCCACATAGTTTAAAAGTAGGAAAGCTGTCATATCGTTAAAAAATTATATAAAAAAAATGTTTATAAAAAAACTTTTATTTAAAAGCTCTAAAAAGTATAAAATAAATATTGAAGTAAATCAAACCCATCATTTCATTGCATTAAGTATATAATTATTTTTATGATATAAAAGCTTGTCGCGAGATTTTCCTGTGAAAGGACATTGCTCGCGACAAGCTTTTATATCATAACAAAATTATATAATGTAACAAAATAATGGGTTTGATTTACTTCAAAGTTTATTTTCTACTTTTAAGAGCATTTAAATAAAAGCTTTTTTACATAATTTTGTTTTTTTACTTTTTAGTCTTTTGATGTACTGTAATCCCCAGATATCGATTTTGAGACGATCAGATCATAAACGGTAAAGTCTTCCGCCATCTTGAACTAAATTTTTTACTAGAAATTCGTAATCCGCGATCCCGAAAACCCCCAGATATCGATTTTGATCGATTTGGACCTAAATGACAAAAGACGTCAGCTATATTGGCGCGGCCATTTTGAATTTTTAAATGTTGACTAAAAATTCATAATTCGCGACCTAGAAAACCTCCAGATATCGATTTTGAGTTGAATCGGATCTTAAACGGTAAAGTCGTCTGTCATCTTGAAATCGCCATCCAGAACTAAATTTTTGACTAGAAATTCGTAATAGGTGAATGCGAAAACCCCCAGATATCGATTTTGATCGATTTGGACCATAAATGACCAAAGTCGTCCGCCATATTGGCGCCGCCATTTTGAATTTCTAAATTTTGACCAAGAATTCATAATTGGTGATCTCAAAAACCCCCAGATATCGATTTTGGGTCGAATCGGATCATAAGCGGAAAAATCGCCATCTTAAAGCTGCCATCTTGTTTTTTTCTTATATGAAAATGTTAAAGTGTATTGTCACCGGACACGTAGAAAATTTCAAAGCTCTAGCTTAATTAGAACTAATCGAAATATTGATCACAAGATTTGACCTAAACAAACTAACAAACAAACAAACAAACATTACAAGTTAAATAAAAGCTTTTAAAAAACAAGATCCTCAAGACATGGACTAGTTACAGTTCCATTTGGTTTCTCGAAAAAATTTTAATATAACTATCAAGACCGACTGCTACAATTTCTAAATAAATATATTATTACACAAAAACATGGATTCCGGCCAGGTATGTCAACAAATACAGTTATGCACCCCTTTTATGAAAGACTTGTTGACCCAAGTATTCTAATAATTTAAGTTCCCTACGGACTTACATAAGAACTGTTTATATAACTACTGATAAATCTATATTTCTGTGACAGTAGTCATAGGAGTCTTATAAACTCAAAAAGGGCACAAATAACAACGATTTTTAGGAGGTTGTCAAAGTTAAATGCTTAAAGCTGTTATAAAATTTATCCTACTCATAAAGAACTTACCAAGTTATCTCTGTGAAAGCGTAGAGCTTGGTGAAACCTATAATAAGAGCATTTCGTCTTAGACGAAAGGCTTTATTGAGACTTTCATGGTGCCACGAAAAGCTTTTGCCTTGAATAATGATCATTAAAACTATTTTATATTAGAAACTTTATTATTCCAATGACATTGCAGTTTATTGTTGCCTGTAGTAAAATAGAAATGTTTTACAGTCAACAGAGAAATACTAATACTTAATACTATGAAACATCATGTCCGGTTAATGAAATTATTTTATATGTTCTCAGTACGTTTGCAGAAAGCTGCTAAATGATGTTGGTGCTCCCAAAAATTTCAAACGACAAACAGTTCACTAAAAATTCTTAAGTTTTATAAAATACTGGTTTCCAATGAAAAATCAATTTTTGATTATCAACATTACAAAACTTCTCTAATATAATATATACGTATTAAGGTAAAGTTTTTACATAAAAAGTAGTGGAATAAATATATTTGATTGTATATAAAATAGTTCAAAATGGACGACGCATCGTCACAAATTAACACTATAGGAAAATGGACGCTTTAGGAACAAAATCGTTCTATTTTCGTTAAATAATTTTTAAAATCTTCAACTCTTATGAAAGTAATAAATAAATCATTAAGTACTTGCATAAGTATAAATGAACTCAATTTAGTTACCTACAAGTTCTTCCAAAATCAGATTGAACTTGAATAAATTCGTATAATCCTAGTTAAAACTAAATGTTCGAATGTATAATCAATTTTTAGTTGAATAAAGTTTTATAATCCCGGTTAAAACTAAACTGTTTGAAGTCAGAATCTTCATGCTTTCATAGGAAATTTTCTTTTAAAATTGTCACTGTTCTTTATTTTTTTTCACTTGCTTGTTGGCGTTGACTTAGACATTCTCAGAATCCTCAGAATTATTGTCAAATTAGTATGTCATAACCTCGTTTTCTTAAGAGATTTTAGTTTCCTTCTCGTATATTAAAATCTAATAAGATTTATGGTGTTAAATACACCACAAACGGGTCATTGTTTTATTGCGTATTTTGACAAGAGGAGGAGAAGGTTTTAAAAGAGGTTACAGGAGATCTATATGCATATTTTATAAAGCAATTTTAAAACCATGTGAACGCTTCATAGTTTTATAGTTGCTTGAATTCATCAAGTTTGCATTCGAAGGCTTTTTTAAAACCAAACTGTTTTGTTAATTCCTTTTAACATTAATAAAACTTTTACAAAGCTACAGCCAGAGAATGTCCAAACGATTTTAGTTAAGTTTTAAGATATACTACAAGGCTATTCAATAAATTCTTGTACTTTAGAGATACACTTAGTTTCAAATAAGCCTAATTTAAAATGGGTGAGATTTATGAGCCCGGCAAGAAGGGCGAAATTAGCGACTAAAATGTTGTTTCGAGCGCCAATAAAATACAAAAAAACTGCTAAAAAATGTTTTGCGCGACGTGAAAAATTATTATCAGACAAACAATATTGTTAAACGACAGGAAATGATGGTACACTCAAAATAAATACTTTACACTACAATAATTCGAATACACAGTAAAAATATCTAATCCACGATACGATGTCAATGTAGTGATAGAAAAAAATGTGTAGCATGACAGTATTATAACAATAAAAGAACTTTATAGCAGATCAACGTAGGCCAATTGCACGATAGCAAGCAAATCAGCGACAAAATAACATTTTTCGACTGCAAAAAATGAAGATTGCACGACAGAATGAGAAAGGCTTCCAGTTTATCCAATTCTTAGATAATGGTTTGGGTCTACTAACCAAATGATCAAAATAGAGAGATCCTGAATCTCTAAATTTTAAAAAGTCTTGTGAAAAGCCTTTCAATATATCTGCAACAATCGACTAATACTTACCAATGGGCGATGTCAAATAAGAAAGTTTTATGAAAAACTAAAGATGGAGATTGTAAACTGTTGTATACATGTTCAAAATCAAGTGATGAATCAATAATCACCACTCAGCTGATTTCTGCATTCAAAGAAAAGGAAGATGAATGGGAAACCTTTGATGATTTAAAAAAATACAATTACAGCATTTGATTTATTACCATTAACTATGCTGACTTAAGTCAATCAAAATGCGCGTGATTATTTTTTGAAATACTTGAACTGTAAGCATGTTTTGGGTACGAAGATCCGATTAAAATTGGTTGATGTACTGAATACGGCAAAGCTAACACTATTGGGACAAAAACGTGGACGACCAGCAAATGCACGGAAAGCTTTAATTGTGCGATAAAAATGGAAAGAAAATTACTTCTTGCTTAAATATCTTAAGAATGTCTGTGGCATTCTACGAAGGAAAGAACCATTTTATTTGGGTTTTCTACCACAATCTATTATTTTGTAGATTCGGTGATTTGTTTTTGAATAGGACAATACATGTGGTAGAAAACCCAAATAAAAGGAAAGAATGTCTGTTTATTTTTTAAATCTAGAAATTATTTAGTTTACATCTGTTTGTATTATCTACGTTAATATAAATAAATAAAATTATTTCCTTCCGTTTAGTGATTTTGCTTGTCAGGTAATAATTTTTTACGTCGCGCGACATATTTTTGGGCTGTCTTTTGCGTTTTATTGGCGCTCAAAACACTATTTTAGTGGTTCATTTCACAATTTTTCGGAAAATGGTTTCTTTTTGTCGTGCAATGCATTATTCTGTCGTGCAATATCCATTAATTCCCTTATAATGCTTTTTTTGTCGTAAGATGTATTCCTGTGTCGTGCAATGTCCATATTTTGCTGTCACTAAAACTTATTTTGTCGCTAATTTGTTTATAAACTATCGTACTAATGGTGGCCGGTATGAAGAAAAAAATGTCGTTGTTTAATACAATTTCTCTATTAAATTGATGTCGTTCAAATGACCTAAGTTGACGTGACATTAAATAATAACATCCTTCATAAAACCTTTATGAAATGAGAGCCAGACTAAATAGCATTTAAATTGTAACTTGGGGAGTATATAGAGGCAGGTGAGTATCAATGTAATAGTCTTTTGTGATCTCAGCAGGGCATTCGACTGTATCAATCATAAAAAATTATTTACTAAATTATACTCTTGCGGTATGCGGGAAATAGAATGAGATTGGGTTCCCCATTTTTAAAACATCGAACCCAATATGTCACTATAACTCACTCATCAAACGGTGGTGTAAATAGAGTTAACTCAGAACATAAGAGTCAATATGGGAGTTCCATAGGGCTCATTACTGGATCTTATATTATTTTTGTTATATACAAATGAACTTCAAGAAAAGAAACAACAAAATTTTTGGGCTTTGAGATAAAAATGCATCCCCTTGAAGAGGATGAACCTTTACTGGGATGGTCTATTTAAAAAAAATGTATATGAAGAACCTCTTAATTTTCGATTAGGAACATATATGTGATATTTATGAAATTTTATGTAGTAACTAGCTACATCCAAATTTCTTTAAAAAGTAATATCATGTATTTCTGGAACCCCGAGTTGTTGAAATATTAATATTCTTAATCATAACTTACAAAGCATTTCAATAAAACATCAGTTACATAAATGAGTGAACTATCAAGCTATTTTTTCTTTGCTATGAAACTTACCCTGTAATCATTCAATTCCGAAGTGATATCTTCATCAGAATATCCTTTCATTGCTTTAGTTGCGACAGGACCCATGTAATTGTTAACCACAGCAAATTCCATTAACGACATGAAAACAAAAACTGAGCAGCTTGACATCCACACATCAATAGCCTTTACATACGAAACAGGAGGCAAGGACTGCTGTGATTGAGTGTTCTGTGTGGCTAAAGAAGAAACATACGCATTTGTAAAGACACAGTAAACTTTAGAAAAATTACCTAACGTCAGCAAAGATGTAACGCCTAATGTCACACGTGCAGGGATGGCTTCTGGTTTTATCCAAAATGAAATCCATGACATTACAACAATTAGCGCTGAAGGGATATATGTGTGAAATAAATGATAACCAAGTCGTCTTCTCAAGTTAAAAACTACTGCCAAACATGTAAAGTTACCTAAAAATTAACATACATTACAGTACTTGTAGTATGTACGCGTGAGCACAAATATAAACATATATTTATAATATATTCATTTGAAATTTGGGGTGCATAAACTACCTGCAAAAATGAATTTTTGGAAAAAATGAAAAATTTTAAATGGAACACCGTGTATATTTTTACATATTTGGATTCAAGACGACATTCTGAGTATACCATGAGACTTTCTCTTCGACATCCTCCTTCTCAGTACAGTCCAGGAGCACATCGAAACACAGGGCTCCTAAACAACTTTTAATTTGGATTCCGAGCCAGTCACTCCACAACCCAACAGCTCTTCCGGGTATGTGAAATTGTCACCATCAACTTTAACCGGGGTCTATTAACAGTGTTACCACCCCCGACGGACCACCAGACAACCTTTTATCTATACGCAGACACACCAGGATATTGACAACGTCAAAAAACCCAAACATCCTGACAGACATTATACAAAGACAGACGGACGTGACAATAAAATATTACGAAGACTGGGGACTCCTAGTCAACGTAAACAAAACACAAATAATCTGCTTTCCCAAAAGACTACAAAAAATAAACACCACATAAAAAACCAAAATTTCAATTGGAAAGACGATATCAATTATCTAGGAGTAGACCTAGATAAAAAACCACAATTTAACGATGTGCAAGTCGTCAGAAATAGGTGTTGGGGCCGGTATTCATCCTTGTACCCAATCCTTAAAAACGCACCTAAAAATACCGCTACCCTTATTTATAAATCCTACCTACGTCCGATCCTAACCTACGCCTCTCCCATATGGTACCCTTTCACATCCAAAATACACCAAACTAGTACACGACCTGACAGGCACACCGACTTTGTACTAAAAATCCTACTACCAAACCTAGCCCAATACCTCGTAAAATCCACTAACCCACTATTCATAAATCCTCTCACCACCAAATTTTCACTTGCCCCTACACATCCCTCCCTAAATTACATCTACACACCCTAAATACAAATTGTAAACTGTAGTTTGAAAAAATTATAAAAATACAAAAAAAATCATAAAAATAAAACCGAAAAACAAAAAAACTTTAAAAAAAATAAAAAGACCAAAAAAAAATATCAAAACACAAAACATTAAAAAAATGATCAAATTATAACACAAAAACTAAAAAAAACATTTTAACATATCATTATTACTTTATTGGAAATAAAAGAGCCATTATATATAGAACACAAAAGAGCCATACACCGTGCACACACCAAACCACTAAAACACTACTAACCCAAAAACATTAACATAACCACAATCAGAAGACACACACAAAAACATCAACAACCAATTACACCGACAGCCGAAGAGCAAAGCAATTCCAGTACAGTATAACCCAGGGCAAGCATTGGTAATCGATGGAAGCCCCATGCACCGGCACAAACTTCACAGACCATGAGACTTTCTAGAATTTTTGAGTCGATGTTCAGTTTTTTTAAGTATTTTAAGACATTCGTCTAGAGTGCTTTGCAATACCAAAATTTATTCTACGGCAGGTAAAGTCACGTGTCCAAAATCAAAAATTCATTGTAAATTAGGAGTTGTAGATTAATGTACTAGGAACCGTCAGCCACAGTCAATCAGCCTCTGTTAGAGAAATAACGGAAGGACTAGGATCAAATAGGAAAACAGTAAGAAGAATTTTGAATAAAGATAATTACCGCTCGTTAAAGTACAATCTGCACCAAAATTTGTACGAAAGAGATTGTGCAAGACGAATTGTGTTTTGCAAATGGATAATTAATAAGTTTCAAAGAGACAATAATTTTGTCCTCAATATCTTGTTTTCCGATGAAGCACGTTTCACAAATAATGCGATATTCAACCGGCAGAATGTAAGATATTGGTCCCAACAAAATCAAAGATTAGTTAGGCAAGGGAGGTTTCAAAAAAGATTTCAGATAAATGTATGAGCAGGTATGCAACACGAGTCATTGGCCCAATATTCTTCTAAGGTACGCTGACAGGACAAAGGTGTCTCAACAGCCGTGTTGTTATGGATTATCTGAATGAAACTTATGGCCTATAAATTATTTCAGGCCAGGGTTTCATAAGGTGACCTGCAAGATCACCTGATCTAACCCCATGAGACTTCTTTCTTTAGGGTTATATCAAGGGACAGGTTTACAAAACTCCCATTATGATCATCGAGGATCTCGAATTGAGAATAAGAGCTTTTAATAGCATCACTCCACAAATGTTAAGGAATATAACGAGTCAGACAATTGTGCGAGCAAGAAAATGTATTGATTATGATGGGGCTCATCAAAGTTATTTTGAAACTGATTTTTTATTTTTAAATAAATAAAATAAAATAAAATAGAAACACAAATAGCATAGATTTGAAATGGATATCAATGAATTCAGAAAAAAAAATCTATAATTTATTGAACACTATGAACCACCACCTTCCCATTTGCAAAAAATAGTTTTTGATAAAAAATTGATAGATCCAACTTTGGAGGATTTGTAAATAGTTATTAATGAAATTAAACGAAAAATTATATTTTTCCCATGGTCTTTACCTAATGTATATAAAAACAAATTTTGGCATTCGAAAGCACTCTAGACGAATGTCTTAAAATGCTCTAAAAAACTGAACATCGATCCACTCAAAAATTCCCAAGTCTCATGGTATACTTAGAATGTTTTCTTGAATTCAAATATTTAAAAATATACAGGGTGTTCCATTTAAAAGTCGAAAGTTGCGGTCATAGTATAACCTTTCTTATCCAATAAAAGGGGGATGTCTTTTCTGTATCCCAAATAGAAATAGATTTTAAAAACTACATATAGGTAATATCATTTTTTTGATTGCAATACCTATGAACATCAATATGGGGAGATTGTTTATTATGACCTTGTCCTCGATAGTAATGAAGTGCAGTAATGAAATTAGCAAAATTCATCGTCTTGATGTAATTATGGCCGATGTCGCAATATTGAGTATGGAGATTTTGCTGAAATACAATCAATGAGGCAGAACAAATTGTCCCAAAATTGGTTAACTGTGTTGCAATAACTATGCAAATGGTATTTGAGTTTTTATTCGTGGATTTGGAACACCTATTTGAAAACTGAGGCGTTATTTTAGAACTACATTTACGTGCCTGTTCTGTTGTTAAGTACAACTTATTTTTCTTTACAAATAACTATCGGACTTAGGGCTGGATGTTAACGTAAATATTTATCAACTATTTAAATCGTTCTGATTTGGATTTTTTAGATGATAATCGTCATGACTTTATAATGTGACTAATGTGAGATTTTTCTTACCAGTTGAATATTCGATGGTACAATCTGTTGTATAGTTATTCGATATATCTAGCTGGGGCAGTTCAATTTCGGGATTTACCACTAGGGGGTCAGTCATATTCCATATAAAAACCAAATCGTGGTCTGTGTGCGATACTGTAAGTAAATAAAGCGTAAAGATATAATTTGTCAAATGGTTACAATGTACTTACAACTTTCAATCATCATTGAACATATCTGCGTGTCATGTGGATAAGTCTCGAACTTCATGGCACAGGACAAAACTAGGGTTAATCTGAAATTAACCTAAATATTGTGTATTATCTTTTATCAACATGAATTAGATAGAATTTTTGGAAAATGAAAAACTAGAAAAGTGACGTCACAGTTGTGCATATAGGGTTCTCCAATAATTTGGAACGGCCGATTTTTTTCTAAAACTAGGCGTTTAAGAAATAACCTGCTTTTAAATGTTTCACAGTTTTTAGAAATCCACTAGAGACACTATCAAGTTTTCGGTAAGTGTTGAATTTCAAGTACATTTGAAGGTCAATTATTTTTAATAGATGGTGCATTTTTAATCCAGCGTCTGAAGGATGATTAAATTGTGCATATGAGTCATTAGAATATTAAATTTCATAAATTTTTATGAAGCCTGTCAAAGTTATCTGAAAGTCTGATTGTCTCAAAGACTAGTCGTTTCAGAAAAAAAATCCTATAAAAATTTGGCCATTTTGTTAGTACACATGCACACACATATAACTACATAATAACTATTCTGTGTACAGATTTGGACGGAATAAGATGAAAGGCGATTTCATTAAACCTCCTATACAAATTTTTGTCATAAGTATTTGTAGTAGTCAAGGACATTGTAAACTATTAAATACATGTATGTATTTAATAAATAGTAGTGCCATGTTGACTCGTTTCAGAGACAAAATGCGGACACAAGAAGGGGTACCTACGTAATGTATTTCACGAAACACATCCAGACCTGCCTAAAATTTTCCAATCTGCTGTAAGTAAGTTAGAAAGACGATTTATAAAGTTTGGCCACGTTAAAGACGTAGCCTACACACCGACAACCAAAAACATTTGAAAATTACTTTTCTGCTGAGATTACTACGACTGCGACGTCTAAATGGTAGCTGGTATTTCTTGAAGGAGGTGCACACTCAGTGTGCTCAGAAAATTAATGCGTGGACAGGAATTGTCTGTACTCGAATTGTGGAACCTTATTTCTTTGAAGGGACGCTAACTGGAGAACACTACCTATACATTCTTCAGTTCTAACTTATTCCTGATTTAGCTGTTCTATTTTTAAATGCACAAGGTGGCGATATACTGTATGATTAAATTTGGTTTCAACAAGATAGCGCTGCTCCGTAATTTGTAATATTGATTTGACAGTTTTTAAATTCAGTATTTTCCAATGGAGATATTGTGTCACCTAGGAAACCTGGTTTAACACAGTTAGATTCACTACATTTGATACTAATTTCGTGAATTTTTTTCTAAATATTTCAGAAACTCTTCATAATAAATACAGGTATAGGGTTTAATGAAAATATTTTTTATCTTACATTCAAAGCTGTGGAAATATATAAGATGTATTTAAAATGACAGAGTTGGTGCCACCTTGCCACGACCTGGAACTATAACTAAATCCCTTGCACATTCTGTACATAATTCGTTCAGCTTTAATACCAGCTATATTCTTTATGAATAATAATATCTTACTTTGACATGTAGAGCAATGTTTTGTCATGGTACAGCCAGAGATAATGATTTGGTATGGACATTTCATGAAAAGTAACACTCTTCGCGTTCTTGAAAAAGCAATCTGGCCTCCAAATGTTGTGTAACCAATCCACATCTAAAATCCTGTATTCTTCAGTCATGTTTTCTGGAAAACGTAGCCTTGGATCACGCCAACTTTGAGCTAGGAATATATCGGTGACGTATGTCTAGGCAAAAGTTAACAATTAAAAAATACATTGTGGTGATCTTCTACATTACAAAAGTAACTGAAGAAGAGGTTTCTTAATTTAGTTTCTATTTATAGAGAATACAAATGAAGTTATTTTGCGTCCTGTTCAACTTTTTTTATATATTAAATGTCTAAATGTTAATCACGGCGTTCTCTTAATTTACCGTTCTTTTTGGGGCATTATCATTTTCTAAAAAATGACCACCTCATCAGTTCCACACATAATGGAGAGAGTAAGTGGAGAAGCAGTTAAATTATGATTATTATAAGCTAACATTTTGACCATTCGGTGGTAAAAAAGAATCAGTTTCGGTATGGCCGGAAATTGACAACTTTCTTATTTTAAATAACACCTTGTATATTTAAGTCACTTTTCTCATAAAGCTGTATTTGTTCTTTCCAACGCTTTTTTCAGAATTAAAATCGAGTGAAAAATAACTTTGAAAATGGCATTTATTTGCTATTTCTAGTTGGCTTTGAGATTCAAGAATAAGTTTAAAAAATTTCGAAGTAGACTTTGAATTTGAATAACAAATTAAATGTAGAATTGGCCTATTTTGTTCATTTATTTGGATTTAGACATGCTCTTCCCATTTTTCCATTTCATGGAAATTCAATCATAACTCCAATTTCTCAAATAGTACCCTCCCTGTATGTTTTATTTATTTATCAGATACAGTGGTAAATTTTCTTTAGACTGGTAATGTTAAGCTTTTTGTAGAAGCGTTTCGAATTGTGTCCATATCTTGCAGTAAGCTATGAAAAACAGATGAGATATTTGTAATTAGAGAAAATTTATTTTCGTAAATATAACAAAAATGTTGATGAATCATTAACAAAAGACAAAAATTCACACAATCAAGACCAATTTATAAGTTATGATTGCTATCTGGACGGCAACTTAACTAAATTTATAAATTTTATAATTAGAAAATACAACACAACTAAATACCAAACTTATAACAGGCGATCAAAATGACGCCCACCCATTTCAGAACACTTGTTTATTCTTCGAATAGCTTCTCTCATAACACTTTGTATAATTGAGATTAGCAATTCCTGGCACATAAAAACGCAACAAAAACTTTACGACCTCATTAAAATACCATCACTCTTTGTGCTGTCTCGACTGCAAATTGACTCGTTTACCTTTATAGGTTTTGAATGTGCATCGGGTTGTTTGATTACAGGCATGCCGCATGGTCTGCGGTGATAATAATCATGTAGTAGTATTATGTAGTTTTTGTTGCCTTTTTTGAGTGTCGGGAAGTGCTGACTTGGACTATAACATGACTGGAGTTATGGATTCAAAGGCATTTAAAATTTTATTTTGGAGTTTTTCTAATGTTGCAGACGGCGTTGAGTACACTTTGTCCTTCAGATAACCCTAAATAAAAAATCAAGTGGAGTTAGGTCTGGTGACCTGGCAGGTTACCTAATAGTTCCATTAGTAGATATTATCTGGTTGTCAAACTTTGCACCAAGGTAATTTCCCACAAAATCAGCATTATGCGGTAGTGCTCCATCTTGTTAGAAGTACATATTTCTGAAACACATCCGCTTCAAATCTATCCTGGTTACCTTCAAACATTTCGTGTAAATTTTCTTTAGACCAATAATGTAGATTATGTCATTATTCGTAAAATGAGATTCATCTTTAAGTATACGTGTTGAGTAAACCAATTACAAAAGATCAATCTTCTGTTTCCGTCGTTTTCATATAATTTCTGATGTAATTGGTATTTGTAGCATTTAAAATCATGTTTTTTTAATATACGTCTTACTGTCTCACGACCAATATCTATCTTTTTGCCAGCTCTCTTGTAGAAACATTTGGGTACGCATGTGTGTAAGTCAATACATTTGTTTCAATTTCTTCGCTTACTATAAATCTGTCCTCTGCCACCTCAACATTTTCTGCATTTCGGTATGACTCTTCTAGAATTTTAAATACTACCGGTATGGCTGATGACGATCGGGATATCTTTCATAATATAGATGTATGGCCGCTTGGGCATTTTTCTGACATTTGCCATAAATTAAAAGCAAATCTACCTTTTCATGTGTATATTGCATCGTAAATCGTATCTTATTTTGAATAAAAAATCTAATTATAAAACATTTCACTCAACAATAATGTTTTAACAGATGCTGTGTGCTATTTTTCATGGCTTACTGCAAGATATGGACACAATTCGAAACGCTTATAAAAAGCTTAATATTTATTTTAATTTATATTCAATGTGCAATCGGGAAATACCAGTCTAAAGCAAATTTACCACTCTGATAAAAAAATAAAATATACAGGGTACTAATTGAAAATTTTGAGTTATGACAAATTAATTTTACACGAATTGGAAAAAGGGAAAACCATTTCTAAATTCAAGCACATGAATAAAATAGGCCAACTTTGCATTTAATTTTTTGAGAAATACCATTTTATGCAAATTCAAAGTCTACTTCGAATTTTTAAATTTGTTCCTGAATTCCAGAGCCAACTAGAAATAACAAATAAATGCCTTTTCCAAGGTTATTTTTCATCAGATTTTAAATCTGAAAAAAGCGTTGAAAAGAGAAATTATGAGAAATGTGACTTAAATATACAGGATGCTATTTAAGATAAGAAAGTTGTAGCAATTTGCGGCTATACCGGAAGTGATTATTTTACCACCGAATGGTGAAAATGTGGCCATTGATACCTATATTTGATTTCCCAAATTTGAGAATTTTATTTTTTAAATTGTGGAAAAAAATCGGTGGTAGGTACTTTCTAGGTCGCCCGGTATATAAGATAAAAAGATGTTAACGCGGGACGCGAATTATCAAAAAAGAAAATTCATGGGCAAGTCCGCAAAGAAAAAAAGAAAACGGCGGCGCCACAAATGAACAGATGGCTTCCTGCTTGGAATCCATGTGTGTCGTTTGATTCCTAAGTTGAGCCCATCCTTTGAACTTAGTTACACCGTACTGATGATTACCAAAAATGTCCAAAACACTTGTCTACGATTAACATCCCGAACAAATCTTACAGAGACAAACTCAACATCCAAAAGGGAATTGAATTTAATTTTATATTGTTATAAAACATTTTCTGCAGTTGCTTTCTTTATGATTATCCGAATTTTTATTTTTTATATTAAAATCATAGTCTTCAAAAATATTTGCCGATTGTTCAACAAACGACAGTCTCATCATCAACTGTACACGACCTTTCATTGCAGAAAACGTGGTTCCACACATTCGCTTTAGATTTTGTTGTGTTATCAAGAATTAGAATTTTCGTTTCCAAAATGAAACATTCGAACATAAAAAAAAACAAAAACACAATCGAAATGCCATAACTGCACATCGACTTACAAGTACGCCAAATTTAACAAACCATTTATTTCATATTCACAGCGTACTTTGCAGTTTTAGTTTCATATTTATTAATGTCAGATATCAGACTATTATTGAAATTATTTAATTCGGCTTTATTGTGACTATCCCCGTACTTAAATAATTATCCAAAATTTTTACGAATATTTTAAAATAATTTTCAAAATATTCGTAACTTCGGAAAAAATTCAGATATAAGCAATCAACCTTCAACAAAACTTTTTAGTTACAATTTTATGTCATTTATTGCACATCTAAAACTATCATTACCTAATTTTTCATTTCATTTTTGTCATTGATAAAATCATGCTCCGAATTATACTTTATAGGTAGTTATACGAAAAATCTCAGTTATTGGTAATTTAGTTATTTTTTTGTGTAATTAAGTCGCCTTGGCAGCCCTGTCGCCATATTATTCCCACTGGACGACAGTAATCGAAGACCAAGTAATGCAAAGAATAAAAATATATATTTTCCTACTTTATTATTTCAGCTTATCTTGACTTTGAATTGAACAAAATATAGGGCAAAATTAATCCGAATATCGATTAAAGATACCTACGACCTGCGTCATGCAAGTGTCTCAGTTAATCTACTGACATGCACTGCTAAAACAAAAACGTCGAATATTTAACCTTGCAGCAGTTTTAAAGTTTAGTACATAGTGTTCTCACGTGTCCCTTGAACCAGGTGACGTGGTCCTTAAATATTCATTTTATCTTTTGATACGCCATTCATGAACTCGACTCAATGAGTCGAAATATATACATATAATTTTTAAGACGATAATATACTTCTGGTAGAAATGTACCGATTTGTAAGGCTCATTTCTTGGCGATTTTCAGTTCCATATAGTTAGCAACATGTTCAATAGAGTTGAGATCAGGATAAATTGCTGGCCACCACATTCTTCTGATATTATTGTTGCTCAGCGCCTCCTCTAATATTCTCTGCAGGATGTGGAGTATATGAAATTACGCCTATATTAAACGTGACGAATAAGAACTGTTGTAGAAGACTATCTATTTTCATAAGAACGAACAGTTGCAGTTTTCCTACTGAAAACAGCAAGCTTCCTTCTTTCATTAAACCTCATTTGTTCAAAAAAGACATTACTTCCTCCAATAGTAACAACTTTCTTCTTGAATTACAGATTTACTTGGTTGGTTCGATTCGGAATTTTGTATTTTCTCTTCATACAAGTATCGTAAGGACTTTCTAGTAGATATATTCGAAAATGTGCGTATTAAACTGAATTGGCCTCAAGTGGCTGGATAGCATCCATAGTAGGTTTTAGTAGAATGTTAAAAAAAATTGAAAACATCTCAAGAAAAACCCTTGATTGAAAGCGAAACGAATATAGCATAAAGTGACATGTAATTTATTGCATCAAAATTAACGGTTGATGCAGATTCTGCCTTTAAACATTCATGGTATCATTTTTAAAAATTTTCTTAATACCGTTCATAACATATTTTTCAGCCATCAAAATCGATTCAGCCAATTTTGTGAAAATAGAAGTTTTCGATTTTTCGAAATTTTTTTGTAATTTGTAATGATATAAATATAATTATAGAAATTTTCCTCCCAAATATGAATGAAATCCAAGTGGCTACGGCTACGACTGGTTTTCTTAATGTCATAACAATTCAAAGTCTGTCAAATGTGTTAGGGTTATAGAAAACCTCATGTTGATGATTTAGAAGAATAATTTTGTAATCTGAATAGTTATAAATTCTCCAAAAAAATTTCATCAGTTCAAAGCTATGTTTTTCATTCATATTTCCTTCAAATTCTCAAATTTAACGTGCGAATTTGTGGGCTGACAAAAATACGTACGATATTCTTGAACTCGATAAAAAAGTCTTTCTTGTGTTTTCATTATGCATTCATTCTATATTTGTAAAAACTTGGAAACACGTTTTTGTGATTTATGAGAAAATTGTAGATGTTATAGAAAAGTGGACTGCACTTCTGGAATAGGCCAGGTAAGAAACAGGATCCAGCCCTTGGAACATCGAAAATCCTGTAGATTAGTTATCTTTTGTTATTTTTCAGTATTCATATTTTCCGGTAAAAACTAATTTTGTGACAGTTTTCCCTTTTTAACGACAAACAGTAAGGATTTCTATCAAATCTAATAGTTTGCCAGTTTTATGTTTTATGAATCCTTTGTCTTGTAAAAAGGAATGTTTATTATTTAGCATATCCCGTAGCTATCGAATTATAACATTATGGATCGCTGTCAAAATGATTGATTACCCAAGTTATTTTTGTTATTGACGCTGTCGCCTTGAATGATAAAATATCTAGGAAATCCATTCCTTTTTGCGAAGTAACAAATCTAGGAATGATATTCACTTAACTATCCGTCAGGCTTTGACGGAATATAAATTATTATACAAGAATCTTCTCTCGAAACTCGCTTCTGACATAATTATTCATCCCAAAATAGTAGGTATAGAAATTTAAAGGAAGAGAGTTCGGCAGAATTTAGGACAAATACAATTCCGAAGAAAATTTCGGCATTTCGGTATTTTAAATAACAATATAGATTATTGCATGCATTAAGAAAAAAATCAGAAATCCAAATAAGCCTGTGAAAATTGAGTAACATAAAGGCGAGCCCACATCAATGGCAATATAGAGGAATTCAGAAAGAGTTATTTAAACGCATATAGACATTTGGACCTCAATTTGAGCTAAATTATATGCCTAAGTGACATTTTTTGTACCTTCTCAATGAAAAATAAACGTTTTTAAGACGTCATACTCATTGATTAAAAATTCTTAGAAGTAACTAACGTATAAGTAAATCCAAGAACCATGATAAAATTATGCCTGCCTGTTGGATAATTAATGAATATTTGTCATTATCTAAAAGGTTTAGAATATAAGGTATATTCTACCTCTACTTTTCGATTTATTATTATTGTAAAGTATCAGTTTTGCAAATAATATACTTATGTTAAAATAACGTTTAAATAAAACGTTTGCTTTCGTTTTGTGAACGTTGAGAATGAACGATTACTTAATGTTTTTGTTACGTATGATGCCATAACCGTTATGTTTAATGTTTTAAAGACGTTTATATTTGGCTAAGCAATATTTTTTCCGCTCTAATTTTTTGTAGATTACCGTGTTCCTTAAAACCATATAACGTTTTTTAAACATATGTATGCCCATTGGGTATATTGTGCATGAAGCACTTGATAACCGTTTCTTATATGAAAATAAGTAGATTACCTATTCTAAATACCCACCTGCTTATTATTTCATTCCTCTAAACGTCAGTGCAGTATGTAATTTTTTTTTGCGCGAAATCATTGTAAAATGAGAACATTTGTAAATAGAGTAGATCATTTGAGGAAGCAAATTTAAATCTATATTTTTAACCCTTGGTATATACTTGTTTTGTAACACGATAGATATAACGTGTATACCTACACAAGACGTGAAATACTTGCCATCGATTCCTCATTGATGGAGTCCAAAGAAAGCACAGTGACGTGAAAATAAACAATGGTGGGTTGACCTTGAAGTTTTGGTGCGCGATTTTTGTCATAATGCTTGGGTTTGATAGGCAAAATATCTCTAAGCGATAAACTAGTTTCTTCGACGTAATCGCGTACTTTATTTTTGGAATGGTTTTTACTGAAACGAGCATAAATATGGTATTAGTTTAATTTTTATTTTTAGGATAATAAGGAACAAATTGTTAGTACTTACACAGTATGAGAGCTCATTGTGTATGACACCGAATTATACAGGGCGATTAGCACAAAAAGTTTCATGATGAAACACAATTCGTATTATCTGCTGTCTCAACTAGACTACTTTAAGGACTAGCTCCTTCACAGTTTATACATAATTTAATTATCCTATAATAGGCTTAGAGTGTCACACTATCACTGGAATGCAGGCCCTTCATTATGCATTGCTTAAGAGGATTAGGGAGCGAAAAATAACAAAAATCAAATCAGTCTTATGCAATTACTCTTTATCTCCAATTTTAATATTTAATAAATATGCGGAATGCAAATATGAACTATTTGTAATAATTTCATCTAATGTGCAATATATCTCATGTAGAATTGTGTCAAATGTGTGAACCTGCATTAGAAAATGTTTACGACGTGTAGATTTTCAGGTTATTTTGTTTTAGCTTGGTAAATCTTGTTTTATATCATTCATTGAGGAGGGCTTATTTCTCTACTCTATTATTTAATATTAGTATATGTTTAACAAGATGTAGGTACCTACCAAATGTATGGAATATTTTAAATATTCCTGTAACTGTAAACTGAAACCGAGGCGAAATTTGTTTACGGGAATTTTAAGTTCCTATTTCCAAAAATCGTTGTTTGCTTGCTCGCTTTCGGCCTAAACAGGTCTAATTTTTAAATCCAGTATATTTCTGTATAGAGTAATTCTCTTTTTTTTGTCGAATTCAAAATTAGAAATTGATTTTTGACATCCATGGTTTTAGGTTAAAAGTTCCTTCATGGAAAATGACGTCTTTCTTCAATTTACATTGTTCAAACCCAGGGGTGGATGGGACAGGGGGGCAGACGGGCAAATACCCGTCGGGCCGGTGGCTCTGGGGCCGGTCCGTCGGGCTTACGTAATGAGGTAAATGTGTATTTGTTCCGGCTGATAAAAAACCCGACGGCCAAAAAAATGTAAACGGCGGCTCTATTCTCTCCTTAGTCCTTACATAGAACGAAATAAATCTCAGATGTTATTTGCAGACTGCTATCTTAAAAACTTGACCACTTATGCCAGATGTCATTTATAAAAAGTTATTAACCTAATAACCTAATTTTACATGTTCGTTCTAAATTTCGCAAAATAGATCGATATTGACAATAAAATAATGTTCCTAGATACCATCGATTTTTCATTATTTTATTTATTTTATACATTTATGTGCACCATATTCACATTTGATGCCACAGTCATATTTTGAATCTTGTTCTTTGTGACATAATGAAAGCCGATATTAAACTAACTTCATTTTTTTCCTTTCAAATTCCATAGCAATATTTTTTAGAGAATCCTATCAGAAGATGGATATATGGACGTCAACTTCGAATGACCCTAAGAAAAAAAGAGATTCCGAGATTTGGTGGTGGGCTAAAGAAGCAGCTCTAAGATTTTCGGAATGTTGGATGAACAAACAAGGCCCTATATGTAGATTTACTACAGACTCTGCACACAATTGAAAATGACACTGAAATTAAAGCTGATACTCGAGCCTCGGCTATGAATTTTAAAAAATAAAATTGGAAAATATTATAATAGCTCAAATATTTTGCAAATTGTTCAGTATAACAGGCCCATTGTCAAGATACTTGCAAACAGAAGGCATGGACCTTCTTAAATGTAATTGTTTAATTCAAACTGCCCTTAAATAATTCAACGAAATATGACTCACATACAAGATTCGACAAAAGAATTCATATCTTGGGCCAATGAAAAAATAGACACGCGAGACGATCTAGATGTTGAAATTGAAGAAGCCTTTCCTCTAGTCCGTCGCAGGGCGAGAAAAAGATTTTTCGGCGAAAATTCAATAGATCAACAACCAGATAATGCATCAGAGAAATTCAGGATCTCCATTTATAATGTCTTGATGGAGGTTGCAGTCCAATCAGTGAAGCAACTCTTTTCTGTCAATTAAGAATTATGCAGGGACTTGACAATTCTTGAATCCCAAAATTTTGGAGAGTTCATCTCCCACAAGAAGGCGCTCCCCGAAAATACCATGGAAGCTCTTTAAAAAAAAATTGAAATTTAAACCTACGGCAACTCCAACGCAGATAAAAGAGGAACTGTTAAATTTCGCTGCAAGGTGGGACACGATAATGATTCGATTGATTCAATTAGCTTAATGTATAATGTAAATGCAGATGCATCTATTAATGCCAGCGATGAGGAAGGTATTGATACAGATAGGCTCAATAGTGATGATGAAGAACAAGACGATGATCATCGTCATGTAAAAGTCTAGAACTAGAATCTGCAAAAACAATTAAATACCTAGGAATTGTTATTGATAGCCACCTGAAATGGGATACCCATGTAAGTAATATAGTACGAAAGTTACGTGGTCTAATTCCAAAATTTAAATACCTTATAAATACATTTGATATCAATCACCTTAAAACAATGTACTACGCCTTGGTTCAAACTCACTTACAGTACGGTATCCTCATTTGGGGAGGTGTATTGAACTGCCACCTAAAACAGCTAGAGATAATGCAAAGATGGATTTTGAAAGTTATATTCAATAAACCTTACCTATTTCCCAGTTGTGACTTGTATCTAGAAACAGGAATTTTGGACATAAGACAGTTGTTTTGCCAAACTCTGATATTATATCAAAAGAATCATATTTGCAAGAAGCAAATAGTTGACCACTTTCATAACACTAGATCAAATCAAATTCTATCGCAATACCGAAAATGGAAAAAACAATAGGTCAAAAAAGCTTCACTTTTCTATGTCCCAAGGTTTATAATGCTATACCGAATTATTTAAAAGTTCTAAACTCTATTAAATTATTTAAGAAAAAAACTGAGCGATTGGATCATAGCAACGCCTAGAACCGTAATTCATGGACTAATCTAATTATCATATTCCTTGACCGATCAATAAAAAATAATTAATGAAATGAAATAACTCAGTTCTTTAATACAAATGCAACAGTACCAAAAAAAAGCATATATATATATATATATATATATTGTAGTGGTGAGAGGTAAGTGAATTCTCTCATGTGGTCTAATGCTACTATACACCAGACATCATGGATGTCTCCATGGTGCATAGCGACTTGCCATTTTGCAAGTACCGAGAGCGGTGACCTTCAGCCCTTGGTGGACTTAACCCATATACTGTTATTATACATGATTTGCAGGAAACAACTACTCAGCGGGCAAATACCGACCTGCATTGAATTATACCTTACAAATCATGAAAAATTGGTAGCCAATGTCATTTGTCAACTCCCTGACCAGACATAGACCGGTTTCGAACTTATTAGTTCTCATCAGTATGCCATAGGTCATGGAGCAGACAAATGACAGTGGCCAACCTGCTAGTCTTATACAGACTAATGTAAATAGTGTAGTGGTGAGAGGTAAGTGAATTCTCTCATGTGGTCTAATGCTACTATACACCAGACATCATGGATGTCTCCATGGTGCATAGCGACTTGCCATTTTGCAAGTACCGAGAGCGGTGACCTTCAGCCCTTGGTGGACTTAACCCATATACTGTTATTATACATGATTTGCAGGAAACAACTACTCAGCGGGCAAATACCCCGACCTGCATTGAATTATACCTTACAAATCATGAAAAATTGGTAGCCAATGTCATTTGGTCAGGGAGTTGACAAATGACATTGGCTACCAATTTTTCATGATTTGTAAGGTATAATTCAATGCAGGTCGGGGTATTTGCCCGCTGAGTAGTTGTTTCCTGCAAATCATGTATAATAACAGTATATGGGTTAAGTCCACCAAGGGCTGAAGGTCACCGCTCTCGGTACTTGCAAAATGGCAAGTCGCTATGCACCATGGAGACATCCATGATGTCTGGTGTATAGTAGCATTAGACCACATGAGAGAATTCACTTACCTCTCACCACTACACTATTTACATTAGTCTGTATAAGACTAGCAGGTTGGCCACTGTCATTTGTCTGCTCCATGACCTATGGCATACTGATGAGAACTAATAAGTTCGAAACCGGTCTATGTCTGGTCAGGGAGTTGACAAATGACATTGGCTACCAATTTTTCATGATTTGTAAGGTATAATTCAATGCAGGTCGGGGTATTTGCCCGCTGAGTAGTTGTTTCCTGCAAATCATGTATAATAACACCATATATATATATATATATATATATATATATATATATTATTCTTTTATTTTCTCTTTTTTAAATGATTTAAATGATATGAAGTATTTTGACAATGTTATACTATCTAGTTAGTCCTATTCCTATTATTACTTACCTATTATATGTTTATTTTTATATTTATTTATTTTTACTTTATTTTATCTGTATTATATCTTTTTTTACATTACTGCATATTTATTCGTTTATGTTATTGTATTATCATGGTTTTAATTCCCCTAAACTGTAGACTCCACGCACAGATTTATCTCAGTGGACTTCTCTATGTTTATTTATGCTTACATACTAGTAATTAAAATTCTTTAAATCCTTATAAGTCTCCTTTCGTAAATAAACATTATTATTATTATTATTATTATTATTATTATTATCATTTATTTACAATAAAATGTAAAAAAACCGCAGATGTGGAAACTGTGCTAAATGCTGTTAGTCGAAGAAATAAAGCACAAAATCAGGCCAAACAAGCTCAAATTGGCGCAGTAAGATGGATCGCGATGGGATTTTTTGCATTCGATTCGTAATGCCGTCCCGAAACTTTGTGAAGATAGTTATTGAATGCATTTTGAATAAATAAATTATTGCAATAAAAATACTGATTTTAGAAAAGCAACACTAAGAAGCATTAAATAACTATTTTACAACTCGGTCAATTATTATAGAAATAAGTCCAATTTTGTTACTCGGGGGTTTTGGGGGTCGCTGAGCACGATTATGCAGTCGGCGACGGCGTCCGAGGCACCTGGCGCCCAGGGTGGCCATCCATACGTAGCTTCGAGCCCTGTCCGCTTTTAAATTTGGCGCCTTACATATTTTGTGGTACTAGCATCCAACTTACTAACACGAAACTTCTAACCCTACCCTGGATGCGATAACCGTGGATGCGATAACGCAACATTTGAAAAGAGTTTATCTGCAGGTTCAAAGTTCGCTGTATGGAGAGGACGAAAATCTAAATCCTGTAGACTGGGGATGGGAACGCAAAGATGTCTTTGGTTCCCATTAGGATGACGCAACCCCCTGGTCCATCCAGTATTTTACAAATAATTTTTTGCGCTTGCAAAAAGGACTGCGGTACTTCATGAGGATGCCGTAAACACGGTTTGATTTGTAGTGTAGCGTGCAAAAATTGTGCAGGTGCTAATTGCACGAATGTAAATAAATTTTCAAGTACGGAACGTGATGCTGAAAGCGATGAAGAACCCGAAAATACACTGTCTTTGTGATGTAAATTTTTTTTAAATAAATCTTTAAATTTTTTAACATAAACAATTTAAAACAATATTTTTATATGTCCTTGCTGAATACACATTCGTATTCAGCGACCCTAAAAACCCTCGAGTAAGTATTTTGGTTTGGTATTTTATAAATTAGAGGCAAAACTCCAGAAGACGACGTGCTTGATGCCCACCCTGGGCCCCAGGTGCCTCGGACGCCGTCGCCGACTGCATAATCGTGCTCAGCGACCCCCAAAACCCCCGAGTAACAAAATTGGACTTATTTCTATAATAATTGACCGAGTTGTAAAATAGTTATTTAATGCTTCTTAGCGTTGCTTTTCTAAAAATCAGTATTTTTATTGCAATAATTTATTTATTCAAAATGCATTCAATAACTATCTTCACAAAGTTTCGGGACGGCATTACGAATCGAATGGAAAAAATCCCATCGCGATCCATCTTACTGCGCCAATTTGAGCTTGCTCAGTGCTTCATTTCTTCGACTATGTTATATAGTAATACTGAAATACAATTTATTTCAAGGAGCCTATCCTGCCTTGGCCACTGCGTACAGATATCATTTTCAATTTTAAGATGCATAAAGAATAGATTGCGAACTAGGATATCTGACAACAGATTTAAGTCTTTCATGATGATGAATATAGAAAAATGTTTGTTTAATAATGTTGACAATATTAGTCATATTAATTATAGATTATTATATATCTATATTCTTTCCTTTTATTTGTGTTTTCTACCACATGTATTATCCTCTTCAAAAACAAATCACCGAATCTACAAAATAATAGAATTATTGGAAAAAAGGCTGTGTGTGTGAACAGTCAGAGATTATGTTTTACAAACAATATAAATCGGAATAAACACATAAATAATGTATTTTGCTGACGTTTCGGAAAGTAGTCTCTTTCCGTTTTCAAAGCTTCTTTCCAAGAACTCTTATTTGCTATTAATGTCAAATATACAGCTTTAAGATTCTGTGTATGTTATTTCCATAGATACTTTCTACTTACACAGAACTGATGATATTTTCTGTTTTAGATAATGTTGAGTTTGTTAAGTTCTTCTTTTAACATTGGTAGCCAGGTTGTACAAATATCTACAACAATTCGATACACATTTATCTTCATTTAATAAGATTATTGCTAATTCTTTAATTTTTCTTATTTTGTTATCTGCCTCTTTTGTTAAAATTTCTACCGGGTCCCAGTTTATTCTATGTCCGTTTTCCCAAGTATGTTCACAAATCTTTGATTTCCGAATTTCATTCTTTCTAATATAATTTTTGTGCTCATCCAACCTCACGCTGAAAGGTCTGGATGACTCATCCACATAACATTTATCACATTCGCATGGGATATTATAAATACAGTTTTTTGAATTCTGTTTCCTGTTTATCGGTTTTGTTTTTGTTAAATATATCTCAAAGTGTTCCTCGTTTGAAATACCCCCCTTACATCAAATTTGTCACCTATACGGCGTAGCTTCTCCGATAGTCCGTATACATAAGGAATTATTGCTGTATAATGACGTTCAGGTTTTTGTCGTACCTGATTGTCCCTATTTTCAACATTTATGAAAACTCTATCAACAAAGGCTTCATGGTATTGATTTTGTACTAGAACCTCTTTGATACATTTTTCTATTCAATATTTTATTATTAGATGAAATTATTTTGGCCCTATCGTATAAAGATTTTGCAATACCCCTTTTAACATTTATTGGCTGCTTTGAGTTGAAATTTAAATATGTTACTATGTGTTGGTTTTCTATAAACGCTTGTTTCAATTGTATTATTTACCTTTTTAATTAAAACATCTAAAAGCGGTAGTTCATTCCTACTTTCTACTTCTGATATAAATTTAATAGACGGTTCCTTACTATTTATATTTTCTAAAAAACTATCTAGTAAATCAACACCATGAGGCCAAATTACAAAGATGTCGTCAACATATCTCCACCAGACAACCGGTTTGTTTATACAATTTTGAACATGTGTGTTCTCAAAGTTCTCCATAAATATGTTGCTTAAAATTGGTGATTTGGAAACTAGAACTAAATTAAGTGTAAATAGCATTATGGAACGCTTAACAATGTTTATAAAAACAACCTATTTTCAATTAGAAAATGAATTCTATCAGCAGGATTTTGGTATGGCATTGGGGTCTCCATTATCATTCGATTTATCTTACTGAGAACCTATGCATACATTTTGCAATACGTTTGCAATAAAAAAAATACTACGTTTTCATTGTAATCATCAAAATTAGACTTACAACAAATTTTATTTCTCAAATTTTCCATTACTGAAAAATGACTTGTCAAGACACTACTAGTATCGTAACCTATGAATAGGCGTCCTTTTTGGGATACTTGGTTAACGCGATTTCCTTTCGCTTATGACTTATCGGAGTGCTTGATTAAATCTCATCCTGTTAAAAATAGTTTTTGTAAAAATGTTTTATTATGTCTACATTTAACATTTTTGTTATTTCTTCTCTTCGTGTTTTTTATATTTTGGTTCTGTTTTTTTGCAAATAAACGTAGAAAATAAAAAAAATAACTTTAAGAAACAACGCATTTTACTCAGTTCGAAGATTGTTTCGCAAACGAAAAGACCTCTGTTTCCGTTAGGCCGTTGATACTACTTCAAAATAAAGTATTTAGCTGTACAAGAGGAAACTGAAATGGTTATAGTTTATGGAGACGCTGACAGGAGTCTTGATGATGTCGATGGCTGTTAATAGTCACGTTAGTACACGAGAAATAGCTCGCGATTTCGAATTGTCCCCAGAGCAGTGTTTGCAAAATGTAATAAATATCATCCGTATCATGTGTCTTTACACCAATATCTTCATGAGGTTGATTTTCAAAATCGGGTAACTTTTTGTCAGTGAGCACGTGAAAAAATACAGCGAGACTCCCCCCCCCCCCCCCCCCCAACCTTTTTCGACTGTCAACGTGTGGTTTGAAATAATTGATAACAAACTCATCGGCCTCTACATTATTGAAGGCAACGTGAATGGTCAAATGTCCACAATATTATTTGCAGACTTGAGCTTAGAAGTGCGACAGAGCATGTCGTTTCATGATGGTTATTGTCCAGCACACTATTCGGTGGTAGCACGGAAGTAAATGGTCGCTAGATCAGTAGAGCTGGTCATGTACAGATATTTGAAATCAGGGGAAAGGGCTTCTCGAAAATGTAATAATACATATGGTGTTCCATTTAAAAAACATATATTTATTTCGTATCATGTGACCTATACATGATATTGTTTATTTTGATCACATTTCAATAAAATATAGATAAGATCCTACAACTTTTATACGAAACTTTCTTTTCTATTTTCAATAATAACAGAAATAAATGGGGTCAACATATAATGAAGAACCCTGTACTTTTCACGAAAAATATATTACTTATCCTAATAAACTATTATTAATTCAATAATATACAAATTATAAACCAAGGAAGGTATATTCTCAAGTTTCATTAGCACAATTTAAAGGTAAATTTAATTATTTCAGTGTATATAAGTATTTTTTTCTTTAACGTTTATTAAGTACTAGAGAATTATTTAGATAAAACTTCCCACTGATATGAAACTACCTGGTTTTCATCTTTTTATCGACGTTCTTTCATCTGAGCATGCCATTATAAGAGTACTAAATTTAAAAAATCATTATTAATAAATACAAACTAATAAAATTACCCAGCTTTTCTGAATTTATATGAATATTCTTACTTCTGAATGTATTAACATTAACACATTGAAGTCTCTAAAAGCAAACCATTGTAGGGTATACCAAAACCTATCTAGTTAATGCTCTAAGAAATTTGATTATTTGTATAGTGTAGAAAATAGAAATCATAGATAGCATTTTGAAGAAAAAACACAAGAAAGTGCTTCTTTAAAAACCTCCGCACTTTATTATTACTTTGCATGACAGGGCAACAAGCCAAAAAAAAAATTGAGACCTTAACTTTTTGTACATGCCCTAAATTGCAATTTTATGGGCTCTTATATCTGCTTGCTTTGCCTATTTACAGTTATTTACCCCATTTGCCCCCGAACCCTTCAACGGAATTAGGTCAAAATATAATCTAGTTCCAGATCTCGTTATAATCTATAAGTGTACCAAATTTCAAGTCAATAAACAGTTCTAGAGTAAACGTGCGCACAAAAAAAGTTACAGACCGACAGAAATGTTTATTTCGCTCAAATTTAAAATTTCGTCCTATTTCAACAAAAAAATTATTTTTTGCGTTACAATACTTCCACTGGACGTGGAAGTAATATATAGGCTGTTCCATTTAAAATAACGAAGGTGTTGTCAGTTTTACCTACATTTGACAATGCCGCGTTGTCGATATTTTAGGCTGACAGAGCACACTTACACTTTGTTACCTTGGTAACCAAATTTTCAAAAGGATATGTTTACCTGTCCTCCACATACTTCTAATACTCCATCCACCATGAATCACCCTGTATAAATTATGATATACAGTGTGTCTCTCAGATTTGAATATAGATTAGATATATCAATTTTACTATAAGGTAAAGTTTTATTACAATATTCTTAATAAGCCTATGATGAAACGAGTGAAAATCGCAATCGCGTGCTGAGCGGTTTCAAGTTAGTTTTGCTGCTTACAGGCGTAAATTCAACATAGGGGTTATAAAAATGTACTTACAAAGAAACAAATGATTGGTATTGAGTACATCTGAAATTTATTGTTTGCCTATGTTCAGTACACAAATAAATCGAATATATAAAAAAAATAATTAAAATTTCAAAATATTTCGCTATGTTTTCTGACGAATGCATTATTTACAACGTTTCTACAGACATTATTTATTTATCTATTAATTTAATTTGAACATCAGTCCAACTATATAATTAGCAATATTAGTAAGTAATATACACAGCTTTAACTGTTTCCTTATTTGAGTAACCACATCAAAATCTGTAATCGTTTAATATCTTCAAACGATGGTCACTTTGGTAGACAAATAATCAGGAACATTATTTGGGGCTCACAAAATATAAAGCTTTAAAAAACCCTAATCAAATCCTTATAGTTACTACTATTATAATAAATATTATTTCTATATCGGGCTTTTGTGATGTAGTGCTATATACATTACTTACTTAATATTAACAGTCAAAGCTGTATAATCAATTTTACAAAATTTTTACAGTTTGAGTCGTTCATAGTGATAAGACTGAAAAAGAATGTATTATATAGATTTAATTTAGTATTTATCACATAAAAGTGGACTTTGAGGGGCAATCTGTATCAGAGAAAGTGTACCAGCCCCGACTTGCCAACACTGTTTGGTAGGTAAATAGAGGTTTGGATGGAAAAAACTAAAAATCTGATATGTTCAATATAAAACCTGCTAAAGCGAACACAGCTTTGTAAATCTGATGATACATTAACCACAGTTTTGCTGTTAACAATAAGCTGATAAAACAACTGAATTATCATTCCAAAAAAATTTACGCTAAAGCACTTAAAATAATTATAAATGCATCTTCAAACTTAAAATTTTCGAATGCGTCAAAGCCTTTTGAAAGCGTTAGGCCACAAACAAATTAAAGCATACAAAATTGCATTGAAATACGGAAGTCATTGTTCCAGCAGGTCTTACATTTCAAATTATTATGTACAGGGTCTTAAGAAAAGTTGTTAAAAATTAATATGAAAATCAACAACTGAAACCAAGAAGAAATTTTCTACAGATATTTATATGGAAATGTATTGCTTCTGATATACATTGTATATAGAGTATTACAAAATTAAGAGATTCTTGAAAAATATTAATACAGGTTGTAGTTAGTTTCATATCATTAAAAAATTGGTATGTAGAATCAGACAAAATTTCAATAAAACTGGTTGAGAACTTCTGGGATGTTGAGTTAAGCTCTATTCATTATTAGTCGTTTACAGCAGTATCGCAGACCGAAAAGATATAGTAAAAACTAGAAATAATACATTTAACAAAAAAAGGTTCTTTATAATTTGCCAACAGCACTTGCTATTGTTTTCCCTGATCACTCCTAGCCACACTGCTCTCAACTTTCATCTTTAATATTGTCTGTCGTTGTGCTACCTTCAGCTACTATCCATCTTACGTAAAACACATTGTCAAATGGCTTCTTTAATTTGCCGCTACTCCACAATCTCTGTGATAAAGAAGGTAGAAGTTCTCAAACTTTTCATAGCTAACTGGGCATATGAAAGGCCTAGGCCAGTTTCTAAAAAATACCCCTGAAAAAAGTTATACAGGTTCTTTGATTGCCATTTTCCTTAATGAGAAGAAACTAATTACACACACTATACAACAAAACCATTAGTTTTTCTCCACTTCATTCGCCTTTTATATAAATCCTTCGAAGTAAACAAAAAGTGAGAATAAAAATTATGGCAAATTGGGCAATATCATTCATTTTATCGCAAAAACACAAGAATGTTTATTTAAGTATCGTAATAAATTTGTTATATACATGCTATACAAGTATGAAAAAATATTTATGAAATAAAATTATGAATTTTTCAGTTTTTCCCAAATTCTACGCCAATGCTTTTAGTATTAATCTCAGTTTAATGGATTCTGAAGCTTGAAAATTAAGCACATCTGAGCATATGTCTATAGAAACTATTTTCCTATGTTCAGTTGTAGTTCCTGAACTTTCTCAACAACTTTCGTTAACATCTTGCATATATATATATATATATATATATACATAATTTCTTTAAGTATCTGCGGCATATATTCGCAAGTATGAGAATCACAGTCTACTTTTAAGACTACAGAATATATAAATAATTAAGTATCTATATAATACTTACTTACACTTAATTTCTATAATTTTGTAAAACAAAAATAAAAGACTCCTTAAACCTAAGTCTACCAAAAATATAAAAAAAGGGGTTTTAATATTTCAATATACAAGCTGCCTTAAATATATATAATCAAAATATAATTAACGGCAACAATCAACAACTAAGTCAAAATCAATCATCAATAAAACAAACTTAAAAAATATAAATAAAACCATGATTGTTGCACATTTTGTATAAGTACGCTATTTGGTTTTAATTACTTCTTCTATATTCTGCATATTAATTACAGTTTAAATTTCCTAATTATTTTAATTATTCCTTGATCATAAATACATTTTCTATAAGACAATGTATAACATCATTTTGTTATATAAGGTGAAACTGAAAAGCAGGCAATATTAAAACCACAAAAGTATAAAATTTTAATGCTAAAACAGAGGCATGTTCCTTTGAAGGCTTATTGGTAAAAATATTGCTTATAGCCATGCAAATGGGCAATGCAAACACTGAATTATAAATTAATGCTTCATATACAGGGTGAGGCAATAGTCTGTTTGAATTCGATAGCTCAAGTTTTATGATTGCTACAAATTTAAAAAAAATACAAGTAAACTATATAAAAGTCTATAACTTTTCGTATATACAGGGTGAACCGAGACGATTGTACAGGACCTAGTGCCATTTTAAAAAAATAGAATGCTACAAATATCAGTACATTTTTAAAAGTCAACAAATTTATTCTTATCCTTTGGTTTGAAAAAATGTATCTCTGATTATACAAGAATACATAATAACTCAAAAACCCCTATTGATAATATATTCTCCAATTTTGATATTAAATTGTTAAATCCTCAAATAATTTATACTGACATTTCAGATCATTTCATGCAATTGATACATTTTAATTTTCTAGCCAATACCTCTAATGGGGACACACCAGTTTTTAAAAGATTTTTTAATAGTGGGAGAAATTTAAATTGTTTTAAACTATTACTATCTAAGGAAAAGTAGGACTTTCTGGCCACCAGTGACAACTGTGACGTTCAATGTTAGTATTTTAATTTAATTCAATGTAAACTCTTCCACTGTAAGGTTGTTTGTAGTTTTCAATAAACACCTGAAGAGACTGCAGTATCAATTATTTCTCACCTCAAACCCCAACTCTGCTAATAGGAACACCCTGTATATTTTTCGACCATTCGAAATTTTTTTTGTATGTATGGCTATTTGTAACCATTTCCGATTTATTGAGCACTAAGTAAAATTCAAGAATAAACTTACAGAATTAGAGGTTTTTTCAAATAGCGACGGTACTCTGCGACTGTCCTGGAGTCTCATCAGTCAGAGAATCTATTTTGGGAGGACGTTGACCTACTTTGGCCGATGTAAGGAAGATTGGGTTGGTTGGATGGCTCTTTAACCACCCTCCCAACAAATTCCAAATAACTAAAGAGAAAAAATTATAATAAGTGCTCCGCCTAATTTAATTGCCATGCATCTCTCTCTGTGTCTTTGAGATCCAGTTTCTACTGTCTATAAAATTGTCGGTGTGATCAATCGAAAAGCAGTTAGTATTCTTTCTTTCATATTTTGGATTGTAGAACTGTAGAAACTTCATTTTAAAGATGCATGGAGATGTGTGTCAATCACAATGTCCACATGTGGAGCACTTATTATAATTTTTTCTGTTGAATTATTTGAAAAAACCTCTAACTTTTTAAACTTATTCTTGAATTTTGTTCTCATTACTCAATAAATTCAAAATGGTTAGAAATAGCCATAGAGATGTACATGTAAAAATGTTGGTTTTTCATTCCTACATCATATGGTTGAAAAATATACAGGGTGTTCTATTTACAAAAATTGACAAAATTCAATTCAAAAAGTTCTAAATCGAAAAACTATTCTTGACCACACCCTGTATATTTCTAGGAAGAGAAAATGATTAAAAAATGTCTCGTTACTGGTATTTACAAAATATTTTCCTGAAATCCAAAATGGTGACTATAATAGACCACCTTATATTAATTATTAATATCACCATAATAGTCAAAATAAAATTTGAAGTGGAAAACTTTTTCCATAAGCAATTTTATGGTTGAATCCTTTTAGGGAGGTGCTAAGGAGTGCCCAAAAAATTTTTATACTTCAAAGACCCTGTGCTTCAACTGTTATTAATAATTCAAATTTTTTAACCGCATTTTTCAAACTAAAAATGTGAATAACTCGAGATATGTAGGTCCGATCGGGACAAAAAAAAACAAAATCTTTCTAATTCAATTTTCTACAAATCTACGTTTAATGTAGGTCTTAGAAGTGCAACCATAACCTACAAAAGTGAAAAAATGGGCCAAAAACTGGGTTTTTTCCTTCATTTTGCTGCCCAGAACCGACGGGTGAACCGATCAGCTTTAAACTTTTAGAAAATCTACCTTTTGCTCTAACAAAGACACCCAGAAAATTTGGTGCAAGAATATTAAACCCAGTTTGCGCAATTGAATTTATTTAAAATTTGAATTGGCCGTCATTTTATGCCATTACGTCCAAAACGGATAATTTTTTTCAAAAGTTAGGTCTCGACGCCAGCTTTTTGATTCTGTAAAAAAATGTTTTTCAAAACCTATTTTGGCCATTTTTTTGCATTTGTTTAAAACCCAATGAACAAAAAATGATTTTTATCGGCCATTTTGAAAAAAATGTTGACCAACCTATTTTTAATTAAAATAAAGGTATTAAAAATTCTGTTTATGATCTGATAAAAAAATTTCAATTTTTTTTTAAATGGCCTAAAAAATTCATTTTTTGTTTTTTAGGTTTTAAACAAATGCAAAAAAAATTGCCAAAATACGTTTAAACAAAATTTTGTTTGCGGCATCAAAAAGCTGGCGTCGAGGCCTAACTTTTGAAAAAAAATGACTTAATGGCATAAAATAGCGGCCAATTCAAATTTTAAATAACAAATTCAATTGTGCACACTAGATTCAATATTTTTGCACCAAATTTTCAGGGTGTTTTTGTTGGACCAAAAAGGCAGATTTTCTGAAAATTTGAAGCTGATCGGTTCACCCCAACGGATCTGGGCAGCAAAATGAATAAACCCATGTTTGGCCAGTTTTCTTATTTTTGTAAATTACAAAGATTTTTTTTGTTTCCGATCGGACCTATATATCTCGAGTTATTCACATTTCTAGGTTGAAAAGCGCGGTTAAAAAAATTAAATAGTTAATAACAATTGGAGCACAAAGTTCCTTAATATTGATTTTTTGTGCTATTTTGGCTGCGCTAATTGTAGTGATTTATTCAAAATGCATCTCCAGATAGGATTATTTCACCAAAAAAAATCACTACATCCAAATGGTTGGGACATAGTCTATAATAATATAGGGGTGAAAGGAGTCTTGAAAGAGGTTTCTAAAAATGTACTAATATTTATAGCATTCCATTTTAAAAAATGGCAAGTGGTCCTGTACAATCGTCTCAGTTCACCCTGTATATTCGAAAATAATTTCCAGTTATAGACTTTCTTATATAGTTTACTCGTATTTTTTTTATTTCTAGTTATCGTAGAACTCGAGCTATCGAATTCGGACGCTCTATTGCCCCACCCTGTCTAGAAATAATGTTCCTTTCACCTCTAATCTAAATTCTAAACAGTTTATTTGTGCTCCTTTCCTCTATTATTGTAACCATCCTTTGTCTCCATCTATAAATAATTATATAAACAAACGATATCACATAAGTACAGGCTGAATTTTTATTATTATCAAATGTTAACGATTATACTATGAAGGTCAGCTGGGGTAACTACCCAGAAGTTGGGTATCCAACAGGACCTGAACATAAAAGGATGTAAAGTACAAAATGAAACAAGTGCTCAACTTTAGAGTGGGTTTTGATTTGCCCCCTAGCCCACTGTGGCTCTGTTCAGGCCCAATCTGCAACACCTTCATTCTGTTAAAAACACAAATACCTGTTGCCCAGATCAGAAAACTGTATAGTGCTTACACCAGCTTCTAAATGTTAGATTTTAATATCCACCTGCACCTCATTTACACACTTGTAGCAATACTATTAGAAACAGCCTAATTAATGATAAAAATAAAATCTCCGTACATTACACCAAATCAATTTTTTCCATAAAAAAAGATTTTCTCTGATAACAGCATTATCAGCATTCTCAAAGTCGATTTTAATGCCTTTTCTAAAAACTCAAGAACGTGAATGTCCATTTGTCACAAAATAAAATTTCACCATAATTGTCTCTAGATTGTTTTAAATAAAATAAATAAATTCATCTAATTACAACTTTTCTCCATCCAAATCTCAACAGTATTTACTTCCCTAAATTATAGTTCAATATAACATTGATGCCTTAAGTATTATTGCTAGTTGCCATCGTCACAAACATTTGTTGAAAATCGGCTAGTTCCTGTCCTAACATTTCTATTCCCTGCCCAGGGCGTACAGGTTCTCCGTCTTTAAGAGGTACGTTTGTTTTTTTTTTCTCCGACTCCCCGCTATCAGGCCTTCTCGCTGTTGCCGTTTTACTAGGAATAACAGGTTTATTTGGAGGAATAGGGGGCGGAACACCTCTAGCAGCTAATGAACTTTTTTTTGGAGGAGTTTGAGGTGCCGTTGACGATGTCTGAAACTGGGGGTGAAAAACAGCAGCTTTTGGAGGGGTGCGAACTGTGGAAGCCTGATTAGATAGCTGATTGGTAGCCGCCGTTGCAGCAGGGTTTATCTGAAATTAGACACAAAGCATAATTTCAATCTGATAGTCTATCTAATAAAGTACCTTTGAGGCAGCTAGCACTGTCGTCGGTGCTATGGCTGTTTGTCTAAGGGCCTGCCCTGGCATAACAGATTGTGCAATTCCAGTAGCTACAAATCATAAAATAAGCTTTAGTTACTATTTCCAAAAAAGTCATCGAAAATTAAAGAAAAAATGCTTACTAGGACCAGAGACAGGTACACTAGAAACTGTAGCTGTAGGCTGAACAACTTTAGCAACACTGCTTATCATAGGAGCGGCACCATCACTGGGTAATGAAGCTCTACTTCGCAAAGCATCACATTCAGCTTTAACTCTTTGTAATTCAGCCTCCAACTCTTGGCATCTGTGAAAAAATAGCAAAATAGTTACAACAAAATGGTATTTCTAAACAAATACCTGAGCTCCTTCGCTGTCAACTGGGCCTTTAAGTTTTTCTTATCATTTTCATAAACGTGAACTTGCTTTTCAAGTTCTGCTTCCATTTGGAGTGACTTTTTGCTCTCCTCCTCTAAACCTTCTGCCATGCTATCAATCCGAGCCTTTTCCTCAGATAATATCTGTAAAAAAAGTGTTGCTATATCTATAAGAAAACTTTTTCCGTTGCACAGAAAGCAAAACTTTTTTAAGATACAGTATGGTCTCCAGATGGGGTTACCTATACTACAAATGGACCTAAATTTCAGTTTTGGATAAAAAGTCAGTTTTTATTAAAAATAAATTTGCTTGTTGTTATATGAATTACATTAAGGAATTTTTAAATTTTTGTATACAAGGCACTCCAATATTTTAAGAATATGAATTTTATTTATGTAAGGGTAATTTATCTTTGTTTTTCATTTTAAAGGAAAATGCTATTTAGAAAAAATTATTATTTTCTAAAAACAAAAAACTCTGAATGCTTAATTAATGTTTTAATAAATAACAGTTAAATGTCCCGATTAACTAACTTTTTATTCAACAATGAAATTCATCAATTTTTACTCATTTTTGTAAACACCAATAAAAAGGAAGCAAAGTGACTATACAGGCTGTCCATTTTATCAGGGCCCTCGAGAATATCTCACTTAATATCGGTCGTACAATATATATATATATATATATATATATATATATATATATATATATATATATATATATATATATACAGCGTCTGTTTTGAGAACCTTAACAAATTGTAATTTTTCGTTGTATTTTAACATTCCACAACCAACATTTCGAGAGTACTTAAATCAAAAAATACCTCTCTTACAATATTGTCAACTAGAGTTTCCTGCTTACAACGGTATAACGTTTATAATTTTTATACGTAAGATAACTTAGGAAAATTAATAAATGTAAAACAATCCGCTGATCGATTTACATTGCAGCAGCCGACCGTCGACCTCCCTCCTTTACGTTTCGCATATCACGCGATCCAGTTGCCTATGTGCCTGTGTGAATAAGATGGAACTTACAATTACCGTAACTTGCATTTTATTGTTTTTTGTTATCGTTTCTTTTAACAACAATATCACTGCAAATGAAATAGCAATAATACAAGTCTTAAAAAGGCATAAGTATATATTACGCTTTCTAGTTATTCTGACGCTACAAATTGTAAAAATATGTTAAGAAAAAGGTGGCACAATTTTTAACAAAATTATGAGGTAAAACAAATAACATAAGATTTGATTATATTCATTATGACTGGTGGTCGAGAGGTGAGCGCACTTGCCTCTCACCTAAAAGTTCCGGGTTCGATCCCCGGCCGTGGCAGTGGAAAATACTGTGAGAGGGAGTTTTTCACTATACACGGATATTGGGTGTGTGTCCCTTGTCTCTAAATGTGTAGCCCCCTCCCACACAAGGCTCTTCTAGAGCCTTCCGGGATAAAGGGGGTCGTAATTACCTGTGGTGTTATTATTTATTTATTTATTATGCAGAAAGGTACTTACTCTTGGTAAAATTTTATATTTTTTAATTTCCGATTACCCTGCATTTTAAATCTTAATCCAAAGAATGGCTAAGGACTTTTCAGAATAAGCAGCAGTTTTTATGGAGGATGACTTTTCATCAAAAAACCAAAAATAATTTACAAGTATAGTTAAGTCCATGTTACAGTTCAATTTAACACTTATATGTTATTAAAAAAAATCTCTAAATCATTGCTTTATCTCTTACATTTAATGTCTAACGAATTCGTGTTATCCGTCGTCACGCGTAATATTTATTATTTAGTTGTCTATATAAACCCGCAATTGTAAGGAATCTGTTGCACTTGTAGACATAGCATTATACATTTTGTTGTGTAGCATGTTGCATATACTTAGGCTCTCTATTTCTGTAATTCTTAAGCTAGGCAACCAATAACTTTTAATTAGTTTATAGGTAGATTCCTATAACCTACTGACGATCGGTAACACAGATTTATTTCTTCACAATAGTTTTTGGCTTAGGTTTTGTCTTCCGGTAGTCTGTCACTTTTCACGTGGTAGTTTGCTCGAACGCTTGGCAATTTATTAAGTGGTATTTTTACGTGCTCGTTGCGATTTTTGAAACAAGTAATTTCACCATTTTGGGATATTTTCGCAACGTTACATTTTTCGATTTTCCATTTATGTTTGGACGAGTGCATATTTTTATGGTATTGGAAATCGATTGTCTTCATTGGAAGGATCTATACGTAAAAGCCATTTTTGCCAAATTTACACGAGGCCAAGGACATCCAAGGTCAACAACATTTTTCTAAGAAAACCCTCCGAAACGAGGGTCTTTTTTTTTCACCTACAGTTTCGCCTAGGATTTCGTAGTTTTTCCTACGTTTTTTTGTCTCCCCTGAAACAAACAACTTTTTTTTTTCCGCTGGTCTACACGTACTTATGTTACTTCTCCTTGCTGGACTGGAATTTCTTTTTTGTGGAGGAGCCATCCATTTTCTGCGTTAATTGATAGGCTGGAAGTTGCCCATTCCTGAAGTTTGAGCCGAAGCTGAAGCCCTGCTGCCTGCAAATTTGTATCCTTCTTGCGCCATATATATATTGATTGTTTTTTTAAATATATTGTATATTTTGCTTAAAAAAATTTCACCACTGTACCTATATATATATATATATATATATATATATACATATATATATATTTTAAATTTTGCTAAACATACTATGAAAATATTCTATTAATTAATTAAAACATCTATGATATTTGTTGGGGGTTTAAGCACTTACGTAAGACGCGTATACCCAGTTAGATACATATTTTTTTTGTGTGTTAATTTGTCTGCTATACCATACCTATGTTATTGTACTGTTGAATGTTATAAAGTTACTTCGTTTATTGTTATTAAAAGATAAAACTGAATTTTAATTTTTCATTATCGTCTCGCTAAGTAATTTATTTAGTAAATTTAAGGTTACATTGTACTTGAGCTGGTATTTGGAGTGGAAAAAAAAATTTACTTGGCGCCCTGATACATCAAAGTAATTTAGAACCCGGACCATCTCCACTGTCAGTCGGCCGGCAAATACCGTTAGTCAACAGACGACGACCAACTAGTTACGTCAGATTGTAGTTTTGAAATTTGACGTAGCATCCATTCATCCAAAATATAGGTATTAGGTGCGTAAAATAATAGCCATTATCTAATAACTAATGAGCGGAAATATTTTGTTTCGAGAATGTGCAAAAATTATGTTTTTATAAAGACCCTACACCCTCTTACCATCCTGGTGTCCAATGTCCAGTCGGCCAAACTAAATCGCTTAAAATCAGCTGCTGTTTTCTTAGACATTAAAAAAGCATTTGATAATGTATGGCATTTGGGTTTGCTTTACAAATTGAGCAAACTAGAGATCCCAGCCTACCTTGTTTATATTCTGAGAAGCTTTCTAGAAATGAAGAATCTTTATGTTAAAGTAAACAACTCCTTTTCAGATGGTTTTGTTGCTGAGCAAGGATTACCACAAGGATCTGCATTATCACCAGTGCTATATAATATTTACTGCCATGATATCTTTTCTTCCAAAATTGATCCAAAATCTTATCTTCTGCAATACGCAGATGATACCACATTAATTTCTCACGATAAAACTCTGACCAAGATCATCGATAATTTACAAACGATGATTAATGACACTGAAAAATGGTTTAAAACATGGAGACTACAATTAAATCCCGCTAAAGCTCGTTTTATAATTTTCAATCATAGATTGTCCATAAATTCACCCTCCATTAGTATTTTAAATTCAAGGATACAACCCTCTTTATCTACAAAGTTCCTAGGAATCGAACTGGATTACAAATGCAACCTAAAACAACATACTAAGCTGCTCAAACGAAGAATTACAACACGAGCAAAATTTTTTCGTTTTCGTTTTCGAAAATCTATTATAAAAAATATTCAAGTTGCCGAAACTTCAGCTTTGAGAATAATTACGAAGATGCGCAATCCGAGGAATCCACTCCACAAGCCTTCTAATAACTATCTTTATGACATTACCAAAGTCAGTAAAATTCAGGAGAGACTCAATATGCTTTCTAAAAAGTTTGCACAACAACCTCATAATTTCCTCATCATTAATCCCCTACTGAGAACGAGAACAATCCAGACACCCAGATGTCCATTTCCCGAAAGAACCATTCAAGAAATACTAAATTCCCTGCAGGACGTTAATTAATTCTTCATCCTAATTTCTAAAATGCTAATATGTAATATGTATTAATCAAGTTTTTTTTTACGTATACTTATTTATCACTTTTTCAAGAAAACTTAATTTTTATAAAATAATTATAAAATGATGTGATAGACAGGCTGAAGGACCTCGGTCGATGGCCCTTTGGTTATATGTTATATGTGTATGACCAATAAAGATCTTTTATTATCATTATTATTATTATTTGTAGTGATAAAATTTGCGTATAGGTAGATTCATGATTTTCAGAGGGAATTAAAAGAGAGTTGAGCCAGATGAAACCCTCGGGAATATATTTTCTGAAATTAGTTGTCCAAATTTTTGGATGTTTCAAACTCTGGAATGTTGCTCATACCCAACTTAATATAATTAACAATATCTTACAGAACAGAATATTCGGAAAATATCGGATTATCATCTTCCTTAGAAGTCGCTACATTCGAATGGAGAATTTCATCTTTTCCTGAACGTTTCGAGGACAATACAATGTCTGATCTATTAGCCTTTGTAGGCTTGATAATTTGAAGGTCATCACTGAAATGTGTCTTTAATTTGCTAATTAACTGTTTCCTTGACAAATTTCCTCCGAGATCTCAGTATATCTAGCATATATTGACGAAACAGAGTATCCCTTTTGTTTCACAAACCCAGTACTCAATTCTTTATAAAACAATATTTAAATGCGATCTGTATGTCGTTAGAGGAAACCTGTGGATTTGTACCCTTTCTTAATACCCTCCAAGATGTTTTGGGAAATCATTTTTGTCTTACTTTCGAAATTAGTAAGCAGAACTTGTGATATACTTTTGTCAGTATGCCTCTTTTAACAAAATACATACTTATTTGAATTAAATATTCAGTTTCGTACTGAAACTGAAGGTTCGGTTCCGTAAACTTTACATTCCACCGATGAAATTTTATTTTCAAAATTTCGGCGCAGCACTTCAGTACTTTTTTTGCTAATGTAACTGTAGTAGCATGATTTAGGCCAAATTAATAATGTTTTGTCCCCGTTTTAAATGTTAGCAATATTTTGATGCAATTGGATGTTGTTAGATTTACAGATACTATCTCTGATTTGTAGCGTCTGTCTCAGACTTTCTACATATTAAATATTCTCTGTTTGTAAAATACGAAATGATGACTCCATCTCACTTTCGGATGTTGAATTTCCATATAGATCCATTTTTAATTATTTATGGCAGACCGCACTAAAATGATGCCTATATTATGTTTTTAATTTAATTTTTTAATCTTAGAAAATTCAACTTACCTGAACACTAACTGAAACTATTCTTAGTATGATTAAACTAACAATAGAATAACAACTGCAAGTCAAACCTAAAATCTTAGTTTTTAACACAAAAGAATTTATTTAGAACTGATAAAATTTCTAACACCTTAGTCATATACTTTTTTATCTATGGACATTAATATAATTGCAGAAGAATAATCAAACAATAATTGTCATTAGTCACAGAACATTGTAGATTGTAGATTGTTTTATGGGGTCGTTTGGCTTCGAACAGCCTTACTTCACTTCGACCTAAAAGATCTTTTGTGATTAACCCTACATCTAGTTGTTGCCCAGGATTCCAAGACTTTTTACAAAGCTTGTGATTTTCCTGGGGGCTAATTTCCCTATGTCTTCAGGCGTTAATTCCGCCTGTTCTAGGAATTTGAGCCTAATGCGGACTAACACCTTGCATTCACAAAGTATATGTTCCGCAGTTTCAGTTGCAGTATTGCAATATCTGCATTTGTTGTCTACTGCCTTGCCCATATTCTTGAGATGATATCTCAAGGGGCAGTGGCCAGTTAGAAGGCCTGTGATTAGCCTTAATTCGGACTTTTCAAGTTCGAGTAGTCACAGAACATAGACAACACTGCAGCGCGCGGGACGCGGACGGTAGCTCGACGGTCGGCTGCCACAATGTAAATACATTCGTGGTTTGTTTTACGTTTATTAATTTTCCGAAGCTATCTTACATGCAAAAATTATAAAAGTTATACCGCTGTAAGCAGGAAACTCTAGTCGACAATATTGGAAGAGGTATTTTTCGATTTAAGTGCTCGTTTTCGAAATATTGGTTGTGGAACGCTAAAATACAATGAAAAATTACAATCTCGAAGCGAGATACAGATGTTCAAAGTTTTAAATTGCCATAAGCGTCAATGCTTTTGCTTTTATTAAATATATTTTTTTCGAGCAACGGCTACAGACTTTTCGATAATTTTTGTGCCAAAATGTTTACTTGTAACAATCGTTCAGTATCAATTTTTGTCCAACTTTACACATAAACACAGTTAATTATAAGCTATAGAATAAAATTAGTCGCATATTTTACTATCAAAACAGCCACAGACTTCAATTTTTAGAGGAATTTTGTGGTGCGAGCTCTCTACTCTCCCGTGGCATTGTCAAATATTTTGATCTTTAATTAACACAGTTAATGAAAAGTAGAAACGGAGATCTGCTGCAGGTATTATAATTAGGATAAGACATGAAATAAGATTATGTGTGTCATAAGGCCTTTGTTTGTTAGTATGAGTGTGGAAGAAAGTATAAATTTCTTTTTGTCCTCTTATATTGATGTAATTATATACGTGAAATTTCATGTTTATAGCTGTTTTAAAAGTTTTGAAAATAAACCGGTGTGGCTGACAAACGAAGGGATGGACAAATTATTCAGCCTGTTTTTCATTTTTGGATACGAAACCTTAAAATCTATAACTGCTTGCAAGTAAATTTGCAGTTGTACCATGAGATCACACTTATACAATAAATAAAAGTGGCCACAAGGTTATACTAGCTAATCTAAATAATCATAGAAATCAAAACTTGAAACAATAGAAATTATTTTTATCATTTGGATTTTTGGGCATTCGTCCATTGTGACTTATTCAGTATTTTTCTAAAACTTGTTTTTTAACTTTACCTGAGCTAAATCTTCGCTCCTTTTCCTTTCTTCTATATATTTAACAATAATCTTTTTTCTTTCTGCTAAGAGCAGCAAAACAATTTGTTTTTGACGGGCTCTTTCCTCGTCAGCCATTTCTACTTGACGTTTTACTTCCTTTTCTAATTTTTTCCTGGCGCTTCTCTCCATCTCTAATTCTTGTCGTAAGCGAGTCCGTTCCATTTCCAAACCATAAGTTATATCATCTCCTTGAGCTGTATCATGTTCATGTTTACACTTTTCTTCTTCTAATTCTTGAATAACCTGCAATATTAAAAAGAAAAATTGTATAAATTGACAGGAACAGCTCATTTGACCATTAAGATATAATCCGATGTTTATTTTCCGGACTATAGTTGTGGAAAATATTACCTACTTTTTTATGTTTGTTTTCAGCCTCTTTTAAAATATTGATCATATGTTGATGTGCCCAACGTTGCTGTAAAACTAATTGCTCTAAGGCTTGAAGCTGTTGTTCCGCTGCCTGTGCCATTTCTTTTTCACTTACTGGAGGTCTTGCAGTTGGTCCATCAGCAATGCTATCTCTCAGTAATGCCGTATATGGATCTGACATAACTGCTGGTCGGTACCTTCCTACATTTACTACTTGCTTTAATTTTTCAGACTAAAAATGTTTAAGTACATTTAGCGAAAGCTGAATACATATGAAATTTTAAAACACACATTGGAATTGAATATCTTACTTGTTGGTTTCATATATTAATATTATTCTTTAATTGAAAAATTGAGTGAAAACAATTGTGTTACCTTAAGAGCAGCAATACCGATATCTCTGGCTTGAATTTCTCCTTCGAAATAAGTAACAAGCTTAAGCAAATCATTCTTTGAAAGTTCCATTTTTGGGTTTCTCTGAAGTAAATAAACATCTAAATTCAGTAACATAAACATAACAGAAATTCATAAAACAAACCTTTAATGTGGCACTCGTGTTGGCCCTATCCATCTGATCATATTGGTTCATACCAGGTGAAGTTCCCTGGTGTTGCTCGGGAACAGTACTCAGGGGGGCTTCAAAATCTACCACCCCAACACCAAGACTACCCATCCAGTCAATGCCTACATTATTAGTAGCCATATTGGAGAATTTTCTTTATTTGGCTGCTTTTGTGGTATTTTTCGCTAAAATAAAGGCATGCTCCATAAATCATTTACTACATATTTAGCTGCACTGCTCATTATGAATGTCACGAATTTTTATTTAGATTTTATTACGCGTTTGACAATAGAAACAACACTTTTAGGTTAATGTGGACAATCGATTATCATGTCTAGGGAATTTTAGGTTAGTTCCTTACTTGTAGATTAAAAGTAACTAATTCCATTTAAATTGATATGTTGGCAACAACTTTGAAATTATTAATATTTATTGTTTGTTTTTATTGCGTGTATTAGCATTAGCTTACGACTTATCTGCAATAATTTATTGTTCTGACTTGCACAATACACATTGTGTACCTGAATTTCGACATTTTTTATTTGTCCCATTTTACACTGTATACCTACATAAGTAGTAATTTTTTTTGTTACATTTTCAAAACTCATTACAATTGTATTTGCTACTGTTCTATAAAATATTTTTTAAAATCAAATGACGAGCTGATATTCCAAACGACATATATTAAAGTAAAATAGTTAATAATGAAAGTTCGTAAATATAGGTACCAAGAAAACCAAACTGGTACATTTGAAGTAAAACTTTTCTTAAGAAAATTAAGTGTCACCAACTAGACTGCTTTGCAGAGGAGGATTTCATAGTCGTCAAGAAATTCAGCAAACCATAGAGGTGAAATACCCAGTTACTCTGTGAATATATGTCCCAGAAACCTTATATTGAAGGGTTAAGAAAAATCTACATACTTGCTAAATTCAAGTAAAAGCAAGGATCGCCCTCCTATGGTATTGCAGCTTGTACGAATTATTATTGTTCCTCAAATAAGATTAAAGCCAACAATAGGAAAGGGAACTTAGAAATTATGGCTCAACTCAAATTTTCAAGCACAGGGGCAACAAAATAAACCATATTTCTAAAGTTTTTAATTAATTTATTGTGACGGACCATAATTGAAATGGACACGGTTGTGTATAAGCAAACTGAGTACGTATATGAAAATCTTTGAACAGGAATATATGCATATATATAATTTAACAAATATGGAGTACATATTATCACAATAAAAAATATATTATATATTTATATTTCTTAACATTGAGATTTTCTTAACATATAGATCAATACATTATTTTGGTTAACATCTAAAAATCTAAAGAAAGACATGTATAGGAATAAATTGGTAAAATAATATTTTAAAACCAAACACAAAGCTTTAATTATAAAATACTATCACCACAGTACATTTTAAAAAAGGCACTAATATTATAAGTAAAAAATGATTCCTTAAAGTAAGTAGGTATGTTTAGACCTTATTCTTTCTTCTGTTCCAATAATGTACTTGCTGAAACCAAAAATTATTAAGCTTTAATCTACTTAAATGGCATAAAATCTTACCCTTCTCCTTAACGGTATTCAAAGTGCTATCAATAACATTGTGGTGTTTTAAGAAATAAGGCCTCACGATTTTGTTATATATAATCAGAGATCCATTAAAGTCAGTTGGATTCATTAACCAGACAAAGAAAAGGCACTGAAATTTGGTAACAAATAGTAATTAACACAATGACATGCAATTAAAATAGTTTACCTTGATAAGCCAATATAGAGGAAACCAGCCTACAATGATATCAGCAAAATATTCAAAAATTGAGAAAATTGCAAAAACAACCCAATAAGTCAACCACTTCGTATCATCTTCTTTGGATTTCGATTCTATAGCATGTATGGAGGCATATGCAGGGTACAAAAATCCAACTGAATTACAGACTAGCTGAGCAGCATAACCAAATACTAGCCACAATCCCACAATAGCTATGAAACCTATAAATATATTTATAAAAGACATGATAAATAAAACTAATAATTATCCATAATTACCCAAAGAAATATACAGTCTGTCTATTCCGGTTTTCTTTTCAGCCTCTGCAAGTACAATAGTCCATGGTTTATTAGATTCGTGCAGAGCTTTATTTAACTGTTCTTTAATCTGGTTAAACTTGTGAGCCATTTTTAACAAAAATTTTGTTAGTCAATCAAATTCACTTCACCGCACACGAATCGCGATAAAAAGCAGAATCGTTAGTCCAAATAGTACAAAATACTACAAAAAACACAAGCAAGGTCACCAATTTCGAGGTTAACAAACCTATTTTTGGCGATCGAACTAATTGAACCTTTTCATTTCCCGGTCATATACCAATGTAGGTATTGAATGGTTCGCATTGAACAGAGTTGTTATTAATACCTTTATATAACAGTAGAAAATCCCCTATAGCATAACTAAATGAATTTACTTATATTCAGTTTCAAGTTTTAAGCAGGCGCGGTCATAAGGGGAGGGGGGTATGCTCCCCCTGAGAATTTACATGGAATACTATCTCCATTCAACTCTAGAATAAATTATTGTGTTTAGACCACGGTGTCACCATGGTTTAGACGTCCGTATTCCTATTTTTTAAATTTAAATTTAAGAAATTACTATCTTGCTATAAATTGACTACTTAGTCATTGCTAAAATAATAATAATACTTTATATACAGCATGTCGCTCTTAGGAGTGTAACGCCCATATTTTTTATTTTTTTTCCGATTTGAGCCAAATTTTACTCAGATATAGAACAAAGTAGGATCTACCTATGGCCAAAAAAACATTCGCCCTCTACAAATGTAAGGCTACCTACGATACCAAAATGAACAGACAAAAATAAGAAAATCTTAAATCTTATTTAGACATTTCTTATCGGAAATTTTTATTATTGAGTTGTTCAGAATTGTCTAAAAACCTTGAGTCTAAAATTTTATCAAAATTTAAAAAATATTAAGATTTTGTTTAAAATAATGTCCAAGTTCAAAAATATAATTGTAATGTGTTTCTTTGATTAGAAAAGTGTGTTTTGTTTTAAATTAAACGCAAGCTGTCAGGTGCTTGTCAAATAATCTGTAATACCCGTCATTTTAGAGTAAAAGAGGTATAAAAAATTGCAAAAGTTTTCAAATTTTAAAACAACATTGGAGAAGTTAAAAAATAACAAATCCAAATTAACAAAAAAGTGAATTTGTAATAACTTTTTGAAAAAAATTCTGAAGTTTATGCAAACCTTGGAGAACATTTTAATAATTATTAGACCTGTTCTGTCAAGTTTGCACCCTGCTACGCTGACCGGGACATTGCAAATAGTTGTTATTTACTTTGATGTATTTTGTCGAAAAAAAATTGCGAGTTATGCAAATGATTGTTTATACGGCAGAATAGGGTCACATCAGCGTTTTGTTGGTAATATGCGTACACTTAACGCGCCAGGCTTGTAACTTGTAATTCAGCGCTCAGCGGGGCACGCATAGCCCGGAGAGTAGCTGTTGGTTGCAGTCTAGTTACATATATGTTGTTTTTTAGGTTTTCACGGGTGTTAAATGAAGTGTAATAACAATAGTACTTCCGGGTGCTCTCCCGCGTCGATGGTCGACTCCTCCAGGAGTCACGGTTGTCTAGACGACGTTTCGGCAGAATCACATCTGCCATCTTCAGGTTCTCACCTGCTTTTTAGAAGGATATTATTACCTAAAGTTAATGTGAGATTTCAAAAATAACTTTAATTACATTTCCTTGGGACTTAAAATCAACATTGGAAAGACTAAGATTATGTCAACTCCTCATCAAGTGAACCAAATAGACATTACACTTAACGGAAATTCTCTTGAAGTGGTGGATCAGTTCAATTACTTAGGCAACGTTGTTAATGACAAAGCAAACATGGATAGCGAGATTCGCAATAGAATTAACGCTGCATCTAGAGCACTCTGGGGACTTAGAGAGAGAGTATTTGACAACCACGACCTTGCTTTGTCAACGAAAATGGCTGTCTACAGAGCAGTTGTCATTCCAACACTGCTATATGGATGTGAAAGCTGGGTCACTTACCGTCGTCATGTGAAAGAATTAGAACGTTTTCAGCAAAGACACCTCAGAAGTATGATGAAAATCCGTTGGTTCCATCACATATCAAACGTGGAAGTACTCAGGAGAGCAAACAGCCTTCCAATTGAGGTGCTTATTTCAAGAGCACGCCTAAGATGGGCAGGTCACGTTCATCGTATGCATGATAACCGCCTTCCTAAATGTACACTTTATGGTGAATTGCTAAGCGGTAGAAGAAGGCGTGGCGGTCAACGAAAGAGGTTCAAAGATGCTCTCCATGAAAATCTAAAATCCTGCGGTATTGCAGACGAGCAATGGGAACAACTTGCAGCGGACAGAACCGAATGGCGAGGGGTTGTGGCCAGCTATCAAGGAAATGTTGCTGCAAGAAGGCCGAATCCAAGACCTAACCAGGTCTATGTTTGTCCTGACTGCGGTCGACATGTGCTCTCCCGAATTGGCCTCTATAGCCATAGTCGTGTGCACCGTAGATGAATGGGAATTACAATAGACTACACCTTTTACTTGTTTCTTATTGTACAAAATTTATCGACTGTAACATTTTTATACTCGGACTCGAGTAACGGCTAATAATAATAATAAAAAATTACATTATTTGTTCATTTTGCACCAACTGATATACGTTATATCTATAACACTGTTGATTAAAAATTTAATAAATGATGGAAAGTACAAAGAAAAACATTGTTTCTGCAAAAATTTAATACCAATAGTTACAAATATGAAAATGTATTTTAAAAAAAGGTGATGTACATAGGTATATCACAAATAAAATACTGATTGTGAGATTGTAAAAACTTAAGTAGGTAATGAAATTGTTTGTTATGCACAAAATACTGATTAAATATTATTATCACTTTTTGAGTAGTTGAAAACAGTTAGTATGTTTAGTACAATACTGTTAAAAATACAATACAAAAATTGTTTTTAGCACCTTAATTATATTAAATATAAATAATCTATTATTATAATAACAGGGGTGTGATAAAATTGAAATACATATTATAGATGAGAAGGGAATTTGCTCATAGTGCAGGATGCTGTTCATGTTGTAATTTAAAATTCACTCTAGAGTTTGTAAATTCAAGAATACTGTGCCAAAATAGTAAAAATTTATTTTAATCAAATTCCAAAGATACCAAGAATCTTGTAATAATGCATTTCATTATCAATCAAACTTCACAACCATAAAATATGATAAGTTAAAAAAAATTATTGGCTATAATGTTAGTAACTTAGATTATTTTTTATTATTCTATCATAAAATTATTTTATTCAATCCAATTGCCTGAGATAGCCCAATACCCAATAAGTAATGCATAATAATAAGCCTAAGAGTGAATATTAGTTTGGGGAATAGAGAAAACAAAGATCATAGTTGGAATAAATATCAATTGTGGATTTGTTGATTACTGAACATAAAAAGTGAGAAAGAATTTAGGAAAATATTAAATGCTGTGGATGAAAGTAAGTAACCACAACCCCCCCCCCCCCTATTCCCCGTTTGATAAAGAATGAAAATCTTTATTTCAATTTACAAACTGTATTCTTAGAATCTGATAAGCAAATTTTGTTAAAAATGATAAATATAAGTATAATAAAAATATAAATTTACAACATACTATATGACAATTTAAGATAATGGGGAATTTCAAATATCCAAAGCATAAATCTTTTGAATGTTATAATAAAAAACTTGACCGTTTTTTAAAGAATAGTGTCGATATGATATTTAGCTGGTGAATTTTGCATTGGCTGTACCTTAGCATTGAAGCATCAAACCTAACACTTATTCTAAAACATAGCTACCAAGGCTAAATAGGGAAGTGATGTAAAAAAAAACATCAAAACAGAAATTTGGAAGAATAAATTTCAAAAATCCCACTCATTTTTAAATCTGAAACATTGAACATGTCAAAATATGGGTTCGTCACATACACTTTTAAACTAAAATTGCTTAGTTTTTGAGATAAAGCTCTCCCCATTTCCCTGGAAATAGTTACAATATGAAATTCAGAATGTGTGAGTAGCATACATTGGTACACATTACGCCAGAGTGTTTATCTTTCAATTTCAATCAGAAATAGAGAGGGAGATATTTATTCATGTGAGACATTTATATACCCATGTCAATTAATGATATACATAAATAATTAATAATGAATACTGAATAATAAACTTCTTCAAAAACGGTTCACGCATCCTCTTTATTGGCTGACCAGTTCACAAGCTCTCTGGCGGCATTGTGTACAATTCGTCACCAAGTCATTTTACCCGAATGTAAAAATATTGGCAAATGCCGCCAAAGCATTTAATGAGAGTGAACTGATAGTAATTCTATAGTGCTTTGGCGTCTTCTATGATGAAAACTATTAGGTAAAATTTTATATGATAAACAACCACAATTTTGATATGTTCTGCATCTCGAACAAAATCCGACCCACCTCGAATACAAGTCACAAAAGTCCTATTGACTTGTACCGTTCAGAACCTTATATTTACTTGGTTCACCCGAGGAATATTTTTATTTCATTTAATTCTTTCTTAGTGTTATCACAGGCCATAGTAAGAGTATAGCACCTGATAAATATGTTATCGTAGAGCCTATACTCCAAAATGCTATACTAGCGAAAATAGGACCCAGTGCTCTTGCTAGAGCTCCTAAAGATCGGAATATCCCCATTACAGTGCCTTTTTGTTGATCACTGCCATATTCGGAAGCCATCGTCATTATACATGGCACCACCATTGCAGTTGCTGTAAACAGATAAATGTAAGACTTGTTATTAATTACTTGTAAACTACTCACATATAGCAAACAAAAATAATCCTAAATACAACATAAAAGGTTCTCGAGCAACTGCTACACAAACAAATGAGGGTACAATTAACCATAAACCATTAACTGCTGTCGATTTTATTTTATTTTGTGGAATTCTTCTTACATAACCGCCTTGCATTAATGCCATTGTCAGACCTAAAACAGTTTTCTTTATAATAGCATACAAGTTATAAAGCAGTTCTCATACCTATCACAAAGAACATCCAGCCTTGTTGCATGGAAGTATAATTGAAAACATGATGTGTAAGAAATGTTAATGTAAATTCTAATCCACTATATATAAATAGATATGTAAAATAGACTATACCCAGTTTTCTTAGTTCTTTTACATTTGGTTCTTTTAGACCTGTGACGGCTGTAAACTGAAACAAGTCTTTTACGTTAATCAAGACTTTAATGTTATGGAAAGTTGTTTTAAAACTTTTTGCACGTTTCTCCTACAAAATATTGATATTTTAGAGAAAACATAAATCATCTCAAACGATCTAGTCACCTTGGGTAAACTTTCTTTGAAGAAAATACTGAAGAAAAGTAAATCTGCTACGGATAAAAGCAAAGCAAATAAGGCTGGAATAACAAACCACTGTCCTGACTTCTGTTTGGCCCATACAGCAAAAATCGCACCAATTAATGGTCCAATGATAAAACCCAATGAGAATGCAATTCCAACAAGCGCCTAAAAATCCAGAATAGTTAAATTCAGTTATTAGGAACTCGGCTATATTAACAATTTTAAAATCCTGTCATCCTCAATTCCTTAGTCTTGGAGAGAGTTGGAACGTTGGCGACATAGTTTCTACAAACTCCAAAACACTGCACTGAACCCTCGACGTGCGTTTCGCTAACTATGTTGGCTTCATCAGTGGATGATTAAAACTCTTATCATGTCCCGATGAAACAAATGCATGTCGAGTGCACAAGTGTAATGTTTAGATATTTTGGTGTTTGTGGAAACTACGCCAAGAGTTAATAAAAGTGAAACTTAAGAATGCATTTACATTCCACACATATTATATATTAAAATTAGAATTTTAGGGGATCTATAACAATTCAAAATTAAATTTCCTGACTTTTCCAGGTTTTCTCTGGCCGTTTCAAGTTTTCTCTAGCCGTTTCAAGTTTTCTCCTGGTCTGACACTGATGTAGTTGCAATGCTAGAAGTTAGTTATTAGATGTCACTCCGAGTTGTGAAGAAAATTGAATTTAATTTGCAATCTGATCAATGCAAAATTCGAAACTATAGTTCTCAACATCGATATAATGGGCGAAAATTTTGCATTTCGCATAGTAGAGGACTCTCATTTCCCTCTTACTGTAAACGAGGAGCAAGTAAGTCATACGCAAATATAATTTGAAACATGAAAAGTACATTGACACCTTAATTTTGCTGGAAGATATTGCAGAATAGCCATATTACTGTTTAAAAAATAATAATTACATTGTACATTATTGGCACAGAGTAGAATACACAATTACAATGCATGTAATTTCAAATATTAATGTGCCAGTCACATCCATTCCCCATGTTGGTAAGCTTAGGTTAGGTTGAAATGTGAGTAGGCCTATAATGTGCTTGTAGACTTTGCGATAATTTCTAGAAGGGGACAAATGGTGTAGAAAACGCTTACTCTACCTAAATACTTTTATATTGCAGTTGACATTTACCATTCCTTTGCCTCTTGTTTTCATTGATGAGACATCTGCAATTATAGCCATGCTAAGAGACACATTTCCTTTGCTAATGCCACCGAGAAATCTTGCAAATATAAATATTACCAAGTTACTTGACAGCGCCCATAACACATACGATAAAGCTATACCAATCTAAAATAAATTTCTTAATAATATACCCACTAAGGGCGAGCTTGTCTACATACCAAACAAATAATCATAACTTTCTTTCTGCCAACTACATCAGATATACCTCCAACTATAGGTGCTGCAATAAATTGTAAGAAACTAAACATAGACCCAAGGAAACCTCCAAACAAAACGGAATTAAATTTTTCTGGAGCCCCAACATATTGTTGAAAGTAATAAATCTTATTAGAAAGCCAACCGTAGAGCCCCGTATCATCGTTTGTCCTATAATGTTCTAGTAGAGAAGGCAACAGGGGAAGAATCATAGTAAATGCTAGTAAATCCAGTAATAATGACACAAATACTATGTAAACTGTTGGATGCACTTTTTCTACTTTGGAAGACATTTTTAACGTTCGCAGTTATCACAATATGTTGCCGGTATATTATTTGGATTCTGTTAAACTTTCTAATCTTTCCCTAAATCAGCGTCCTACTTAAGTTAACCTAGACGAATTGAGAATAGGATATAAAATATTTTCTTTTATGTCCAATGTTTTTTATGTATCGATTAAGCCTTGCCATTTAATTTCGTAAATAAAAATAACTATTAAAAATAAGTACTTTTGACGAGCTCTATTAGGTTATATTTTATATTGACATAAAAAAAATAAAAAATTAAAGAGTGATAGCGCCCCACTGTAACAAATCGCCAAATCGTTGCAGCACCACCTAGGTGGTGTTGATCCATGCATAAAAAATAGTTATCCTTATGAAAGTCGGTAGGTAAGAAGGTTTTTCTATTTTGTACTTAGCGATGAAGATGTGTATTAGTCCACTAGATGTCGCTATATGTCATCATCAAGTCAACGGTGTATAATGTATTGCCTTAAGCAGATAACTTTATTTAGGAAAATGCATATCTCCCTAGATTTGAAATACATCCATTATAATTATCTGGTATGACTATTCTGAAATAGCTACATTATCATAAACGCTTTTAAAGTTATGGCGAGAAATTTGAAATGATAAAGTTAAAAATTTAACGAATGATAAAATTAATTGTGAATTTGATTTGTTGCATAGGCTTTATATTGGTACTACGTTGTTCCTTGTTCGCCATTTTATGTCAATGGGTTGTAGTTCATGTTAATTGTTGATGGATTAAAAACATTCTTTTTAAATACCTCGCTGGTTTTATTTGTAAAATGGTGTAATATTAAGTTCCCGTCATGTTGAATTGGTACGTAGGATTTTATAATATGGCATATTTTGAAGCACATACAGATAGCTTCAATATTTGAATATATTTTTGTTTATTTTTTAACGTATAATCTGCCAACGGCGTTATAGTTTTGTTTTGTATACAATGTTTCTAAAACCTAATTAAATATTTAATTAATTCTTTTAGTTTTAACCATATCTAATTTATAACGCCTACATTTAAAAAATACGAAACACCTACTTACTGTTTGTGTGGGCTTCAATCAAATAAAGCAATGTTTATAGTCATACATATTATTAGCGGTAAATAATTATTTCCTTACAGTTCACCTATGAAAAGAAAAAGGAGAACTGTAGTTAATATGATGGAGGTATTTGAAAATGTTTTGTTGAATGCTTCAGAATTTATTAAAGGTAATCTAATTTAAAATAACTTTGGCATAATTTTTTTATTTGTTCATATTTTAGGTCGTTTATTTTTTGTGTCATTAAATACAGATGTTAAACCGAAGTCGACACCATCAGTACACTATTTTACAATAGACACAGAACTCAATTATGACAGTTTTTACCTAGATTTTGGGCCTTTAAATTTGGCTATGCTGTATCATTATTGTGTAAAACTCAGAAGAAAATTAAGCAACCCAGCATTCCACAACAAGAAAATTGTGCACTACACAGGTGCTGATGTTCAAAAACGTGTAAATGCAGCATATTTAATTGGTGCATATTCTGTAAGTACATCGGTGTAAATAATATATTCTTTGTGTGGTAGTGCTGTGCATATTAAACTGACAAGAATATTATGACGAAAAATATATTTTTACTTTTAATTTCACGTTGACGTGGGAAATATGCATACAGTACCTTTAAACAGCTTATTTAAAGCTGTTGTATGAAGACAATACTATTGTGGAAGTTCGTAACTGGTATTACTTATTGTTCGTATAAAGCTAAGGAATTTTAATAGAAAAAAAAAACTTGTTTTGGTATTGGATAATATAAAAAAATATGTTTTAGTTGGTTTCTGCTCGTGTTTAGATACATTTGTTGTATTGAGGAAGCAGATAAAATCTGTCTGCAAACAATAATTAAAATATTTTTATTACATTAATAAATTGTAAAGTACTCTAATGGAATTTTTTAGAGGCATAAATGCTGATTAATAGTTTGTTTTGCGATTGCAAATTATACTACTTTGTGTATTAAGTTTTAACAAATTAATGTCTAACAAAACTTATTAATATAAGGGAGTGGCAAGATTTCCGAACGGTCTGAACTCGTACAATACTACATAAGTTCCGAATGGCCGGAACTGTGTATTTAATAACAAGGTTTCCGAACGAACATGCGCTTTGAAAGACTTGGTTTTTTAATGCATGTGTTAGTTTTTGGGCCCGAACGATTGTTGTTTAATGAAAAGAGGTTTACGTTATTGTTGTAAAACAAATACCGAAACGAATTAACCTAAAGAAATATATTCGGACTACGTATTTTACTTGTTAACAAAATGCCAAGGACAAGGGCAAAAGTTCCGACCGTTCAGAACTCTTGTCACTTTGTACTGGGGATCCAACCGTTCGGAACTTTTGTAGTATTGTACGAGTTCCGCTCGTTCAGAACTCTTGTCACTCCCTTAATATAATCATACACATAAATATTCAGCCAGTGCACCTAATCTGTTGTGATCTTATTACCGTAGCTTGGTCCTGGAGTCCTTTGTCTTGAAACAATAGACCGAGTGGTCCCAGTGGAGCGTCTGGTATAGACTCACTAACATTTCAATCCACCTACCTACTTACCTTTGTCTTGAAGCCCTTAATCCTGAAGTCCTGAAGCCTTAATCCTGGAGTCCTGGAGGAAGTCGGAAATTTCTGACTTCCCACCCTATAATTGGTTAACAGTTGGGTGGTTATATCTAAATAAATAATTACTAAACATGAAGTGTATCTTCTCGCTATAGGTATTTAATAAAATATTGATAGGAGATGTGAAAAAAATTATAGGAACAAAGTTGTAGAGAATTAAATTTCATAAAATAAACGATAACATATATGTATCTTTTATTGTTTTGACAATAAATAGATGCATTTTAATTCAATTCAATGGATTGTACGATCCCTCACTTTGCACCTCTCTGTTGACGTACCATAAAAGACGGACATATGCTGAATTGTTTGTAGAAAATCTAATTCTCGCAACTTCATTGCTCTAATTTTTTACGTAGTTGTTTTAAGATATGTTATAACCCTGATAAAAAATTATCATGAGCACAACTCACAATAATGGATAGTTTCTGAATATTTTAAACCATTGTTATCTGAACTCTGTGCAAGTAATAAATTGGAAAAGTAAACGATAATGTCCTGCATCCTTCACGTCACGCGATTCACTGAGTTTAATAAGCACTCATTGTATTTCAGATAATTTACCTAAATTATGAACCAGTACAAGCGTATGAGGTATTGAACCATGACTCAACAAAAGATTATTTAAAATTTAGAGATGCCTCCATTGGTGAGCCTTACACATTAAGTCTTCTAGACTGTCTCAAAGCAATAAAAAAGGCCTTGCACTTTGGATATTTTAATTTTGATAACTTTGACTTCCTCGAATATGAACATTACGAACGGGTTGAAAATGGAGACTTTAATTGGATAGTCCCTAATAAGTTTATAGCATTTTGTGGCCCGCACAATAGATCGAAACTGGATAAAGGATATCCAATTCATTCCCCTGAAGCTTACTTTGCTTACTTCCGAAGACATAAAGTAACTACAATAGTTCGACTGAATAAAAAGGCCTATGACTCAAACAGATTTGTGCAAGCTGGATTTGACCATAAAGATTTGTATTTTGTGGATGGTGGCACGCCCAGCGATAGAATATTGCAACATTTTATTAATATCTGTGAAAATGCAAAAGGAGCAGTGGCAGTTCATTGTAAAGGTACTTAATTCATTTTGTTCCGAATTCTCGAGGTTATTTTTTAAATTTTTAGCGGGCTTGGGTAGAACAGGTTCTTTAATTGCATGCTATATAATGAAACATTATAAATTCACCGCTGAGGAAGCGATTGCATGGATTAGAATCTGCCGACCTGGGTCCATAATCGGCCATCAGCAAAGTTGGTTGCAAGAGTATGTATTGTACTTAAAAAGCGTATCTATTTTATTAAGTAAAATATTTCAGAAAGCAAAAACAGATGTGGGATGCAGGCGACCTATATCGTAAGAAAAATGGAATCACGGGACTTCCAAAACATATGGTTGGTATTTACAGTCTGTCTGAAATAAACAGAAAAAAGAGCCATGATAATGTTACTGGCATTGTCAAAAAGGTTGACTGTATGGAAATAAATGATCCTGAAGAGGTATATGAAGAAAATAATATTACTCAGGGAGATAAACTAAATGAAATAAAAGCTCAAAGAACTAGAGCTAAGCCTTTAGTATCAAGTCAGTAAGTGTTCATCGGTTTTTTGTTAAAAATTTTTAATAAAATATCTCTTACAAGTTTTTATTACAGAACGGAACGTTTACGCAGAGTTCACGTTTCAAGCAGTCCCACAACTCAGACTGTGTTAAGGGGAGGTAAAATTCTCTCCAACACAACACCCAAAACTGCAGGTTCCACAAGTAATCGGGTGGTGGCAAAAAGGTTTGTCTAAAAGAGCACATTTACAGCTTTCCTTATTTGAAATATTTTTCCCAATTGGAGCATGGCTTACAAATTTATTTTTGTATTTTTGCATGCAATATCTTTGAATGATCACTTTTCCTTATATTTTTAGTATAATGCAATGTCTTTTTTTGCTTGATATATGTAGAAACAGGGCCGTGCAGTGGGGTGAAGCGAAGGGGGCAAAATTGGGTGCATGCGGTAATTTTTTTGACTTAAAAAATTATTCTCGAGCTTAACATATTTTTTGTTGTAAACTTATGTTGTTCCTTATATTTTCATGAAACAGTCATATATTAACTGAGCCAGAACTTGCGGGTTCTGTAAATTATTTTATGATGACCTAATTCTGAATTAAAACCGCAACAGGTAAAACTTTGAAAAGTAGTTTTGAATTTTTTAAATTTCATTCTTTTGATGGTTCAATAAAAAATTAATATTCCATGCTTCTATTTTGAAGAAGAGAGATGACAAAATGCCTAAAAAATATTATTTAAAAAACAGGCGGCAAATATGTAACAACTCGCTTCACCTTAAAAAATTGCCCTACACGGCCCTGGGTAGAAAAGGTTGTAAATGGTTATTATTGTATTCTATAAATCCAAATTTTGGATATCTGTATTTTGTAAAAGCTAACAGAAAACTTATTACATGCTGCATTAGTTTATAAAAATATTTAATCATTTTTCGAAATTTTTACATTTAAGTAGTAATGAAATGATTACAAAGGAGATTAATTATAACCGGCAGTTATCAGAGTTTTCCATTTCTATTAATCATATTTGGATTCTACTGGTATGATTATTTAGTTAAATGAAAGTAAATTCCCTTTAACTACGTTGACATGTTGCGAAACACTCCAATTATCAAACATAATTTAATACCGAACGATTTGATATAATTTCGCTGTGTCTTCCAAAGCAATTGTTTAATTTTAATGGTGTTTTAATTAGGATGTCTTCCGTTAAAAAACCACACTGGTAACTAAAAGCTTGATAGGAGTTCTGTCTTGGTAACAACTCAACCAAATGCTGTCATCTGACATTTCATAACATAACCTTAATATTTACATTAGGATGGACAATAAAAAAGCTGCAGCATTCTTTAAAATTATGTATATTTTATAGTACAACTTATAACTATGCAAAATTAATTAAAAGGCTTGTGTCTTGGCACTTGCTTTCGGTTTATCACCAAGCGTATGGTCATGATGGAAGTAGATGGTAAATTGACAGTTTTGACTGTCAGATTTTACTTACTGGGTTTTCTTTAAGTTTAAATTAAATTTGGATTTTGGTTAAGTTCTGACATTATAGGATATAGAATTTATTTTTCTGTTTTATATAGTTTTATTTTTTAATCATAATTGTAGTTGGTAAAATAGGAATCATTTTGTTACTACATTTAACCATTTTATTGCTCACGCGGGTCATCATGCCAGTCAGTCTGTGAATATTTTCAACTCGATCAGTTATATGTTGCAATGGTTGTTAACGAAAAGTTATATTTTCAGTACTTAGTAAAGTTACTTTTAATTACAGCAAAAGAAAATCTGCCAAAAAATGTGTCCCCAAATATGAACATTATTGAAAATATTGATATCTACACGGCTTAATTATTTGTTGCAGATATTTATTTCAGGAGGAACAGGAGCGTTTTCTTCTTCCGCTGTGTTCTGTCTAATTTTTTCAATCATTAATATGAGATAATTGGCTGCTCGTAGTTTAGGTCGCCTGCTTATTTGTCAACCATTTGTCCTTATAGTATAGCCCACTAAAATGGGATGAAATTTGTTGATTTGGATGAAATAATTTAGAGCGGGCTGACATTTTGGGAACAGGCTACTTTTGTGTACTTTTTAACATATCAAAAGTACCCGTAGACGCCGGCGGATGGGAGGGGGAGAAAATAGGTAAAAGAATCGTTTTTTCGCAAAAAAACTCGGAAAATATCAATTTTACTGCAAAATATATATATATACACATGAAAATTATAGGTAATAAAAATCCGCACAATTTCGTTTTTTTTTTAACTTCGTACGACCTATTGGAGCCAAGATAGGTTTTTTGAAATTTTTATAGTTTTGCGACGCAACGGAAATGCGCCCGTTTTTGGATAGAATCTCGAAAATGATCATTCGGATCGCAAAATGTTTCAAATGGAAGTTGTAGAGAATTCGATTACAAACGGTTTCCTTTTATTTTTCATTTCCATTCGATCAATATTTTCAAAGATATGAATTTTTAAACATCTTTATAGCGTGCTATCAGAACACTTGTTTCATGATAAAATCGATAAAAACTCGAAAACGATAGATCATACGCGTATAGTGTATGTAATGAAAGTTAAAGAGAATCAAGTTTTGATTATGTTGATGTATGTGCAAAATCGTTTTAATAACAAAACAATTGTAGAGAATTTTAAACAAAGTAATTTGATACGTCTAAAAGCAGTTTTTACTTAAAAACAATTATTTTTAAGGTGTTTCACAAGGAACCAACCACAAACTCAGTTAGTATATTAACTTTGTTGTCTGTTTTTGATGTTTATTCCATGACTTACTACATCTGCAATAATAAATGCCTCCTAATATTTTCATTTTTAAATTTATCTGCAAAAATTTTATTAATTCGTATTTTTTATGAAATTTCGTACATATCCATTTAGGAGGGAGCTGAATATAGGGATGTATTCAGATTTTACGTAAAAAAATCGCTAATACGATTTCTTAAATTTTTTAGCCCCTAGTAAAATCGCGGTAGGCCATGATTTTCAAAAATAAAATGTGACATTTTGTCCAAAAGTGCAATTTTTGGTGTTGTATTTAAGTTGCATCTTTAAAAAAAAACAGTCAAAATCGATTAATAAATACAACTTTTATGAGGGTCTTAAAGTTTGAAATGGGTCACACTGTATATAAAATGTTTTGAAAGTAAGGGATTAGTGAATGTTAAAAGCAAAACTTAAATATTTTGATAGGTTCATATTTGTAAAAAATTGAAACAGACTATCTTGTACTTGCATTTTGATGGCCTGGACGATGATCGATCGAGGGGGTAACCACTCATGTAGTCAGTAGTAGTCTTCATGAAGTTATATAGTAATTTTCCTTCCAGATGTAATATGTTGTACCAATTTTATTGAAATAATTGTTTTTAAAGATGAATCTCCGTATAGAAATTACTCCTCAGAAGACTTCTTGGTAACATTTACGAACCGAATAAAAGGTCCCTCTTTTATTTTCTTTAAATTATGAGGTTAAATTGATAAATATAGTGACAATTAAATAAAAATTAATGTAATGTAATCTATTTTTTTGATAGATTTACACCTTTTGCACCTCTTTGTGATCTCGTGTAATCACCATTTAGTCTCGTGTAGACTTATGTAGTATGTAGTCTTTGGAACAGGCAATTTTCAAGTAGTAACCCCCTCGCCGGTGATGAATTTATTCGATTTTTTTTGGCAGAAAATACGTGGCATGTAATGTAGTTGGTTAGCTGTTATCTAGGGTACGTTGTAAATGTCTAGCATAGTAGTTTATATAGGCATGGTTTTAGCACAAGGACAGCTTTTAAAAATTAAGAATGAGAAGTTTGTATGCCACCAATACTTTTGTTAACAGAATTGAGACAAAAGAACCTCAACCCATAAAGCGTGGTAGCACAAGAAAATTAGCTTCTCCCATCACCACTTCAGCAACCGAGAAACTGCAATTAGGTGACAAACGTCAGATAATAAAGAAAAGTCCTCTGTCTCGTTTAACAAAAAATGGTATTTCATACCAAAATGGTATTAGTCTGAAAAGTGCTTCCCCAGATGAAAAACAAATTAAGCGGGGTAAGAGGACTCTTGCTTTAGAAAGAGATAAAGCAAGCCCTAGATCTGTTAAAGTGCTACGTCGCTCTCATGTACTGGCATTGAGTTTGAAGGATTGTGAAAAACCCGAAGATAAATTGCGGTTACCTTCTGTTAAACTAAATAAAACAATTTAATTTTTTACTGTACATATGTATGTTTAAAATGTGCATAAAGAGAATGTAATTATATATTTATAAAATTATTTTTAGATAGACTGTTAAGGAAAATATAAATACATTTTTATATTTACCTTGATCTCAATATCAAATTCATATTGAACTATTTTTCAAGTACAAGATCAAATACTTTTAAAATTGTTTTAAGAATGGTTATTGAAAGATTTATTTAATATTATGTATTAATTATGTTAAACTCGTACTATTATTAACCCTGAGATTAAAATGTCTTTTGATAAACAGGGTGGTTCAAATTTTCAAAAAAATCAACGTACTACTATGCCAACTTTAATATCATGTAGCAGGTACTGGCTGAATTATGAAACACGTCTTGATTTTTATTTGGACCATAAAAAACATATTTATAACCTTTTTATAAATTCTTTTTATTTATTATTTTTTATTGTGGTTCCCAATTTAACTGAATTTTTGTTGTAAGATATGATGACATTCCAAATCCACTTTAGATTTGCATCTAATTTTAAAAAGTTAGTATATAGCCTGAGATCTAAAATATGTTAACTTTGGCTTTTATTGATTTTATATATTTTTATGTATTATTTATTTTTTACTACTTTATATTTTTTATGACTTTATACTACTAGAGGAGTCGCTAGAAAAGCCAAAAATGCTTGTTAAGAATGTGGATCTGGACTTAATTTTTTGTTGTATCTTGTTGAGAGACTCCTAAATATTAATAATTTTTGTTTTTATATTTGTAAGTGAAGGATAGTTTTCTTTGTCATTGGACAAACAATTGAAGATGTGAATTTTGAAAATGAAAATGTTTGCGAATTTTGTATATGAATTTATTCGTATGATCATTCCTTCGGAAGTTGAAAATTTACATTTCCTAAGAAATGGATAAAACAACTTTCTTTTCTTGTCAAAATGTGAATTTTATAGGTGCCAGCTTACGATTAAAATTTGTTGCCAATACTCTTCGAATTTAACAAATAAAATTTTGCTTGAGTAATCGTGAATATGGGGAAAATAAACTGATGAAAAAAAAGAGGTCTTCACATTTAATTAATATTTGTGCCAAGTTGTCATTGTTAGCTGGTGGCTATGGCACACATTTTGACCAGAAAAGAAGGGTTTTGTGTCTGCTTTAAATAATTTTATATTCTTCGCAAGACACACTAGGTCTGATACCAATGCAGTTAAAAGTTATCTTTTTATTCTCAAAAACACGTTTTCCATTGTTAAACAATGGTAAAAAACTACACTAAAATACGAAAACACAGGTGATTACTTGTAACGTTTACTTTCCTTGAAAGTCAAATTATAGCCAAATATGTTATTAAACATCAGTTTATTTAATACGTTAACGACGGGTGAGGTCTAGCCAAAGGTATTTGTGCCTTTGGGACAGAGTGAGATAAACGCGGTGGCACATGACATGATTCTATTATCGGTTGCGGTGACAGCCACAGTACACACTGCTGTGTTAAATGCATAGAATGTATTATAGAGCGGTCCGGGGGACTAGGTAATAATAGCGGGTTGGGGATTTAATACATATTATAGACAAAAATGTTTTTGTAGGTTTTCAAATATTTATTAGAAGAAAAACATGTCAAACATAACTACATTATTAAAAAAATCCGATGGCATGGGCCAGTCAGAAAGGTAGATTTCGTCCTAAATTTTTTGAAAATTTTCAACTGCCGCCATTTTTTTAACCGAGATATGAACCCAAAGAGTATGCCTGCCAAATTTTGTTTTGATCCGTTGAGAAATGTTTACAAATTTCGATATATAACACATATATATATATATATATATATATAAACTTTTGAACGGGGGGCATTTTTGGGGTCTGGGGACCATAATCGAAGAAACTATAGTCAAATTTTCCCCAAGTCGTGACATGCTGCACGGTCCTATGAATTGAATTTACTCTTGGGACAACATGAAGTCAGTGTTATGTCTCACAAAAAAACGTAAAAATAAAAAAATCATTTTTTTTACAAAATATTATCGGCACTCGAAATCTACCGAATTCTAGAAAAAAAAATGCCGGTCCCGGTGGCTCCTCTACTTGTTAATACACCAGTCGTTAACGTGTTAATAATAGACAATATATGGTATATGTAATAGTTCTCGTTGTCACAAACATTTATTTTGAGATCTGTTTGATTGTTTTGGGTGACCCTGTAGACTTATTTTGCCGAGGCATATATAATCCTTTAATTATGAAGTAGTGCATCTAAAATGACATGGTAAATTCTTTAAGTTATTTAATTATAGAAAACAGGAATTAGGCATAAATAAATTGTATAAAAGGTATCAGCAAAAAAGAAAATAAAGTTTTTTTGCTAATCAGACAGCCAGGAGCTGAGAAAGGAATTGTTAGGTCGAGCGTTAAGTTGTCATATATATAAGGGACCTACAATTCTTTTAAAAAAGGCCGTTGAAGAGCTAGAGGTAAATATGATTTTTATACCTTTCATTTGCAACAAATTATCACTATATCTTACCATGTCATTTAAAAATGCAATTATTTCAGGCCTTTTTGATCTCGGGATTCCTTGTAGTAAACAAGGAATCCCTATGAAATCTATGAATCTTATGGTTTTATTTTATGTGTCTACAAGTAAAATTGTATATAGAATATTGACATGCACAATTAATTGGTTTAAGTCAGTAATATTATGGGACAAAGGCATTTCTCTTTGACCGTCTGTGGATCAAATCAGTCGTTGCCGAAGAAGCATTGTGGCATATTTTGTTCAAAAGGCTAGGAAATTGGTAAAAAAGGAATAAATGAAATATATGAATAACTTGATTTGCCGAACTGATTTATGAGTACCTTTTATCTTAATTGTTTTTACGCATGTACTGCAGACATCTAAAATATAGAAGGCCTGCTTCTTTCTCAAACATCCTGGAGGCATTTGCACAATAAAATATGATTTTCAGTTCCGGGTAATTAAGCGCAAAACCACTCGATCTGTTCTTCCACTTAACCATATACAGGTTACTAATAGTTACATATACATATTTATTTTTTTGATATTTGAAGCCATATTATACGAATACAATGAAATATTTAGAGTATTCTCATGTAAAGTTGAGTAACAGCTCTTTTATTGAGTAACCAATTATCTTATGCAACTTAATATCAAGATTACAAAATATTTAAGCTTTATTGTTAATAGTAGATGAGAGTTAAGCAGTTTTCCTTCTTTAAGTAGTACTTTTCTACGTATACTAAATTGTGATTCCACCTGTCAATTGCATAAAATATTATGTTACCTATCTTCCCTTTATTCTTTGTAGGATATTGCAAGTTTCAATAAACTGAATAGTAGCAAGTTATATAACAAGCTAATTTAGTCTTTTTGTCTTAAACAATTTTCTTTTGCTTATTTAATTAAATCTGTACATACTATTTATCCTTATTTATATTAGAAAAATGTAATTATATATACAAGGGATTTTAAAATTGTGTCCTTTGATTCTTTTCTATGTTGTTTTGTACCTCCAAACTTCCCTCGTCAATTTTATATTGGCTTACATAATTAAATACTCGACTAGAAAATAAAATCCACAGCCTAAGCTCACGATATACAAGCTGCCGATCGCATTTATGTTGACGAACATCACATACTATTTAGGAGCCTCTCGATGAGATAAAACAGAAAAATTAGTTATAAGGTAATAGTCACGAGATTTTCCTCTAGAGACAGGCCTACAAGTAAAAATAGAAAGGAAATTGTGGAAACTAGTTTGTTATTGGTGTTTATGATACAGCTAGTATAATACTTTTTATTAAAACAGAAAGAACACACAAATATCCTGCTGATCGATACATATTGTGACCTGGATGAAGAAACCAACCTTTAGCTGTTCTGACACTAAGGTCGGGCTCTTCATTCCAAGCCACTTAAATAATTTTTTTTTGAAATTCATATAATAATTTTAAAAAGTTGCAGCTACACAATATTACATATCGTATTTTTACAATTTTACAACCTTTATACAAAATTTATATATATTTGATTTATATACAAAAAAAACGCTATTGTTTTTTATATTATCAATGAAGCCCATCCATGTTACATGTTACTATTTTCTATTAAGAAGAATATGCTCATAAGGAAATCGTATTATTCTAAATGTATTAAATGTTAATTAAAACTATACTAAAAAAATTTGAATCATCGTACTTATACTTACACTTAAATGTTGAAAAATGTATTATTTTTATATGTCATCCTTTCATCACTGTATTTATTACGCAAAAAGAATGTTGTTAATGATGTATATAGTTTAGTGTTTAGAATGGTATTTTTGATTAATTTTTCCGCATGCGTATTATATTTTTTAATGTGGAGATTTTTTATAGTTTTTGTTATCTTATATGAGTATATTGTTTTTGATTTATTTTATGATTAATTAAAATTTATTATAGTAAGTTGTTTATATAATATTATGTGATGTGTACAAAAGTATACTAAGTGTTTTTATTTACTTTTATTTGTCTTAATCATGTGATGAATTGAAAGTACATTATATCTTTAATATCAAACTAATTTTTTTCATAGTTAAAATATTTGTAACTTTCAAGTTGAATAAAAAGACTCATAAAGAAATGTTAATGTTGTTAAGTTCAATATTATCTTAATGTTTGAGATATTCTATTATTTGTTAATTGTAAAGCTAGATTTACAGTTATCAGCAAGCAGTAATACTGAAATGCAACTCTAAAAAAATAACAAACTTATATTTGTCGTAACAACTGCTTTCTGCATAAGTTTAAATTCAGCATTTAGATATTATGTCATTTGCACACTTTTCATGTAATGCCATTTTGTGTGTATATATATATATAAATATGTATATACAGGGTGTTAGGAATATTTTCTTCTTCTACAAAAGTATTAGTTAAGTTTTAGCTTATGCGATGAAATGTGAAAGGTTAACCATGATCTGATAGTGGAGACCAAAAAGAAGTCAGAAAAACGAATTGGGTCTAATTTTTCTACTGCTTCTTCAGAACATCAAAGTAAGTTTACAGGTTTTGTGAAGTGAAATTACCCGAGAACATATTTTTATTAACAATTTCAGTTAAAAAATTACCCTCCCAGGTAGAACATAATATTGGCTGGACCGTAGTTCAATATTGGATCAATATAGATACATTGAAATTGTAACAAAAATATTGAACTAATATTAATATACACTGGTATTAAAATATCGGCGTGCCTATGTTGGTAGTATATTGTTTTAACACATTCCAATCCAGATATACGCAGACAATATTGATAAATATCTGTTAATATTAATTTTACAACATTGAAAAGTCTATATTCGTGTTATATTGTTATTACATTTTTTGATAATATTGTATAAAAAATATCGATTGATAAAGATAAATATTGATTCTAAAATATTTGAAAACTCATATTTAACTCATATTTGTCAACTATGTGTAAAATTATATTGTTTAGGGAATATTTTCTAATACCAATAAATATTGATTTTCCAATATTGGAAAGTGTATATGTTATTATGTTGTTATTGAACTTTTTAGTAATATTGCACAACAAACATCGACTGGTAACGACAAATATTAATTTTAAAATATCGGGATATTCATATTGAGATTATATTGTTAAACTCTCTTTTAAATAATATTGTTTAACCGATTTATATCTATACTGGATAGTCATGCTGTGCCTAGGCTGATTGCAATAAGTTGCATAGATATGCTTGTACAATTTCTGACTTAGGGCCTCCAGGCAATGCGATTCAATAATGACAAAGAGAAATTCACTGTGGTGATGCTCACCTTATCTGTACTAGCAAAGGCCCAAGATGCCTTTAGTAATTTTACAGATGATGTAGTTGTACCTACCATACACAGGCATGGAGGTTTTACTACAATCACTTCTAGATCTTGTTAGTGAGGTTCTTAAAATAATAATAATAATTATTCAAAAATTGTACTTTGTGAAAATTACAAGAAATAGCTTTACCATCTTTGGGTATTAGGCTAAATTATCATTAAATATTGGGCCAATATATGATTTCAAATTATAATTTATATTGGAATAAAATATTATGTGATATGATTTTTAAATATTTGTTGAATATAGCTTAACCAATATTGAGTCCATATTCAAAAATGTTCACATTTTTTATTGATTCAATGTTGCGTTTTTTACATTGAGCCAACGTTTTTGTAATATTAAACCAATATTGGTTCAATATTAGTGTTCTACCTGGGCTTATATAAAATTGGAAATACACTTTTTAATGTTTCAGAAAGTTTCATTAAAACTTAAACTCTACATGTGTTTTGGCTTCTTTAGGCCTTGTTCAGGAGTACAACAATACAAGTTGCCTTTATTCCACGGTATTTCATAAATGTTTCTGTTTTTAATGGTTGAATCGTTCCAAATGGCAAATTGTGATAGAACTTCAAACAAAACTACAGGTTTGGGAAGTCAATCGGAATGTTAGTTGTTTTCTAAACGAATAAAATAGACAAGGCTACAACTACTGTATTAGAAGTAATAACAATGTGTTAATTTGTTTAAAATTACTGAGGTTTCGAATTATTTATTTATTTACAAGATTTGCTACCTTTTTTAATTGATCCAGCCATTAGAAGCCGAGATATTTACAAAATACCATAGAAGAATAGTTTGCAGCTAATACTGTTAATAAAAACGTGTTCCCGATCGAGTTTATCGTACAAAACTTAACTGTGGGCCGAACAAGAGATGCAAAACTCAAACCTGCCTGCGACAGTTCCCAAACAAAAATTATTTTGTCTCCATTATTAGCAAAATGAATTTACTATTTAATCTGTACACAAAGTAGTTACAAGAAAGTAAAACACAGTTATTTCACATATGCATACCTCATTGGCAAGTGGAAATCCAAATAACTTCAAAACTGTTCCTTCCGTATCCTGAATCTGAATCACTTGTCAGCGATGGCATTGTCGCCAAATGTGATAGGCTGCATTTATCATTTTTTTATTGATTGGAGAAAAATGGTTTGAAAAAATCTAATAAATAAAAGTAACCATGTTGAACATACTTCAGTAAATAGGAACTATAAAAAACTACAACTAGTTAGCAATTTTCTCAAAAACAATTAGTTTGCTATGAGTTTTTATTTTGGTAGTCACTATTTAAAATTAAGGCAGTCATAATTCCGAACTCCCTGTATATATTATTTATGTACGTATGTATATATACTTTATTTTTAAGTCTCAGCAAGATGCCATTTTGTTATTATGAAATCATCGATTGATCGAAGATTATTAAAACATTTAATAAATGTTTTTTATATATGTGAGGTTTTTATTAAAGAAAATGCACTCATTTTTTAAATTCTTTATTTTAAACTGTATAAATTTATACAAAATTTGCATAGAAATGATGACAGTTTTTGAAATAACTAATTTCAAGCGATGGCACCGCAGCCAGCTTTAACATATAACATTTGACAAATGCGTAATGTAAACTTAACTTTAAAATACATATCTAAACGGGCTTTATTACTTTCCACATACATTCTACTTTATTTTCATGGAAGCTACCATAGAAGTATGTTTTTTTCAAAAATATTACAGACAATCACGTTTTAATACATTTATTGTTCTGTGGTACTTAGTTGTACGTATATATACACAATTGCTTTACTTTTTGTAATTAGTTTGTCAAACTAATTGCCTTATGCACTACACGCCAGACATGCATGTAGATTAGTCCTGAGTGAGTAACGTGGGTGTATGTGCGTTTTTGTATGGAGGTGAAATGTGTAAATGTATGGCGTAAAATTGTAACTAAAGTTATCTATGTGGACCTAACATAGTTATGTTTAAAAGTATATATTAAGTTGTGTGACTGCAGAAAGACTGAGTTTGTAAGAAATGGAAAGTGGCAAGGAATGAATGAGCATAAAAAATAATGAATTACGTTTTCACAATAGGCCAATTTTGTTACACAGAAAATGTATGGGTATTCATGTTTCTGTAGTAGCTTTTCGATTTGGGTTCGCCATATTGGAATTGCTTTCTTGAATTTCAAGATCTTAATACTGACATCATTAGAAATCATACAAGACTAGTTATAAAAGAACCGTAATTTCCACATCTTATATAGTGCACAAAAACTTTTAGAACTCGAAATTTAGGTTCTTTCCAGTGGGAAAATCAGTCTATTCAACATCCATCTTTGGCCAAAGATTTGGAACCTAAATATAGGTAGATCGGGGAAAATAGTTGTCAAATCGAGAAAGTATATACACAGTGTTTGTTTAAAATTTAAAGAAATTTGGTGTGAATTCTGATGTAATACTTTGAAGAAAGAAATACGATTTTAAAGCAGAATGAGGTAAGTGAGAGTAATTAAATTTCTTAGATCTAGTCCAGATTTCATTTGATGCAATGCGAAAAAACTATTAAAGGACAAACAGATTTTATGGATGATTGAATAACTTGTTTGATGTATATTTATATATTTCAAAAGCTAAGTAATTCTTTATCTAATACGAAATAGTTTAACTATATTTGAAATCAAATGCCACCACTTTCCATTACATTTTAAAAAGGCTTCGGTCATAAATAGTCGCAACGGTATATAAAACCTCATTTGTACCAAGTACAGCTAGCCAACCTAGGTGCCATCCTTATTGATAGAATCTGATTGAGCATTTCTGTCTATAGTTATTATTCCAACAGCACTTTACGTTGTAACTATATCTGGTACAAACAAACATATAAAAATAAATACTTTAAAAAAGTTCTAACCATATTTATAGAAATGTCTAATCTCTAATAGCAATTGACATTTTTATTCATCGGTAAATAAAATCCAAGCAGGAAGCTATAGCGTTACATATTTGGAAAGAAACAGATAAACATACATTTCATATAGGTACAAAAATAAATTTTTACTGCTATGATATGGACTGTTGACTAACACTGATTTCACTAAAGCAAATATACACACTGAGAGGAATAGTTTTATAAAATCATAGGCTATCATACGTGAAAATATTTACATAATTTGGAAAATAACACAAATTTTACTTTACTAAAAAAAATATATAAAATCTTCTAATTATTAGGAACTATATACGATTAATAAGAAAACTATTACTACATTTTTGTACATATTGGTATTCTTATAAAAGGATTATTTTATGTATGGGCTAAGGTATTCTTTCTTTTGATCTATATCTTGCGAAAAATTTCAAATAAGGTTACATTGATAGCGAATGTACTTTTAAAAGGTCACAATGGTTCTTCAAGAATAGTAGTGGACAGATTCGTCCTCAAAATTTTGTTCATGTAGAAGTCCCTCTTGGTCTTCATCCATCTGCCTTTGTGGGAATGTTAATCCATCACCCAAACTATACAAAAAAGATTACATACTTAGTTTAGGTTAATAATTATAATTATGCTACCCTACTACAGATGCCGAATGCAAAATTACAAACTCTTACAACTTTCATGAAACAATATAAATTTTTATTGAAAAAACGAACATTAATTTTTTTGTTTAGTTGGTATTTTTTCCTAACTGGAAATGTCAAAGAGGATTTGATATTTGTTACCGGTAGTCTGCAAAATAATCGTGGGAATAGGCAATTCTTTGGACATTCCGCAGATCACTTGCCTAGTTGAGTCATTCTGTGGTTTTTCTCTTAATTTAACTACATAACATCTTTATCTAACTGAATAATCACTAAGAACTTTGTGCATTCCAATTCTCTTGCAACAAATTAATTTTTTTTTAAATTCTATCGAAAGGAATTTGTTCTTTGGCAGATATATTTACAAATCAACTTTCACTTTCAAAGGTTCTTGACAAGTCAATCATTGATTATGTAAGCTACCCAGGGCATTCCATAGATTAACTATGTCAGTGGTCTTGGGATATGCCTAAAGTTTGGCGTTGCTGAGAACTCTGCAGACTACCTAAGACCATGAATGAAATGATTTCACAATTTGCCAGTAGCGTGATACACCTGCGTTTAATATAAAAGCCCTTCTAGTTGAGGTTCATACGGTCAAAATGCATGCATTAAAAAAATTGTTAGCTATTTTGCACAGCCTCCTGAAAATGTATGGAATTTCTTTTGCTTACAAATTGCAAATCTCTTTAATTTTGGCATTTTTAAACACTCCCAAACTATTAAAGATAATTTGATTTTTTTTATATAGAATTTGGGCTCTACGCAATAAATATTGACAAGATTTATGCTCTAGAAAAAAATATTTGGAGGTATGTACCTGCACGTTATGCAGTTAATTTTTTACTGCGAGAAACGAAATTTTAATGTAATATGTTACAAAAATCAAATCATTATCTTAGTTTTGGGGACTATATATTTAAGAAACTGAAAAGTTAAATACAGATTGAACGGGTAAAATTAGTTTTTTTATTATTGCTTTTCGATCATTTGAACCTCAATTAACTGTTTATTAAAAATGACTCTCATAGCCCAGGCGCTATTTGTTTTGGGTTGGGTGAATCGGGTAGTATGGCAGATTTTTGGCTTAATCGCTCCTAAAACTCATAAGAAATGATAATTTCACTATGCGCTAGTTTGAAAACGTGGGTGTAATTTTTTATTAAACAAAATGTGAAAAAATTCCTAAAAATTTTGTTTTTTCTTCCTATTTTATCATATATTTCAGTAACTATCTCTTTTCAAAAATTAACATGGAATTCTCACATCCAAAAAGTCACACAGAAAGCCACAATCGCCCTGGGAAGGTGTGGGAAAAACTGGGGGTTAAATCCCAAGATGAACCTATGGTTTTACACCAGGGTAGTGAGACCCATGATAACCTATGGATCAGTGGTATGGTGGACTAAGACGGTGCAGTCAGGAGCAATAAGGCTGTTAAGTGGAGTACAAAGGCTTGCTTGCCTGTGCGCCACGGGGGCTATAAAAACTGCTCCTACGGCTGCACTTGAGGTCCTCTTGGACCTGCCACCCTTACATGTATTCATGCAAGGTGAAGCTCGGTCAGTGGTGCACAGGTTAATGCAAGGCCAAACGCCAATTAGCCAGCAACACGGGACGGAGTACCAGAAGTTATACTCGGAGATGAGGGCAGATCCCATTCTAGGCATGCCCACGGATGTAATGGTCCCCAGGTATAACTTCAATAAGAACTTTCAGACTGTTATACCAGACAGGGAGGATTGGAAAAACGGTCCTCCCATAACAGCACAGACAGTCTGGTACACTGACGGCTCCAAGACAGAACAAGGAGTCGGAGCCGGGATTTACGGGACAAGGCCAAAAGCCAATATCCCGATAAATCTAGGGAAATACGTAATGGTGTTTCAGACTGAAGTGATCGCCATACACTGTTCCGCAAGGGAGATAATAGGGCAAGGTACTGTTAACCAGTCGATTGCCATTTTCTCTGATAGCCAAGCGGCAATAAAAGCAATCAGTTCCATGCAAATCAACTCAAGATTGGTGTGGGACTGCTTGACGGCCCTTACACAGCTGGGAAGTCAGAACAGAGTGACCCTAGCATGGGTACCAGGACACGAGGGACACAGAGGAAACGAAAAGGCTGACCAACTGGCCAAGGAAGGCGCTCTTGAAGCCCCAATAGGACCCGAGCCCTTTTGTGGCGTGGCAAAGCCATGCATACGAGCAGCCATTAAGGAATGGGTGCAAAATAAATCTCTGGAATGGTGGAGGAATCTCCCAAGACAGAGACAGGCCAAGGAGTTCATTAAAGAACGTTCGGCCAAACTTACGGAAGACCTACTAAGCCAGAATAGGAAGGCCATCAGAGTAATAGTGAGCCTTCTAACTGGCCACTGCCGGCTCAATAGACACATGAGTCTAATGGGCTTGGCAGAGGACGCGACATGCAGATTCTGCCAAGAGGAAGAGGAAACCTCAGTTCACGTATTGTGCCACTGTGAAGGCCTGGCGAGGCTGAGATTCCAAGTACTCGGAGAAGAAAAACCAAGGGCGGACAGCTATATAAAAGGGCCTTTATCAAAGCTATGGAGTCTAGTACAAAGGACAAAGCTGGATGAGGTACTATAAGGAAGATATCCTGGGAGCATCACAATAAACCTGAAAAGGTCGCGGTGTTAAAGGCTAAACAACCAGCTCCTTTGCTAATCTAATCTAAACTATCTCTTTTAGAGAAAAGTTATCAGTGAAAAAGTTTTGTAATTAAATTTTCAATAAGATGCAGTTGGTTGCCAATCCAAAAATTCATTTTTACTATTGCAAAAGTAGTAAAAATCACAACAAAATTATTAATTAAGTTATTTGTGGCATTTCTTTCAAATACTTATATTATACGTAGGACTTTCATACTTGGCTAAAGAAAACTTTTTAATATAATAAATCTTCCCACCAAATTTCATCAAGATCAGACTTTTAGTTTCTACATAATAATTTTGCAATCTAAACTTCGTTGTGAAAATTTGCAAATTTTCAAAATGTGGCTGAGACTAAACTAAAGCATTTAGAAAGTTGAACATTTTTGGACATATAAAAGAGCATTTAAATTTTCAAATCCGTTAATTAAGAGAGCCTAGGAAATTGTTTAAAAATTTGGCAAATTTTTTTTACTTATAAAAAGTACACGCGATATGTCATTGGATAGTGCTCATCTAACCCTACAACTTTTGTCTAAAACATTTTTTGCTGAAAGGCATAGGAAAAATTTAAAAAAATGACGGCGGTTCAAGGATTTCAAAAAATTCTCAAAATTTTATTTCCGAATATACATGCGATACATCGTTGGATAGTACTCATCTAGACCTACAACTTTTGTCTAAAACACATAGAAAAAAATTAAAAAATATATTACAGACCTAAAGCAGTATAAAACAATATAGGATGAAATAAATTGACACCAATTCTAATAGTGCTTATTTTTTTAAAGAAGCGCCTTTCCCGAGTACTTTCAAAATAAATTTTAAAAATAAAAATCCGTTGAAAATTTTCAGTTATTGCATTTGTTTATGAGCAAAAAAATTTGCCAAATTTTTAAACAATTCCCTAGGCTCTCCCTAATTAACGGATTTTAATATCTCAAAATGGATTTGAAAATTTCAGTGCTCTTTTATATGTCCAAAAATGTTCAACTTTCTAAATGCTCTAGTTTAGCCTCAGCAACATTTTGAAAATTTGCAAATTTTCAAAACGAAGTTTAGATTGCAAAATTATAATGCAAAACTAAAAGTCTGATCTTGATGAAATTTGGTGGGAAGATTTGTTATATTAAAAAGTTTTCTTTAGCAAAGTGTGAAGGTCCTATGTATAATATAAGTAAATACTTTTTCAAATGAAAAAATGCCACAAATAACTTGCTATTTCAATTTTTTTTTGCGATTTTTACTATTTTTGCAATAGTAAAAATGAATTTTTGGATTCGCAACCAACTGCATCTTATTGAAACTTTAATTACAAAACTTTTTCACTTTGATAACTTTTCTCTCAAACAGATAGTTACTGAGATATATGATAAAATAAGAAGAAAAAAACAAAATTTTTAGGAATTTTTTCACATTTTGTTCAATAAAAAATTACGCCCACGTTCTCAAACTAGCGTATAGTGAAATTATCATTTCTTATGATTTTTAGGAGTGATTAAGCCAAAAATGTGCCATACTACCCGATTCGCCCAAACATAAGCGATTTTAAGCAGATACCGGCTGAGGTACCCAATAATCTGGGTAAAATGACAAAACTTTTTTAGAATCCTATCCACAATTTTTTTAGTTTGCATTTTTTTGCTTTCTGTTCTACAAACAATTTGGGGCTATTCAGAAAATGCCATTAGTTTTAGTACCGTAGACCATTGTAATTTTACAAAAAGACATTTAATTTGAATATATTCAAAATTAGTTGAAATAATTCAAAAATAAAAAAATAAAATAAAAAATAAATGTAAGGAAATACACAATTTCTGATACTTGGAGTCTACCTTTTGAAATATGTTATTTTATTCTAATTATTCCTTAAAACATATATTTGACGAAAGTGAAAAAACAATCTAGAATATTATTTTTAAATTTACATGGCAATGTTGCCACATCAATTAACTTTTTCATAAATAAAAAAAATGCATTTACAATGCAAGTTCAAAAACAATATATGGCTAGATAGAGAATTAAAATGTTGGGTGTTCTATTTTAAAAACTCGAGTACTGATACGTGAAATACTCTGCAGATTTAAAAATAATTCTAGACCATGCCACTTTTAATTTACAACTTTTACCCGAGTCGTTTTTCCAAGTTTCAAATAGCCGAGGAGATATTTAGCCTCCATATTTCCAATGACTCACTCTGTTACTATTAAATCCAATTAACTGGAGAGATGGTTAATGGCAAATTAGTCGAGAAATCATTATTTATTTTAGCAAAATACCTATTATTTACAAATTTCGTTTAGACTGCATATTTTGGAGCAGATATTTACGAAATACAAAATTGTGATGTGTCCATAGAAGATTTACATTCAATTTAAGGATGTTAATCGAAAACAAAGGGTACAAAATCATAAACAGAAACTGAAATACAAAATTTATTACAAAATAAAAATCAAAATATTAAGTAACAATAATTAAGTACATTTTATTTAAATTATAGTACGGATATTTCTGTATGGCCAGGGTCGAGCTTACTTGTCTCAGTTTCAGCGTCTCGAGTGCTGCTTAAAAAATGTATCTATTTTATTTTGTTTATTAGATTAGCAATTGCAATGAAGCTTTTTACATGCAATAAGTACTATGAGCAAAATCAGCCAATATTTTTTGTTAAAACCCGCACCGGCAACAAATAGTAAATAACACAACAGGTGGAATAACTTGTAGGTTGTTAAAAATGCAAAAACATTTACTTCAAGGCTTAAAGTACACTTAAATATGACAATTATAAAGGTGATTAAGAGGGCATTATAAAAATTAAAATCAGGTAAATTTCTGAATTAAAAAGTAAATGCTTTTTAAGATCAAAATTTATTGTCCTTATGTCCATCACCAGTGTTAAATGGAAAAACAAAAAAATTACCATGTTAACTTTCCTTCGCCAATAGGATCATGTATTTAGAATTTCCTTTAACAGTCACCAAAAAATACACAATGATCTGATATTTTTTTTATTCCTGTATTATAGAGGAAGGACAGAACAATAAATTAGTTGTTAAATAACCAACATTTGAATCTATTTTTAAAACTTTATTAACATTTAAACCATTGATACATCTCATAGAAGTCTAACATATCCTGAGCTTGTGCAAAGTGTTTTTTGACTATAAATTCAGTAGGTGAAATAGATTCTTCTGAGTTTTGCTCTGATCATCGAACTTGACTTTACGCTTCTTCAGAAGGAATCCAAAAACTAAAGTTGTTGTATTCTGCTCCACCTTATGTACCTTGGCGCTGCTTTTTCGTCATGCTACTTTGAAAAATCAGTCTCCATGTGCTACACAGTCAACATCTATCCTTTCTGTGGAAATTGTTCCCGTTTTTCATAATGTATAGTAATTATCTAAATTAATCCTTTGGTAATTGCCGACGCATCCAAGTCTTTTTCTGGTGGTCTTTTATCCTCCACAGGAACTCCACACTGTTTGTCTGATGTGCACTCCAAATTGTTAGTTAACACTTTTCGTTCATATTTTAAGGATGGCTCTTTTGTTCGACCGAAGCCATTCAAACAAATATGCCTATTTGCTTCTTCGGTAAAATTATTTTTAACTTCTGCGACTTCAGCAATGAAGGAAAAACGCATATGCTGATTATTTTTTGTGTATCACTTTGTTCATAACCATTTTTCTCTAGAGCTTGTTGAATATTCTCAAGATCTTTGTCGTCACATATTGTGCTAAATGTAGTATAATGTTCTTATTAACAACTTTTATTGCTGTAGATTGTGGTGAGTGAGGATATAAAAGGAAGTTAATAGGTCATGCAGCGCTAAGGTATATAACGAGGAAGAGAACACGACTTCAATCGGCGAAATGTCAAGTCAAAAAATTACTTCATTGAACGATGGCTGTGAAAGACTGCAATCTACTGTATATGAATAATTATAGACCGATCTGAAAAATAAATCAAATGGTTGGCTATTTATACAATTATACATTTCTAGTCATCATTAGTTTTTTTACTTGTTTGTTGACAGTTTACTCACTAAATTGCTGTTAAGTGTTGGATAAAAAGTTATAAAAAATCACAGCCATATATAGTTGAAGTCAATAGTTCCTGAGACATAAAAAACCCAACAAAAACTTTACGACCTCATTAAAATACTGTTAAACTAGTTGTAAAAGTAATTGCGCAAAGGGTTGCACAGGTACACGCTTGAAATATCTGAAATAAGCAACTCAGTCGTTCAATTTTAACAGCGCGTTACGGTTGTCTTCTTGTTTACATTTTATATCATTCAGTGAAGTTATATACAGTACTTTTACAGGTAGGTGAAATTTTACTGTGTTTAAACGTATTTTATACAACTGTGTTTTTCTAAATATTTTGGCGGATAGTGAATATTCGGAGATTTTTTGTTTACAAGTGTGCGTGATAAAACCAGCAGAGAGTCAGGAAGATGTGGGGGATGGTAATGGTAAACGAATTACGAAGAAAGTTTCTGCACAATATTTACACCCACAGACTCAAGAAATGGTTTTAAAAGTGTATAAAAATATAAAAGAAAGTGAAGGAGAAAAAGGAGCCGTGGAAAAAATGGTCTACTTAACAAAAATTCCAACGCCAAGTGTTTATAAATTAATTAAGAAAGGGGTACAGAAACGAAAAGTTAGATCGGACAAAGGAACATCAGGAGCATTAGATTCCTCTAATTCGAAATTGTTAAGACATTCAATTTATAGCAAGTATAAAAAAAATGAGATACCAACCTACATATGGAACTGAAAAGAAAAGATATAGTGTCCGTTAGTGAAAAACACTTCAGCTATGGCTATTGAAGATAGGATTTAAGTTCAAATGATTGATAAAAGAACAAGTCTCATGGAAAGTAGCAGTATTGTACAGTGGCGTATGGAATATTTTGGAAGATATTAAAAAAATTTCGAAATGAACAACGACCAATATATTATTTAGACGAAATTTGGTATGATACTCATGACACAGTGAGAAAAGGCTGGACAGATGGCTCAAAGAAATATAAAGTTGATATGCCTGTAAATCAAGGAACCAGATTAATAATTCTACATTGTGGATCATAACAGCCTCAAATTATGCAGGAAAAAATGGAAAATTCAAACGTTGACTATCACCAAAACATGACCGCAATATTTTTGAAGACTGGTTTCAGACTTAATTGCTACCAAATATAGAAAAAAACAGCATAATTGTTTTAGACAATGCTACATATCATTCGCGACAAATCGAAAAAATACCAAATACTGGAACAAGAAAAAAAGGCATTCAAGAATTTCTTCAAAAACACAATGTGCCATTTCAAGGAAATTTTAAAAAGAAAGACCTTTTGGATATTGTTCAGAACCAAAATTGTCAAAACAATGTGTAATTGATAAAATGTCCGAAACTCGAGGACATGACAGTATATTACGATTGCCCCCATATTTCTGTATTTTCAACCCAATCGAACTAATATGAAATCAGCTGAAAAGAAGCAGTCGAAAAAATAACACCTTTTCCAAATTTGATGCCAAAGTAATCGATCTCATTAAAGCTGAAATGAGAAAAATAACAGCAGATTGTTGGAAAAAATGTGTTCAGCATGTGATTAAAACTGAAGATGAATACATGACTTAGGAAAAAGCATCAGCCCTAATCAAAGGCATTTAGTAATATACGTAGAAACAGATACCGATTCAGAAAGTGGTAGTGAAGTGTTTAGTGAGTAGAAGTTAATGCTTTGCACAAAAAGTTATGTGATTTAGTGTAGTGTGAATTTATCGTGTATCAGTGTTTTACATATATGCGCAAGTGCAATATAACATTATTTCTATATATAAGTATATATTATTTGGTTATTATTATTATTGTGTATATTTTATTTGATAATTATTTATATGTTTTACAGAATTGAATTTATTTAGTTAACCTGGGTCGATTAGATCAAGTTAGGATTATCGATATAAATATAATATTTTATTTATTTTAAAGATTTTAGAGATTTGCTTTATTTATTTTAACTATTTTAATATCGAAAATCTTGACTCTGTGCCCACATTTTTGGCAAGGAATTGCTCGTTCCTCCTCACGGTCCTTGCTGGGCAACAATAATAATATAATATATATTTGAGGATATATTATATTATTATTGGCAGATCTGAGCAACAAGAGAATATTAATTTTTAGAGTACCAAAATTAATCAATGTTTCACCAATATATAAAATATTTCTATGTACACACAAGCAAAATAGGGTAAATTCACCAGATACATACAAATTTTAAGTACGGCTCTGTAGTATTTCGTTCGCAAATTAACTCGCTTACCTTTATAGGTTTTTAATGTGCATCCGGTGTCAGGTCATATGTCATTAAACATACCGCATGGCCCGCGGCGATAATAATTATGTCGTAAAGTTTTTGTTGCGTTTTTTATGTATCGAGAAGTCCTTACTTGCACTATACATTTACAGTAATATTACTTTGTATAACACTGATAAAATCAAACCAAGATACATTGCCAATCCACAAAAATTACTTACAAAGGCCATTATAAGTTAACAATAAACCTCAAATAGTTAGTAATAAATGTTTTAGCATTAAAACAAAAGTGCTGTTATATTAATACACATTATCACAATTAGTATTATTTATACAAATTATGCAAATTTTGGGAAAATCCAGTATGTAAACACTTTCTGAAATCCTGTTAGAATGATAATATCTTATATACAAAGTGGATAAAAAATATAAAACTAATATCATAGTTTTACTTAAACAAAAATATCTAAAACTGACAAATTTATAATTATACAATGATATAAGACATTTTTTCTACCGATTTCTTTAGATTAAATAATTAATAAGAATTTCTGCTTTACTACAGCAGAAAAAAATCTTTAGTGAATTATAATAACTTAATAATAATATAAATACACGAGTCAGAAAAGATGTCTTGTATAAACTTAATTAACGAAATAAAATCAATATAAAATTATTAAAAATATTTATTGCAATAAATTAGGTTTCAATGATAACCAGTTTTAATAATAAAAAACGAAGGAAAAGTTATTGTGTTAGATATTGCAAAAAAAAACAAAAACATGGATGTTGAGTTGCGTTAGCTAATAGCGTTAGCCAATATTATTACTCTAACCTGTTCTGGGTGTTGTCCATAGAATGATAAGAACTCTGCTGGTGGCGTGAATGTACAGGGTATTCAATACCGTCACCCAAACTACAAAAATTCATAAAAAATATAATGTTGCTGAGGTACAAAATAAAAATATGTAAATATGACTACATTATTTTGGAAGCAACCCACCAAAGGCATAAAAGTTTTGTTTGCAACTCTAAGAGAATAGCTGCTATAGAGAGTTATGTAACTTCAACTAACAAAGATAAATTTTAAAAAACAAGTGTAAAAGTGATTTGTTTTATCTAGGTAGTAACTTTTAAAAGGAAAATAGTAGGGTCTGGAAAAAGAAAAATCAATGACCAAAGAAGAAACTAAAACAATTTTCATTCAGCACGCTAAATTCTGCTTATCTGTTTATTGCCATGCACCTCTTAGACATATTCTTAAAATTAGGGTGTTTTATATTACATTACGATTTACCATTTTTGAGTTAAGAAATGAGGCACAGAATCATCTCTTATAATGACCAGTTGTTATAACTCAATTTTGGCCAAAAATAGAGATAACCCTTTTAAGATTAACATGGCAGAATAGATCTGAGGCGGTTTCCATATTTTATATATATATATATATATATATATATATATATAATTATAATGTAGACCTTTGGTAATCGCAGTGTAAGATACTTTTCACTTTAATTATAAATAAGTTTCCATTCTATATTTAGTGACCTCATAAAATAAAACATTTTTAATTATGTATAGGCTGCAATATATTTCGTCATACTACACATTTTTAAATATTCCAAGAAGTGAGCTCTAATTGTTACACAAAATTTTCACAATACTCTAAAAAAATATCTATTTTGACCACTACATTTATGATCCATAATTAGGTTTCCGGCTTCTCTTCCGCGTTGATCGTTTTGAATACTTGACATTTTAACCATCTTGTCGTGGTCTTCTTCTAAAGCGAAGAAGACCATGACAAGATGGTCAAGTATTCAAAACGATCAACATGGAAGATAACCCGAAAACCTAACTATGGATCATCATCAGCTCCGCGAAAGCCTTAGAACCAACACTACATTTATCCTAAATAATTATCAACAGCTTACGACCATTATCTCTTATGGTAAGTTCCTCATTATTGAATATAATAATTTTTTCAAGCATCTAAATTAACTGATAATTTTTTCTAAACATAGTATCCATTATTCAAATAAATATTACCTCAACTGTTTGTCTACATATGGCTGATATTTTTTTATGTAAAAAGCTGCATATACATTTTTCGTACTAATAAACTTTAATAAGCTAATGGCAAATAATCAGATGGCACATTTTCCTATTATTATTTTTTGAGGCACCCTGTAATAGTCCACATTCCATTCATTTAAATAAAGTATCCAGAAAAAATTTATTATAATTTACTGTCAGATTTTCCTTTGCAAAAATGAACAGATAAAGAATAACATCTATATGTTACTTACTATTTTGTCACATGTAAATTATGTCCTGTTGAACATAAAAATATTTAAAATTTTGCAGTGCAGAAAAATATTGGTAAAAACTCCAATGAAGCATAATGGTCAATGACTCAACTTAAGTCGAAATGGAACAGTAAGGGCTAACGACGATTCTTTGGAGGGAACAAAAATGTATCCATTTTTACCAGATAATATAAACGCTGGTTTTGACCTCATTTATCTCTGAGAGGAAAAGAAATCAAAACAATTAGTGCGTGTTTACTGGGAATGGGGCGTGGTCCACACAGCCTCGGAGAGGACTGAAATATTATATATTATGCAACATTTATTTTACAAAGGGTGGGGAACCAATCGGATTATCTTGCATACAGGTCTCTTCAATCCTAGTTATGCCACTGGTTCCTTGATTATATAAGGAGACTTTAACCTGAAGATATAGGCGAAAATCACCCATCAATAGATGGCCCTGCTAATTTATGAATTGGCAAATTGAGTAGTGAACAACAAAGTTTTGACATTAGTTATATAAGTTTTTAAAACATTAAACAAAACAGTTTATTGAATGAAAGTTGTGTTTTGTGATAGATGCATAATTTGAGATAAAATTTTTGAGTTTTGTATAGTAGGGTCAGACAGTATCTGAAAAGTAAAAATGTCGATTTCAGATATTTTGATGATTGTGTGTAGTAATAATCGCATGAGGCTTTTAAAATAAGAAGAGGCCATTTCCAAAGGTGGGCATATAATTTTATTACGTGGCGTAGATGCAATTTAAAGAGCACACATGCACCAATAAAATACAAATTTCCAGGCCATTTTTAAGAATTATTTACTGGGTGGGCATCTATTTTTTTAGTAGTTACATTACACGTATTCGTAGGTATACCTTGTGCAATAAACAGCAGTCACTTTTATGAACGATCCAAGAGACCTTTTCCGTATGGGGAACGAGACTGTAAAATTTTTTTTTAGAAATACAGAAAATATTTAAAACAATTTTTATGTTGTATGCAAGTTGTACATTTGTCAAGGTTCATGTTATTTGTTTTAAAAATTTAATAGAATTCGGGGGTTTTTCAGGTCTCTGATTCAAATCCGATGTCAAAAGTAGCATTTGACAGTTAACAGCTGTCAGTGGCACTGTCAACTCGCCTTATTTTCCGGAAAAAATTTACCAGAATATATAGATATATAGTAACCCATTTAAAAGCGGGGCGCCTTTCTAAAATTTTTATTTGTAGACCGATTTAAATGATATATTTTTTTCTTCAATAACTCTATTGTGGTGCAAAATTTCAGATCGAAATTAAAAATTTCAAGGCCTATTTCGATTTTTTTCAGAGTCAAAAATCCAAAAAAAGTGTTAGCAATTTTTTTATCTCAAATTTGACTACGCCATTGGGTTTAGAATATCTTCAAATGGGTATGACCGAAATTTAATTAAAAAATATTGGTTTCTAATAGAAATACGGCATAATTAAAATTTATATTATGTTCTCGAAATATTTCAAATATTCGTCATGTAATTCACAATTGTTTAAATAATATTGTTTACAATGCTCGTTTAGATCGTTATCAGTTGAATTTTAAAAATTATAAAATTGGTATTTAATAATTAAACTGCACATCTTTCATTAAGATCAGTTAACATATAGATTACAATTAAAAATTTACCAATTTATTATTGTCTTCCCAAAATCTCCTCTTTCTAAGGTCTGATGATTTTTAGTTCATGGGCTTTATTATTATTTACATAATCCTCCAAGGCCAGCTTTGATAATAAAAATAATTGCAAGACTTGCTAATAAAAATAATTATCCTTGATATGGAACATGTTTAAAGAAAACAAATATTGCCAATATAGAATAACCGATGGTTATAATTTTTAAAATTCAACTAATAACGATCTAAACGAGCATTCTAAACAATATTATTTAAACAATTGTGAATTACATGACGAATATTCAAAATATTTCGAGAATATAATATAAATTTTAATTATGCTATATTTCTGTTAGAAACCTATATTTTATTTGTTAAATTTCGGTCATACCCATTTGAAGATATTCTAAATCCAGTGGCGTAGTCAGATTTGAGATAAAAAAAATTGCTAACACTTTTTTTGGATTTTTGGCCTTGAAAAAACATCGAAATAAGCCTTGAAATTTTTAATTTCGATCTGAAATTTTGCACCACAGTAGAGTTATTGAAGCCCTATAATTTAAAAGAAAATCATTTAAATCGGTCTACAAATAAAAATTTTAGAAAGGTGTCCCGCTTTTAAATGGGTCACCCTGTACAAGGGGTTTTTTGGGTTGCTGATTTCAAATCCGATGTTAAATATGGCATTTGAAAGTTGACAGCTGTCAGTAGCAATGTTAGCTGTATTATCCGGAAAAGATTTCCACAGTGTTCCGTCATGCTAAAAGTAGTTGCAAACAATCCAATTAATATTTTCTCGAAAATTTCATTATAAATGAGGGAACTAGAAATTAATTAATTTTTTGAGAGGGAGAGATGTTGATTCATTCATTTATTCACAGACACTCAGAAAGAGATTCATTGACAGAGAGAGAGAGAGATTCATTGATCGATCTCACAGAGAAAGATACACAAAGAGAGATCAGTTGATACAGTGAGTCTTTGAGAGACAGATACAGAGTGGTTGATTGATCAATTCATTTATTGAGCGAGAATGTGTGAGAAGGAGAGAGAGAGATGAGGAAGGGAGGGCGAAAGAAAGTGGTATTTCGTTTTTTATTTTTTTTTATTTCATTTATTTTTTGTTTTGTTTTTTAATTCTTTAATTTTTGTAACATCATATTAATCAAATAGGTTATGAAACGTTGGATAATAAATTCACTTTTAAAATATAGTCAAATAATGAGATCGGTGACTTGGAAATAATGATAATAATAATAAAAAAAAAAATAAACACCACAGAAATTAGACAACCCCCAATTCCAGAAGCCAGAGGCTTGTGCGGAAGGGGGCTACACATTGAAAAAACGCGGACATACAACCATTTCCTCCGATAGTGCCAGTGCCCGAGCCAGGATTCGAACCCGGTGGTGCGATACCCGTGTGATTAATCGCGATTGACACCTCGCGCCTTAACCCACGCGGCTATCGACCAGATGATGATATGCTTTATTCAATCATTTCGGCGAATTATATACCACCAAAGAAATACCAATCTCTTTCGCCCTCTCTTCTCCCTCTCATACATATTCTCGCTCAATAAGTGAATTAATCAAGCAACTGAATCAACCACTCTGTATCTGTCTCGCAAAGACTCACTGTATCAACCAATTTCTCTTTGTGTATCTCCCTCTGTGAGATCTATCAATGAATCAATCAATCTCTCTCTCTCTCTCTGTGCCTGTGTCAATGAATCATTGAATTTCTTTCTGGGTGTCTGTGAATAAATGAATGAATCAATCATTTAATTAAACAATTTCTAGTTCCCTCATTTCTAATGAAATGTTCGAGAAAATATTAATTGGATTGTTTGCATCTAGTTTTAGCGTGACCCAGGAACACTGTGTTAAATCTTTTTAGATAATACAGCTAATACTGCTACTACAGCTGACAAATGCCACCTTCAACATGGGTTTTGAAATCGGCGATCCAAAAAACCCTCGTATATATTCTCAGTGACGCTTCTAGGTAATGAGACGCCTTCGTGCGAGAGCATTTTTGGCGCCCTGTTTTGGGGCGTTTTATTATTATAAAAAAAATAACAAACCGCTCAGTCGAAATACTATAAAATTGGCTTTTTGGCGCCCCATGGCCTAATGCGCCTTCGTGCGTGGCACGAAATGGCCCCCCGTTAGACGCGGCCCTGTATATTCTAATAAATCGTTTCCGGAAAATAAGGCTAGTTGACAGTGCCACTGACAGCTGTCAACTGTCAAATGCTACTTTTGACATCGGACTTGAAATCAGCAATTCGAAAAATCCCCGTAGAACACTAGCGAAGCCGCATTGAAAGGACCATGGTTCCATACTACTAGTGAAAAAATCCCAAAAAATCAACATCCCCCCCCCTCTACCTGGAAAACTGTACATTTTCCGACCTTGGGGCCATGAGGACTTTTGATCAGAAGAGAGAGAGAGAGGAATAACATATATCAATTCCAGCGAGTTTCACCGGGGGCCATTTCCCATAAGAAATGTGCGGGGTCCACTTATTGGCAATTAATTTACATGGAATGAACACTTATAACAAATGCTACTTGCATATATACACACACACACACACATACATAAATTTACTAATAGACTTTCAAATTTTCAGTATATATTTCCAACTTAACGTAAGTTTGGATTTGCACAGAGGATTAGTAACACTGAGGAATATAACAAAACATTCTAGATTTCACAGAAATAATTTTGTTAACCATTTGCATCATTTTACCTGTAAAACTATTTAGACAAAATAATACTTTAATGCACTTTTTATTTGAAAAATCATAGAAGTTACTTAATTATCACGTCAACAAAATTAGGCTCCATTTAACCCCAATGGTAAATTGACTTGCTGTTCATAACACATAAGGTTATACCGTCAAAATATAGATGTTGCCCACTCCGTGATTTTCGCCTATAGACAAGAATGTTTCTACATATAAGCAACCCTATATAGAAATCTCCAACTGTTACGTGTTGAATATAGGTATAGTTAAACTTCAATAGCTTACGCATAATAGGCATTTGCATGGGCACATTTAATCCATAAATATTTCACCCTGGCACACAAAAAATATATCCTCTAAAGGTATCCGATACGAATTAGTTTTATCAAAAGAAATTATACGAATTTTATGATACAAAAGTACGATTAATTCATATCTATGTTTTGTTTAATGAAAGTGTTATACATCACTCATGTGTCAGGTTTGGATGACCCTTTTGCAAACCATTGTATTATTTATACGTTTGAACTAATAAAGATTATCTATCTATCTACTAAGCTCACAAATTCTGCGATGATGTCAAACATATCTAATGTAAAGTATAATAACAAGCAAGTTTTCTGTTTCTATATTACGGTAATTTATGCTATCATAAACTTTAAAAGAATAAACCTTTATGCATTTCCAGAGGTATTAAAAAAATATGTATTATATAAATAGAAAAAATTAATTACCTTGTACTAAAAGGAAGAAACCAAGTTTTTGGATCATCTCCAAATACCTCTTGAAAATTTTTATACCTTCCTATGTGAAAACCATATTTGTCTGCTCCAACACCTCGAAAGCTGGGTGGGCGAAAAGCCTCTATATAATAAAGATTAAGTTATGTCAATAACACCGTTCATTAATAAGACCAAAATCTTACCTAATGTTGTTCTATTTTCACATACTAAATAACAGTGATATCCAAAAAGTGACAATAAGCTAACACCAAACATTATTGCAACAAAAAATAAAAATAAAATGTGGAATCTTCCCATCCCTTCGAGGTCACCCTGCAAACAATCATGACATTTTTTATTGTAAATATTCAGTTAAAGCATTACAATGTGTTCTATATGACAAATATGAAGCATTTGTGTACAGGGTGAGTCAATAGAAAGTGGAAGGCAAATATCTCAGCTGTTTAAAATTTGGAAAGATGTATCAGATGAAAATGGTGCAAGTCTCACATAATTTTCAAATTCGCATAATGTTTCATATAATAATGGCGAGATTTTAAATGGAATAGGTACTCAATAATTTTTAATATAGTTATACAGGGTGTTCTTGAAATACATCCATATATTGATATATTATGAATAGTCACTCCTGTTCCAAGTAAAAATATTTATTTCTCAAAATTCCTAAAAAATAATCAGGAAATGCAAATTTAAAAACAATTCCAGAACATGCCTCTCTTCATTTTTATCCAGTCATTTTTCCAAATTTCAAACAGTTGAGAAGATATTGACTATGGCCACCTTTATTGACTCACCCTATAAATAAATTAGCATGAATTTAAAAGTACAGATTTACAACGTACTATTAATATACAGGGTGGGGCAATAGTGCGTCGGACATCGATATCTTGAGTTCTACGATAGCTAGAAATTTTTAAAAAAATTGCAAATAAACTAGATAAAAAAGTCTATAACTGGAAATTATTTTCAAACATACAAGGCGAGCCAAGACGAAATTACAGGACCAAGTGCCTTTTTTTAAATGGAACCAGTACATTTTTTGAAGCCTCTTTCAAGGCTCTATTCATTCCAAATTAGCATTGAATATGTCCCAGCCTCTTGTAATGTAATGAATTTTTTTGTTGAAATAATGCAATCTGCAGATGGATATTAAAAAAATCACTACAGTCACAATTATGGGTTTTATGAAAAATAGCTCTATAATGGAAGGAACTTTTCCCAAAGCTTTAAAATCATCTAAAATAAAACCTCTCTTCAAATCAGGTAATAGACATGACATTAACAATTATAGGCCCATTGCTCTTGTTAGCACATTTTCAAAAATATTTGAAAAGATTATTTCAAATAAAATAGTTTCTTTCTTTAATAAATATAAACTATTTAACTCTTCCGCAAAGGGTTATCTACTATACATGGCATAAATCAGTGTTTAAATCTACTACATTCACATTTAGATGCCAGTGAAAAGCCTGTAGGAGTTTTCTTGGATTTAAGCAAAGCCTTCGACCTTGTATGCCGTGAAACTCTAATTCTTAAAATGGAAAGATATGGTATAAGAGGCCAAATTTTAAACTGGTTTGAAAGCTACCTAAGAGGAAGGACTCAATTTGTTGATGTAGATAACATAAGATCCTCCCATCTGCAAACCGATGTGGGTGTTCCACAAGGCTCAGTGTTGGGTCCGTTACTATTCATAATCTATGTAAATGATCTAAAATTCTCGAATTTTATAATGTTTGCCGATGATATGTCAATTCTCAGTACGAGCAAAGATATAAACAGCACAATCGCAAACACAAACAAACGATTATCAGTAGTCCATTCACTATTATTAAGTAATCAAATTGGTATTGAATAATGATAAATCAGTCTTTATTCATTTTAACCGTCATGATAATGCTGATAAAAATTTGTTATTAAAATCGAATAAGGGATCACTAAAACAGGTTACTAGCACAAAATTTTTAGGCATACATATATCTGAAGATTTCAACTGGAAAGTCCACATCGATATGTTATGCAAAAAAATTGGTCCAATCTGCTATTGTATAAAACAACTACGGTTTACGGTTAATTCAGAAGTGCTAAAAATGTACTACAATGCACATTTTCATTCAATCGCTTCACATGGAATAATTGCTTGGGGATACTCCAGTGATAGTTCAAGGGTATTTTTACTGCAAAATTTTTTTACTTTTAACTTTCACTTTTTTTAATTTTTACTACAAACCTTCAGTTTGCCGTATTCTTTTTTTCAATATTTTTTTTAACTTTTTGACATATTTTGTTGGACTTATTATTTTACTGGTTTGTTTCAGTACTTGACTGCCGCTTCTTTTTAAAATGGTTCATGTTTTCTATTTATTGATTATGTTTGACCAGCTACATTGTAGTTTTTTAAATTTATTTATGTACTGTTCATATATTGTTTTTATTGTTGTATTGTTTTATACATTTATTTTTGTACTGTACTGACTTATTCTATATTGTGTAACCACAATCTACAGAATTAATAAATTATTATTATTATTATTAATACCAGTTACGAGACATCTAATTAATGTTTTTGAATTATTTTCATTTCCTAAAAATGTACAGGGTGGCCAAAGATTATTTTTCAATTAAGAACATTTTAAATTGAATTTTCTCAATTTTTTCAAATGGAACACCCTGTATATTTTTCGACGATGTGATGTAAAAATGAAAAACAAACATTTTTTGTAAGTACTTCCCTAGGGCTAATAGCAACCAATTTCGTTTTATTGAGCAATGATTACAAAATTCAAAAATAAACTTAAAGAAAGAGGTTTCTTCAAATAACTCAGAAGAAAAAATTATAATAAATGTTCCACATGTTGCTCATTTTGATAGACACACATCTCTATGCGCTTCACACATCTCTATGCACTTTTGAAACGAGGTTCCCACTGTTCCTAAAACTGCCGGTGTGATAGATGTAAATGCAGTTATTATTCTTTCCTTCATATTTTTTACTGTTGGTGTGTCTCTATAAACAATTTCCTTCACGTATTCCCATAAAAAGAAATCCATTTTTGTAAGATCTGGGGATCTAGCAGGCCATTTAGTGGGTCCATTTCTTCCAATCCATTGATTAGGGTAGGTATTATTTAAGTGGTCTCTAACTGCATTTAAATAATGCGGTGGAGCACCATCTTGCTGAACCACATCCTATTTCCAATGTAACATCAAAGAAATGTGGCCCTATTACATATTCTCCAATAATTCCTCCCCAAACGTTTATAGACCATCTCTGTTGGTTATCAACTTGTATAAAAAAAGTGAGAATTTTCCAAAGCATAATAAGTAATGGAAATTGTGCCTATTAACAAATCCATTTTTATGAAAAGTTGCCTCATCACTGAATAAAATAGTATTGAAGAAGTTGACATCATGTTGGATTTCACCTCTGGCCCAATTACAAAATTGTAGGTGCTTTTGAAAATCGTCATCAGATAATTCCTGGTGCATTTGAATATGATATGCATGCAACTTATTTGTTTTTAAGATTCGACCCACAGACCATCTACTTATTCCTACTAATGAGCTCACTTCTCTTTGGCTAACATGGGGATTCTCAACTGTTGCCAGCACCACAGAAAACTCATTTTCTTCATTCACAACACGTTTTATTCTTTCACTTTTTTTAAATTCGACATTTCCAGTTTCCAGAAATCTATCGAGAGGGTTTTGGAAGCTGCTAACATAAAGAATCCTTCTTTCAGGATAACGTTGGTGATAAATTCTATTGGCAAGTAAACAATTTCTGTTTGACTCGCCCAAAACAAAAGTCATGTCTACAAGTTCCGCTTTATTAAAATTCATATTGTAAAATTCTAAACATTTTAAATTTAATACAAATTGTAACGACCAATAAGTGTGATAAATGCTCCTTTGTCCACGACAATTTATACCAAACTGAGGTATTATTGCTTCTCGAATAACGAAAACAGCAAAAAAATATACAAAAAAACATTACAGTAAAGGACTGGTTAAATACTATTTACTCATTTTAACGGATTTAAAGAAATGGTCCCACTAAATGGCCTCATTTCAAAATTGCATAATGACGTGTCAATCAAAATGGGCAATGTGTCAAACATCTATTATAAATTTTCCTAATGAATTATTTTTTAAGTTTATTCTTGAATTTGACACTTATTCATTTATAAAACGAAAATGGTTGCACTTAGCCATAGGGAAGTACTTTAAAAAAATTTCATTTTTCATTTAAAATGTTCTTAATTAAAAAATGTGTGGCCACTCTGTATATTTTTAGGAAATGAAAATGATTCAAAAACATTAATTAGATGTCTGATGTATGACGTGTTCTACACCCATTTGGGTAATCTGTAAAATTTTGTTTACACAGGAACAAATAAAAGTTTATCTATCTATCTATCTATCTCGTAACTGGTATTCACATAAGTTTTTCATAAAACCCATAATTGTGACTGTGGTGATTTTTTTAATATCCATCTGCAGATTACATTATTTCAACAAAAAAATTCATTACATCCAAGTCGTTGGGACATATTCAGTGCTAATCTAGGAATTAGTAGAGCCTTGAAAGAGGCTTCAAAAAATGTACTGATATACATTCCATTTAAAAAAGGCACTTGGTCCTGTAATTTCGTCTTGGCTCGCCCTGTATGTTCGAAAATAATTTCCAGTTATAGACCTATCTAGTTTACTTGCAATTTTTTAAAAAATTTCTAGCTATCGTAGAACTTGAGATATCGAGGTTCGACGCACTATTCCCCACCCTGTATATGTATTTCAGTATTATTTACGTATAATAGAAAATTAACACCTGTTGTGTTTTCTATTATACATTTTTTAAACATGACTATTTTTAAATAGCAGTAAAACAGATATGTCAAATGTGAAAGGCATGCAAATGGTCTCAACAAATAATCTTATTTGACTTAGTTTCTACGGGTACGTGACTAAGGTCAAATAGTACATAAAATATCCTCATTCTCATTTTACGCTCTTCCTAAAAACGAGCAGCAAACAGAATTCAGAATTGATTTCATTATATGTAAACTAGCAAACTTAAGACAAGGACGTATTATATTTTATAGAAAGTAAGTTAATGCCTTATACCTCAAAGAGAAATAACAATGCAGCAACGGACTCATGTTTCGAAGTTCGAAGCTCCGCTGATGAGGAGCATCAACTCCGAAACACGTGTCTGTAGGTGCATTGCATTTTTTCCTCCTTGATTATTCAACGCAAATGTTCTACTCATTCGTCTCAAATTCACCATAAATTGTTTTATATTCTACAAAAGGACTTAAATATTCAAATAAAATACAATACGATGTAGTATAAAATAAAATAACATGAAAAAAGTGAAAAGTTTGCATATTTGTTGCTATTAATGTCGAATATGAATTTGTTAAATTTCATCTAAAGTAATTGGGCATTTTCCTACTAGAGGCAGCATCATAGTGGTGACCATTGCTAGATGTGTGTCAAAGCAGGGTCGGGCTCATAATTTTTCATTTAGCCTGAGATTCGAGTGGCGGTACCATATGTAAATAAATATATTGTGTTCCTGATAGCTAAATTCAGTGATTTACTAATATGTCGTCTTCAATACTTCAAGATGTTTTGTGTGTCACCGAGGTTTTGTTTGTAACTGGTACGTATAAACATAAAATCATGTTGCGATTACATTTGTACGGTCCTGTATGCCACCTAGACTAGTGTGGCTTCTGTATTATCGACAGAATGATATAATTCAATTACTTACAAATTTACTCGCGACTGACTGGTGCATGCAAACCCACGCTTAAGGTCTTCCAAGATATATGGCCTGATAAATTCAAGTATCATTGAATTTCAAATGTGCTTTTAGAGGGCGGAATATTAAAACATAATATTTTAGTCGCAAACTCCTCTATAAAATCCTTATTTTACTATAAGGAACGTAACCAGACTGCAACCAATAGCTACTCTCCGGGCTATGTGCCCCGACGAACGCTGAATTACAAGTTACAAGCCTGGCGCGTCAAGTGTAATAATTGCATATTACCATCAAAATGCTAATGCTTCGATTGCAACAAACACCAGCTGAAAGACTGATCCTACTTAAAGGCTCTCGTGCCAGTCGTCATACACCGCTTGCAGACTGCAGTTTCGAGCTGTTGGCTCTCGTCAGTGCAAGGTAGGCATGTGACGATCGACACGAGGATTACTTGACCATTTCGTACATTTCGGTATCTTTGGGATAGCGACATGAAATAGTCAGCAGGCGCCATCTAGCGGTCCAGTGTTGTAATTCAGCGCTCGGCGGGGCACATAGCCCGGAGAGTAGCTGTTGGTTGCAGTCTGGTTACATTCCTTATAGTAAAATAAGGATTTTATAGAGGAGTTTGCGACTAAAATATTATGTTTTAATCATTGAATTTGTTATATAATTTAGTTTTACGAGATCAACAATGCTTGCAAAATTTAACACTGCTACGACATGAAATAGTAAACTACAACGATGGCTTTAGTTTACCAAATCTCAGTATTGATATATCTTTTTTTTAAACTATACCTTACTGAAACTTTATAAATTACACACCAATCTATACAGAGCTTTGCTTAAAAAATTTGAATGTGCAATGGACAAAGCTCCGCCTACCAGCAGGGGCTCTATACTCTCTACTTAAGGACCACTTGTTTTTCCATCACAGTATAACGTTCTCTGTATATATTCTATGCATTACAGACGCAAAGCTAGGTGTGTCAATTAGTACATATTATATAAATAATATTGAAGTGTCTGTGATTCAGAACTCTTTATATTTTAAGCAGCGGGTTTAACTATTTCATGACAGCTAAGCGCAAAAAACAATTTAAATAATGCTTGTCTGGCTGTTTGCTCTGTCTTGAAGTTAAGAAACACTTCAAGACCAGTGGATCGATATTGATGAACTTGCAAGGTTATAAAAGTATCAGCCAAATTTTTAAAAGGAATTTATGTTTCAAATATTATGATAAACTGATTGTTATGGAACTTGCATACCATATTTATTTTATCTCTATAGATCTTACCCTCCAAAACGAAATAAAATATGGAAGTGAAGTCAAAGATACATATGCACAATATGCAAGAGCATATCCCAAAAAGAGCACAAAAAATTTATAATTGGTGAACGAAACACAGTTATTAATCCATGGGCAGTGATGATCCATTTTTAAAACACAAACTCCGCACACCGAACAGTGGTGAGCTCTGTCAGGTTTAATAATTTTACACTTTTCACAAAATCGAACGCCACCACTAATAGTTATATTTGAAATAGGTAAATGTCTTGCAAATGTTTCTAATATTGTGTTTTGTGTTTCGTAAGAATCGTTATGATTCAAGTATGCTTCATAATCAGCATCAGGAATTTTGTACTAAAAAAAATTTATTAGAAAGTTATAAGCCAAATATACAAAAACTTACTTTACTAGGCACCCGACCAATATCAGTAAAAATAGTTTGCCAATATGACCAACTAAACATGAAAAAAAAGAAGTGGTAAAATATGAGATATATAACTTCTTTTGCTGGGGTTTCAACCGTAACTAAAAAAAACTTGCTATTATTCATAAAGGAGACATTATTCATATTAATTATTTACTCAGACAAAGTTGGACAACATATGCATAATAGGACCAGGCAACTATGGTCACAATAAATAGAACCGGAATCCATTTTACAGTCTTAAAACACCAATAGCATGGGCCTTTATTATCATTTCCAGGTACAGCCATATCGAATATTATTCTTTTATATCAGTCTATTTAAATAAATCATTTCAAAAACGAGATCCAAAACATTGGAAAAGGGGCGGGGTTATAATTTTCTAACCTAAAACAAATCTAATTTAAAAGGCACATCACTTATTCACATACATACTTTTTTATATTACAAGAAACTGGTCATATATTCATATTGAAGATGAAATTATTTAAGGACTGATAATAATTTAATAAATTCGCATGTCACTTATGACATCTCAAAACTTTGACAACTTTCCCTATTATTAAGTTATTTCATTGTTATAATGTTGGCATGGGTGAAAGTGAACACATCCTAAGGGTCGACACACAATGCAAAAATATTAACAGGGTATGGATAACTAAGGGCCGGTTTTTCAATACTCAGTTAAAAGTGTCTGCTACGTAGGTAGTAGTTAAGATTAACTGTCAGTCAATGTTCTAGTTAACGTTGTGACCGTTTTTCCAAACAATATTTAGCTTTCAGCTTGCTAACTTTTGGCTAGCCAATTTATTGCAACGATTGGCAATCCTGACAGCTGGAAAATCAAACTTACGTATGCGCTCATATCTTATCAACATAAGTGTAAACGCTCAGCCCAAAGAATTTATATAATTTTTTTGGCTCAGCCCTATTCTATAAACTATAAATATTGGCACGATTTGGCGGGTGACAGACAGTGACAGTGTTCTTTATGTAAATAAAAGATATTAATCCTTTTTAAATAGTCGGGTTTGTGGCAAAGTATAAGTTGAGTGAAATATCACATAAAATAGTTATCAGTAAACAAATTAACCTCTCATTTTAATAAAACTAAAAGAATTACCGCGGCGTCATGAATGCGTTAGGTATATAGCCGTCAGTTAGATTAGCAAACAGACACATTCAAGTGTTAACTACTTTAGCCGAGAATTTGACTGGTGGTTAGGTGAAACTGTGACTTGAAAAAACGGTTTGACTGGCGGTTAAGAGCTAGCTGTTGGTTAGATTAGCTTAACTGAGCATTGAAAAACTGGCCTACTTAGGTCCGGATTACCAATACAGTGTTAGGTAAATGTCAAACGAAACAATAGATATCTATTGTTTTGTTTGACATTTGTTATCTAGTTAAGAGTTAACCCTGCATTGATAAATCGGACCTTGATCTGCAGATTAAATACAAACAACCAGATGAACCGGCTGATAAATAATGTTCATGTTAGCACCACTTTATCTTCTAGTTATCTGTAACAGGGTATTTATAATTTCAATTTTTATACTAAAAAGAAAATGTCTTTATTAGATACATTAACAGAGCTTATTAATCATTTCTCTCTTAAATCAAAGATTAAATATACCTATAAATATTATTTAGAAAGATACGACACTCTATGGGCTTCAACCATATATATCGAAGTCTATGGGCATCCCTTGTTTGATCTGTCTAAGGATGTTTACTATTCTTGTGATCTGTCGACGTTGTATTCGGTGAATTTGTTTCATTAAATTGGTACGAAATATTCGCATTTTCGCATCTCTCGCACATGGTACAAAATTTGTTACATCTTCTATTTTGTTCGCCAATTGAAGCTACAGATATAATTGCCACATGGATTTCTTTGGTTAGCTTATAAGCCCCGTTCAGATAGTTGCGGAATGCGAATTTCCGCTTGCGGATTTTTATGAAATTCGTTCTAAAACAGTCTAATTTTCTTACAGGTGTAGCGAAATGTTCGTAAGACAATTCGTTTACTTTTAACTAGAAGTTAAATCAGCAAATTAAGTTCTGGAACGCATATGTCGAATTAAAAAAGAAATCCGAATGCTGAAATTCGCAATCCGCAGTTATGAGAACGAGGCGATATGCCAGTAGTGTAGGTTAATTGTTAACTACAAAGGAATCAAAGGATAGCTTATCTGCATAGATTTATTTCCCCAAGGTCATATGCGATTAGCCATTCTGTCGTATAAGCGTCAAAATGACTATACAATGTATATCAAGATCCATTATTATCGTATAGGCTCAGTACAATAGCAACGTAGATTCAGAGAGTTGGGATAGAATAGAGTAATAAAGTGGGCGTGACAACTGGCCCCGAGACAAATTTATTTACCTACTTGAAACAACCGCATCGATAGTATGCGACAAGAAGTAGGAAAATAGTTCCGCCGTCGCTCCATAAATTCATCTTATGTAGTATACCACAGTCTGTGAGTATACCAAACAATTCAAGTAGCGGTATATACTGATTATATCTCTAGTCTATTCCAATTCTCTGCGTAGATCCCGTCGCTGGCATTTGTAAATACGCCTTAAGAGAGAGGGTGTGATGTAAAGGACTGTTTACAGTCCTGTTCCTGTACCTCATTGTTCTTCTTCTTCCTCGTACTGTGATAAATTTACGAATTTACGATTGGTATTTACTTTTAGTAGCAAATAAATAGCAAATTTTCATTGAAATATATGGAATGAATATGAAACTTGAATAAAATGAGTTTGTTAATAGTTTTCTTAGAAAAAATAGTAGGTATGTAGAAACGAATAACATAGTGATCTCAACTTTTCTTTTAATAAAATGCATCAAATAGAAGACCAATGTATACCTACATAACCTTAAAGTAACTCAATTTCTTGCCAAGAACCATAACTTATTTGATAATGGCTTGTTATTTGAATGAAAATGTGTATACACATACATTTACTCCCAAGGAGTATCAAGTTGAATTGTTGGATTCGGCGAAAAAGAAGAACACAATAGTATGTTCAAGTACAAGTTCTGCAAAAGCTTTCATTGTAGTAAAACTACTACAGGAATTCTCGTGGCAAATGCGAATGGGCTATGGCAAGCGAGCTTTATTTATTTTAGATTTACAAAATGTACCTATAATGACATCCCATGTCAAATATCTGACTGATTTAAATGTTATAAGTATTACAAAGAATATCGAAGATATAGAACATATCGAGCAATATTTGAGAAACTACCAAGTTATTATAACTACGGCTGAAATTTCTGTAGATTTATTAAATTCGCGTGTTGTATTAGATTTAACAGATTTTAATCTACTAGTTATTGATGATTGTCTTTATGGCCAACGTCAGAAATTTATAAAACTCATAATGAGTAAATATAAATATTTAGAATTAGGAGACAAGCCACGAATCCTAGGTTTAACAACAGGCTTGTTAGGTTCGGAACTCCAACCGGATCGATTAGAAGCTGAACTAAGACGACTTGAGAAATTGTTAACTTCTACAGTAGACACATCATCTGAAATAGTAACCCTAATTCGGTTATCTTGTCGCCCTCGAGAAAGTATAATCGAATGCCCTCGACTTCCACCTTCAGATTTACATGAAGAATTAAAAATGATAGTTAATAATGCCAAAGCATTTTTATTAGATCATCGTTATGATCCTAGTGAAATTTACGATGATGAGTTTTTAGAAGAATTTAAGGAAGTGCCCGATCCAAAGGATACGCCATTACAGTTATTAAATGATTTCCTTGAAATTCTAGATGATTTAGGACCATGGGGTGCAGATAAAGCTGCATTAAATATTCTTTCCAAAATAGAAAAATTGAAGGTGAAAGTACCTTATGAGAGGCATTATCTTCTTTTATGTATGACATCTACAACATTGGTTACTGTTAGGGCAGCTTGTGACAACGAATTCGAGAAACTGGAAGATTTGGAAAGAATAAAAGTACATTCGACACCAAAAGTTTTACAATTTCTGAATGTATTAAAACAGTTTAAACCACCTGGCGAGAAACCCAACATTTTAGAACAAGAACAACCTGTTGAACCTGATAATACTTCTACTAAAGCAAGAGGCAAAGGAAAAGGACCAAGGAGACCGTTCTTTCCAAGGCCGCTGACTGATGATATTTTATGTGCCCTTGTCTTTGTGCATAATCGCTACAAGGCTAAAGCAATTTTTGCTCTATTATGTGTAAGTAATAATTTCTAGTCTTTGCAGTATAGGACATATTTTCGAATATACCAATCAATTTATTTCTTATTCTTTAGACCCTATCTCAAATTGATGATGACTTCTGGTGGGTATCAACACTATTTTCAGTTGACAAAGTGGCAGATCCTGTAAGGGAACCCAGAGAAGCTGAACACGAACACAAAACTCAGGAAGAAGTTCTACGTAAATTTAGATGTCATGAGTGCAATGTCTTAGTTGCTACGTCTTTATTAGAACAAGGCTGTGATCTACCAAAATGTAATCTAGTTATAAGATTTGATTTACCTAAAACATTCCATAGTTACATTCAAAGTAAAGCTAGAGCTCGTGCTACCGATGCTCATTACATTCTGTTTGCTGTTGAAGATGAAATTCCGTTGTTTGTTGATAATTTGGCAGAATACAATGAGGTGGAAAGCACTTTATTGAAACGTTGTTATAGTTTAGAACCTGATAAGAAGGAAGAGTTGTTGGCTGATGCTTATACCACTTATTGTCCATCTTACCAACCTTTGGAAGAAGAAGGTGCGCCTAATGTCACATTAGCGAGTTCTATTGCTTTATTAAATAAATACTGTGCCAAATTACCCAGTGATACTTTTACTCGCCTGACTCCTGTTTGGTATGAAGAAACGAATTCATTAGGGCAGTATATCTGTCATATTAGGCTTCCTATTAATTCACCTGTTAAGGAGACAGTTACTAGTCCTCCTATGCACAATGGTTTGCTTGCTAGACGTGCTGCTGCTTTTATGCTCTGTCAGCTTTTGCACAAAGCAGGAGAATTAGATGATTATCTGCAACCAATAAATAAAGAAAATTTTCGTGCCACTGAGGAAGACTGGAATAACTTCGCACTTGATGAACCTGATGACGAAAATGCAGAAGTTCGACCAGGTAACATATTGATATCACAATTTTCAAGTGTAGTACCATAACTATTGTTTTGTGCAGGTACAACCAAACGGCGTCAGTACTATTACAAAAAAATAGCCAACGCCTTACTCGAATGCCATCCTGTAGCGGGAGATCATACATATTTTTATAAAATTATCATGACGCTTACGTGTCCACTTCCTGAGGAACAGAATACTAGGGGCAGGAGAATTTATCCCCCAGAAGATTCACCACAAGGTTTCGGAATACTGACATCAAAAGAAATACCAAAGGTTCGTTCTATAGTAAAATGCAAATCTTGATGCAAACCTTTTAGTTCTCATTTAGAAATTATTGCTCTTAAGTAGTTACATTATCATTTATTGCGAACAAAATAAGTTTTAAATCTGTGGTGCAACATTTTTCTCAGTTTCTTCTTTGGGGGCTTGCACAATGCTTTTTCACACCATACCATGTCCTCTGTGTTGAAAAAAACGTGTTTTTTTTTTTAAATAATATGTTTGCGATGGTTTTCTGTTTTAAAGCATGTTCTAAACATATTATCATTGTGCATACTACTAAACATTCTTATGTGGTGCAGTTTGGCTATTTACAGCAAGATGGCAGCAGCAGAATTTCGAGCGAATAAGTCATGACGTCACGCTTAGGCACTTGCAGAGGTATCGCGCGGCTTCAGAAGTACGCTAGAAAATGTGTAAGCGGAAAATAATGCGGATATGACAGTCAACAGAGGCAGCTGATACCCTTGTGTTTTGTAAAGTTGCAAGATTTGTGCTTTTTTTTTAAAAGATTTTTCGCAATAACAAGAAAAGGTCATAATTTAAATATCTAATAATGAATTCATCATGATAAATTGATCTAATGTGATGTTTTCCTCCATACAGTAATAAAATGTTTTGTACTGCTCTACTGTATTGTCTCTTTAAAAATATCGTTAATAAGAAACACTAATTCCTGATCCATATTCAGGAGAGAACACACAATTTCGTAACTTACTGATGTCACATTTCTTAGTAAAAAAGAGAGAAAGCTTTGAGTTAGTATGTAGCTCCAATTTTTTTATGAAGAAATCAAAGACGCAATTTTATTTTAAACTTTTGCAATATATCCGTGTTGTGTCTAACTAGCCAAGAAGACGGCTCACACTAAAATTTTTATAAATATCGCTGCTAATAGGGATGCACCGAAGTAAGTTGTTCCTGCTTTTGCCGAATTATATACTTAAGAACATCTTGCAAAACACTAGTAGATAAAAATATGTTTCTAAATAGTAATACAATAATTAAATGAAAATTATTTATTTGTATAAATGGTTTATTTATCTGTCTATACTCGCAATAGATGGCTGTGGCTGCTTAAGTATTCGCACAACACCAAAACGGTTTATTTAAAATAAATACTTATTAGAAATTTCAACAAATAAAAAACGTAAAATTTGAATAACAAAAGGGGCAGGCAGAATGCTCTGTGATTGGTGTGACGTCATAGCTTGGATTAATGGCGGAAATGGTATTTAAATAAGTGGTAAATATAACATTTACATTTTACGTACGATTATATAAAAAAATAACTAATACGGGATTTGTAAAAACTACTTCTGGATATTTACCAGCTGTGGACGTATTCATAATTGCAGAATTTATGAAAAAAGACGGCCGTTTCAACATAACGGAGATGAGATCTAAAGCTGCAACGTGAGTTCCTACCTATTTAATATCATTTGCATTCATCATTCATGTGTTATCATTTTAAGACAGTAAGTTAATTCCTATAATATATATATTGAATATAATTATGTTTGTAATTACTTGATGTGCCTAATATCTATCATAGTTTGTAAATGTAAATAGTAAATATAACTTATAAATGTGGCTTATAGACTTTTAATGTAAACAAATAATTGTCGGGAAAATACACATTAGATTTAAACAGTAAACTTTTTGCACACCAAGTTTAAATAAGTATCTTTATTAAATAGGACATTTTTTGCCTTTATTTAATAATTTCAGAGCTTCAAGAGAGAGTTATGGAGCCAGTGCTATTGGTCATGTGGAATTAAAGCGTGAAGGCTTCGTATGCACAGTTAAATGGTGAATATGTCCAGAACATAAAGTACGAAGTAAAGCTTATTTTGCAGTTTTAAATAAGGAAATAACTCACTTTAAAATGATTTTCACAGCAGTAAAACACTGATGCTGTTGTAGGTTGATCACGTTTGTCTGCTTTAAACCACTTTATTTTACGTTGTTTTTGTTTTGGTAGTCACAAAAACTTTCCAAGGTGTGTTCTTGGATGTATTGTTGCAGCCTGGCACAAAACACCACTTGTTTTCCATTATAAAACATTAAGACTTTCTAAAATAACATTCATTTGTAACAAAATCAAAGGAGTTTGTTACAGAGTCCGATCGATGATGTCATCAGGGTGGGCGCTAACGTGACATAGCATTTTGGCGGTTAAATTTCAGTTCAAATTTGAAAATGCTTATTTAAGGGTATTTAATTGATTGGTAGTGTATTCTCAAGTGTTTTTAACTATAATTAAGTATTATCTTCCCAGTCAAAAAGATTTCATAATTTGTGAAAACGCCGAATTGGCCATTTTGAATAGGTAGATATATTAAATAATTTAGTCAGTACTCTTACTTGCCTCAGCTTCAAACGTGCAATGTGATAAATATTCTAATCACGTGTAGCTAGTTTGCGAATTTTGACAAGAATTTTCTAACAATCAAAGCCGAATACTAGAAAAATAAGCCCGAGTACTCAGGGCCACAATCTAACATATAACAGAATAGAACTTTATTGTAATCATATTAAATATTTTACTACTTCAAAAAATAGTTTTTCTTAAGTATAATGATTTAAATCAATTAAAAAATATATATAGTTTTACACATAAGACAACATTCATAAAAACTATTATACATTACACAAGGAAAATGTAATATATATTGTAATTGATAATGGCTTTTTATTGCATTAAGTATTGCGTTGAATAATTTTATTCCATAAGAGTTTATGCTGGTTTGAGCTCTACTGAGTCTGATATTGATTCTAAGGCCATCATTGTATCTAGTTAAATGATTGTGAAAATCCTTATTTCTCTTGTATAGCAGTATGTTATTTTTGATGTAAGTAAAGCATTCTAATGCATAAATGCATGGTAATGTGAGGATTTTACAGTTTTGAAAAATGAGACTTGCTGACTGCTCTTCTTTGAATACCCTGTACCTTCCCACGGCATGTCCTCACGCTAAAATAGCAAAAGACAAACGCGATTGAATAAGTGCATAATATGCTGTTTTTAGTACATTTTTTGATAGATTTGTAGACATTTGTCTAAGTACATTGTGACGCGTTTTTCTCCACCTCGTACGTTGACGTGGAGAAAAGGCGCGGCCACTCTTTGACACACGAGCTTTGGAAACGAATTTTCGAATTACTCGGGGGCCAGTCCTAGTTTAAGCGATAGGACACACTACCCTCAAACCGAGTATGCGAGGCTGAGCAGCTCAAGCGGAGAAAGTTTAATCCAGTGGGTCAATGTATGGAAAATTAGACGTTCACACACAGACAATAAAACTCAAGAGTATTTCAATAAAGTCAGTATATTACTATAAACCTATATGTACAAAGCTACTTCAACTACTAAAATCTATAAGTTACTTAGGCTGGGAGAAGCAAGCAAAAATCTAGTACCAACTCAGGCGACAAGGATAGCAAGCACAAAACTACTATTTAAACATTAGCACCAAGCAAATGGCAAAGTGTTATCACAAAGTAAGCGGCATTACGTGGGCAATTTAATAAAGCGATACCAAGGTGCATATTAGATACGAATACCAGGGAAATGAAGCAAGACCATAATTATATACAGTATTTAAAATGGGAAAAAGAAAAAAACTACAGTGCAACAGTTTATAGAATTCTTGGCTAGTGTTTAATGTTAATGTGTCCTGAAAAGATAAGGCATGATTATTACAGTTATACGGCAACTTTTTTTTACAAGATGCAGTTCCTCCTGGTGGCTGCTGAGAAAAAAAACAAGGTATGATTAGTAAACACAAATGCAACTTTTCAGTACTCTTGAGAACCCCAGCGGGTGGTATCGAGAGTACCTACAAGATGCAGTTAATCCTGGCATCGGCTGAAACAGACAAGGTATGATTATTTAAACACAGTTTGCACTAGCCAAGGTTTCCTACTCCACTGACTCTCTTCTATTTGGTCTTACTTACTTTTTGGTCTGGATTCAGGCACGTCTGCTTGCGGGAACGGTCAGAGTGGACTGACACACCTGCTTGGTGTACCGGGACTTTTCTTGAGTTTGATTTTCGGAGGAAACACGTCTGCTTGCTTTGAGTCAATCAGGCTGACTGCCTACATGGTATGAATTTAATTACTTCCTTCAGATATGAAGGAGTGGAGAAACAGCAGAAAACAGATGTGAGATGGATCACGGTGACGTCAGACGGACTTGACAAAATATTTGAAAGATTTTGGGGGACTTAGAAAAATAATTCAGAATCAGATTTGGACTTAGAGAATAATTCCATGATGGATTTGTGGACTTGGAAAATTATTGCAAATACAGATTTTACGGACTTAGAAAAATGAATGTTACCTGGCGGCTTCAAATATTTAGCGTGAACACGTCTGCTGGCTCTGAGTCGACCGGGAAGACTAACTGGCCGGTGTGAATTTAATTAATGCCTTCAGAGATGAAGGAGTGAGAGAAACAGCGGAAAATAGATGCGTGGTAGATCACTGTGACGTCAGCTGGACTTGTAAAAATATTTGAAATGTCTTTGGGGACTTACAACTGAAATATTTTTATGCGGTATTTATTAATTACTTTTCAGCTAATTCACTGTCAGCGGTATAAAGTATACATTAACAAAAATCTAAATATAACAGAACAATTCTAATAAAATGTTTAAGAAATTAAATGAAATTTTAAGCATATTTCGGTAATGAAAAATACTTCGTTACAACATAAATGTTTCTAGTTATTATATTGACAATATAATTTGTATGTTCATCTCATTTAAAAACTGGGTCTAAGTATGCTTCTAGAAATTTCATAAACTTGGGATTTTCCTCCAGAGTATCAGTGTCGCATTTTAATGAAGATGTTATTGTTATGGTTTTATTTTTATTTAGAGTTAACAAATTTGTTGAGAACCATTTTTTCTGCATTCGATTGTGCTTCAGCGAGTTTTATCTTTAATTCATCAGTATTTTCGGCTGATATGGAGAGTTTTGTATCAATGTGCATAAAACTAGCAATTGACATTGTCTACCGTATTTAGTAGATCCTTTATGTAGATTAAAAATAACACCGGGCCCAAAATGGAACCCTGTGGTACACCTGTTCTTACATTTATCATTTCTGATTATGAAAGCAGACTATCTGCTGTCTGTTATTCAGGTAAAATTTAAGTAAATCTTGGCTGAAATTATATTGGTGCATTTTTTTAATAATAACTCATGTGAAACACAATCGAAGGCTTTACTCAGATCGCATAATATTGAGGCGGAGTACATACCTCTCTCAAAACAGTTTAGTGTATACATAGTGTAATTTAAAATAGCATCTGTCGTTGATAATTTCATTCTAAAACCAAATTGGGTTTTTAAAACAAATTATAGTCTTCTACATATTCAACTATTAGATTTTTTATTACTTTTTCGAGAATCTTTGATATTATAGGTAGTAATGATCTAGGTCTATAATTGCTAACGTCATCCAATTCTCCTTTTTTGAAGATTGGCACGACAGAAGCTGTTTTAAGGGCATCTGGAAATATACCAGTGCTTAAACATTCATTTATTAGTTTGGTAAGAGGAATTATTATTAAGTCTTTGATGGTTTTTATTAGTGATGTTTAGGCCGTAAATGTCTTTGCTCTGACTATTTCTTGGGGAGTTTATTATATCTCTCACCTCAACATCTGTCACCTCACGGAAACGAAATTTTGGTATGTTTGTATGGGATCAAGTGGGTCTTGATTTGTTTTACGAAAATTTTCTGTGTTCATTGGCAACAATGGTGAAAAACTCGTTAAATTCCATGGGGTCAATATCCGGTTTTTTAAACCTACTGAGGGTTTTTTGCTCACTTTTTTGGGTATTTATGATTCTTCACATTATTTTCACTGGACTACTTGATTGTTGTATTTTTTATCATTTTAGCTGATTTTGGCCTCTTTTAATGCAGATGTATATTATATTGGTTTAAAATTGTTTCTTACAAGTTTATTTTGTTCTGTGTTATTTATTTTACAATATTCATTGAGTAGTTGAAGATGTTCACGCATATGTTTAAGTTCATCTGTAAACCAAGTTGCCTGTGGCGAATTATTTTTAAAGCATATTTTCCTAGGTGGATTTGCTATTTACATCTAGGGTTGCATTGACTGGAAATTTCCAAGTAGCTTCATATATATATAGGTGTAAAATAAGTTTTTTTTTTTTAATGGCATTAGGTAAAAAAAACCACGCAGCCAGGCACAAGTTATTAGATATGCCATAATTTAAACATACATAATCATGCACATATACAGAGTACACATACACCACCCTAAACCTATCTTACCAAAAATGGAAATTTTTAGAGAAGACTCAAAGGAGATACGTTTGCACATATTCTTCTCGCCCAGGAGTCTTTCAGGGCATTATGTTTGACATACAAAAATAGACTACGGTAAATAGGGATAAGGTAACTTTTAAACAAAGGTTAGACATGTAGGGAGCGAATCTATTATTTACACATTTATATTTTCAGACCAGAGGTTTTCAAAAAACGTATAATAATTTCATTCACTCTATTATTGTTTAAAGCTAATAAGTACAATACATTGATTGGCATTTGGATATTTAAGTTCAGGATATCTGCATACAGTTGATTACGTCCAGATGAATATTTATCGCAGCTAAAAAATAAATGTTCATGATCGCCTACAACATTACAAGTTTCACATAGCTTGGTTGGTAAAATTCCTATTTTATTTAAATGTAGAGGATAGCAACCATGCCCAAATCTCAGCCTAATAAGAGTCGTTATGTACCTCCTAGGAATTTGAAAAGACTGGTACCAAGGTTCTTCAGGAATTTCTATTTGAATTTGGGTGTATCTTGTAGGAGTGGTAAAACAGTATTCGTGCCAATAAGACGTCCATGCTTTATTTAAGCCTGTTTTACTGATATTTAAACAGTCTTACAGACATAGACTGTCAACGGGGTCTCCATTCCCAACACTGTCTTTGGCCAATAAGTCATTATGTTTTATACCATTGTGTGCTTTAACCCATATATAGTTGATGTTAAACCCAGATATTTTTAATGAATAATTATAATGCTTGATTAATTTAATGAAAGGATGGTACATGCTGGATATTGAATTATACGTATTACTAATTGCCAAGAGTACTGACTTGGAGTCACTTAGAATAACTGAGTCTTTAATTTGTTTATTTGTAATATATTCTAAGGACTTGACAATAGCATAAGCTTCTGCTGAATAAATCGACGTCTTTTGCGAAAGTTTGAATTTTGACTGGGTACTTGAATTAGGTATTAGGAATGCACAGCCTACACCGTGGTTAGATTTTGAGGCATCTGTATAAATATGCGTAGCATTGGCAAATCTTTCTAACATATTCTGGAGAATCGTTCCATTTATTATGGGGTTTTCTGTATAGTTAGGGAATGTGATGTTTATTTGGCTTATCGAGTCAAAATAGTCGGGCTGAGGGAGAAAGTCAGATTGATTAATGTTTTTAGAAATTTTTAATACTTCCTGATATCCTATACAGAGTGGGGGGGAATTTTTCTTTTCCCAGAAATTATTCGTGAGATCTAAAATATTTAGATTATGTATTTTATCTATAATCGCAGAATTTTTGATAATTAGATTTAGAATACTTTTCTCAGACAGCAGTTGCCTCCTAAGGAAAAGAGGAGGTTCTCTGGATTTAACCCGTAAAGGTTCAATTGGTGTTGAATTCATAGCACCTATACATACTCGAAGAGTTTTGTTTTGTATTATGTCTATTTTACTTAGCATATGTTTACTAGCGGATCCATATAGTATGCAACCATAGTCAATTATTGATCGAATGTACGACCTATAAAAGAGAATAGAAATTTGTGGATCTGCTCCCCACCAAGTTTTTGAGGTTAATTTTAAAAAGTTAATTCCTTTCTGGCATTTGGTGATCATATAATCAATGTGTGATTTCCAGGTTAATTTTTTGTCGAGAAATAATCCTAGATATTTTACTTCATTGCGATATGGGAATGTTATGTTTCCAAGTGTTATGTGATCACGTAACGGGGTATTATGTCTTGTGAAAATGGTGATCATGGATTTCTGTTCACATAAAGTAAAACCTCTGGTTTGTAAGCTTTCCTGAATTGTTGTTATTGCGGTACCTAGCGAGTGTAAGCACATTTCATATGAGGGTTTCTGAACATACATACAAAAGTCGTCTGCATACTGTATGATGGTCATATCATTGAACAAATTGTGTAAATCTGCGGTATAAATATTGAAAAGGGTAAATCGCGGGCCTATTTTCGTGTTATCATATCGAAGATATATTTCTCTATTACAAAAGAGATTAGATATATTTTTAGCAACTTTCCCTGGGATACCAAAATTGCACAATTTTTGTTGAAGTATGAACAGATCGACAGAGTCATAGGCGCCTTTTATATCCAAGAAAACAGATCCCAGGTAATCGTTATCCGAAAAACAAATTTGTATATCTGTCACCAGATGAGTTAGTGCATCCATGGTACCGAAGTCAACTTTGAAACCATATTGATTACCGGGGAGTGGATGATGTTTATGTAACCACCATTCTAATCTACATTTTATTAGTCTTTCAAAGGTTTTGAAAATACATGATAGCAATGAAATAGGTCGGTATGAATCAGCGTTGTTGGGATCTTTGTCGGGTTTTTTATTATTATTAGCCGTTACTCGAGTCCGAGTATAAAAATGTTACAGTCGATAAATTGTGTACAATAAAAAACAAGTAAATGGTGTAGTCTATTGTAATTCCCATTCATCTACGGTGCACACGACTATGGCTATAGAGGCCAATTCGGGAGAGCACATGTCGGCCGCAGTCAGGACAAACATAGACCTGGTTAGGTCTTGGATTCGGCCTTCTTGCAGCAACATTTCCTTGATAGCTGGCCACAACCCCTCGCCATTCGGTTCTGTCCGCTGCAAGTTGTTCCCATTGCTCGTCTGCAATACCGCAGGATTTTAGATTTTCATGGAGAGCGTCTTTGAACCTCTTTCGTTGACCGCCACGCCTTCTTCTACCGCTTAGCAATTCACCATAAAGTGTACATTTAGGAAGGCGGTTATCATGCATACGATGAACGTGACCTGCCCATCTTAGGCGTGCTCTAGAAATAAGCACCTCAATTGGAAGGCTGTTTGCTCTCCTGAGTACTTCCACGTTTGATATGTGATGGAACCAACGGATTTTCATCATACTTCTGAGGTGTCTTTGCTGAAAACGTTCTAATTCTTTCACATGACGACGGTAAGTGACCCAGCTTTCACATCCATATAGCAGTGTTGGAATGACAACTGCTCTGTAGACAGCCATTTTTGTTGACAAAGCAAGGTCGTGGTTGTCAAATACTCTCTCTCTAAGTCCCCAGAGTGCTCTAGATGCAGCGTTAGTTCTATTGCGAATCTCGCTGTCCATGTTTGCTTTGTCATTAACAACGTTGCCTAAGTAATTGAACTGATCCACCACTTCAAGAGAATTTCCGTTAAGTGTAATGTCTATTTGGTTCACTTGATGAGGAGTTGACATAATCTTAGTCTTTCCAATGTTGATTTTAAGTCCCAAGGAATCATAGCTCTGGGCATACACATCTAAAAGTTCTTGAAGCTCTTCCGGCGTAGAGGCTAAAAGTGCACAGTCATCCGCATACTGGAGATCACAAATGAATCGTGTGCGTGTCTTCGTGAAAGCTCTAAAGCGCCCTATGTTAAAGAGACCGCCATCAAAACGGTATCTGAGACCTATTCCTCTGACTGTCAGTTTGTTGTCAACAATAATTGTTAGAGCAGTGGTAAACAAATTAAAGAGTAGGGGTGCCAGGACACATCCCTGCCTAACTCCAGTGAGGGTTTGGAAACGTTCGGTTGCCTCATTATTATACATAACCTGGGCGTTGTTGTTTGTATGTAGACTGCGACATACTTCCACAAATTTTCTAGGGATACCTAAGCGGAACATAATTTTCCAGAGCACTTCCCTGTCCACCGAGTCAAACGCCTTGGTTAAATCAATGAAGGCCATGTGAATTTCTCCTTGATGTTCGAGTGCTTTTTCTTGAAGCTGTTTAAGTGTGAAGATTAAATCCGATGTGCCTCGGTTTGGTCTAAAGCCACTCTGTGTTTCAGGAAGTAACTTTTCCATAACAGGTGTTAGCCTATTTGCCATCGCTTTAGTGAGTATCTTCCCTCCAACAGCCAGGAGAGCTATACCCCTGTAATTTCCACAGTCCGCAGCGCTCCCTTTGTTTTTGAAGAGGTTGATTAAAAGTGTATCACGAAACTCCTGCGGAGCTTGACCACTTTCCCACACGACATCAAACAGTTTTTTGAGGTAGGGTATGAGCTCTGACGACACAGCTTTAAAGATCTCAGCTGGGAGTGAGTCGGCGCCGGGAGATTTGTTATTTTTTAGCTGCCCAATGGCGGTTAAGATCTCTTCCGTTGTTAGTGGTTTATCTAAGTCTTCGAAGGTGTCATATTGAGGGATAAGATTTATAATATCGTGATCGGCTTGACTTTGCTGGTTAAGAATGTTAGAGTAGTGTTCTTTCCATCGGGCTCTTATTTCCTGGTCTTCTTTGAGGAGATTTCCATTTAAATCTTTAATAGGGCACATATTTTTCCGACTGGGGCCGTACACTGCTTTTACTCCTTGAAAGAAATTCCTGTAGTCGTGTGAATCGGCGTACCTTTGGATTTCTCTGGCCTTGCTTGCCCACCACTCGTTCTTTATTCTTCTGATTTGGCGTTGCGTTTCATACTTAGATTGGGTAAAAGCTTCTGCTTTTGATGAGTCGTTGAGGTGGTTGATAGCGTTTTGGAAGGCAGTATGTTTGCGGCCAAGAAGTTCTTGTATAAAAGCTTCATTATCATTGAACCAGTCCTCCTGTTTTTTACTTGCTGCAATGCCAAGAATTTCCTCACTCGCACTTTTTAAACTGTCTTTAATTTGTGTCCAGGTAGCAGCGACATCTAGAGAATTGGTTTCTTCTAGTGCACTCAAATTCTCTTGAACTTTTTGCTTTAGCTGTTCGACGGTTTGTTGGTCACGCAATTTACTAATACAGAGACGGAGTCTACGTTTTACTTGAGTTCTTCGGTGTTTGGGCCTCATAACAATTTTCATTTTAGAGACAACAGGACGATGATCGGTCCAACATTCGCTATCAATGCGCGCCTTTGTAATTTGGACGTCCTTGAGATGCTTCCTACGTACGATAACATAGTCCAGTAGATGCCAGTGACCTGATCTGGGGTGACGCCAGGTGCCTTTAAATTTATCCTTTTGTCGGAAAATGGTGTTTGTTATAACTAGATCATGTTCGGCGCATTTAGTTAGGAGTAGTTGACCGTTAGCGTTCATGTTGCCCAAACCGTTCTTGCCTATGATGCCTGGCCAGGTGTCTGCATCTCTCCCTACTCTAGCATTAAAATCGCCAAGAATAACGAGTCGTTCCGTTTTAGGTATTCTACAGAGGGTTTCTTCCAGCTGTTGATAGAAGCCTTCCTTGGTTTCGTGACTTGCATCCAGAGTGGGAGCGTAGGCGCTTATTAGATTTACCGCATTGCCATCTGATAGCTCATAGCGTAGCAGCATTAGACGCTCGGATAGGCCTTGTGGTACTTGTGTTAAGTTGGATACAAGTTGATTCCGAACGGCAAATCCTACTCAATGTTGTCTTCTTGAATTGGTGGGAAGACCTTTCCAATAGAAGGTGTAGTACTTTTCTGTGAGAGAGCCTTCCTCCAAAAATCGAGTTTCGCTGAGAGCTGCAACGTCAACATTGAGTCGGTGAAGTTCTCTATCTATTAGAGCAGTTCTTCTTTCAGGCCGATCGGTGCGAGTGCTGTCGTTCAAAGTACGAACATTCCAAGCACCGTAGATGAAAGAATTAGTGTTCTTGGATTTAACTTGTCGGTGTTTTTTCGACATTCGATGAGGTGTCCCTGTGGGCACCCTCCCCCGGAGATCCGATCGGGAGGGTATTTTACCTCCGGATGATTTTGTCCCACTTGAACGCTCCATCATTTTTTTAAAGCCTTAATCGACTGAAAACGAAGCTGCATTTGAAGTTTTAGCTGGAGCAGGTATGCAACTGACCAGCTCGGTTGCGGAAGGCGAGTGGTGTGGTCCCATGGCACAGAAGGAGACTGCGACGATGGGGTAACCAAACGATTCCAAAAGCAACCTTTGTGTGCAGTCGGTTATTTTTACCGCACTCTTCGTGAGAAGGTGGATGTGCTCACGGCAAAAGGTAAGGGTTATTCCGCCCTTACTCGGTCGTTAGAGCCTCGTTAGTGAAAACAGGATGCACCAAGTTCAAATTGAACTCATCGCGAAGGTGAGGTTAACAATTGAGCAGGAGAGGCTATAACTTGCGCTTCACTACCCCATTACACCCCTTGTCGGGTTTAAGTATAGGAATTATGAATACTTTTTTCCAAGTTTGCAAGTCTACTCCTCCAACCCATATATCATTAAATATCTCTAATAAGAATATTTTAGCAGACATTGGAAGATTTATGAGCATAATGTATCTAATCTCATCAAATCCAGGACTGGTGTTGCGTGGTTTCTTGAGTGCATATTCTAGTTCAGTTAAAGTAAATGGATTACTTAAGAAATCATTATTTTCAGCATTATTGAAATATGTGGGCTCTTGAGAGACTTGTGGAGGTGTAATATTATCGTAGAAGGTTTCAACCCAGTCAAAGTTTTCACATTTTTTATAGGTAGTTGGCAATCTCTTAATTCTCCTTACTTGGTTCCATAGTTCGGTATATGGGATATTTTTGTTAAGTCTCGAAACGTAGTTAATCCAATTTAATTTCGCTTTACTTTTAAAAAGTTTTTTGGTTCGAGCCATTTTCTCTTGACATTTTGTATAGTTTTCGATCGTACTACATCTTTTATAGTTTTCTAATGCACATTTTCGTAGTTTAACGGCGTTATCACATTCTCCATCCCACCAGGGGGGAGGCATCCGATTTTTTGTTTTGAAAGGTTTATTTTTAGGTATAGATAATTCGGCTGCTTGCTCGATGCATTCTGAAAAAAATGTGTACTTTTCTTCTGTGCTAGAAAAATTGGGTAAGTTGGAAAAATATACACTGATTAGATTTATATATTTTGTCCAATCAGCCTTATTAATCTTCCATTTATTTTTTGGTTGGATGACCTCAGATGGATAATAATATAAATCTAATTCACAAACAATCGGATAATGATCCGAACTCAAAGTATCCGAGCTAACCGACCATTGAACATTTGTTGCAACATCTGCCGAACTGAAAGAGATATCTACAACTGACTTTTGGAAGTTTGGGGAAGTAATTCTTGTAGCTGAACCTCTATTTAAAAGTATTAAATCTGCCTCCTCTGCTGCATTTACTATTTGCTCGCCTATGGCATCAGTTTTCCAGGAGCCCCAAATTCTATTGTGAGCATTAAAATCCCCACCAATAAAGACTGATCCAGAAGCTTCTTGAAAGATATTACGCCAATCCTGTATATTTGTCGACACATTAGGGGGTTTATATAATGAGATAATGGACAAGCACTGCTTATTGACTGTTACCTTAGCACCACATATTTGGATACCGTTATTAAAATTCCTAGTAAATGAGATTTCTTTAAAAGAACATGTTTCATGAATTAAAATGGCAACGCCAGTTTTGCCATCCTGACGATCTTTTCTGACTAGGGAGTACCCGCCAAATTTATAAGAAATACCTGGTTTAAACCAGGTTTCACTGAGTAAATAGATGTCAATTTCATTTGTTTTTAAAAACATAATTAGACTATTTTTGTTAGCTACAGCGGAACGGGCGTTCCACTGCATAATTTTAACTTGTTTATTTTTGGGTTTGAATGTTACTGTTATTAATATATTCTAAAGTTGATGTTACTTTTGCTCTGAGGACATCCTCATTTAAGTTTTTTAGCTCTTCTACACTGCTTATATTGCTAAATAAATTCAATATTAAACCTGAAAATGCATCAATTATTTTATTTTTATTATTTACAAAGTTATCAGGTTTGATGGGCCTGCTACAAATGGAAACATAGGAGGGACAGTTACACTTGCAGATATAGGTGATTGAACCTTCCTTTTTTTGTTTTGTTGGGTTGAAGGAATAAATGTATTTGTTTGAGACTTAGAGGTGGAGGGTTGAGAGAAGGATTGATAGAATGACGGAGGTTTCTTCTTTTCCCTGTTACTTTCTAGTGGAGGAAACTGTGTTTCATCTATGGAATTCAGTATATCAAATTTATTACTAGTTAATACATTAGCGTAAGAAGATTCTACTGTTTTTTTGGCTTCTAAGAAAGTTATATTGGAAGAAGCCATATAACTTTTAATTTTCTTCTGTTTTTCGAAATTAGGACAAAACTTGGATATGGATTTGTGGTTACCATTTTTACAGAAAATACAGAATGAGTCCTGTGGATCCTTACACAAATGTTCATCATTCAATTTTTCTTTACTACAATTAATACAGAGACTTGTTGTGCTACGACACTGATTGGCTACGTGTCCATACCGTAAACACTTAAAACATTGTATAACCCTTTGTATGTAAGGCTCCACAGGGCATAGTACGCTATTTATTTGTATATGAGATGGCGATTTATTGCCTTCGAAAGATAACAACACAGTTTGTCTAGGGACCTCCGCTGGTTCCCCGTCAATTTCTATTTTTCGTTTAAATCTCCTAACTTCAGAAACTGTGACGGTAGTAATAATATTATTTATCAAATACTCTTCATCGAATATTGTGTCTACGCCCCTGACAATACCTTTCCTTGTTAAAAGATTATTTGGTATATAGGCTCTTAGTTTTTCGGTGTTTAGTGCCGGATTACTTATCAATTTATTAGCATCAGAAATTGTTTTTAACACAACTTTTATTCTACTTCTGCCTACCTTTTCTATATTAATTATGTTAGGTATATTTAGCTTTTTATGCAAGATATGTCCCACAAACATGGGGTGCAATCGACCGATATTCTCCTCGTTAGTTTTTTCAATAAAAACGTATACCAATTTAGAATAGAATGTTGGCTTATCAAGATTAAAAAACTTACTTGGCTCCTTGGTTTTTGTGTTACCTTTATTAGCCACTCTCGACTGAGAGCGGCTAATGCTCTTTTCCTCAATGCGTACGTTACCAGTACCAGCTCCGTTCATGTCCGACTCGTTTCCATTAGGAAACATTGTATGTTCCGTCGTCAGATCTATGTGCATGCCGTCAAATTGTCCATCATTTTCTTGTGTTCCTCCCCCCTTGTCAGGAGGGCGGTTCATGATAATTTTATTATATTAGACTTTACAATGCACTTAGGTAGGTGTACAACGTGTTTAATTAATTATAAGATTAATTTAAGCTGTTATAATTGCGAATTTACTACACACCCGTAAAACACTTGTGCTGTTCGCGAATTCACAACTCGACTGTAAAATAAGTTTATTCCTAATTCTGTTGTGGGTTTACATACTCTTATATCTTTTGGATTTTAGTTTGGGGAACTATAGTTCTTAATATTTGGCACATATGATCTGAGAGAAGAGCTTTGGTAGAATATGCAACAAAGTTATCGTAAGAAAAATTTAGAAAAACATTATCTAAACAATTGTTTCCTCTAGTCTTTTCAGTTATACTTTGTGTAAAGCCGAAAGATTGTAGTAAGTCACACAGAGAAACACTATGGGGATGTGTTGTATTAAACTGGACGTTATAGTCACCGCATATTATTATTCCAGAATCAGTGTTTATGAGGTAAAGAATTTCCTGTTCATAAAAATTGTAGTCACCTTTTGGGGATCTATAAAAAAAAATTTATTCTTACAGCATATATCTCACAGTGTTTTTCTGTAGACAGATTATTTAGATGTTACAGATCGCAATATACAAAAGAATAAAACAAAAAAAAAATTAGTGTACCACCATGGCTTCCTACTCCTTTTGGCCAAAAAGTTTTACTGTATACCACATTTTTCATATCGAAAGGGGCTCCAATCATAAAGTTCTTTTGTGGGATATCAGAGTCAATTTCTGTTATCACAAAATCTGTTTTATCATATCCTGGTTTACTATTAAAAAATTGTTTAATATGTTTCATTAACATCTCTTTTTGAGATGAGTAGCCATACTCTCAATATCCTAGGTATTCAGTTTTTTAATGGACATTGTGAATTAACCACGGATATAAATATAACACTAAAATGCGTTCAATCTAAAGCTAGTAACTATTATAGTGTACGTCAAAAGTGAATTAACTTCGGTGAGTACACGTAAACATGTAAAAGAGTTATTAAGCTGCTAAATGATTGTTAGTGCCTGGTTATGACACTGGTGTTGTTAAATTGTTTCGCATGGAGCTGTCTTGATAAAAACTACAATTTTATAAGATCTTGTCGTTGTGAAATGTTAATTCATCGAGGAACGATTGTTGTCCCTTGATATTTAAAGAAGTTTAGAATTTTCTGAAAAATGCGATAAATGATTTTAATCAATAAAGTGCAAAAAACTTATAGCAAAAAAGGCAATTATTTTCTACCATTTAAATTACAGCTGTAATCGACCATATTCAAAATTTTGGCGCACTCTCCATAACTAAAATAATTTACTCCACAATGCCATTTAAGATTTAATCTTTCATGTCTGCAGATTTATTCATAAAAATTGTTTGGGTAGTCCCCATTATGGGTACTTTATATTTTGTCATGTATAATATGCAACATTGATAGCGAAAGAGTTACTAAAAATCCTTTCTCTTCTTTTTGTCTTGAACTGTTAAGTCCTTTTCCACATGTTTCCTCTGATAACAATTTGAAAGATGAAAGTATGTATTTTTCAATTGCAGATTAGTGCTTTTCCAATATTTACCAGATCGGGTGAAGTTAGCGTAGACTTACAACTGATTTCCCAGGAAGTTGTACTCAATGAAGAGCAAATAAAAAAAATAAGGGAATTTGTAAATTACACATTTACAAGCGTTTTAAGACTGCAAAAATATTTAATGCTGTTTAACCCAGAAGCCTCTTCAAATAATTATCTGATCGTACCAACAGTTAATAGTAAGTATTTCAGATTAATATTTAATTACATAATTAAATAGCAACCTGGTTGAATGTCGCCCCCTCTTTGTACAGTGTGTCCCCGGATTTACCTAACTATACCTGTAATTTTCCTTATTTCATATTTTAAGAGATAAAGTCATTCTTCATAAAAAGTTTTGCTTATCGTGAAAAGTCATTAGCCATACTCAGACTTTCAAAATAACATACAGGGTGGTTAGCAAATAAGGAAACATGAAGTTGTGCCGAGAGTAAAATATTAGCTTTTTGAGGGAAATATAAAGATGTTACTGAAAGAAGTTGTTTCTAATGTTAATAGTAGTCCAGATATGAAATTTGAACGTCGTATCTCAAAGTTGATATTTTTGAGAAAATTATGATTAAAATGATTTTATAAATTCAACAAAAGCACATAATTTATAGAATAAAATGATAACAAAACAATTCTGTGTTGTATCCATAGCAACATACACAGACATTTATTTATAACAAAAGTAAGTCCTTGTCAGAGAACTTTTTAAATAATGTTGACTCTAGAACAACGAATTTATTTAGTTAAATATTACGGTATTGGTGAAATATCGTACAAATATGCAATTGAACTTTTCAGTAGAAAATATCCCGAGGTGTACAGTTCAGTGAACTGTGTTCGAGAGTTGATTTTAAAGTTCGATAACACTGGGATTGTGAAGATATAAAAAAACAGAAAGCCATTTGCAAAAAATTCTGACAAATAATAAAATACATCCCTGCAAACCAGTAAGATAACATAAGCTTGAAGAAGGGGATGACACCTTTCATTTAGAATAGGGTACATGCGAATATCAGTTTTACACTCAAAAGTGTTTTTATCAGATAGTTTATGTTTGAAAATGTCTAAGTATATCATAATATAAAATGTTTAGACATCCAATAATTAATAAATAATAATTGAAATTCAAATTATTTGAATTTTTACGAGCAACTGCCGAGTTTTGACGAGTTCACCTGATCCGTGTGTGACGTATCTCTTGTTTATTTCATTTTGGGTGTCCATATTTACTAGTTTTAAGCAAATGTAGGCTTTTGTGATTATTATAAGGTGTTTTAACGATTATATACATTAAATAAAACAACAATTATTAACCTAGAAGTGCTTTTTAAAGATTATAATGGCAGAAAGCGATTTTGTGAAAGCACAAAGTGATAATTTATCCAATGTCGATTCGTTTATGCTGATGGAATTAATTCGCTCAAATGATTATTTTAACGCCCAAGAAATTCGAGGAGTTAAGGCTCAATCGTAAGTAATATTATTCATTATCTACCTAATCTAATAGTGCTACTACTTTACATCTGCCTCTATAGTTCTCGCAAATTTGATTGTGTATAAGTTATGTTAAAATTCTGTTTGAAAAGCTAAACAAAAGTAGTGTTATTGCTGTAGGTATATCATATTATCAAGTAGTTGTCATTATGCTGAATATTTTGTATAAAATACATTTAACACACATACTTTGATACAATATTATATACAGTTATTGAAATAACTATATCACAAATTTTAGACAAATAAGACAGGCACCTAAATGACTTAATATTTGAATGTGCCTGGGATTTCCAATTTTGATAAATCATCTAGATTTTTAAAACAACATAGATGAGTGAAAAATAATTAAGTTAAAATATGACTTAAAGCTAGAAGCTGTAATTACAAAAATATCTTGAAAGGGCACAGTGTTATAATCCAATCGGGAAAAATCTTCTATATTTACAGCTTTCAAAGTAATTTTTTAAAGGAGTCATAGTGACTATTTATAAAGAATCTACAGTTTTTATTAAATTTATTTAGACTATTTAATTGCTCAATTTCAGCAGGTAACAGATTATAAAATTTAGGTGCCAAATATAGAAAAGATCTCAAACTAATATTCTTATTAACTATAGGTATTTGTAAGTTTCTATGTATATTACCTCTATTACCATGCTGATGAGTTATAAATTTTTTTGAACTATTATTTTACAGTACATTCACATTAAGAATATTGCGGCAGTATAACAAGTGAATTGGGTACCGACTGTTTTTTTTGTTAATTATTTTAAGAATAAAATTTTGGATCACATTGAGTTGTTTTAAGGAGTTATTATATAGACCACCCCACATATCGGATTAGAGATTCCACCAGGGCCTTATAAACCATATTTAATCTTTTTTCCTAAAAATTCTCTCATGAGATAAAATTTGTGTATAACTTTACGTAAACTGTATGTTAATTTGAGAATGTGTTTATCCCATTTTAAATTTTGGTCAATTATTATACCAAGGTATTTTGTATGGGTTGTCTCTTTAAGTTCGTCGGATGTGTTGTTAAATCTAATGCTTGTAAAATCTGGTCTATTTGCTGATGTCAATGAGAAGGCTATGTAGTGAGTTTTTTTTATATTTAGAGACAATCTGAAAGTGCTTAATCAATTTTGTACTTTGTTCTTACAAGAAATTTAGTTTGATTCAAAGAAGTGCCATGGAATAATAAAACCGTATCATCAGCAAAAGAGATAATAGTGCCATTTATGTCAAGATTCGTTAAGGAATTTAAATAACAAACAATATTGGCCCAAGGACAGTGCCTTGTGGAACATCAGTTTCAATTCTACTTGATGAGCTAATAGTTTCTTCTATTCGAACCATTTGATATTTCTCAGAAAGATAGTTTTTAAACACATTCAACACATTTCGTTACAGATTTATCTATCTCAAAAATCAAAAATTACACAAATTTACAACCAAATAAACACTCAAAACACTTTACTTTTATCACAACATTCACGGCTATGTCAAAAGTAAACAAACGATACGACGTCACTGCGGTATACAGGGTGATTTACCTAAACATGCGGAAAATTATTCAGTGGGTTGTCCCCACCAATAGGAGTTAAAAAAATTAAGACTTAAAAAAATTTGGAAAAAAAAATTACTTTATTTTTTTTTGTAGAAATGCGCCGCCTATGACTAACCAATCTGAAGTAATACGGTGCAATGAAATCACTTCTTCTCTTATGTGGTATGGGTAAAAACGATTCTCGCATATAGAGTACTTATTGAAGGGTCTTGTTCTAGTAATTCTAGAACTCCTTCGTCTACTTCAACAGGACGATTTACTACACGTACTAAACAAAACCCGGCACCACGAACTCGTTGCACTGCACTTAAAATTTTTCTCATTACGTTTGCGCCTCTGGGGAAATTTTCTCCCGTATTTTCGAACAGCCCCTGCAAGACTTTCATTCATTGCACCATAGGTTAATATCATGTCGCAGTACTCTTGCGATGTGAACTCTGGCATAATCGATATTTGCGAATACAGTTTAAAATTTAACAAAAATGAGAAATGCTCTAAACGGAAGTCCAAGAGTCACTGAACTCAACACTAAACGTGTGGCGCACTGACCATAGATAACTAAAACAGCTAATTAAGTACCGGAAAAACAAACAAGCGGCATCTGTGTGAACGCGTCGAGATAACGTAATTTTCCCGTTCAGAAGCGTATCTTTGCAGGTTTTAATGCAAAAAATATAATAAATTGCCTCGGATCGCTTTAAAATTGTACAGAGGCTTTCCCACATAAAAGACTAGTATACCATTTTATTTTCCGCATGTTTACATAAATCACCCTGTATGTCAACCGTCAAAATTCAATTTTACTGCGTGTGTAAAATTTCACTTTCAAATTCAATTTTATGCCGAATTCAACATATTTCAATGAAATTAATAATCAAAATTGTTGTTTTAATGAAAATGGAATCTAATTTTATTGACATTAAAATTTGTACATGTTCCTTATTTGGTATGTTAATGGGGAAACAAATTATGTTAGATAGCTTTTTCTACAGAAGGATTTTATTTTCCGACGAGACAATATTTACTACGAATGGAGTTGTTAGTTACCAAAATTGTAGGCACTAGTCCGAGCACTGGTCGGAGGAAAATCCAAATTTCCATATTATTACTAAAAGTCAATGATATATAAAAGTAAATGTTTGGTGTGCGATACATTATAAAAAAATTATTGGACCATATTTTTTTGACGCAACCGTACATAGAGATGTTGGAAAACTTTTTAATCCCTGCTCTGGATGATATAAATTTACAAGACAGAAGAAAACCCCTCTTGATTTCTTTTTATGGGGATATCTCAAGCAAAAAGTTTATGGCCATGATTTAAAAGATAATTTAAACCCTTTAAAAGAGGAAATATCAGAAGTAATAGCCGACATAAACGAGGATACATTTCATTTAGTTTATGAAAAATTTGGAAGAAATATTGAAAAATGTGTAGCAGTAGGAGGACAACACATAGAATGAATAGTTTTATTATCATTTTATTCAATAAATTATGTGCTTTCATTGAATTTATAAAATTATTTTAATCATAATTTTCACAAAAATATCAACTTTCAGATACGACGTTCAAATTTAATATCTGGACTACTATTAACATTAGAAACAACTTCTTTCAGTAACATTAGTATATTCCTCTCAAAAAACTAAAACTTTACTCTTGGCACAACTTCACGTTTCCTTATTTGCTAACTACTCTGTATGTTATTTTGAAAGTCTGAGTATGGGTAATGATTTTTCACGATAAGCAATACTTTTTATCTTAAAATGCGAAAAAACCTGTTGATTTTATAACTATATAAATGGGTGTTAACATATTTTAATATTGCAGCTGAATCGGATGTAAAAGTTGATTGGGAGTTTGTGGATCTGATATTTGAAAATTTAACGACCATCCCCGCATTAATCCCAGATGATGAGAGAAAAGATTACGTTTTCAAATCAGAGAACTATCGAGATGCCGTTGTTATGCCTTGGTATCGCAATCAAGATCAACCACAGTATTTTTATGTAGCCGAAATCTGCCACAACCTTAATCCAACATCAGCTTTCCCTGGATCAGAATATGCGACATTTGAAGAATATTATCTGAGAAAGTACGGCATCCAGATACAAAGCCTAACACAAAATTTATTAGATGTAGACCATACTTCCGCCAGATTGAATTTTCTTACACCAAGATATGTAAACAGAAAAGGGGTTGCTCTACCTACAAGTAGTGAAGAAACAAAGAGAGCTAAAAGAGAAAATTTGGAACAGAAACAGATTTTAGTTCCAGAACTTTGTTCAATACATCCTTTTCCAGCATCCCTCTGGAGAAAAGCGGTAGCACTGCCATGCGTTTTGTATCGAATTAATGCTTTGCTTCTGGCTGACCAAATAAGACAAACGGTTGCTCTTACTCTAAATTTGGGAAAAGTAGATCTACCAAAAGGTAAAATAAATCATTAATTTTTGTACTTATCCACAAATATTTTTATTGCTTTTTTAGATTTTAAATGGCCATCGCTAAATTTTGGTTGGAGTTTATCTGATGTTTTAAGAAAATCACGAGAGGAGGAACTCAGAAAACAAGAAGAAAAATCTAAATTACTTGAAGAGAAAACAGAAGAAAAACTTCAGGAATTAAAAATAAGCGAACTCAAGCATGAAAAACCTGAAGAGGACACCGTTTCTAAGAGTGATTCAGTTTTAGACGAAATTGAGGACGAAATAGCTAATGGCGAAAAGTGGATAGAAATTGGGACATGGTGTAATGAAATGGCAGACACAGGCGATTCTGCTAATTCAGGTGCTGTAGTGCGTTATGCATCACCCACAAGCTGGTTGAATCTAGATCATGCATATGACGACTTTTCAGATACAGATTCTGATTTCACTATTGACGATTCAGGATCTGAATGGGGTGGTTTGAGGATTGAATTTACTGGAGACCATCAAGCAGAAGCTGTAGATGATGATCCTGAAGAAGATAAAGAGTTTTACTTGTTTGATGACACTAATGCTTGGAAAATTGATGATGATAGTGAACTAACTGAGAATTTAAGAAAGGAATTTCATACATCTTGTTCTAAAAATAGAGAACATATTCTGTCAAGTGGAATATTAGTAAAGGCAGGTACAGTTTTTGAGAAAACCTCGAATCGAGATCGTACTGAAGTGGTACAATCCCAGATCGAATTAAATAATTTTGATTTTAATATTTTCTTTATCGATGTAAATAAAGAAGAGACATCTCCAATAGAGAACTCGTCTCAAGAAAGCTATGTTAATGAATATGACATATCGGAAGAACTGACTTTTAGTTTTGATCTGCAGCCAGATTTGGAAGAACATCCAGGTCCGAGCCCTAATGTCTTGTTACAGGCACTTACTATGTCAAATGCAAATGATGGTATTAATTTAGAGCGGTTAGAAACGATTGGTGACTCATTTTTAAAATATGCTATCACTAATTACCTTTATTCAAAATATGAAAATGTTCATGAAGGCAAACTGAGTCATTTACGTTCTAAACAAGTAAGCAACCTTAATCTTTACCGCCTTGGTAAAAGAAAGGCTCTGGGCGAATTCATGATAGCAACCAAGTTTGATCCTCATGATAATTGGCTTCCGCCTTGTTTTTATGTGCCGAAACAATTAGAAGAAGCTTTGATAGATGCTCAGTTTCCGGCAAACTGTTGGACTATCGCTGATATGGCTGCTACTCGCAATATGACTTTGGACGATATTTGCTCAATGGTGCGTGAGAGAGGAGAAGGCTACGCACTTCCAAACATTATTCCATACAATCTAGTTACACAGCATAGTATACCAGATAAAAGTATTGCTGATTGTGTAGAAGCCGTTATTGGTGCTTATTTAATCGAATGTGGACCTCGTGGTGCCCTCTTATTTATGGCGTGGTTGGGAATAAGGGTATTACCCAAATTTCAAGATGAAACATATGGAGAAATAGAATTACCTCGATCGCCCCTTCTAAGATGTGTGCCAAATCCTGAAGAGGAATTAGAGAGATTACTTGATGGTTATGATGTATTTGAACGTCATATAGGATATAAATTTAGAGACCGTTCATATTTACTCCAGTCTCTAACTCATGCTTCATATTCTCCTAATCAACTTACTGATTGTTATCAGCGTCTGGAATTTTTAGGAGATGCCGTTTTGGATTATTTAATTACAAGACACCTTTATGAAGATTCAAGAATGCATTCACCTGGAGCTTTAACTGATCTGAGGTCTGCTTTAGTAAATAACACGATCTTTGCATCGTTAGCTGTACGGAATGGTTTCCATCGATATTTCCGGCATTTGTCGCCAGGGTTAAATGAGGTTGTGGAAAAATTTATTAGGCTTCAAGAAGAAAGTGGGCATTCACTAGTAGACGAATTATACTTGGTTGTCGAAACTGAATGTGAAGAGGTAGAAGATGTGGAAGTACCGAAAGCACTAGGCGACGTTTTTGAATCGGTAGCAGGAGCAATATTCTTAGACTCTGGTATGTCTCTTGATGCTGTTTGGAAGGTTTACTATAAAATGATGAAAGCGGAGATAGAGCAATTCAGCAATAGGGTACCTAAATCCCCAATAAGAGAGTTGCTGGAACTTGAACCAGAGACAGCTAAATTTGGTAAACCTGAAAAACTGGCCGATGGTAGAAGAGTTAGAGTTACTGTTGAAGTATTCGGCAAAGGTTTGTTTAAAGGAATTGGTCGCAATTATCGTATTGCAAAATGTACCGCAGCTAAGTGTGCACTTAAACACCTTAAACAACGTGGCCTAATTAGAAAAATAGATAACTGATATAAGTCGAGAAATTCGAAGATTCTTAAGAAAGAAATTAGTTAATAGTTTAATAAGTTATTAAAGGTTTTGGGAAAATTTTTAACTGCCTTAAAATAAAACACAAATTATTGTCTAAATGTTAATTATGGTTTTCTCTTCATCTTCTATTTATGGTTTTTCTACCACATGTATCTTCTAAAGATTATCACAAAATCTACAAAAAATAACAAAGTTAACCAGTATATTTTAAAAAATGATCTCTATGCCTGTGCCACTTATGCCAAAGGAAGTTCTAAATTATTTTTTGCCAACCAATACAAATTATAACAAAAATAAGGATAAACTATTTCGCTGACATTTCGGAAGCAAAATCTGGTTTTTTCCTAAGTTATGAAAACAATGTTTATTTGATGTGTATAATACAGCTTTCAGATTGTGTTTACGTCATATCCGTAGATACTTGCTACTTACACAGAACTGTTGATATTGTAAATGATATTACGTTTGTTAAGTTTTTCTTTTAAAATTGGTAACCATGTCACACAAAAATCCGCAGAACAATTTGATATGCATTTATCTTCATTTAATAATATTATTATGGATTCTTTATTTTTCGTTTTTTTGGTATTTGTCTCTTTTATTAAACTTTTTGCCTAGTCCCACTTTATTCTTTGAAGGGGTTGCCGAGGAAAAAAAATTGTGAGCTCCACCATCGTGTTCAGCGACCTCAAAAACGGGGAGAGGGGGGTCTCTAGATTGACGCTCTGGCAAAAAAAGGTACCCTTTCCGACTCCTGACCTCGATTATTAAGCAAGTTATTGATCGCATTTTATACTTGTACAATAAACTATAACATATTTTCGCTTAATAGAAAATAAATTCTAATGGAATGGTTAGTACAGTCTCATATATAAAAATAAATAAATTTCATTTTACTATTTTCAATAGCTACAGTGGACAAAGGATTAATTTCACCCAAATAACTAAAACTGTAGAAAAACTGAACACAAAACAGAAAATAAGTTAAAACATGATGAACAAAAAAATAAATTTTAAAAAACAACAAATATAAAGTAGATAAGGAACAAATTACATTTTCTTTCCCGTGATCTCATCACGGAGTGCTGAAAGTGCCAAGCACTGTTCAAACTTCTGAGCAAGAGACACCTCCAAATAGCTGCATTTAATCTTTATATGCTTTATTTTGCGTTTGTTAAGGTCTATTTTGTACTTGTCTCTTAATTGGACAATTTCCTTGTTGGATTTCTCTATTTAAGCATGGGTATAAGCTTTCAATGACTCATATTTTTCTCTGTGTCGCTTGCATGTCTTTTCCGACTCTACCGCTACCTCTTCATTGAATTTATACTCTTCTAATAAAGTCTTAGTTCTTTCATATTTTTTATGCACATCAGAAAAGCCCGATTCAATGTTCGTTAAAAGGCGAGTAGCAGTTTCGTGTTCCTCTTTCAATTTTTGATAATCAGCAAATTGGGTAGCTATTGCGTCTTCATACACTGCCATTGTGTTCTGGTAATTCCAGTCATCCTTAATTCTTTGGTTGAGCTCAGCTATGGCCTTTGTTTCCATTGCTTTGGCTTCTTTTAACTGTTCTTCCAATTCCTTGCTACGTCCTTTTCAATCAACTTAGAATTTTCTTTTAGTTTTCCCCTAAGTTGTTTAATTTCTTGCTCATTTTTCAATGCTTCTCCTTGGGTCTTAATAATTACTTCTTCCTTCTGTCTGATTTTCAGTTCTAATGAAGCCTTAGCTTGTTGAGAAGCATTCAGTTGCAATTTTAATTTAGAATTCTTTTGCTGCTGTTCACGTAATTTCTTACTGAGATCGGCCATTTTAATTTTAAGAGATTCAGTGTCAAAAGTAATTTTATTTGGATCGGATTTCTCACTATATTCTTGTTAGTTTTCTTTACCTCTTTCTTGAGGTTTTCCTGACTATCAGTACATTCACCTTTTTCAGATGCTATTTCAACAGCAGTTTTAGTTAACTGTTTAAGTTGCTCATCACGAACAGCCTCTTCTGAAATTGTTTCGACGACGTTATCCAAACTTTCCTGAACGTCTACTTTGCGCCCTCCATCATCAGACACCTTTCCTTGTTTCTCTTCGGAATGTCTGGAATCACCTGCAGTACTCTTTTGGTTTTCAATATAACTTATATTGAACACCAAAAGAGTACTGCAGGTGATTCCGAACATTCCGAAGAGAAACACGGAAAGGTGTCTGATGGTGAAGGGCAAAGTAGATGTTCTGGAAAGAAGATTGTCCAATTAAGAGACAAGTACGAAATGGACCTTAATAAATGCAAAGCCAAAATAAAACATTTAGAGATTAAATGCAGCTATTTGGAGATGTCTCTTGTTCAAAAGTCTGAAGAGTGCTTGGCACTTTCAGTACTCTGTGATAAGATCACGGGAAAGAAAGTGTAATTTGTTCCTTATTTATATATGTAAGAGAAAATAATGCTGTACTAACCATTCCGTTAGAATTTATTTTCTCTTAAGTGAAAACATGTTATAGTTTATAGTACAAGTATAAAATGTGATCAATAACTTACTTGATTACTAAATGTTAAATACAATATATTTTTGCAATTTAATATTTATATAGTATGTGTGTAATAATATGTAAATATGTATAACCCTACACTATATTTTAATTCAAATATTCATGTCAGACATTTGTATATACACGTCAATTAATAATATACATCAATAATTAATTCTTCAAAAACGGTTCACGCATCCTCTTTCTTTATTGGCTAACCAGTTCACAAGCTCTTTGGTGGCATTGTGTACAATTCGTCGCCGGCCCGTGAAATTTTAATAAGCTATAACTAATAATGGAGCATGGGACCCATGTGAAACTTTAATGGATGACTACCAAGACCCACCGAAGACATGTTATGGAAAAAAATATTTGATTGGAATTTGCAAATCTTTTTTTCAAAAAGTGCTGTGCCCACCCTACGATCTAGAAAAGTACTTGTAAAATATTTGCAACGTATTTTTTTCCAGAACAAGGAAGCAAATATAAGGATTGGTTTTTAATTTTATTAAAAAAAATCATGATATTTTATAAAGTTACACCATTTTGAATTTTCATTTTGCAGTGATTTTTTATTTATAAAATTTCAAAATAGTGTAACGACAAAAAATCAAGATTCTTTAATAAAACTTTCCTAGATCCTTGGGTTGCCAACAGCACTTTTTGAAAAAAAAAAATTCGCAAATTCCAATTAAATGTTTTTTCTATAACACGTCTTTGGTTGGTCTTGGCAGTCATCCATTAAAGTTTCACGTGAGATCTATTTTGACAAAACCAAAACCATTAAAAGAGTAGCAGAATTCGAAAAACTTTTGCGATTGTAACAAACATTATGTGAGTGTGTCTCCAGACCTTTCTTTGTAGGATTGGATAAACACAAATATTAAATTAGAAAAAATGAAATTCAAAAATCGGAGATTTGTGAACACGCTTGGGGAAACGGGCACAGAATAAAGTGGGACTTGGAAAAAATTTAAATACAAAAAAGAAGCAGATAATAGAAAAAGAATAATTAAAGAATTAGGAATAATATTATTACATGAGGATATGATGTACACGCAATTTTAAAGCTATGTATTTAACATAAACAGTAAACAAGAACTGTCTTCATAACTTTGAAAAAGGAAACAGATGTTGTTTCCAAAACGTCAGCAAAATACTTTATCCTTACTTTTGTTATAATTTGCATTTGTTGGCAAAAAAATAGCTTGTGGCAGCTGACATAAACGTCATAGGCGTGGAGGTTACATTTACATTGTACTGATTAATTTTGTAGATTTTGTGATAGTATGGTAGGAGAACCTATAAAAGGAAGAAAAGAAAATGTATATTATCCTGTAATTTTTGTCTTAAGTTTATTCGCAGTTATTTTTATTTTTCTAAAACCTTCGGTAACTCATGGTCAACTTAATAGGCCTAATGCTCTTTCATATTTTTTTTTATATAGCAAAATGTCACATTGTTCTTGTATATATTCTTAGGTAAGCAATATGTGGTTTGATCATTATATTCGAATATTGAAATGTTTTTTGTGAACTTAAAAGGGTGGCTTTTCAACAAGCATACACAAAAAGTGCAATGTTAGTAGGTAAAAAAAATAGTTGTAGTAGTGCCATAGTTTTAGTGTTAGTCATAAGATTCAACTGAAGTATTAGATGAACGTTTATACGTATACTGATGCCTGGAGCTAATAGATCTCAGTTTATTTCCATATATATGAAAAAAGGCAATTTCTAGTCTAAACCGTAACAGATTGTACTTAGTTGTTATAAGAAAATTTGAGGAAATGACTGTTCTCTATAGGATTCAATCCAAATGAAAATGTTGCTCACTATAAATACTAAGAATTGTTTTATTCCACTGAGTGAGTTAATGGAATGACATTTAAGTCAATAATTAAATGTTGACGTGTCGTTCTGTTGCTCTTAGACCTATTTTAATAATTTTAAGTGGGCTCGGCTGCGCTGTTTGTCCCATTCAAGGTTGTCAAGTAGCCAATGACAGTTGAGACAACATGATAATGTTAATATTTTAGTAAAATTTTTCAATACGTAGTGGACACTTGCATACGTACTATGGATGTCAAAAATGTTTTATATTTTAATTACAGGTAATGTGTAATTGTAATCTTACATTCCATGTCCAAGTTGTTTTCTGTATTTTGTCTAAAATTTTTAATGTTATGGCAAATAGAATAGGGACGTAAGAAATCATTTTATTTTAACAAACAGATAATCTAGTGGATTCGTTTTAAAACAAAGATAGTAAAATAATCAGTTCCACTGATTTTTCTGTTCTTATTTTTGCTTCGCCAAAAATTCATATTTAAATTCTTGTATATAAATGTTTCAGATATATCTTTTTAATCGACAGGGTATTTCTAAAGGTCTACAAGAAGCTACCACATATTTCTAAGACCAAAATAAGGCGATTTAACCATACTTACATCTATCTAAAAATGTATCATTAAGGCGCTGTCGAATGTCACATTTTTTTTTTTATGAAATCTGTTCTTAAAACATTTTTTTTAGATGTTTGCATTTAGAGGTAAGTTTA